>CM077654.1:9315947-9915947 GCA_039707465.1 Rhabdophis nuchalis
TCAATCGTCATTATGAAAGAGAGCAAGAAACTATTAGAGCAAAAACTGGGCATTGGCACCTCATCTATACAAAATGCTTCCTTGGGAAGATGTCTTCCTCACGCTTAACACAAAATGAAGAAAGATACTTTTAGAGACCATTTTCCTCTGAATAAAAGATCTGCAAAAGATTTGGCTTGCTACCAAATTTACTTTTAGCAAGCAATAAGAACCAAGCAGTGACATTATCTCTAATGGAAGACGAATATGAAGAAAAGAATGGCAGAAAATAAATGAAAGCTGCTTACTGAAAATGCATTCTGTCCCAAAAAGGGGAAAAAAGAAAGAACCATTTTACTCTGATATGATAGCATCCATATATACATATATATATATGTAGTTTTTTCACAACATCCTGTTAAGAGGCCCCAACTAAGGGAGGAGACATAATGTTTCCTTTCCTGCCTTTCGGCTCATCACCAGAGGTCATCTAGACAGAAAGCCAAGAGTTCCGTTGTGTAAATTTTTTTAGATATGTGTGTTAGTTTTCTAATTAATTTATTTATAGATCAGCTCATAAAACTAAAACACACACACACACATGTATGTAAATTCATTCATTAATCAGGCAAAAAATAACATTAATCTAATTGACAGGTGACATGATAGCATTGAGGTCCCTATCCATTTCATTGAGTCTAATAGGATCAAACTGTTAGCAGATTACTGGTCAAGACCTTCCCAAAGACATCTCAGAAGGAAATGGCAACTTTAGTTGAAAAGACAGTGGCAGAAGCAGAAATACAAACTTCTAATTACATCCATGCATCCTTCACTGCTATGCAACCTATATTGACATATCTATCTATCTATCATATTAAAACAATTATCTAATTGACAGATAGCTGCCATGATAGCATTGAGATCCCTATCCATTTTATTGGGTCCAATAGGATCAAATAATTCCCAGACAACTTGTCAAGGCCTTCCCCCGGATATCTCACAAAGACCAGCACCATGCTTTGGTTCTAATTAGGAACAAATGTAATCAGCGCGACTGTAAATAGTATCATTTGTCTATAAAATTGTTATAAGTACACCTCTGCCGAGGTCAAACGCGCCCCCCTTTACGGAGCCTCGCGCCCCCCCTGGGCTGCCCGCCCCACTATTTGAGAAGCACTGCTCTAGCGAATGAGGCAGGAATCATGTCAATCCTGAGCTACAAATATTCTCCTTTATTGGATATCTTTGTAAGTCTGTTGTGCAGCTATAATAAGATCCTCTAGTGAATTAGGCAAGATTAACTCTCAGCTTTTCTTTCATGTTGCCACTTTCCAGGGCTTAAAACGTGTTTTTCCAACCTCCAAATCTGCCCAATTCACCAAGGTTGTGTCTACAGCTCTCTACAAATTCAACCATCCAACCTTTCATCCAATGGACAAAAATACATTGACGGCTAGAAAAAAATGATAACACAACATATAGTTTTGAAACCAGAGATATTTTTGTTGGGCATCCTACCTGAAACATATGATAAAAAGACCACATACTTGACCCTGCATATCTTAACCGCAACTAGAACTGTATTTGCACAACAATGTAAAGATGATGAGGTCCCGTCTGAGGGGAATGTGCTTAAGAAAAATGTTAGACTGCGCAGAAATGGATAGATTAACATTTGCTATTAAGGAGAAAGAAGAAACTGAATACTTTTTGATACGGGGCATATTTTATCAATGGCTAAACAATAGGAGTTGGGAAGGAGGAGACACAATTGGAGGAAATGGTAAAGAGGAGAATTGTTAAAGATGATGATGTCAATTGTTAAATATTAATGTTATGATAGTAATTTTTTTATATTATTAATGTGATGGTGAGTAATTATAACAACAAAGATGTATAACATATGTTTCTCATATCTCTAATAAAATAACATCTCTAATAAAATGGACCTTTGAGGAAACTCAAGCCTCGGAATCCTCTTTGGTTGGGGGAGTTACTTGGAACCCTGGGATTATGATTATTTCAGCATAATTGTACGCAGAACACACACTGTTTGATGAAAAATGGATGTTATATAAGTAAAACAAATAAAAAAGAAAAAAAACCATTCCTTGCAGTATCCAACCCCTGTTAGAATTCCTCCTGGAATAGCGAGAGGTGCTTCAGAAGATTGAGATTCAAGAGGTGGTTTCCGTTATATACAGAAAGGATAATGGTGAAAATATAATGAAAATGAGAGACATTAAATACAAATTGACTTACCCCTAACATTCCACCTGGGGCATTCTGTAAGAAGGAGGGGAAAAAAGCCACCTTGGATTATGAATCCTTTTTAAACTATGTCGTTGTAGTTCATGTATTTGGTAGAAGTTTGTATTTCTGCTTCTGCCACTGTCTTTTGAACTACAATGACTTTCCAGGGTGCCCCATTGTACTTGAATAAACAGCAGAGATGCAGGCTCAGACACCTACCACCTGAGCCTGCATCTCTGCTATTTACTCAAGTACAATGGGGCACCCTGGAAGGTCATTGTAGTTCAAAAGACAGTGGCAGAAGCAGAAATACAAACTTCTAATTACATCCACGCATCCTTCATTGCTATGCAACCTATACTGACATATCTATCAATCATATTAAAACAATTATCTAATTGACAGGTGGCTGCCATGACAGCATTGAGATCCCTATCCATTTCATTGGGTCCAATAGGATCAAACTGTTCCCAGACAACTGGTCAAGACCTTCCCCTGGATATCTCACAAGGACCTGCACCATGCTTTGGTTCTAATTAGGAACAAATGTAATCAACTTTGTTCATCAGGTGAGATTATGCTCTAGGGACTTTAGAGATGATTTTGGTGTATGCGGAAGAAAGAATAAATGGGTGCTGGGTCAGATGGAAGATTATTTAGAATAGCACAAAAGAAAACAGAAGCTACTTACCGGTCTACGAGCACCACCAAATAAGGCCTAAAAGGGAAACAAAGGAAATTAGTGACATAGCATTCATGACTTCTCAATCATATCATCACTGCCATCTTTAGTGTAATATATATGAATTCCTTCATTGCCCAGCTATAGCATATATTCTTTCACACAAGGTTCAGTAATAGGGTCCAAGCAGATGCAGATATTTTAAACGAAAACTAATGTAACTCTTTCCATCCCCAAAGTCTCCTTCATTTTCTTTCTGAAAAGAAAGAGCCTGACCAATGGTGGATTCCTAACGGTTCAGATTAGTTCAGCTAAACTAGTATTGGTTTGGCTGCCTGGGTCACTGGAAATGGCAACTGTAGTTAAAAAGACAGTGGCAGATGGAGAAATACAAACTTCTAATTATGTCCATGTGTCATCACACACACACACACACACACACACACACACAAACACACACTGGGCACACAAAGGGTCCCTTCAGAGGATTTGGAAAAGGCATTCCTCACACATAAGAAAAAATGAAGTGGGATTACAATTCAGGTGTTTCTTCTCTTAACACATGCATGAATGAATCTCACATCCTCTTCTAATTTCTAATAGAACTTACCTCAAATTCCAAATTTTGCTTTAAAAAAAAAAGACCCAAAAGGGACATAGACCATATTACATCCGAACACATTTTTTCATACTATGAAAATAATGGAATTTCCTTGTGGGGGAGAGTGAAAAAACTCCTGAATCTAAAAATTTTCAGGAGATATTCACAGGGCAAATGGCATGATATGAAAAATGAAGTGAAGGGCTTCAATACGGCAACTAGCTTGAAACCTGACTGGGGTTTGCCCTCCCCTTCCCTCCCTCCCTCCCTCCCTCCCTGTGACTCTAGCGAATGAGGCAGGAATCATGTCAACCCTGAGCTACAAATATTCTCCTTTATTGGATATCTTGGTAAGTCTGTTGTGCAGCTATAAAAAGATCCTCTAGTGAATTAGGCAAGAATAACTCTCAGCTTCTGTCTCATGTTTTCTCTTTCCAGGGCTTAAAATGTGTTTTTCCGACCTCCAAATCTGCCCAATTCTCCAAGGTTGTGTCTACAGCTCTCTACAAATTCAACCATCCAACCTTTCATCCAATGGACAAAAATACATAGACGGCTAGAAAAAAATGATAACACAACACATAGTTTTGAAACCAGAGATATTTTTGTTGGGCATCCTACCTGAAACATATGATAAAAAGGCCACATACTTGACCCAGCATATCTTAAACACAACTAGAACTGTATTTGCACAACAATGTAAAGATGATGAGGTCCCGTCTGAGGGGAATGTGCCTAAGAAAATGTTAGACTGCGCAGAAATGGAGAGATTAACATTTGCTATTAAGGAGAAAGGAGAAACTGAATACTTTTTGATATGGGTCGTATTTTATCAATGGCTAAACAATAGGAGTTGGTAAGGAGGAGACACAATTGGAGGAAATGGTAAAGAGGAGAATTGTTAAAGATGATGATGTCAACTGTTAAACATTAATATTATGGTAGTAATTTTATCATATTATTAATGTGATGGCGAGTAATTATAACAACAAAGATGTATAACATATGTTTCTCATATCTCTAATAAAATAACATCTCTAATAAAATGGAACTTTGAGGAAACTCAAGCCTCGGGATTCTCTTTGCTTGGGGGAGTTACTTGGAACCCTGGGATTATGATTATTTCAGCATAATTGTACCCAGAACACACACTGTTTGATGAAAATTGGATGTTATATAAGTAAAACAAATAAACAAGAAAAAAAACCATTCCTTGCAGTATCCAACCCCTGTTAGAATTCCTCCTGGAATAGCGAGAGGTGCTTCAGAAGATTGAGATTCAAGAGGTGCTTTCCGTTATATAGAGAAAGGATAATGGTGAAAATATAATGAAAATGAGAGACATTAAATACAAATTGACTTACCGCTAACGGTCCACCTTGGGCATTCTGTAAGAAGGAGGGGAAAAAAGCCACCTTGGATTATGAATCCTTTTTAAACTACGTCGCTGTAGTTCATGTATTTGGTAGGTGTCTGAGCCTGCATCTCTGCTGTTTATTCAACTACAATGGGGCACCCTAGAAGGTCATTGTAGTTCAAAAGACAGTGGCAGAAGCAGAAATACAAACTTCTAATTACATCCACGCGTCCTTCACTGCTATGCAACCTATACTGACATATCTATCTATCAATCATATTAAAACAATTATCTAATTGACAGGTGGCTGCCATGACAGCATTGAGATCCCTATCCATTTCATTGGGTCCAATAGGATCAAACTGTTCCCAGACAACTGGTAAAGACCTTCCCCCGGATATCTCACAAAGACCTGCACCATGCTTTGGTTCTAATTAGGAACAAATGTAATCAACTTTGTTCATCAGGTGAGATTATGTTCTAGGGACTTTAGAGATGATTTTGGTGTATGCGGAAGAAAGAATAAATGGGTGCTTGTTCAGTTGGAAGAATATTGAGAATAGCACAAAATAAAACAGAAGCTACTTACCTGTCCACCACCAAGTAAGTTCTAAGAGGGAATGAAAAGGAAATTAGTGACATAGCATTCATGACTTCTCCAACCATATCATCACTGCCATCTTTAGTGTAATATATATGAATTCCTTCATTGCCCAGCTATAGCATATATTCTTTCACACAAGGTACAGTAATAGGGACCAAGCAGATGCAGATATTTTAAACGAAAATTAATATAACTCTTTCCTTCCCCAAAGTCTCTTTCAGTTTCTTTCTGAAAAGAAAGAGCCTGACCAATGATGGGTTCCTACCGGTTCAGATTAGTTCAGCTAAACTAGTATTGGTTTGGCTGCCTGGGTCACTGGAAATGGCAACTGTAGTTAAAAAGACAGTGGCAGATGGAGAAATACAAACTTCTAATTATGTCCATGTGTCATCACACACACAAACACAAACACACACTGGGCACACAAAGGGTCCCTTCAGAGGATTCGGAAAAGGCATTCCTCACACATAAGAAAAAATGAAGTGGGATTACATTACAGGCGTTTCTTCTCTTCACACATGCATGAATGAATCTCACATCCTCTTCTAATTTCTAATAGCATTTACCTCAAATTCCAAATTTTGCTTTAAAAAAAAAAAGACCAAAAAGGTAGATAGACCATATTACGTCTGAACACACTTTTCCATGCTATGAAAATAATGGAACTCCCTTCTGGGGGAGAGAGAAAAAACTCATGAATCTAAAAATGTACAGGAGATATTCACAGGGCAAATGGCATGATATGAAAAATGAAGTGAAGGGCTTCAATACGGCAACTAGCTTGAAAACCTGACTGGGGTTTCCCCTCCCCTTCCCTCCCTCCCTCCCTCCCTCCCTCCCTCCCTCCCTGTGACTCTAGCGAATGAGGCAGGAATCATGTCAATCCTGAGCTACAAATATTCTCCTTTATTGGATATCTTTGTAAGTCTGTTGTGCAGCTATAAGAAGATCCTCTAGTGAATTAGGCAAGATTAACTCTCAGCTTTTCTTTCATGTTGTCTCTTTCCAGGGCTTAAAACGTGTTTTTCCAACCTCCAAATCTGCCCAATTCACCAAGGTTGTGTCTACAGCTCTCTACAAATTCAACCATCCAACCTTTCATCCAATGGACAAAAATACATAGACGGCTAGAAAAAAATGATAACACAACATATAGTTTTGAAACCAGAGATATTTTTGTTGGGCATCCTACCTGAAACATATGATAAAAAGACCACATACTTGACCCTGCATATCTTAACCGCAACTAGAACTGTATTTGCGCAACAATGTAAAGATGATGAGGTCCCGTCTGAGGGGAATGTGCTTAAGAAAATGTTAGACGGCGCAGAAATGGATAGATTAACATTTGCTATTAAGGAGAAAGAAGAAACTGAATACTTTTTGATATGGGACGTATTTTATCAATGGCTGAACAATAGGAGTTGGGAAGGAGGAGACACAATTGGAGGAAATGGTAAAGAGGAGTATTGTTAAAGATGATGATGTCAAATGTTAAATATTAATATTATGGTAGTGATTTTGTTATATTATTAATGTGATGGCGAGTAATCATAACAACTAAGATGTATAACATATGTTTCTAATATCTCTAATAAATAACATCTCTAATAAAATGGACCTTTGAGGAAACTCAAGCCTCGGAGCCTTCTTTGCTTGGGGGAGTTACTTGGAACCCTGGGATTATGATTATTTCAGCATAATTGTACCCAGAACACACACTGTTTGATGAAAATTGGATGTTATATAAGTAAAACAAATAAACAAGAAAAAAACCCATTCCTTGCAGTATCCAACCCCTGTTAGAATTCCTCCTGGAATAGCGAGAGGTGCTTCAGAAGATTGAGATTCAAGAGGTGGTTTCCGTTATATAGAGAAAGGATAATGGTGAAAATATAATGAAAATGAGAGACATTAAATACAAATTGACTTACCGCTAACGGTCCACCTGGGCCATTCTGTAAGAAGGAGGGAAAAAAAGCCACCTTGGATTATGAATCCTTTTTAAACTATGTCGTTGTAGTTCATGTATTTGGTAGAAGTTTGTATTTCTGCTTCTGCCACTGTCTTTGGAACTACAATGACCTTCCAAGGTGCCCCATTGTACTTGAATAAACAGCAGAGATGCAGGCTCAGACACCTACCACCTGAGCCTGCATCTCTGCTGTTTATTCAAGTACAATGGGGCACCCTGGAAGTTCATTGTAGTTTAAAAGACAGTGGCAGAAGCAGAAATACAAATTTCTAATTACATCCACGTGTCCTTCACTGCTATGCAACCTATACTGACATATCTATCTATCTATCATATTAAAACAATTATCTAATTGACAGGTGGCTGCCATGACAGCATTGAGATCCCTATCCATTTCATTGGGGTCCAATAGGATCAAACTGTTCCCAGACAACTTGTCAAGGCCTTCCCACAGACATCTCACAAGGACCAGCACCATGCTTTGGTTCTAATTAGGAACAAAAGTAATCAACTTTGTTCATCAGGTGAGGTTATGCTCTAGGGACTTTAGAGATGATTTTGGTTTATGTGGAAGAAAGAATAAATGGGTGCTGGGTCAGATGGAAGAATATTGAGAATAGCACAAAATAAAACAGAAGCTACTTACCTGTCCACCACCACCACCAAGTAAGTTCTAAGAGGGAATGAAAAGGAAATTAGTGACATAGCATTCATGACTTCTCAAACCATATCATCACTGCCATCTTTAGTGTAATATATATGAATTCCTTCATTGCCCAGCTATAGCATATATTCTTTCACACAAGGTACAGTAATAGGGACCAAGCAGATGCAGATATTTTAAACGAAAACTAATGTAACTCTTTCCTTCCCCAAAGACTCTTTCAGTTTCTTTCTGTAAAGAAAAAGCCTGACCAATGATGGGTTCCTACCGATTCAGATTAGTTCAGCTAAACTAGTATTGGTTTGGCTGCCTGGGTCACTGGAAATGGCAACTGTAGTTAAAAAGACAGTGGCAGATGGAGAAATACAAACTTCTAATTATGTCCATGTGTCATCACACACACAAACACAAACACACACTGGGCACACAAAGGGTCCCTTCAGAGGATTCGGAAAAGGCATTCCTCACACATAAGAAAAAATGAAGTGGGATTACATTACAGGCGTTTCTTCTCTTCACACGTGCATGAATGAATCTCACATCCTCTTCTAATCTCTAATAGAATTTACCTCAAATTCCAAATTTTGGTTTTTAAAAAAAAGACCCAAAAGGGACATAGACCATATTATGTCTGAACACATTTTTCCATGCTATGAAAATAAAGGAACTCCTTGTGGGGGAGAGAAAAAAACTCATGAATCTAAAAATGTACAGGAGATATTCACAGGGCAAATGGCATGATATGAAAAATGAAGTGAAGGGCTTCAATACGGCAACTAGCTTGAAAACCTGACTGGGGTTTCCCCTCCCCTCCCCTTCCCTCCCTCCCTCCCTCCCTCCCTGTGACTCTAGCGAATGAGGCAGGAATCATGTCAACCCTGAGCTACAAATATTCTCTTTTATTGGATATCTTTGTAATTCTGTTGTGCAGCTATAAGAAGATCCTCTAGTGAATTAGGCAAGAATAAATCTCAGCTTCTTTCTCATGTTGTCTCTTTCCTGGGCTTATAACCTGTTTTTCCAACCTCCCAATCTGCCCAATTCTCCAAGGTTGTGTCTACAGCTCTCTACAAATTCAACCATCCAACCTTTCATCCAATGGACAAAAATACATAGACGGCTAGAAAAAAATGATAACACAACATATAGTTTTGAAACCAGAGATATTTTTGTTGGGCATCCTACCTGAAACATATGATAAAAAGACCACATACTTGACCCTGCATATCTTAACCGCAACTAGAACTGTATTTGCGCAACAATGTAAAGATGATGAGGTCCCGTCTGAGGGGAATGTGCTTAAGAAAATGTTAGACGGCGCAGAAATGGATAGATTAACATTAGCTATTAAGGAGAAAGAAGAAACTGAATACTTTTTGATATGGGTCGTATTTTATCAATGGCTAAACAATAGGAGTTGGTAAGGAGGAGACACAATTGGAGGAAATGGTAAAGAGGAGAATTGTTAAAGATGATGATGTCAACTGTTAAATATTAATATTATGGTAGTAATTTTATTATATTATTAATGTGATGGCGAGTAATTATAACAACAAAGATGTATAACATATGTTTCTCATATCTCTAATAAAATAACATCTCTAATAAAATGGAACTTTGAGGAAACTCAAGCCTCGGAATCCTCTTTGGTTGGGGGAGTTACTTGGAACCCTGGGATTATGATTATTTCAGCATAATTGTACCCAGAACACACACTGTTTGATGAAAATTGGATGTTATATAAGTAAAACAAATAAACAAGAAAAAAAACCATTCCTTGCAGTATCCAACCCCTGTTAGAATTCCTCCTGGAATAGCGAGAGGTGCTTCAGAAGATTGAGATTCAAGAGGTGGTTTCCGTTATATAGAGAAAGGATAATGGTGAAAATATAATGAAAATGAGAGACATTAAATACAAATTGACTTACCGCTAACGGTCCACCTGGGCCATTCTGTAAGAAGGAGGGAAAAAAAGCCACCTTGGATTATGAATCCTTTTTAAACTATGTCGTTGTAGTTCATGTATTTGGTAGAAGTTTGTATTTCTGCTTCTGCCACTGTCTTTGGAACTACAATGACCTTCCAAGGTGCCCCATTGTACTTGAATAAACAGCAGAGATGCAGGCTCAGACACCTACCACCTGAGCCTGCATCTCTGCTGTTTATTCAAGTACAATGGGGCACCCTGGAAGTTCATTGTAGTTTAAAAGACAGTGGCAGAAGCAGAAATACAAATTTCTAATTACATCCACGCGTCCTTCACTGCTATGCAACCTATACTGACATATCTATCTATCTATCATATTAAAACAATTATCTAATTGACAGGTGGCTGCCATGACAGCATTGAGATCCTTATCCATTTCATTGGGGTCCAATAGGATCAAACTGTTCCCAGACAACTTGTCAAGGCCTTCCCACAGACATCTCACAAGGACCAGCACCATGCTTTGGTTCTAATTAGGAACAAAAGTAATCAACTTTGTTCATCAGGTGAGGTTATGCTCTAGGGACTTTAGAGATGATTTTGGTTTATGTGGAAGAAAGAATAAATGGGTGCTGGGTCAGATGGAAGAATATTGAGAATAGCACAAAATAAAACAGAAGCTACTTACCTGTCCACCACCACCACCAAGTAAGTTCTAAGAGGGAATGAAAAGGAAATTAGTGACATAGCATTCATGACTTCTCAAACCATATCATCACTGCCATCTTTAGTGTAATATATATGAATTCCTTCATTGCCCAGCTATAGCATATATTATTTCACACAAGGTACAGTAATAGGGACCAAGCAGATGTAGATATTTTAAACGAAAACTAATGTAACTCTTTCCTTCCCCAAAGACTCTTTCAGTTTCTTTCTGTAAAGAAAGAGCCTGACCAATGATGGGTTCCTACCGGTTCAGATTAGTTCAGCTAAACTAGTATTGGTTTGGCTGCCTGGGTCACTGGAAATGGCAACTGTAGTTAAAAAGACAGTGGCAGATGGAGAAATACAAACTTCTAATTATGTCCATGTGTCATCAAACACACAAACACAAACACACACTGGGCACACAAAGGGTCCCTTCAGAGGATTCGGAAAAGGCATTCCTCACACATAAGAAAAAATGAAGTGGGATTACATTACAGGCGTTTCTTCTCTTCACACGTGCATGAATGAATCTCACATCCTCTTCTAATCTCTAATAGAATTTACCTCAAATTCCAAATTTTGGTTTTTAAAAAAAAGACCCAAAAGGGACATAGACCATATTATGTCTGAACACATTTTTCCATGCTATGAAAATAATGGAACTCCTTGTGGGGGAGAGAAAGAAAACTCATGAATCTAAAAATGTACAGGAGATATTCACAGGGCAAATGGCATGATATGAAAAATGAAGTGAAGGGCTTCAATACGGCAACTAGCTTGAAAACCTGACTGGGGTTTCCCCTCCCCTTCCCTCCCTCCCTCCCTCCCTCCCTCCCTGTGACTCTAGCGAATGAGGCAGGAATCATGTCAACCCTGAGCTACAAATATTCTCTTTTATTGGATATCTTTGTAATTCTGTTGTGCAGCTATAAGAAGATCCTCTAGTGAATTAGGCAAGAATAAATCTCAGCTTCTTTCTCATGTTGTCTCTTTCCTGGGCTTATAACGTGTTTTTCCAACCTCCCAATCTGCCCAATTCTCCAAGGTTGTGTCTACAGCTCTCTACAAATTCAACCATCCAACCTTTCATCCAATGGACAAAAATACATAGACGGCTAGAAAAAAATGATAACACAACATATAGTTTTGAAACCAGAGATATTTTTGTTGGGCATCCTACCTGAAACATATGATAAAAAGACCACATACTTGACCCTGCATATCTTAACCGCAACTAGAACTGTATTTGCGCAACAATGTAAAGATGATGAGATCCCGTCTGAGGGGAATGTGCTTAAGAAAATGTTAGACGGCGCAGAAATGGACAGATTAACATTTGCTATTAAGGAGAAAGAAGAAACTGAATACTTTTTGATATGGGTCGTATTTTATCAATGGCTAAACAATAGGAGTTGGTAAGGAGGAGACACAATTGGAGGAAATGGTAAAGAGGAGAATTGTTAAAGATGATGATGTCAACTGTTAAATATTAATATTATGGTAGTAATTTTATTATATTATTAATGTGATGGCGAGTAATTATAACAACAAAGATGTATAACATATGTTTCTCATATCTCTAATAAAATAACATCTCTAATAAAATGGAACTTTGAGGAAACTCAAGCCTCGGAATCCTCTTTGCTTGGGGGAGTTACTTGGAACCCTGGGATTATGATTATTTCAGCATAATTGTACCCAGAACACACACTGTTTGATGAAAATTGGATGTTATATAAGAAAAACAAATAAACAAGAAAAAAAACCATTCCTTGCAGTATCCAACCCCTTTTAGAATTCCTCCTGGAATAGCGAGAGGTGCTTCAGAAGATTGAGATTCAAGAGGTGGTTTCCGTTATATAGAGAAAGGATAATGGTGAAAACATAATGAAAATGAGAGACATTAAATACAAATTGACTTACCGCTAACGGTCCACCTGGGCCATTCTGTAAGAAGAAGGGGAAAAAAGCCACCTTGGATTATGAATCCTTTTTAAACTATGTCGTTGTAGTTCATGTATTTGGTAGAAGTTTGTATTTCTGCTTCTGCCACTGTCTTTTGAACTATAATGACCTTCCAAGGTGCCCCATTGTACTTGAATAAACAGCAGAGATGCAGGCTCAGACACCTACCACCTGAGCCTGCATCTCTGCTGTTTATTCAAGTACAATGGGGCACCCTAGAAGGTCATTGTAGTTCAAAAGACAGTGGCAGAAGCAGAAATACAAACTTCTAATTACATCCACGCGTCCTTCACTGCTATGCAACCTATACTGACATATCTATCTATCAATCATATTAAAACAATTATCTAATTGACAGGTGGCTGCCATGACAGCATTGAGATCCCTATCCATTTCATTGGGTCCAATAGGATCAAACTGTTCCCAGACAACTGGTAAAGACCTTCCCACGGATATCTCACAAAGACCTGCACCATGCTTTGGTTCTAATTAGGAACAAATGTAATCAACTTTGTTCATCAGGTGAGATTATGTTCTAGGGACTTTAGAGATGATTTTGGTGTATGCGGAAGAAAGAATAAATGGGTGCTTGTTCAGTTGGAAGAATATTGAGAATAGCACAAAATAAAACAGAAGCTACTTACCTGTCCACCACCAAGTAAGTTCTAAGAGGGAATGAAAAGGAAATTAGTGACATAGCATTCATGACTTCTCCAACCATATCATCACTGCCATCTTTAGTGTAATATATATGAATTCCTTCATTGCCCAGCTATAGCATATATTCTTTCACACAAGGTACAGTAATAGGGACCAAGCAGATGCAGATATTTTAAACGAAAATTAATATAACTCTTTCCTTCCCCAAAGTCTCTTTCAGTTTCTTTCTGAAAAGAAAGAGCCTGACCAATGGTGGATTCCTACGGGTTCAGATTAGTTCAGCTAAACTAGTATTGGTTTGGCTGCCTGGGTCACTGGAAATGGCAACTGTAGTTAAAAAGACAGTGGCAGATGGAGAAATACAAACTTCTAATTATGTCCATGTGTCATCACACACACAAACACAAACACACACTGGGCACACAAAGGGTCCCTTCAGAGGATTCGGAAAAGGCATTCCTCACACATAAGAAAAAATGATGTGGGATTACATTACAGGCGTTTCTTCTCTTCACACATGCATGAATGAATCTCACATTCTCTTCTAATTTCTAATAGCATTTACCTCAAATTCCAAATTTTGCTTTAAAAAAAAAAAGACGCAAAAGGGAGATAGACCATATTACGTCTGAACACACTTTTCCATGCTATGAAAATAATGGAACTCCCTTCTGGGGGAGAGAGAAAAAACTCATGAATCTAAAAATGTACAGGAGATATTCACAGGGCAAATGGCATGATATGAAAAATGAAGTGAAGGGCTTCAATACGGCAACTAGCTTGAAAACCTGACTGGGGTTTCCCCTCCCCTTCCCTCCCTCCCTCCCTCCCTCCCTCCCTCCCTCCCTGTGACTCTAGCGAATGAGGCAGGAATCATGTCAATCCTGAGCTACAAATATTCTCCTTTATTGGATATCTTTGTAAGTCTGTTGTGCAGCTATAAGAAGATCCTCTAGTGAATTAGGCAAGATTAACTCTCAGCTTTTCTTTCATGTTGTCTCTTTCCAGGGCTTAAAACGTGTTTTTCCAACCTCCAAATCTGCCCAATTCACCAAGGTTGTGTCTACAGCTCTCTACAAATTCAACCATCCAACCTTTCATCCAATGGACAAAAATACATAGACGGCTAGAAAAAAATGATAACACAACATATAGTTTTGAAACCAGAGATATTTTTGTTGGGCATCCTACCTGAAACATATGATAAAAAGACCACATACTTGACCCTGCATATCTTAACCGCAACTAGAACTGTATTTGCGCAACAATGTAAAGATGATGAGGTCCCGTCTGAGGGGAATGTGCTTAAGAAAATGTTAGACGGCGCAGAAATGGATAGATTAACATTTGCTATTAAGGAGAAAGAAGAAACTGAATACTTTTTGATACAGGACGTATTTTATCAATGGCTAAACAATAGGAGTTGGTAAGAAGGAGACACAATTGGAGGAAATGGTAAAGAGGAGAATTGTTAAAGATGATGATGTCAACTGTTAAATATTAATATTATGGTAGTAATTTTATTATATTATTAATGTGATGGCGAGTAATTATAACAACAAAGATGTATAACATATGTTTCTCATATCTCTAATAAAATAACATCTCTAATAA
This sequence comes from Rhabdophis nuchalis, assembly GCA_039707465.1. Classification (NCBI taxonomy): domain Eukaryota; kingdom Metazoa; phylum Chordata; class Lepidosauria; order Squamata; family Natricidae; genus Rhabdophis; species Rhabdophis nuchalis. Next base: position 9,330,943 of record CM077654.1, read on the forward strand.
AATGGAACTTTGAGGAAACTCAAGCCTCGGAATCCTCTTTGGTTGGGGGAGTTACTTGGAACCCTGGGATTATGATTATTTCAGCATAATTGTACCCAGAACACACACTGTTTGATGAAAATTGGATGTTATATAAGAAAAACAAATAAACAAGAAAAAAAACCATTCCTTGCAGTATCCAACCCCTGTTAGAATTCCTCCTGGAATAGCGAGAGGTGCTTCAGAAGATTGAGATTCAAGAGGTGGTTTCCGTTATATAGAGAAAGGATAATGGTGAAAATATAATGAAAATGAGAGACATTAAATACAAATTGACTTACCGCTAACGGTCCACCTGGACCATTCTGTAAGAAGAAGGGGAAAAAAGCCACCTTGGATTATGAATCCTTTTTAATCTATGTCGTTGTAGTTCATGTATTTGGTAGAAGTTTGTATTTCTGCTTCTGCCACTGTCTTTTGAACTACAATGACCTTCCAAGGTGCCCCATTGTACTTGAATAAACAGCAGAGATGCAGGCTCAGACACCTACCACCTGAGCCTGCATCTCTGCTGTTTATTCAAGTACAATGGGGCACCCTGGAAGTTCATTGTAGTTTAAAAGACAGTGGCAGAAGCAGAAATACAAACTTCTAATTACATCCACGCGTCCTTCACTGCTATGCAACCTATACTGACATATCTATCTATCTATCATATTAAAACAATTATCTAATTGACAGGTGACTGCCATGACAGCATTGAGATCCCTATCCATTTCATTGGGGTCCAATAGGATCAAACTGTTCCCAGACAACTTGTCAAGGCCTTCCCACAGACATCTCACAAGGACCAGCACCATGCTTTGGTTCTAATTAGGAACAAAAGTAATCAACTTTGTTCATCAGGTGAGGTTATGCTCTAGGGACTTTAGAGATGATTTTGGTTTATGTGGAAGAAAGAATAAATGGGTGCTGGGTCAGATGGAAGAATATTGAGAATAGCACAAAATAAAACAGAAGCTACTTACCTGTCCACCACCACCACCAAGTAAGTTCTAAGAGGGAATGAAAAGGAAATTAGTGACATAGCATTCATGACTTCTCAAACCATATCATCACTGCCATCTTTAGTGTAATATATATGAATTCCTTCATTGCCCAGCTATAGCATATATTCTTTCACACAAGGTACAGTAATAGGGACCAAGCAGATGTAGATATTTTAAACGAAAACTAATGTAACTCTTTCCTTCCCCAAAGACTCTTTCAGTTTCTTTCTGTAAAGAAAGAGCCTGACCAATGATGGGTTCCTACCGGTTCAGATTAGTTCAGCTAAACTAGTATTGGTTTGGCTGCCTGGGTCACTGGAAATGGCAACTGTAGTTAAAAAGACAGTGGCAGATGGAGAAATACAAACTTCTAATTATGTCCATGTGTCATCACACACACAAACACAAACACACACTGGGCACATAAAGGGTCCCTTCAGAGGATTCGGAAAAGGCATTCCTCACACATAAGAAAAAATGAAGTGGGATTACATTACAGGCGTTTCTTCTCTTCACACGTGCATGAATGAATCTCACATCCTCTTCTAATTTCTAATAGAATTTACCTCAAATTCCAAATTTTGGTTTTAAAAAAAAAAGACCCAAAAGGGACATAGACCATGTTACGCCCGAACACATTTTTCCATGCTATGAAAATAATGGAACTCCCTTGTGGGGGAGAGAAAAAAAACTCATGAATCTAAAAATGTACAGGAGATATTCACAGGGCAAATGGCATGATATGAAAAATGAAGTGAAGGGCTTCAATACGGCAACTAGCTTGAAAATCTGACTGGGGTTTCCCCTCCCCTTCCCTCCCTCCCTCCCTCCCTCCCTGTGACTCTAGCGAATGAGGCAGGAATCATGTCAACTGTGAGCTACAAATATTCTCCTTTATTGGATATCTTGGTAAGTCTGTTGTGCAGCTATAAGAAGATCCTCTAGTGAATTAGGCAAGAATAACTCTCAGCTTTTCTTTCATGTTTTCTCTTTCCAGGGCTTCAAACGTGTTTTTCCAACCTCCAAATCTGCCCAATTCACCAAGGTTGTGTCTACAGCTCTCTACAAATTCAACCATCCAACATTTCAGCCAATGGACAAAAATACATAGACGGCTAGAAAAAATGATAAAACAACATATAGTTTTGAAACCAGAGATATTTTTGTTGGGCATCCTACCTGAAACATATGATAAAAAGACCACATACTTGACCCTGCATATCTTAACCGCAACTAGAACTGTATTTGCGCAACAATGTAAAGATGATGAGGTCCCGTCTGAGGGGAATGTGCTTAAGAAAATGTTAGACTGCGCAGAAATGGATAGATTAACATTTGCTATTAAGGAGAAAGAAGAAACTGAATACTTTTTGATACGAGACATATTTTATCAATAGCTAAACAATAGGAGTTGGGAAGGAGGAGACACAATTGGAGGAAATGGTAAAGAGGAGAATTGTTAAAGATGATGATGTCAATTGTTAAATATTAATGTTATGATAGTAATTTTATTGTATTATTAATGTGATGGTGAGTAATTATAACAACAAAGATGTATAACATATGTTTCTCATATCTCTAATAACATAGCATCTCTAATAAAATGGACCTTTGAGGAAACTCAAGCCTCGGAATCCTCTTTGGTTGGGGGAGTTACTTGGAACCCTGGGATTATGATTATTTCTGCAAAATTGTACCCAGAACACACACTGTTTGATGAAAAATGGATGCTATATAAGTAAAACAAATAAACAAGAACAAAAACATTCCTTGCAGTATCCAACCCCTGTTAGAATTCCTCCTGGAATAGCGAGAGGTGCTTCAGAAGTTTGAGATTCAAGAGGTGGTTTCCGTTATATAGAGAAAGGATAATGGTGAAAATATAATGAAAATGAGAGACATTAAATACAAATTGACTTACCGCTAACGGTCCACCTTGGACATTCTGTAAGAAGGAGGGGAAAAAAGCCACCTTGGATTATGAATCCTTTTTAAACTACGTCACTGTAGTTCATGTATTTGGTAGGTGTCTGAGCCTGCATCTCTGCTGTTTACTCAAGTACAGTGGGGCACCCTGGAAGGTCATTGTAGTTCAAAAGACAGTGGCAGAAGCAGAAATACAAACTTCTAATTATATCCATGCGTCCTTCACTGCTATGCAACCTATAGTGACATATCTATCTATCTATCTATCTATCTATCTATCTATCTATCTATCTATCATATTAAAACAATTATCTAATTGACAGGTGGCTGCCATGACAGTATTGAGAACCCTATCCATTTCATTGTAGTCCAGTAGAATCAAACTTTTCCCAGACAACTTGTCAAGGCCTTCCCACAGACATCTCACAAGGACCAGCAACATGCTTTGGTTCTAATTAGAAACAAAAGTAATCAACTTTGTTCATCAAGTGAGGTTATGCTCTAGGGACTTTAGAGATGATTTTGGTGTATGCGGAAGAAAGAATAAATGGGTGCTTGTTCAGATGGAAGAATATTGAGAATAGCACAAAATAAAACAGAAGCTACTTACCTGTCCACCACCACCACCAAGTAAGCCCTAAAAGGGAAACAAAGGAAATTAGTGACATAGCATTCATGACTTTTCAACCATATCATCATTGCCATCTTTAGTGTAATATATGAATTCCTTCATTGCCCAGCTATAGCATATATTCTTTCACACAAGGTACAGTAATAGGGACCAAGCAGATGCAGATATTTTAAATGAAAACTAATGTAACTCTTTCCTTCCCCAAAGTCTCTTTCAGTTTCTTTCTGAAAAGAAAGAGCCTGACCAATGATGGGTTCCTACCGGTTCAGATTAGTTCAGCTAAACTAGTATTGGTTTGGCTGCCTGGGTCACTGGAAATGGCAACTGTAGTTAAAAAGACAGTGGCAGATGGAGAAATACAAACTTCTAATTATGTCCATGTGTCATCACACACACACACACACACACACACACACACAAACACAAACACACACTGGGCACATAAAGGGTCCCTTCAGAGGATTCGGAAAAGGCATTCCTCACACATAAGAAAAAATGAAGTGGGATTACAATTCAGGTGTTTCTTCTCTTAACACATGCATGAATGAATCTCACATCCTCTTCTAATTTCTAATAGAATTTACCTCAAATTCCAAACTTTGCTTTAAAAAAAAGAAGACCCAAAAGGGACATAGATCATATTACATCTGAACACATTTTTCCATGCTATGAAAATAATGGAACTCCCTTGTGGGGGAGAGAAAAAACCTCATGAATCTAAAAATGTACAGGGGATATTCACAGGGCAAATGGCATGATATGAAAAATGAAGTGAAGGGCTTCAATACGGCAACTAGCTTGAAAACCTGACTGTGGTTTCCCCTCCCCTCCCTCCCTCCCTCCCTCCCTCCCTCCCTCCCTCCCGCCCTGTGACTCTAGCGAATGAGGCAGGAATCATGTCAACCCTGAGCTACAAATATTCTCTTTTATTGGATATCTTTGTAATTCTGTTGTGCAGCTATAAGAAGATCCTCTAGTGAATTAGGCAACAATAACTCTCAGCTTCTGTCTCATGTTTTCTCTTTCTAGGGCTTAAAATGTGTTGTTCCAACCTCCATATATGCCCAATTCTCCAAGGTTGTGTCTACAGCTCTCTACAAATTCAACCATCCAACATTTCAGCCATTGGACAAAAATACATAGACGGCTAGAAAAAAATGATAAAACAACATATAGTTTTGAAACCAGAGATATTTTTGTTGGGCATCCTACCTGAAACATATGATAAAAAGACCACATACTTGACCCTGCATATCTTAACCGCAACTAGAACTGTGTTTGCGCAACAATGTAAAGATGATGTGGTCCCGTCTGAGGGGAATGTGCTTAAGAAAATGTTAGACTACGCAGAAATGGATAGATTAACATTTGCTATTAAGGAGAAAGAAGAAACTGAATACTTTTTGATACAGGACGTATTTTATCAATGGCTAAACAATAGGAGATGGGAAGGAGGAGGTACAATTGGAGGAAATGGTAAAGAGGAGAATTGTTAAAGATGATGATGTCAACTGTTAAATATTAATGTTATGATAGTAATTTTATTATATTATTAATGTGATGGCGAGTAATTATAACAACAAAGATGTATAACATATGTTATACATAGAAAAAGAAAAAGATACGTGCTCCTCTTCCACCAACTCCTAAAATGCCAAACAGATTTGAAGAAATGGATAATAAAAGACAAAGTACAATTGATCCTTTTCAACTGTCATTTGTCGGCCATTTTATTTCAACTGTCATTTGTCGGCCTTTTCATTTGCCTGGAGAGAGATTCCTATTGTGGCTATCACTGCTTTCTGTATTCCACCTGGCGCTCAAACCAATTTCATTGTAATTTTATTATTACAATGACAATAAAGATGATTATTATTATTATTATTATTATTATTATTATTATTATTATTATCTCTAATAACATAACATCTCTAATAAAATGGAACTTTGAGGAAACTCAAGCCTCGGAATCCTCTTTGGGAGATGATTTTGGTGTATGCGGAAGAAAGAATAAATGGGTGCTTGGCCAGACGGAAGCATATTGAGAATAGCCCAAAATAAAACGGAAGCTACTTACCGGTCCACCACCACCAAACAGGGGCTAAAAGGAAATCAAAAGGAAACTAGTGACATAGGACTCACGACTTCTCCAACCATATCATCACTGCCATCTTTAGTATAATATATGAATTCCTTCATTGCCCAGCTATAGCATGTATTCTTTCACACAAGGTACAGTAATTAGGACCAAACAGATGCAGATATATTAAATGAATACTAATGTAATCAACTTTGTTCATCAGGTGAGATTATGCTCTAGGGACTTTAGAGATGATTTTGGTGTAGGCAGAAGAAAGAATAAATGGGTGCTTTGGTCAGATGGAGGAATATTGAGAATATCACAAAATAAAACACAAGCTACTTATCATTCTACCCTAAAAGGGAATCAAAAGGAAACTATTGACATAGCATTCATGACTTCTCCAACCACATCATTACTGCCATCTTTAGTATAATATATATTAATTCCTTCATTGTTCAGATGTAACATGTATTCTTTCATACAACGTACAGTAATTGGGACCCAACAGATGCAGATATATTACATGTTTTGAGAGAGAAAAAAATCCCTTTTCAATATTTTTCCATATTTTCACAACCAGAATATGGCACTTTTTTTGCAACTCCTTTTTTATCACAAAACTTTCCCCTTTTGACTTTGCTTGTTGCAGGCTGGCTGGGAAAGTTGCAGGCATGATCAATATGAGCCAGTTACTGGGCCCTTAAATCACAGTCACTGGGCTAATGGACAGTGCGGTGGCCATAATTTTGTCATGGGTTACTTTTTTCAGCACTGTCATAACTTCAACCCATCATTATATAAATAGTCATAAATTCAGGTTCCCTGTATGCATTTATCAAGCAGATGCCCAGATATAGATAGATAAAATATCTCTCTCCACTAATAACTTCACATTTCTCTTTTCCATGCAAGGGAAATGATCAGCATATTATTGGCCAGAGAGCAATGAAAACTAACATAACTCTTTCCTTCCCCAAAGTCTCCTTCAGTTTCTTTCTGAAAAGAAAGAACCTGATGTAACATGGACCCATGCTGTTCAGATTTTTTAAGGTAATAACAAACTCCTTCAATTGCACCAGGAAGTAAACCAACAGCCAGTGCAGTTCATGAAGCAGTAGTGTAACATGGCACATTCTAGGGGCCCTAGTAACTGCTATGCTGCTGCACTCTGCACCAGTTGTGGCTTCTGAAAGCTTAAGTTTAACCCAATGTAGAGTGCATTCTGGTAGTACAAATGTGAGATGACCAAGGTTTGAGTGACCAGAGTCACTGTCAACCCAGCCCATAACCCCAATACTCATGATTGCCACATCATCATTGTCATCTTTAGTCTCTGTCTGTCTGTCTGTCTGTCTCTCTCTCTCTCTCTCTGTGATATGTATGTATGTATGTATGTATGTATGTATGTATGTATGTATGTATGTATGTATGTATGTATGTATGTATGTATTCCTTCATTGTCCAGATAGACAATAATAAATATTTTGGCGATTTCCTTCTCCATATAGTTCCCTGTACTCACAACCACAACAGGGTAACATCGAGGCCGCAAGGCCTGGCTGGGCCGGGCCGGGCCTAAGGAGATCTGGGCCTGGCAGGCCGAAAGATACCAGGAGCGTTGGAGGCGTTGGGGCCGAAGGAGATGCCACCGGGGACAAAGGTGGGCAGTGGAGGCTCCAGGCCGAGAAAAACCGGCCTCAGCTATTAGAACTCTTCAGCTGAGGCCCTTAAGACTCCTGGTATTGTGGGACTGGAGGAGTCCTTGAGGACTACAGGCCGGGACTAATTTACAACTGGAAGGCCAAAGCCACCCTCTACCCCCAGTCTGATATATCTATATGAACTAACTCTCCCACCTTCGATGACAAACTAACTATTTATGAACCATGATTAACTATCTTTGAACCATGCATGATTTTTATGAATTTATGAACTATTTATGAACTTTTTAGAGCCGGTCTAGACGTCTCCTGAGTTTAATTTGTACTATACATATTTTAACATCTATTTTAATATTCAATAACATCTAGAATTTTAATGCCCTGTCTAACAACTCCTCTGACCTTATATTTTATATATATTTATACATATTTATATATATCATATTTATGACATTCACCATGAAGTACTCTAAGGCAGACCTTTTCTACTGCGGGAGTCCCCCACTCGCAGGTATGGCCCTCCGCGTCAACGAGGGCCCCACCTTGATGAGGGATTCTGTATCAAGAGAGGTGGGCGGGTCGCAGTTCTAGGGGTGTTTGAACAAAATTCTTAATTTGGCTTTTAGGGGGTTCCAGGGAGGAGGGAGGGATAGTTTACAATTTAAATGGGGGATTTAATCTGGTTTTAGCGCAGGCTTTGTCATTTAATAAGTTTTTAAATTATAATTGGTACTATTTTGTATATTGTTTTAAATTCCTGTGCGCCGCCCTGGGTCCTCTCGGAGAAGGGCGGGATATAAATTGAATAAATTGAATTGAATTGAATTGAATATGGACCTTGTTTTGTGACTTCACAGTCATTAAGTAAAGCTTTCCCCATAGACTTTGTTTGTTTCAGGCTGGCGGGGAAAGTTGCAAGTCGTCATCACATGACCACATGAAATGAACAGCATGTTATTGGTCAGATAGCAATGAAAACTAAGTTAACTCTTCTTCCACCAAAGTCTCCATCAGTGTCTTTCTTTAAAAGAATAGACCAGACCAATTACATTTGGAGAGGAGCATTGATGACAAATGAATCTGGTAGCTGTTGAGATATTGCTGCATCCTATTCCTACTGCCAACTGTGCTGATCAGGGTCCACTGCAGAACAAAAATCATAAGAAGACATCTACTGTTTAGTGCTGCAGCCTTTCTTCTACACATTGCCTCAAAGTTTTTGTTGAGGTAGCCAAGTAAATATATAAAGTTTGGGTTGATATCCAATAAGCCTTGACACAATATGTCAATTATAAGTCAAATATTGAGCTTCCTTAGTTGTCTATAGGTAATAAAACCACATTCTATATAAGTATATCTTGGGTGTCTTACCATTTGTGTAGAAAGTGTAAAAGTCAAACCTAAGACCAAAAGGAGATACATCTTGTTGCTCTTCAGTTCTTCTAGTCCTTGAAGTTCTTCTGAGTGATCTTCCTCAGCTTCACCGCCACATTTTAATACCCCAATCTTCAGGCTTCATTGCCCAAAGCCAATACCTCTATTGTTTCTTGATTTTCCAGGAAATGTCATGCTTCCATTGCATCATGCACAATTACTCCATCATCCATGCTCAAATTGAAGCTAAAAGGCAGAGGTTGTGTGAGGTTTTAACCTCATGGAAGAACTACGCAAATGGGCCTCTTTATCTAAGGTCTATCAGAGTTGAGCCTCATCAATCCAGATGACCATTAAATGGCAGGAAAGAATTAACAACAGAATAACAGAGTTGACCTTGGAGGTCTTCTAGTCCAACCCCCTGCTCAAGCAGGAGACCCTATACCTGTGATGGTGAACTGATGGCACAGGTGGCATGCAGAACCCTCTGCGGGCACACCAGCCATGGCCCCAGCCCAGCTCCATTGTGCATACATGTGTGCCTCCCACCAGCCAGCTGGTCTCCAGGTCTCTGCCATGCATGCGTGGAGGTGGGGCACGTGGAGAGGATGTGTGCGTTCATATGCAGGAGTGCATGTGCGAGGGGCACTCACATTGCATTTTGGGAGCCTCCTGCACTAACCTGGAAGCCAAAACTGGGTTCAGGAGCGGTGCATGCATAGGGGGGTGCATGCAACTGCAGGGAGAGGGGTGCATGGGGCGGCACATGCGCAGGGGGCACTCACATTGCATTTTGGGGTTGTGCATGTGTGCTTTGGGCACTCAGCACCAAAAAGTTAGCCATCACTGCCCTATACCAGTTCAGAAATTATGTACACATTTCTTTGGGATTTTCTTACTGGTGGCAACAGGGACTTCTCTGGGGGGGGTTTCAGATGACACCTGGGAAAAAACACCTCTTTCCCTTCCCTCTTTCCACCCATTGCTTCTTGTCCTGCCCTCAGGTGCCTTGGAGAATAGCTTGGCTCCCTCTTCTTTGAGGCAACCCCTGAGATATTGGAAGACTGCTCTCATGTCTCCCCTAGTCCTTCTTTTCATTAAACTAGACATACCCAGTTCCAGCAACCGTTCTTCGTATGTTTTAGCCCCCAGCCCCTTAAAGTTTACCCTGTCCTCCAGTCACCTAAAGCTTATTCAGGCAGTAAATTCAGCGCAAAAAATAAATAAACATGCCAAGCATATCTAATCTCTCCATTTGTATCTTCTGGCTAGGAATCAGTGGAAAATGTTCCCTCAAAGTTCTCCACAGAAGATGATAAGAGTAAGAATAGTTACATTGACTGCCAGTAGGGATTTTATAACCAGATTAATCCTGTTTCAGATTTTTCGGATATATGATGGCCAGATATTATTCCTTAGTAAACCTTTACTAAGAATTGAACCCATGCACAATTGTATTTTAGACAACCATATACAGGTAGTCCTCAATTTACCACAGTTTATTTCCTGACCATTTTGTCAGGCCTGGAAGCCATCTTTTGCATTGGGCAAAAGGCTTGCATTGGGCCTTCAGGCCTGCCACATTTAATGCTGTGGTAAAATAGGAGGTGGGATTATATGGAGTATGGGAGATATATAGTCAAAATAACACTCCTTTCTCAGAGAGTCAAGGACATCTTGCCCTCCGCCTGGAGTGGTGTAACTGAGAAGTATCTCCAGTTGGGACGGTGCCTGATTGGACCATGGGATGAACATGTGGGTGCTATTCTGACAGGCAAAGTCAATGGGGAAGTCATATTCACTTAACCACCATGCTACCAACTTAACAACTGCAGTGATTCACGTAACAACTGTGGCAAGAAAGGTCGTAAAAATGGGCCAAAGCTCACTCAACAAACCTCTGACTTAGCAACAGAAATTTTGGGCTCAGTTCTGGTCGTACGTTGAGAACTACATGTATACTCCATTTTAGGAGCTGTCCAAGTTCTGATGCTTCATACTAGATAATACTCATAATAGAGGGTGTAAGCCGTTTTGAATATTATCCGATCCCTTATATCTGAAAAGTCCCAAATAGGATGAAGCAGAGCCACATAGTCAAGTTAAGATACCCGAAAATACTATACAGGAAATGCAGTGTGTAAAAAAAAATAAAAGAAATCCTTCTCCCTCCAAGAGTGAGGATGGAAGTCACATAAAACACATACACGGAGGGCATTACTTAAAGCAATCTTTATTTTTTTCCTGCTCTGAGAGGGAAGCTGGATTATACTGTATGTAGGATTCTGATAAACAGTAAGAAGTGTTTCAACTGTTTCAGTTAAACGCCTGGTGTCTTCAGGGACTTAGCGTTTTCCATAATGGAGAGTACATATTTAGCTCCAGCTTGATTTCTTAGGCCCTCGACTTTCTCTGAGTCTACTTTTCTTCCTGCAGATGTTTCCTTGCCAAGATAGTTCACCAAGACCCCAACCTACAGTTTTCTCAGCAAGGACATTACAGTGGATTATCATTGTTTTTTTTCCAAAATGTGCACACATATTATTGTTAGCCATATAAGGTAATCCAGACAAATTACAAAACCAGGAGCACTAGTTCTTATTGCCAAACTACATTAACATAATCCGACAAAAGTGAGCTTATTTTGTGCGCCCTTCTTTCTTTTTACTTTTGGGAAAACTAGGAGGTGTCCCTTCCAAAATCTCCCAGTGCCTTTCCTTCTATTCAGTTATCCAGTCTGCAGTTCTCCCAAAGTTCTTCTGACGTACTATTTATCATCAAATGAATGATCTGTTTTCAAATTGGGAAATTTGACCTACCCCCCGAACTGAGAACAACCACAGACCTTCCGCCAAAAGCTAAAAACTTACCTTTTTCATCTGGCCGGCCTGGCCTACTCTATCCTTCCTAGGCTGTAATATAAATTTAAATTGTTTTAATAGGGATTGTTGGGAATTAGTGTAAAGGGTTTTTAAGGTTTTAAGATTTTAAACTTTTAGTGCAGGTAAATTATTTAATTCTATTTTAAATTGTATTGTTGTATTTATATATGTTTTTAAAATCCTGTGCACCGCCCCGAGTCCCTTCGGGGAGAGGGTGCGGTCTACAAATCAAATAAATTGAATTGAATTGAAATAAGAAAGAAGGTGGATGCAAAAGATCTACTTGGAAGAATGGAAGACTTTTTTTTAAAATGCAGTAAATACCTAACAAAGGTTTGTAGAGATGGGATGAACACCTTTTGAATGGTATGGGGGTAGGAATGGATTTCCAGAGGAAAAATTGCAGGCTACAGGAACCAGGTGCACTACTTGGTGACCCTGAGGACACAGTTAAACCTTGAAGTGCTCCAACATCCTTCTAAAAGGATGCAGATTACCAGCTGCCTGCAAGGAATACAAATCCTTCCATTCCCCACTATCCTGTGAGAGGTCAAGAAGCTTCTTTGATGAGAAGTGAAACATCTTCAAAAAAAACCAAACAAACAAGAAAGTCCAGTTGCATCCCAAAAAGCAACTTTGAGGCTACCTAACAAAAGGTTTTCCCTGCCCAGTTGGTCCTACTCTATGGCATGGTCCCTCCGACCGTACATCCCTGCGACCGATCTGCTCCCATAGAGAGGGTCTTCTCCGGGTGCCGTCGGCCGGGCAATGCCGGTTGGCGACACCCAAGGGAAGGGCCTTCTCTGTGGCGGGCCCAACCCTCTGGAACGACCTGCCCCCTGACCTCCGTACCACCACAGACCTCCGCCTTTTCCGCCGGCGGAATTAAATGCAATTTAAATGCATAAATAAATGCATTTATTCCAACAAGCCGGCCTAGGATAACCACCCGATTTGGACTTTTTAGTTATAAATTTTAATTAGAGAATTTTTAAATGTTTTAGCACGAGGTAATTTAATTTAATTGGGTTTTAATAATTGGTTTATTTATGTATGTTGTGTTTTTAATTCGCCTGTGCGCCGCCCTGGGTCCTTTTGTAGGAGAAGGGCGGGGTATAAATTTAATTTAAGAAAAATGGTGGTCACCTCTGTTTTCTAGATGAGAGATTCAGAGTTGTCTTTAAATGTTTCCATGGTCATGTGGCCTGCATGACTATACTCCAAGGTGCATAGAATGCTGCTACCTTCCCACCAAAGTGGTACCTATTTATCTACTTGCATTTGCATGCTTTCAAGCTACTAGTTTGCCAGGAGTTGGGGTAAGAACAAGATACTTGGTCTCAGATTGCCAAACTTTCTGTAGACAAACCCAGCATCTTAACCATTAGGCCAGTGATGGCTAACCTTTTTTGGCTTGCACGCCAAAAGTAAGGGGAGTGCAGGGGGGGTCGTGTGTGAGCGTGCCACACCCATAATGCTATGTGTGCAACTCCCTGCACTTTTTTCGCCAGGTTCCCCAGGCTCCAGAGGCTTTCTAGGAACCTGGGAAGGATGAAAACAGCCTCCCCCCCCCCCACACCTCCAGAGGCTTCAGGAGCTTCCCTGAAGCCTCCAGAGTATGAAAAACAGCCTCAAAAGAAGGCCTAAATCATCTGGCCGGCACACACATGCACACTGGAGCTGATAGGGCAACGTCTCGCATGCCCTAAGAAATGGTTCTGCGTGCCACCTGTGGCACCCGTGCCATAGGTTCGCCATCACAGCACTAGGCCATTAAGGAATTATTAATAAGCACATCTATCGTGTTTCTGAGTACCATTATTTTAGTACAGACTTTATCACAGGGAGTAACCTTATTCATTCTGCTTCATCTTGCTAATTCTCAGATTATTAATTTGCTAATATGGACAGGTGTCTGGATCATCATCATTTCCTTAACTGTCCCTATTGCCTATGGGGTCAAGGTTTAATCTATTGTAGGGTCCCCTTGAGGAATATTTCTTCCAAAAGGTGACGACTTTCACAGCTCCCTATTTGTGCTTTGTTTCTCGTGTCAAAACCTTCATTGTTTTGATTCATTGATCTTTTCCAAATAGTTTTATGTAAGGTATTGCTCTTTCCATCAGATGCCCTTATGGTTCTTTATCAAAGGTTAAGTCACTTTTGCAAACAAGAAGATAATCTCTTCTGAAACACTTCCAAGAGTAGCAAAAGTCTTTTTGATGGAAATCAGTGTGGTGGTTTTAATTGGGTTGATAAAATATTAAGAGCCAACACAAAAGAGCACCTAATACTAACATCATCAAGATAAGGATGACAGCATCATTAAGCTATCTACTTGCATTTACCTGCATTCAAGCTGCTAGTTTGCCAGGAATTGGGGTAAGAACAAGATACTTGGTCTCAGATTGCCAAACTTTCTGTCGACAAACCCAGCAACTTAACCACTAGGCCATTAAGGAATTATTAATAAGCATATCTATGGTGTTTCTGAGTACCATTATTTTAGGATAGACTTTATCACAGGTAGTAACCTTATTCATTCTGCTTCATCTTGGCCCATTTTAAGTATTTTCTGGGACTTCCAAATGCTATTTTATCATATGAAAGCATCCAGCAACTTAAACCACTACCTATCCTGTTCAACTGTTGAAAGGGACCTCACAATTCTGCACCTTATAAACCAGGGAAATAAATAGCAGCATAAAAGAAAGGTGTCATCTTTCCATAAAAAATTGATACACAAAAATATAAATTCTGGATGATAATGCTCAATTGCTTCCTTGCCCCTTGAAGATCTTTCTCAAGATACGTCATTCATTACGGAATGGTAGTCAGGATCATCAAGAATAAAGGGGAGAGGACTTTCTCAGAGAAGCTGGATATAAATGATGGAAGGTCTGTAGATAAGTCTCAGAATGTAGAAAATGGGCAAGCTAGAAGGACATGCAACCTCTGCCAATTGATAAGCTACTTCTCCACAATCTTAGTACGTCTGTTGCCTCGAGTGATAATGAAATCTCTGCCATCTCAAAACCTAGTTAGGAGAACTCCAACAAGCAACCTGCATCCTGAGTTTCATGCATTTCTTACCATCCACAAAGCCCAGTTTGCTAGAAAATTTGGTGTGTGCAATTTATTTATTTATTTTTGCTAGATTGGAGGAAAAGGGATAAAACATGAAAAACAATATTAATTCTATTTAATTCTACTTAAGTACTACTTCTGCTAATTGCCAGCCTGCCTGCCGTTTGGCAGTTTAAATCCCGCCAGCCTTCCGTCTTTCTAGATGGGTAAAATGAGGACCCCAAAGTGTTGGAAGCAATATGCAGACTCTGTAAACCACTTAGAGAGGGCTGTAAAGCACTGTAAAATGATATATAACACTAAGTGCTATTGCTATTGCTAATTCTCAGATTATTAATTTGCTAATATGTACAGGTGTCTGGATCATCACACCCCTATTTCTTTAACTGTCCCTCATGCTGTTGCCTTTGGGTGGGTCTAATCTATTGTAGGCTCCCCTTGAGGAATATTTCTCCCCAAAAGTGACGACTTTCACAGCTCCTTATTTGTGCTTTGTTTCTCATGTCAAAATTGTCATTGTTTTGATTCATTGATCTTTCCCAAATAGCTTTATGTAAGGTGTTGCTCTTTCCATCAGATGCCCTTTTGATAGTTCTTTATCAGAGGTTAGGTCACTTTTGCAAACAAGAAGATAATCCCTTCTGAAACACTTCCAAGAGTAGCAAAACTCCTTTTGATGGAAATCAGTGTGGTGGCTTTAATTGGGTTGATAAAATATTAAGAGCCAAAACAAAAGAGCACCTAATACTGACATCATCAAGATAAGGATGACAGCATCATCATGATATGGTTGAGTGACCTTAGGATGAAAGGCCTTAAGATAAGGATGAAAGTCCCATGATGTGTTTATAGCTGCTATAAACTTTGCCAACAGAGCATATACAGTTGCCAAATGGACATAGATGTAGCAAAAAAAATAGATTAAGTGGAAGAAAAAGAACAGATTTCCGGTCTTGTGGCACCTCTTTCAAATTTATCAACTTGGAGCTGGCAAAATGTAGTTATAGTACTCAACCTGCTTTACCATCTCTTTCTGACATTAGCAGATACAAACTCATCTTGGCCCAAAGCACCTACATAAACAGAGGGATAGAATCAAGATCATGTTAAGTGTTAATACCACTTTATAATTCCTTGGTAAGGCCACATTTGGAATACTGCATTCAGTTTTGGTCGCCACGATGTTGAAAAGATGTGGAGACTCTAGAAAGAGTGCAGAGAAGAGCAGCAAAGATGATTAGGGGACTGGAGGCTAAAACATATGAAGAACAGTTGCAGGGACTGGGTATGTCTAATTAATGAAAAGGAGGACTAGGGGAGACATGATAGCAGTTTTTCAATATCTCAGGGCTTGCCACAAAGAAGAGGGAGTCAAGCTATTCTCCAAAGTACCTGAGGATAGAACAAGAGTCACTGGGTGGAAACTAAACAAGGAGAAAAGCAACTTAGAACTGAGGAGAAATTTCCTGACAGAACTATTAATCAGTGGAACAACTTGCCTCCAGAAGTTATGGAAGCTCCAACACTGGAGGTTTTTAAGAAGATCTTGGCAGCCTTCACATGGCTCAAGGACTGGATTCAACTAAAAAAATAAAAGGATTCTTATGCTAGAAGGCCACAATCTCCAACTAGGCTGGCATGGTTTCCTCTGGGAGGGAAAGAATAAATCTCATTCATACTTCCAGACACACATAGTAAGAGATGCCCTCTTTAAGGTCTGGGGAAAAATAAAAAAGAACCATTTTATGAAAATCCCAATCTGGTTATCAATGATGGAGGCAATGACATATCCAAATACCATAGGAAAAGGTGCAGAGGAGGGCAACCAGAATGATTAGGGGGCTGGAACACCTTCCTTACCATCTGCAATGGCTGGGCCTCTTCACTCTAGGACAACGGCACCTGAGAGGTGACCTGATTGAAGTCTATAAAATCATGCACGGTGTAGACAAAGTAGAAAAGGAAAAACTGTTTTCCCTATCGCACAACACTAGAACTAGGGGGCACTCCATGAAACCTTTGGAAGCTAGACCTCAAACAAATAAGAGCAAGTGCTTTTTCACCCAGAGGATCACTGGTCTATGGAACTCCCTGCCAGAAGAAGTGGTGACAGCTGTCAGCCTCGACACCTTTAAGAAAGGAACAAGGTTATCCATGGCTATCATTATGGATGCCTAAGGACACCCTCCGGGTTGGAGAGATAGGCAGGATATTTCTCAATGCCATTTGCAGAGAATCATAAGTAGGTGAAGACATCTGCTTGGGAATACCCTGAAGCAAATAGGGAGCCACTGTGTGAGACAGAATGCTGGACCAGATGGGCTGTGGCCTGTTCCAGCAAGGCTATTCTTATGTTCTTATGTTCTTATCTCAGTAAAATGGTAAGCTCTTAGATGGAAAAAAGAGAACTAACGTCGGTACAAGATCTGAAAACACAAGGAATAAATATGGAATGGTGGCCTTATTTACAAATTAAAACAAAATTTTAAAAAGATCAGGAACAATACAGAATAGATGAAAAACAAATGGAATGAGATAAAATATTATTAGGAACGGGAGGAAAAATGATTACCATATTATAAAATGTTTTATAGATGGCATTTGCCCCCAGCGAGATTGGCCAAAATGTATCCAAATTTATCCCCCAAATGTTGGAGATGTAGCCACAAGACTGGAACATTCTACCATATGTGGTGGACTTGCCCCATCACAAGGAAATATTGGTGCAAAATTCAGAAATGGCTGGATGAAATTACGGAGCAAAATATAGAATTGAAACCAGAATCATTCTTATTAGGAATATTACACCCCAAAGTAGACAAACAATTTCAATACATAATACCACACACACTCACTGCAGTTAAGATTGCTTTCGCACAAAACTGGAAACAAATCAATTCACCCACAGATGAAACAATAAATAGAAAGCTACACGAATGTGCATAGATGGACAAAATGACCATGGAATTAAAAGAAAAAGATGAATCAGATTTCTATAAAATATGGAATAGAATTTATAAGTAGCTAGAAAACAGAAGCCAAAACAGGAAATAGAAATCTTTGTGGTTTTTTCTTCTAAACTAGTCTATATAAATAAAAATGTAACAAGAGTTAATCTTTGAAAGTCCTGCACCGATCGTTTACAAATTTTCACACAACGTTCCTTTCAAGTACAGCACCAATGATATATATAGATTGTGTAGATGTCACATCTGTGCCGGGTACATGCAACAGAAATGTAAAGAATTGTTTCAAAAAGGTAGGTAGATGGATACAGAGAGAGCAGTGGGCCACAGGTTTTATGTCATCCTTTATTCCATGCTACAACGTAATTATCAATGTGTAAAATTTGGAAGTCTAGAAGTTGTCTTGATTGTTGAAAAGCTCCCTTATCTAGTGGTGATCTGGACTGGCATAATGGTGAGGACAACCATATCTGGTGGCCTTTACTTATAAAAACATCTTTCATTCAGCCACTACTTCCTCCTTTGACAATAGGACCATTGGTTTAGACTCACTGAAGCATACTCAGGTGAAGTATAAATAATTCACACAACCAGTGCCATCAGGAGAACTTCACTATTTGGAAGAGCAAAGAGTAGAAGAGAGACAAGATGATCCGTCCATTGCTTGCTTGTTTTTTTGTGGTGGCCTTTGGACAACTTCTGGTAAGAGGGGATCAATTTAGGATGTTGGGCTTAATTACCTACACAAGTAACCTTGAAATCATCTCTCCTTAGTTTCTCACTCTGTTTTCCTTCTCTTATTCTTTGGATGAGATCCTCAATACCAATGTAATTGCCATGTTTGACCACTGTATTTGCATATTGCTTATATCTGCAATTATCTGCAAGAGAAGAGGTGGAGAAATGTCAGATTTCATTGTAATTTTAATACAATGACAATAAAGATTATGATTATGATTATGATTATGATTATGATTATGGTTATGGTTATGGTTATGGTTATGGTTATGGTTATGGTTATGGTTATGGTTATGGTTATGGTTATGATTATGATTATGATTATGATTATGATTATGATTATGATTATGATTATTATTATGATTATTATTATTATTATTATTATTATTATTATTATTATTATTATTATTATTATTATTATTATTATTATTAGTGTCCAAACCCCCATCCCCCAGGAGAGTCTTTCCAGGAGAAGCTACTAATATTGCCTTCAATTAAAAAAATATTTTCTAATTCCTTGCAGATGTTTCAAAGTACAATTTTAATTTTACACAAATTAAAGTGGGTGGTGGAACCCTATTTCCCATTTTACTTTCTTCCAAAAATACAACTTTGTCTATTCTTCTGGTGTTTTGGAAAGCTCTTGGGGCATCTCTTAGATCATTGGTGGCGAACCTTTTTTGGCTCATGTGCCAAAAGCAGGGGGAGCACAGGGGGGTCGTGCATGGGCACGCCACACATGCGCATACTTTCCCCCTCTGCATGTATGTGCGTGCAACCAGCACTCCCCCCTGCTTTTGGCACTCTTTTTCCCCCTCCCCAGGTTCCAGAGGAGCCTGGGGAGGATGAAAACAGCTTCCCCACCCCTAGGGGCAAACCGGAAGTTCGGGAATGGACTTCCGGTTTGCTCATAGGGCCATTTTTCGCCCTCCGGAGCTTTTAGGAGGCTTTCCTGAAGGCTTCAGAGGGCGAAAAACAGCCAAACTGGAAGTCACAAACTGGAGCTGACAGGGCGACGCTCACGTGCCCTGACAAATGGCTCTTTGTGCCACATGTGGCATGCGTGCCATAGGTTCGCCATCACGGTCTTAGATTCAAAAAGGTCTCACATTTGAATTGCCAACCATTAAATACAAGAGTAATTTTTATGCTTCATGGCTGTATGGCAGTTACCCCCACAGAGTTATTCAAGATGCACATTTTTTTGTTTTTCTTACAATCATTTTGAATGTTCATTTAATGAATCAACGATTAGTTGGTTAAGATCCGTTTTCAGCCTTGAAAATAAATGTTTATGCTTAAACATAAAAAGGAATACCATAGCCTTTTTTTTTTTTACATTTCTCCTTCCCTTTCTATTTATCTTTCACCTCTTCATACTATAGTATAAAGCTTTATTACGGTCAAAGACAAGCAATACGCATTACTTTTTACAATATGTTAAAATGTACTGACATTACAATATTTAAATTTAAAAAGTATTGACGTTAAAAGTGGATAATAACATCCATGTTCTCAAATTGTTTGGGTCACTCCCTGGTTTACATGGGTGAAAAGCCAATAAGTATGGGAGTAAATACAATGGTCTAGAAATTGTTAGAGGTATGTCCAGATAATTGGTACAAGGTGACAACTATATTTCTGACCTCTTCATTACTTTGTTAATAATCATGAACTTTTTTCTTTCAGGTGGTCGAGGCCAAACGGCGGGTAAGCACTCTACATTTCCAACGTTCGCATGCCATATTTGCCATCCACAAGGCTAAGATCTATATTTGCAGACCCACAATTTTGCTAGTGTCCCTTTTTAAATTACTTATGGCAAGATTTGAAATATAATTTCCTGTTTTTTATGTCCAGGACTCACAGGAAAATCCAGACCATGAAGTGGAACTTAAAACTAAAATGTTTTGTTGATGTTGTTTTATTTAATTTAGATGGCATCCTCATCCTCATAATCGCTATTACTTCCCTTCCTCCAATGAGCTCTCCTAGGAACTTGCTAAATGTTAGAAAGGGTTGTCTCTTGCCCATATCCACTATGGCTTCCCTCCTTTCAATGGTGTTTCTGTGCTTCATCCTTGGCCAAATGGGATGGATTGCCGAATATTGCTCTTCACTTGCTCATTGTATCATCACCATTTCGGTTTTCACTCTTGCCCGTTTTGACAGGCTGCTGTTGATGAGGCTAAGGGTGGAGCAGAACAATTGAAAGTACCACAGGACCTTCAGGTGAGTGTCAGAAAATATTATACTAACATCCCTTTAATGGAAGGGATCAAGGTGCTTCAAGGTGCTGATAACCATCTCCAAAACGCTCCATGGCCTAGTTATTTGCAAGACCGTCTCCTACCCCATACATCCTTTCGGCCGATTCGCTCGCACAGAGAGGGACTTCTCCGGGTGCCGTCTACCGGGCAATGCCGGTTGGCGACCCCCAGGGGAAGGGCCTTCTCTGTGGCGGGCCCAGCCCTCTGGAGCGACCTGCCCCTCGAACTCTGGGCCACTACGGACCTCCGCCTCTTCCGCTAACTTTTGAAGACCTATTTCTTTCATCTAGCCGGCCTACCCTAGCCTCCAAGAGCACCACCACAGACTGAATTTTAAATTGTTCTAAATTGATTTTAATTTGCCGGTACTTTTTAGGGAATTTTTAGCACAGGACACTTTAATTTAATCAGATTTTATTGTTCATAGTCTTATTTATTATATGTCTGCTTTTTATTTATGTATTGTATTTCCACTTTTTAACCTCCTGTGCACCGCCCTGAGTCCCTTCGGGGAAATAGGTGCGGTATAAAAATAAAATAAAATCAAAATCAATCAAATCAAGTTCTATAATTGGACACGCAAAGTGGTGATATTCAGCCATATGCCAAAAATCAGCAAGAATTAAAATACTAAAACTGGCAAGAGAGGATGGATAGAAATAGAATACCTACTGATATAAAATTTGTGCTGTTAAGATTTAGAATAGAGTAGAAATTAGAAAGGGAGGAAATATTATTATGCCTATTTCTATATAGGATTCTAAAATCAGCCTGGTTCCCCCACCATAGAGTCTCCTCCTAGCATGGTGTCCTTTTTCCTCTGCCAACTGGAAGTCCGATCCCCTATTATAGAGTCTCCTCCTAGCATGGTGTCCCTTTTTCCTCTACCTGTCCTAACCAAAAGCCCTATCAACTGTGGAGCTGACCGGTAACAAGGAGCTGCAGCAGAAGGATGAAAGAGCCACATGCGGCCCCAGAACTGCAGATTGCCAACCCCTGCTCTAAAGTAAATTCAAGATTTCACTCAGCTCAGGGGGATTTCTCCAGGGAACCCTTTTTCTTTAGAAGGATTTGGAAAGAGAAGCAATCTTTCTTTCAAACTGAAAGAGGGAAGAGTAGGACATCCTGCGGGGCATTTACAAAACTTATTCACTCCCAGCAAACAAGAGTAAAACTGTTCTGTGCTTCCATGATTAGTAGGGGAAAGCAGAATGCATTGATCCTTGTTTTTCTTATTTGTTCTCCAGGAAAAAAAGAAAGATGCGGAGAAAAAGGCAGCTGTGAGTATGTTGGAAAGATGCTACATTGGCAAATGACATACAAGGCTAGCTCTACCGTTACGTAAAGGGAGACAACCTTCTTAGCCAGGAAGGAGGAGAATGGTGACAGGCCTTTTGAGGTTCTTATCCACTACGCCACCATGTTCCTACTTCATTCTCTATTGGCAATACAAGTCTCCAAAATACAACCTGGCATGGATTTTTTGAAGTCATTAGAGGAATTTGTCTCCAGTCTAGAAGCTCTCAGCGTACTTGCAAAGCAACAGAGTAATAAGAATCATAATAATTATACCAATAAGATAACTCATTATCCTCCAAATATGTTGGATGGGCTGAGTTCACTGTGGAGGCTGATGGGACTTGTAGTTTCTCGCTTGTAGTTGATTTCCCCCCTTGTCCTGTTCTACAGGGACTCCATGTCAAACCCTTGCAACCTGCAGCTGCAGGACAAAATAACCTTCTGGTAAGCATAAAAAATGTTATGTGCTAATATCTCTTTAAGTTCCATAATTGAGTACAAACCAAAGAGTTTTACTCTAAGGTGGTTCCTAGATCCACAACTTGCAGACAGATATTTACTAGTATTTACCCTTTGATCCGTTCTGTAAGGCAACCCACCCACTTCCCTCAATGCCTAGGTTGAAACATCCTGCAAAGCATAGTGAGAATCTCAGGATGACTGGTCAAAGTGTTTGTTGTGCCTTCTGCAACACTTACCAATGCCTTCCTGCTGCAACCTTCCTTCCTAGTCTAGAAAAAACAACTTTGAAAGTCAGGAATATAACGAGAAGTCAGGGAAGCCAGAGGTGGGTTGCTCCCAGTTCAGCCCAGTTCAGCCAAACCAGGAGTGGTATTTTGGCATGAGACACAGAACTGGCAGCAGCCCGGGCTGGCCATGTCCCTGAAATAATTTCCCTGTCACCGCTGCCATTGCCAGCATATTGTTTAGTAGTGCATGTGCATGCGCAGCTCACTATACATTGTTCTGTGCATGCGTGAAGAACAATGTACACTGACTTGCAAACATGTGCGAAGCGAACTGGTAGTAAAGCCAGGAGTAACCCACCTCTGAGGGAAGCCCCCCCCCACAAGGATGGTTGTATAATAAAAGGCAGAAGGTTAACAACTATCATTTCATCACTGTTCATCTAAAGCAGGACTCTCCAAACCTGGCCACTTTAGGACTTATAATACAATACAATAGCAGAGTTGGAAGGGACCTTCTAGGTCTTCTAGTCCAACCCCCTGCATGGGCAGGAACCTTATACCATTTCAGACAAATGGCTATCTAACATCTTTTTAAAGACTTCCAAGGCTGGGGCATTCACAACTTCTGGAGGCAAGCTGTTCCAGAGGTTAATTGTTCTGACTGTCAGGAAATTTCTCCTTAGTTCTAAGTTGCTTCTCTCCTTGATTAGTTTCCATCCATTGCTTCTTGTCCTGCCCTGGAGAATAGTTTGACTCCCTCCTCTTTGTGGCACCCTCTGAGATATCGGAACACTGCTATCATGTCTTCCCTGGTCCTTCTCTTCATCAAACTAGACATACCCAGCTCCTGCAACCGTTCTTCATATGTTTTAGCCTCCAGTCCCCTAATCATCTTGGTTGTTCTTCTCTGCACTCTTTCCAGAGTCTCCACATCTTTTCTACATCGTGGCGACCAAAACTGTATGACCAAAACTTGTGGACTTCAACTTCCAGAATTTCTTAGTATGGCTGGCTGAGGAATTCTGGGAGTTGAAGTCCACAAATCTTAAAGTTGTCAAGTTTGGAGAGCTTTGATCTTCAGGAAATTCAAGGCCTCGTATGATTCATGAGGGTTTCTCCAGAAATCTCTTTTCCTTTGAAGGAACTTGGAAAAAGAAAGAAACTTCCTTCGTACCGAAACAGTAGAGGAAAAGAAAGACAATTTTCCCAGAAGTCTTTTAAAAAACTGATAAACTCCCAGCAACCAGCAGCAAAACTCTTCTCTGTTTTAGTAGGGAAAACCTAGAAATTATTAACTGTTCTTTTATTATTTTTTATTCAGAATCATGCACGTGTGGTGAAAAGAGCTGCTGTAAGTATGCTGGAGGTTGTTACTTTGGCAAATGATAAACACGTGTTGGAAAAAAATGTCCCTCTGGGTTCAGTTCCAAGTGGGGAGAAAGACATTGGAAACATGGTGACTGCTTGGTAGGATGGTTTAATGGTGATGCAGAACCAGCAAGCACATGTGATTCCGGGTATCTGAACACAGTTCAGTGGAATGGAGAGAGAGAGAGAGATTTATACCCTCTTTTGAGCATTGCCCTAGAGCTTCCTGTTCATGTGGCAAGAGCATATATCCTATTGGCTGCTGTAGGGGTCATGTGCAAATCCTAGGAGTTTGTCTGAGATAAATCTGGTTGAATTGTGCTGGGTTATGTAACATGCCCAGATCCTGGAGGATCATGTCTTAATCCCATCACCCTGGAGCTGGAGGTATTTTGTTTTGTAGATAGGATTGCCCAGTCTTTCTGGGGCTAGTAACAAAGGTGGGGGCTGCTTTCCAAGAGCATGTTTCTCCATTTCTCATCGAGGAAGGTATAATATTCTGCCTTTTTAATATTTCCTAAAAATATTTCATTCTTCTAGGAGAGGGGTGGGTGCTAACTTTCTACACATGTCATTTGGTAAAATGAGGCAAGCTTCTCAGCCAGGAAGGAGCAGAAAGATGGCATAACTCTGATGTTCTTACCCATTAAGCCATCCTTCTCCTGCTTGATGCCTCCCAACTGTACTAGGAATGCAAGTTTCCAAAATTCCATCTGGTGAGGCTTCTTAGACAGTGAAAACCAGCCATTCCCAGTCTTCTTATCTACTTGTGTGTCGATGAGCTGAGTTCATTGTGGCGGTTGATGGGTCTTGTTTATCACAACTGGAAAATGATTGGTTGGAGAAATCCCATAAGTGCTATTACTCTTTTTTTCTTTTTGTTATAACATTTCTCTTCTTAATTTGTTTCACTTTGTGATACATTATTTTCATATTTATTCTCTAATCATTGATAGAATAGCTCCCATATATTATTATAATAATCAGATTCTTCCTTTCCTTTAATTGTAAGCATTAATCTATTCATTTCTGCACAATCTAATATTTTTTTTAAATATTTTCATCTGTGGGGATCTCTTCACCCTTCCAATCTAGTGCAAAGACAAGTCTATCTGCAGTTATTAAATGAAAAATAAAATATACATTTTCTTTACTACATTTTTCTGACAAGGTATCCAACAAGAACAATTTAGGTTTTAGATCAATATGTTGCTGAGTCATCTTCTCCAACCACATTTTGGATTTTTGTCCAGTATTTTTATGCTTCTACACTTGTCCACCAAATTTGATAATATGACCCCGGTGTCTGGTGACATTTCCAAGACTTGATTGATTAGTCTTTAAACATTTTTGCCAATCGTTTGTGTGACATATGCCATCTATAAAACATTGTATACAAATTCTCCTTGTATGCAGTTGACATTATTAGTTTACAATTTCTATCTCACAGTTGCTGCCACTTAACTAAATCTATCGTATGCCCAAAATTTTTACCCATGCTATCATAGTTTCTTTTGCTTCTTCTTCTAATTTAATCCGCAGTAAATAACTATACAATTTGTTATCACCCTTTCTTCTGTTCCTGTTAATATATCCAATTCTGTCAATCCCACATGAAAATCATATAATTTAACGTCTTTTTCAAAAGGAAATTGGACTTTCCTAGTTCTTCACTTCTTGGATGAGAGGTGAAGCGGGGGAGGGAGAGGGGGAACCACAAGGAAGTCCAGCTGCCTTTTGAAAAAGCACCTTTGGCTCAACCATGACGATGATTGATAATATCCATGGACATTAAGATGTAGAAGGTTCACAAGACTATAAAACAGAAGTGCATAATTGGATCCCAATGCCTCCCACAAAGAGTCTTGGGGATGGATCCCGGAGCTTGTTTCATTTTGTCATTTTTTACTATAGAGGGGAAAGTGATCAGATCCCCTGATTAGAGAACAAGGATATTGATTCTATTTATTTTTAACCACCTCCACCTGTAAATGAAATGGTTCTGCTTTGTTATCTTGGTCTTTCGAATGCAATCCTTGGTGCATGCATGCAAGGCCAGGCGTGGCTTTTTGCCCGAGGAAAAGGATTATTACCTTTTCATTTCAGACAAGTTCAAATCTCGTTGCAAATGGATATTCTTGCCTGTTTGTTTTTTTAGCCTGACCAATATAATCAAGGAGAGGACGTCGATGAGCAAGGAGGAGGAGGAAGAGGAAAAGGAAAAGGAAAGGGGAAAGGAAAGGGGAAAGGAAAAGGAAAAGGAAGGGGGAAAGGAAAAGGAAAGGGGAGAGGAAGAGACAGACAAGAACAGGTAAGAAAAGGGATCAAGTCCCAAAATGACCCATTTATCTATCATTCCAGTTACCTTCTAGCTTTGATCCTCTGCTGTGCCTCAAACAACCCAGAAACAATGTTGAAAACAAACTCCCCAAAATAGTTTATGCTGTAAATGCAGCCATTAGGTTTTTAACTGACCTGGTTAAACATGTTGAGCAAACCCAGCTGGATAGCAAGCTGCTGATGCAGTTTATTGCATCCCCCAGTTCGACATTATGTGGTTTGCAGGCATTACAAATCTCAGCTTGACTAGAGAGGGTGACTGAACCGCTGTGACGCAGTTATTGAAAGTCAGGTTTCTCTGATCATCGATAAATAAATCACGTCTGTATTTTTCTAGGATCAACAACAGAATAACTAAGAGTAAGCACTACTGGTAAGTTTTCTAATGCAATATCATTTTCCAAATATTCATGTCCAAGGAACTTTGGTCTTTTCTTACCTAAAGTCAGGATCGAATTGCAGTCTCCAATTTCCAGGTTACTGGTTTGCAGGTCTGCCAGATTGGCATGGTGGGGAGGGAGGCGCTTTATAAATTAGGAATGGAATGGAATGGAACAGAGCAGCTTTATTGGGAAAGTGCAATTGGACACAAGGAATTTGTCTCTGGTGCATAAGTTCTCAGCGCGCATACAAACAATAACGTGATAAATCATTAGAATAGAATAGAATAGAATAGAATAGAATAGAATAGAATAGAATAGAATAGAATAGAATAGAATCTGGAAGGGACCTTGGAGGTCTTCTTGTCCAGCCCCCTGCTCAAGCAGGAGACCCTATACCAGGGGTCTGCAAAGTCGGCTCTTTTAAGACTGGTGGACTGCAACTCCCAGAATTCCCCAGCCAGCCAGGCTGGCTGGGGAATTCTGGGAGTTGAAGTCAACCAGTCTTAAAAGAGCCGACTTTGCAGACCCCTGCCCTATACCATTCCAGAAAAGTGGCTGTCAAGTCTCTTCATAAAACCCTCCAGTGATAAAGCACCCACAAATCCTGGAGGCAAGTTGTTCCACCGGTTAATTTTCCTCAGTGTTAGGAAGTTTCTCCTTAATTCCAGGTTGTTTCTCTCCTTGATTAATTTCCATCCATTGTTTCTTGACCTGTTCCCTGGTGCTCTCAAGAATAATTTGGCCCCCTCTTCTTGTGCCATATGCGTCACATCATCATCATCATCATCCAAATACCAGTAATCTGAACTGCATAAGCAATGAAATGACATGCAAGAATTCTTATTGATTGATTGATTCACTTACTTATTTATTTATCAAATTGATAACACCGTCATCTCACTACAGGTAGTCCTCGACTTACAACAGTTTGTTTAGAGACCATTCAAATTTACACCGGCACTGAAAAAAAGGGAATTGTGACAGTTCTTCACGCTACCGTTGTGGCATCCCGTGGTCGTGTGTTCAAAATCCAAACACTTGGCAACTGTCTTTTATTTTTGACAGTTGCACTAGCCCCCTGTCCCGTAATCAGCTTTTGCAACCTTTTGGTAAGCAAAGTCAACAGGGAAGCCAGCTTCACTTAATGACTGCGTTGCAAACTTACCAACCGCAGTGATTCACTTAACAACTGTAGACGGAAAGGTTGTAAAATGGGTCAAAACTCACTTAACAAATGTCTCACTCAGCTGCTGAAATTTGGGGTTGTAAGCCGAGGACTACCTATATTTAAGTGACTCTGGGTGATTTAAAAATTTAAAAAAAAACATAAAATCCACACAAAATATATCATGTTGAAGTCATTGTTTCTTCCACTTAAGATCCCTTAAGAGTGTTGGTACCTGCTCCAGAGGAATAATTTACCAAGTTTCTGTTAGTGGGTTCTTCCCTTATAATTTTCTATTTCCTCCAAGCATTGAACATAATGATTCCCCCCCCTTTTTTTATTTATTTATTTTATTTTATTAAATTTATTTATTTTATTAAATTTATACCCCACCCTTCTCCTTGCAAGGACTCCTTTTTTCCTCCCCATTTACCTGGGATGACTCCAAAATACCAACCAGGCAGTCAAGGCATGAGCCATCTCGGTTCATCACTGGCATAAATAATAATAATAATAATAATAATAATAATAATAATAATAATAATAATAATAATAATAATAATAATAATAATAATAATAATAATAATAATAATAATAATAATAATTTAATTTATAGACCGCTCCCTCTCCCCGGGGGGACTCGAAGCGGTGCACAAGGAAGTTAAAAATACAATAAATATACATAAATAACTAAAAGGCAAATTAAACAATTATCCCTGCGCTAAAATTCCCAATTTAATTACTAAAATCCCATGATAAAAGAGACTACCCTAGGCCGGCCAAGCAGAAAAGATGTGTTTTTAATTTTAGACGGAAGGAGCGGAGGTCCGTGGTTGTTCTAATGTCGGGGGGAAGGTCGTTCCAGAGGGCTGGGCCCACCACAGAGAAAGCCCTTCCCCTGGGCGTCGCCCGCTGACAGAGTCTAGTGGACGGCACCCGGAGAAGTCCCTCTCTGTGGGAGCGAATCGGCCGTGAGGATGTATGGGGCAGAATCCGATCCCGCAGATAGTTAGGTCCCGAGCCATGGAGCGCTTTAAAGATGACAACTAGCACCTTGAAGCGCACCCGGAAGACAACAGGCAGCCAGTGCAGCTCGCGCAAGAGCGGTGTTACGTGGGTAAACCTTGAGGTTCCCATTATTGCTCGCGCGGCTGCATTCTGGACCAGCTGAAGTCTCCGGGTGCACCTCAAGGGAAGCCCCATGTAGAGAGAGTTACAATAGTCCAGTCGGGATGTCACGAGAGCATGAGTGACTGTGCGAAGGGCATCCCGATCCAATAGGGGGCGCAACTGGCGTACCAGGCGAACCTGGTAAAACGCCCTCCTGGCCACGGCTGTCACTTGATCTTCCATGGACAGCCGGGTATCCAGGAGGACACCCAAGTTGCGCACCCCATCCACAGGGGCAAGATGTTCGCCCCCTATGGGGGAGGTTTGGTTTGGTATGGCATACCACACTCCCTCCCCAAACCAGGCAAAAATTAGAAATGTGAAGAAACCTACAAGCCACCCTTCTCGTTGTTCACTCCTGCAAAAGCCCCCTGAAGCTTAACGCTCCCATAGCACTGAAGCTTTATGAATGGAGAAGAACATTAAACGCACAGTTTAATGGCAAACCCAGCAGAGGGGGTATTCTGCCGGTTCGGGCCGGTTCCCCCAAACCGGTAGCGGAAATCACGGGTGGCCTCGCTCACCTGCCGTGGCTCTATGGCATCCTATTTTTACCCAAAGCTAATGGTGAGCTTCTATTACTTTCACTACTGGTTTTCTCGTGGATGCGCACACAAGAGTGACTGCGCCCAGCACTTCTGCACATGCGCAGATGTGTCCAGGCAGATGGGCGGAGCCTCCCACCTACACTACTATCGGTTCGCCTGATCCGGGCCGAACTGGTAGCAACTCACCTCTGCCTAAAGTGCATTTGTGGATGCACGTGCTCACATTTGCAAACCGGTAGGGAATTTCATTGTAATTTTAGTACCTGACAATAAAGATTATTATTATTATTAAGGTAAGTGAATAGCAGCCTTGAAGCCCAGCGATACTGAATTCCTTTGATATCTGGGCTGGGTATTCTGGGGTTTCGAAGAAGCAGGGGACACTCATGGGCTGAGTCTCCCATGCCTTCTTGCCCCCAAAATGTTTCAAAAATGCAAGGAGAACCTCTTTAACTGGGAGATTGTGATCCCATGGAAAAGGGCCTTCAGCTTTTTGGAATCACGAGCCAGACATGGACTGAATTTGCTTCCACTGTGTTGGTTGTGCTCTGGGTCATTTTCATGAGTAAATGCATTTTAGAATTTTAATTGGGATTTTTAGCACAGGTTTTTAGTTTAATTTATTCTTAACTGTTTTGTATTTATTGTTATTTATTGATTTTAATTTCCTGTGCACCGCCCTGGGTCCATTTCAATGGAGAAGGGCGGTTCTATAAATCTAAATAAATTAAATTAAATTAAAATTCATCCTTCTGTTCTTCCAGGTGCTGCCAATGTCGGAAGGAAAACCAAACTGTTAGACAATGTCCTCCTTTCCTCCTGATTAGAAGTGATGACTCACTTAATGACATCTACAACATAGCAGGGGTGGTGGTGGGAGTAGTGTCTGTTTATTTCTGTCTTCTGGGTTAAGGGATCTTTCAATGAAAATAAAGTAAGAGTATCATCCGTTCTTCTCCTTTGATGATTGCAAGGCCTAAAAATGATCAAGTCTCAATCGCATCAAACGTCCACATGACCACCAGCCTCCTTTGACTTGTAAGCCAAGCATCATCCCTGGGAGGTAGGAAGTGTTCTGCCCCATAGGCTGAATCACCCTGCACACACACAGACGTGACTGCTTGCCACTGCTTACTTACGAGATAAGACTTTGGGTAAGAGCCCAGAGAAATCCAAACACGACTAGAAGGCTGACCTTTTCTGAAAGTCTGTAGTTTAATCTGTTGCTTCCTGAAAATGTCCCCTCCCTAAACTGCCCCTGATCCTCCCCACTGCTCCATGACCCAGGCGCCTCCTGGTGGCCAACCAGACTCTCCGCTTCCTGCTCTGCCTGTGAAACTTGCCCAGTGTCTTCCTCATCCTCCAGGGCAGACTCATAGGACTCTTCGCTAGAAGAGTCCATCAGCAGCTCATCCGGAACAGAACTCCTGAAAACAGCCCCAAAATAGCTAAAAACAGGCATGCATGCCCTGGCCAGCTGGTCTTTGGTTTTCCAGCACTCCGACATGCATACATGCATGCGTATGCACACATGTTCCAGTTTGGGCACTCGGTGCTGAAAAGGTTCGCCATCATGTTTCTTGGTATTTGGTTCAGAAAATGACAGAGAGTTGTTAAGAAGGAAGGTTTCTAGCTTTGGGAAAGCCACACTAGCAACGAAGTTCCCAGTCCCAATTAGGGCTATTAACCAAGAACTACCTGTTTAAATGTTCTTTAAACATTTGGATCCTGCTGCTGTTATGTTTTACCCACATTCTTTTTAAAATCCCTACCCGAAGGATAACTGGGAACCTTGAGAAGCACGATAACAAGCAAGGGAGCCAAATTATTTCCAGAGACTTCCTGTTCTACAAAAGTATTTTTGGATTTGGACCTGCTCTCAGATGTCAGAACAGATCATCCAAACTCTGGGAAACATGAATGATATATCAGATTGAGAGGTGTTTGTTTAATCCCAAACTAAACAGAGTCTGAACAAACTAAACTTAATCCCTTGGGGTTGATTGATTGAGTCAATTGACCCAATTTTCTTTTCCTTCTAACCCAATTAAGGTGAGTGAGTTCCCCAAATATTTGATGGGTGGCTTTTTAGCCAATTGTTTTAGGAAGAAATATATTGGTTTAGCCTTTTTCTTTTGTTTAAAAAACCCTGTCATCTCTTGCATCAGGCTGAAGTCAGAATGACTAAATGGAGCTGAGCATTTACTGGCTGGATGCCCTTCCTGATGTCTATATGGAGTTCACAGCAGATATTTTCCTTTTGCACCCAGAGAGAGAAATATCTGCCACCATAGGATCAAACTCACAGCCTCCTGATTGGAAGATGAGAATTCCACCTCTAGGCCACTACTCCGCTCCTTTTGAATTAATCCTTAAAGCCATTTTAATCCATGGGCTCCTCTTAATCCATTGGATTGTAGATAGATTAAGTAGGTAATAAATTCACACTGAGGCACAACTGCTGTTCTGAACGGTACATTGGTTAAGTCAGGTTACTTTATTTGCAAAAAGAAGCTTTTGTAGAGTCGGTATCAGATAAAGTTTCATCACCAAGTAAAAAGAATCGTTTGAATCCGCAATGATATCCTTGATGAAAAGTCTGGGCAGAGACCATCTGGACCAAGGGTGGTAGGTTTTTAGTACTATAAAGAAGAAAATAAAACCTCCTTAAGAGTTTGAATATCATGAGACTCTCAATAAGCACTCATCATCATCAGTAAAATCTACCGACAATGATTAATTTCTCATTTATAGAGAAGGAAGCACTTGGTAACAAGTGGAGATAACAATTAGAATGTTGTGATTGTGCAGAGTTTATAGCCTGAAGTTGTTGATGCTGGAGATAAAAGGCTCCATATCTGATTGGGAACTTCCCACTAGAAGCAGAATTCTAAACCAGGTAAGATACCTGATCAATTTCAACAAGGAAGATGTTATATTTGTCTTTGCTGCTCCCTGCTCCCCAGCCTTGGTTTCATAACAAAATGAATTTTATTTTATGCAAAATCAGCTGCCTGGTTCATGATTGATCCCAAGACAGCCGAAAGGGACTTTGGGCAGAGTTGGAGACCAGGTTCTTACCAGTAGAGAGCTACATAATAGAATTGAGCCTTTAAGAGAGACGTTCAGAATTATACACACTTACAAGGATTTCGGGTTCATTGTAGGTATTCTACAATACAAAAATAAATACAGAGAAGTGAGACAAAAAATCAGGACATTGTTTCTACACGAACTTGTTGATTTAAAAAAATCCTATTCTACCTAAGGTGCAATCAGGGGTAGGATTCAAAAATATGAACAACCGATATGGCCTACTCAGCCTCCTGCACCAGGGTGGGGAGATTTTTCACCCTCCCCAGGCACCTGAGGCTTTCCCTGAGCTTCTAGGAGGGCGAAAACAGCCTCACTGGGCTCCGGAGGCCCTCCAGAAGCCAGAAATGGGGCTGTTTACGGACATCCTGTAAACCCACTATTTGCCCTCCAGGAGAGCAAAAATGGGCTTCCTGTGGGCTCCAGAGGCCCTTCAGGAAACAGGCCTATTTTCAGACTTCTGGAAGGTCTGACGTTTGCCCTCCCAGATCCTCCATGAGGCCCCTGCACTTACCAGGCATCTAAAATGGGCTGTGTGGAGATTCCTGGGAGGGGTAGGACAGGATGGGCAGGCCAGTGGGTCCTTCCAACTACTGGTTCACCCAAACCAGTGCGAACCGGCTGAATCCTACCACTGGGTGCAGTACAGTCCCTTTTGAGCAGGGGTGTCAAACTCCCAGCCCATAGAGTGATCCCATTCTATGGATCAGTACTCTCCATGTCCCTCTGTCTTGCACCATCTCCTTCAGATCTGCCATGGTCATCCCAGTGTCATCTTTTGTAGCGTCCAGCCATTTTTTCTGCTGATCACTCCTGGCACTTTTCAAATGATTCAGCTCTCATAAGGTGACCAAAGTATGACAGCCTCTGTTAGCGATCTTGGCTTCAAGTGATGTTTTGGGTGAAGTTTGGCGTAGGACCTCTTTGCTATTTTTGCAGTCCATGGGATGCACAACAGTTGCCACCACCACCACCGTTCAAAGGAGTCCAGTTCTAAGATGCCTTTGAACTGTGGTGAATCTGCTCCAGGATTGTGTGAATCTCTTCTGTTGAAAGTGGGACTTCGCAACACTGCCTCTTAACCATTCACATTACTGGCCATTAGGAGGAGCAAGATATATAGAGATGCTTCTCAACCTTAGCCACGTTAAGAAGTGTGGACTTCTAGAATTCTACAGCAAGCCATGCTGACTTTCGGGAATTGAAAGGAGTTTCGGGAATTGTAATCTATGCATCTTCAAATGATCAAGGTCAAGAAAAACTGAGATAGAGGCTTAGATCCTATCTAGGTTCCCGGTTTATCTCTAATCTGGACTCTTCCTTCCTGTCTTTGTCTCCTAAGCAAACACAGATAGGCATGCCTTCTTGGATCTCCTTGCTAGGATGTAGCTCCAGATACTAAGACTGTTCTACCTCCTTTGTATATAGATAAACCATCTACACATTAAAGTAACAAGACCTATTTTGGTGGTCTTTGACAGGTTGGATTCTCCTCTCTCTCTAAGAAGACAAAACGCATTTTCCAACACTTACCCCATTGTCATTGAAGCTGTTGTCACCAGCCTTATTGTTATCAAAGCTTCCGCCATTCTAAAAATGGAGCACAAGAGCATATGTTAGGGCAGTGATAGTTAACCTTTTTGGTGCCTAGTGACCCAACCCCTAAAATGCAAACACCCTCTGTGCATGCACCCCACCCCACATGCATGTTCCCTGTGCATGCATGCCCCCCACGAACATGGGCCCCCGGCCCCCATTTTGGTTTCCAGGTTGGTGCAGGAGGCTTTTCAGGTGCAGGGGGCCCTCTTGATCTCTACAGTTTCCCTCCCGGGTGCATCCTAGCTTCCTGCTGCATTCCTGCATTCCCATGCAAAATTGCGCATGCACCCAACCGGCAGTAATGCCAGTAGCAACCCACCCCTGACTCAGCAGGAATATGCATGTCAGGAATATGCACATCTTGATTCCTTTTGGAATTTTAGGATTGAATTTTGAGTTCTGCTCAGAACTGGCATCTATACATTTGTGAATACATACCCCTCCATTACCTCCAGAGTTATAGCTGTTCTGAAACATAAAATGAAAACAACACAATTTGAAATTAAGAGCAACCTAATGATTCTATCTTATGACAATTAACAATTGTCCCACTATCTCCCTAATCTTAAAGGTAATGGTAAAGGTTCCCCTCATACATATGTACTAGTTTTTCCCAACTCTAGGGGGCGGTGCCCATCTCCGTTTCAAAGCCGAAGAGATGTCCGAAGACGTCTCTGTGGTCATGTGCCAGCATGGCTCAACGCCGAAGATGCATGGAAAGCTGTTGGCTTCAAGTGATGTTTTGGGTGAGGTTTGGCATAGGACCTCTTTGTTATTTTTGCAGTCCATTGGATGCAGAACAGTTGCCACCAGCACCACCGTTCAAAGGAGTCCAGTTCTAAGATGCCTTTGAACTGTGGTGAATCTGCTCCAGGATTGTGTGAATCTCTTCTTAGGGCTGCACAAAATTGTATAGCTTGTAGATGTCTGACATCTACTGTTGAAAGTGGGACTTCGCAACACTGCCTCTTAACCATTCACATTACTGGCCATTAGGAGGAGCAAGATATATAGAGATGCTTCTCAACCTTAGCCACGTTAAGAAGTGTGGACTTCTAGAATTCTACAGCAAGCCATGCTGACTTTCGGGAATTGAAAGGAGTTTCGGGAATTGTAATCTATGCATCTTCAAATGACCAAGGTCAAGAAAAACTGAGATAGAGGCTTGGATCCTATCTAGGTTCCCGGTTTATCTCTAATCTGGACTCTTCCTTCCTGTCTTTGTCTCCTAAGCAAACACAGATAGGCATGCCTTCTTGAATCTCCTTGCTAGGATGTAGCTCCAGATACTAAGACTGTTCTACCTCCTTTGTATATAGATAAACCATCTACACATTAAAGTAACAAGACCTATTTTGGTGGTCTTTGACAGGTTGGATTCTCCTCTCTCTCTAAGAAGACAAAACACATTTTCCAACACTTACCCCATTGTCATTGAAGCTGTTGTCACCAACCTTATTGTTATCAAAGCTTCCGCCATTCTAAAAATGGAGCACAAGAGCATATGTTAGGCCAGTGATAGTTAACCTTTTTGGTGCCTAGTGACCCAACCCCTAAAATGCAATGCAAACACCCTCTGTGCATGCACCCCACCCCACATGCATGTTCCTTGTGCATGCATGCCCCCCATGAACATGGGCCCCTGGCCCCCATTTTGGTTTCCAGGTTGGTGCAGGGGGCTTTTCAGGTGCAGGGGGCCCTCTTGATCTCTACAGTTTCCCTCCCGGGTGCATCCTAGCTTCCTGCTGCATTCCT
Source organism: Rhabdophis nuchalis (assembly GCA_039707465.1). NCBI lineage: Eukaryota > Metazoa > Chordata > Lepidosauria > Squamata > Natricidae > Rhabdophis > Rhabdophis nuchalis. The sequence goes on from CM077654.1 coordinate 9,366,998, forward strand.
GCCTCCCATGCAAAATTGTGCATGCACCCAACCGGCAGTAATGCCAGTAGCAACCCACCCCTGACTCAGCAGGAATATGCATGTCAGGAATATGCACATCTTGATTCCTTTTGGAATTTTAGGATTGAATTTTGAGTTCTGCTCAGAACTGGCATCTATACATTTGTGAATACATACCCCTCCATTACCTCCAGAGTTATAGCTGTTCTGAAACATAAAATGAAAACAACACAATTTGAAATTAAGAGCAACCTAATGATTCTATCTTATGACCATTAACAATTGCCCCACTATCTCCCTAATCTTAAAGGTAATGGTAAAGGTTCCCCTCATACATATGTACTAGTTTTTCCCAACTCTAGGGGGCGGTGCTCATCTCCGTTTCAAAGCCGAAGAGCTAGCGCTGTCCGAAGACGTCTCTGTGGTCATGTGCCAGCATGGCTCAACGCCGAAGATGCATGGAACGCTGTTGGCTTCCCACCAAAGGTGGTTCCTATTTTTCTACTTGCATTTTTTACGTGCTTCCGAACTGCTAGGTTGGCAGAAGTTGGGACAAGTAATGGGAGCTCACTCCGTTACGTATCGCTAGGGATTTGAACTGCTGAATTGCTGATCTTTTTGATCGACAGGTTCAGCATCTTAGCCACTGAGCCACCGCATACCTCATCTTACCAAGCTACTATTGCTTTGTTCCTTGAGTAAAGTTGCAGAAACACAACATAATGGGAAAATGTATATTGTAATTTTAAAAATAAAGCAGAAAAAACAACAGAGATTGGCTATTTGGGACAAAATCTTGACTTCTGTGGTTGATCGAGCTGATTAATGCCATTTTATTATTTACATGACATATATATTATCCACCTCATAACTTAGTTAAGCATGTGCTGCAAATATCTTTTTTCCGCCATTGACAAATGACTTTTTACCTAGTATCTTTGAGGAAAAAGGGTTATGTTTAACTTTTGGATGAATTGAAAGAAAGGAAGTGCATTTAGGAGTTTCTATACAGCTTTCAAAAATAGTTTTGAATCTCCTACTGAGAATGAAGATGACAAATTATCTCCAAGCATACATCTCTTCTGGTTACTTATTTATTAAATTTTAATTATTAAATTTTATACTTACTCCATTATCATTGAAACTGTCAGATCCTACATTGTTGTTGTCAAAACTGTCTATACTCTGCAAGGGAAAATAAAAAGAGCTAGATGTTTTCTTTTTGCTGAAGAATTAGAAAAAGCACCTGGCCTTTTGTGAATATCAAAGAATTTAACAAACTACAGGAGAGGAAAAAGGATAGCAGACTGAAGGGGAGACCAGCAGAGGTGGTCAGAAGAGAAGGACCAGGGGAGACATGATTGTGTCAGCCCTGGAAGCCATCTTTTGCATTGGACCTTTAGGCCTGCCATGTATAATGCTGTGGGAAATCGGGAGGGGGATTATATGGAGTGTGAGAGATACAGTCAAAATAATATTCCTTTCTCAGAGAGTCAAGGACATTTTGCCCTGCACATGGAGTAACGTGACTGGGAGGCATCTCCAGTTGGGATGGTGCCTGATTGGACCCTGTGATGGACATGTGGTGCTGGGCAGGGACTGGGATGGGGAGAACCTGGAAACTGGGGAGCAGAGGGGATGGGAAGGGAAGGGAGGGAAGGGATGGGAAGGGAGAGGAGAGGAGAGTAGAGGAGAAAAGAAGGAAGGAAATAAGGAAGGAAGGAAAGAACAAAGGAAAGAAAGAAGAAAAGGAAAGCCCAATGCATGACAGATGTGCTACTTAGATCCTCCTCCTCCTTCTTAGAGCAGTTGATTATTTCTCTAGCCTTCCCAAACACATTTACAATTCTAGAATGCCATCTTGTGGCTCGCCTCCTCTGGCTGTTGAAATACTCGAAGTAGACTTTAGTCTCATCAGATATGAGTGGTCCTTCTATGAACATCCATTAACTACTGCAAATTCCCCAAAAAGAAACAATTGACTGATAACTCTTATGCTACAAACTCTTTAAAAACAGCAACACTCCGTGGAGTCAGTTGCGAACGCAGGAACCCCAGTTCTGGAATATTCCATGCTCAATCAATGAAGCTAGAGCTCCCAAGACAGGGTTCATTTAAAACTGGTGTCAGTACAGATAACAAATAGGTCCTATAAGGTAAAGGTAAAGGTTCCCTTTACACATATGTGCTAGTCGTTCCCGGTTCTAGGGGGCGGTGCTCATCTCTGTTTCAAAGCTGAAGAGCCAGCGCTGTCTGAAGACATCTCCGTGGTCTTGTGGCCAGCATGACTAAATGCCGAAGGCGCATGGAACGCTGTTACCTTCCCACCAAAGGTGGCTCCTATTTTTCTACTTGCATTTTTTACCTGCTTTCAACTGCTAGGCTGGCAGAAGCTGGGACAAGCAACGGGAGCATTTATGCAGCACTAGGGATTCAAACCACCGAACTGCCGACCTTTCTGATCAACAAGCTCAGCGTCCTAGCCACTGAGCCACTGCATCCCATAGGAACCTTCTTTCACCCAAACCGCTCCTTACCCCAGGTCTAGCTGTGGTGCCTTCGAAAGTGAGCAGGCAGATAGCCAGGAAAAGAGCCACAACTTTGACTTGCATCTTGGTGTTGCTTCTGTCTTGCTTTCCCTCTGAAATAGGAATAGGGATGAGTCCACCTGCTGCCTCTACTTATACTGGAAGTTATCATGGGCAGCGGCCACTGATTTGTTAAACTATCAGTTGCTGTTCTCATGAGCAAATTTGCTTTTGAGAGCCCAACCCGATTCTTTCAAAGAATGACCAAGCCCCTTTCTCCCTTTCTTTTCCAACCACAGCCAAGATCCACAAATATTTTGCTCCTTACAGCCGATCACGTATCCGTCTTCCCTTCCTTCTTGGCCCTGTATTTTGTTTTCTATTCTCAGCACCTGAAACGCTGTTCCCTTCTCACCAAAGGTGGTCCCTATTTTTCTACTTGCATTTTTTACGTGCTTTCGAACTGTTAGGTTGGCAGAAGCTGGGACAAGTAACGGGAGCTCACTCCGTTACGCGGCGCTCGGGATTCGAACCGCCGACCTGCTGACTTTTCTGATCAACAAACTCAGCATCTTAGCCACTGAGCCACCTGTTAAAAGAATAAGTTTATTCTGAGAATTTCTGATTTTAACTCGACAGGGGCAAAATAATAAGAGCAAGGGAAGGAAAAGATATTTTTCCCCCAAAATGTTTCTAGCCTTCTTCCCCTCCTCTTTTGCATTTATATTCCTGGGATTTCCTAGGGTTCCCCCCGTTTAACCCCACATTAGTTTTCTGAGTTCATTTAAATCTTGGGGAAAGGAAACTATATTTTTTTCAATACCAATGGCCATTCGGGTTGCTTAATTAACCAGCAATAGATATGTCCTCTGTTAATAGTCTCATAAGAAAGCACACTGGGTGTATCAACTGCTTTGTAATCCTAGCAAATATAAAATATCAGATGATTAATATGCCCACCCACTTTGACTTTAACAAGGGAGGTGGTTAAAGGCGATAAAAGGATATGGTCTGTTTGAGCTCTAATAACACCTAAAATAAGAGTTCTGAAAAAATAGATTTTAGAGCACATGACCAAAGAATTATCAGGCGATATTGGCATAGGCAGAACTGAGTATAAAGGACAAGTAAACCTGAAAAAGAATGAAAAATCCGTGAAGTGTAGGAGGAAGAAAAAAATGAAATCTACAACGTCAATTTTGGCTCTCAATTATAAGTCAAGTAGTTTTGGCTTCATTGGTCTTGTCCAAGCTGATATTTATTTGAAATGAATTAATTTAATTTAATTTATTCAAATTTATACCCTGCACCTTCTCCTAAAAAAGGACCCAGGGTGGCGCACAGGAAAATTTTTAAAACAATACAAATATACAAAATACCATTTTTAAAAAACTATTAAACCCGTACCCTGTGCTAAAATAGTGTAAAATCTCCCTAATTAAAATCTAGCTAATAACAGTCAGGAACAGAGAGGTTATGCTAGGCCGGCTTGTTGGAATAGGTGCATTTTAAGACACTGGCGGAAAAGGTGGAGGTCTGAGATGGTGCGTAGTTCGGGGGGCAGGTCGTTCCAGAGGGTTGGGCCCGCCACAGAGAAGGCCCTTCCCCTGGGTGTCGCCAACCGGCATTGCCCGGCCGACGGCACCCTGAGAAGGCCCTCTCTGTGGGAGCGGATCGGTCGATGGGATGTATGGGGCAGGAGACGGTATCGCAGACTTAATTTTAAACCAAATGTTTTATTATAGCTTGCAGTAAAATAGTCCCAATGATGCCTTGTGCGTTTAAGCAAATTGCACATTAATTAAGCAAATAATCAGGAAGTAAGAAGTGTATTTTGTCATGTTAGATGACAACTAGCTATTGCAGATAGTTCTCAACTTACAGCCAAAACTGGGCCCAGAGTTTTCATTAGTAAGCATGGCCGATGATAAGTAAGTCATGCCCCCCCCCTGTCTTATGACCTTTTTCTTGCTGTGGTTGTTCAGCAAATCATTGTAGTGAATCATGTGGTCCTGAAGCCAATCTGGCTTCTCCCCATTGACTTGGCTTGTCAGAAGACGGACGGGAAGGGTGCAAATGGCAATCTTATGACCTTGCAACCATTGTAAATGCAGGTCAGCTTCCAAGCATTCGAATTTTGATCATGTGACCATAGGGAGGCCGCAAGGCGTGAGGGACCAGTCATAGGTCCCTTTGCACTGCCTTTGTAACTTTGAACCATCACTAAGCGAGTGGTTGTAACTTTATTACAATGGTTTACAACAATATGTTGGTGGCAAAAAGGTGATTTTATTTCATTAATTCATTGATTTACAGGTAGTAAATTGATTATTTAAATAATTGATTTATTACCTGCAAATCAGTTAATTAAATAAATAAAAGTATCTGCCCCACCTTGTTAGATCATTCACGCACAGAGCAGCCCTTCTTTACTCCATGGTACAACTATTTGGGAATCGGAGAAGGAAGTGGCAAAAAGAAAGAATGGATATCCACATCTAGAAGCAGTGGTGGCGCAGTGGTTACAACGTAGTACTGCAGGCTCCTTCTGTTGATTGCTGGCTGCCAGCAGTTTGATTCTCACCAGCTTAAAGTTGACTCATCCTTCCATCCTTCCGAGGTGGATAAAAGGGGGACCCAGATTGTTGGGGGTCAACTTAGAGAGGGCTGTAAAGCACTATTAAGCAGTATATAATACAATACAATACAATAGCAGAGTTGGAAGGGACCTTGTAGGTCTTCTAGTCCAACCCCCTGCATAGGCAGGAACCTTATACCATTTCAGACAATCTAACATCTTCTTAAAGACTTCCAGGGTTGGGGCATTCACAACTTCTGGAGGCAAGCTGTTCCAGAGGTTAATTGTTCTAACTGTCAGGAAGTTTCTCCTTAGTTCTAAGTTGCTTCTCTCCTTGATTAGTTTCCACCCATTGCTTCTTGTCCTGCCCCCAGGTGCCTTGGAGAATAGTTTGACTCCCTCTTCTTTGTGGCACCCTCTGAGATATCGGAACACTGCTATCATGTCTCCCCTGGTCCTTCTCTATAAGTCTAAGTGCTATCGCTATTGCTACTTTGACTTCATCCTCTCCACCACAAATCTGGAATAAAGGTTACTTTCTTAGTTATTCTTATCAGCTTCTTTTTTTTCTTCGGTTTCCCTGGAGAAGAATCAGGATTTCAAAGTTCAGCTCCTTTCCTGTTTAGTAGCTGCGTCTCTTTCCCAGTGAGAAGGGCTGACAAGCCATTAAAATAGGGACAAATCTAATAAAGCTTTAGTCAATTAGTCAAATCTCCAGGATCTTTGAACTTCTCAATGTGAGGGTGAGTATATGATCCTCTCTACACCTCTTACTTCCTGTTTATTTGCTTAATTGATGTGCAATTTGTAGCTATTTTATTGCAAGCGATGATAAAACATTTTTAGGGGGAAAAAATTAAGTCTGCATTCTATTCATTTCAAATAAAAATCAGCTTTTTAAACTACAAACTACATGTAGTCCTTGACTCATGGCCACAATTGAGAGCCAAGATTTCTGTTGTTAAGTGAGACGTTTGTTAAGTGAGTTTTCCCCATTTACGATCTTTCTTTTTTTTTTATATTGAAAAAGTTTTATTGGTTTTACATTTTTTCTGTAGGATAGGGTAAGGGATACAAAGAAATTTTGAAAGCATTCACGTCGAGGTCGTCGGCTCTTCCGGGACCTCAAAATACATTAATAACAATAAAAAGAAAAACATTTTTCAAAGTGAATGCGTGTACAGATATCTAAATTCTCAATTCAATACTGTCAGTCCTTTACAAAAAATCCAAATACAAATATTATGCAAAATTATTCAAAAAGAAAAGTCAAGGCAAAGTTATTTTTTTGATCTAAGTCTCTTGGCAATTGAATCTTCTTTTTCTCCTTCCAGGCCCCCAGTAGGCGGGGCCGTGGCCCCCTCCGTCCTCCCTGGATCTTCCCCCAGGATAGAGGAATGTTTTTTAAGAAAGGCTTCCGCCTCAGCAACTGTTTTAATCCTCACTCTTCCTCCTTCCCAGAACACCAGCATCCCTTCGGGTGTCACCCACTTGAACCAAATCCCATGTCGATCTTTCTTGTTAAGTGGTAGTTAAGTTAGTAACCCAGTTGTTAAGTGAATCTGGCTTCCCCCTGGACTTGGTTTGTTGGGAGGTCACAAAGGGTGATCAAATGAGTTCAGGACCCTGCAACTGTCATAAATATAAACGAGCTGTCAATCATCTGAATTTTGATCCTGTGAAAATGGGGATGCCGCAAAGGTCGTAACTGTGAAAAACGATCACAAGTCACTTTTTCCAGTGTCGTTGTAACTATGAACAGTCACCAAACTGTTGTAAGTCGAGGACTCTCTATACACAGATGACAGGAGTATTTTATTGATATTCTTCTTTTTCCCATGAGAGCACAATGCAGCACAAATTTGGAATTCCTCTATATCTAATCACAATAACTTCTTTAAATGTGTTGAGTGCCACCATCCCAAACCGATCCAGTAAGTTTCCATGGTTGAAGATAACCTTAAACCTGGATTTAGATTTCAGGTTCAACACTAGGAACACCTAATCTGATTCGTATGGGTACTTCTTCCCATTCGCCCTTGGTGTAGATGTGTTTTATAAGGTTAGCTTCCCCTGGGGGTGCTAATGTGTTTTTTTTAATGGTATAGTTTTGATTACATTACAATCTCAGCTTACAGCAACAAGTGCTTGGCAAACGTTAAGATAATCATATTTTCTTTGTCTTCCCTGGAGCTTCCAGTCAGCAGATAGGTTTTTAAAAAAAATTTTTTTAGCAAGGCACAGAAAAGTTGGGATAATACAATAATACAATAGCAGAGTTGGAAGGGACCTTGTAGGTCTTCTAGTCCAACCCCCTGCGTGGGCAGGAACCTTATACCATTTCAGACAAATGGCTATCCAACATCTTCTTAAAGACTTCCAGGGTTGGGGCATTCACAACTTCTGGAAGCAAGCTGTTCCAGAGGTTAATTGTTCTGACTGTCAGGAAATTTCTCCTTAGTTCTAGGTTGCTTCTCTCCTTGATTAGATTCCACCCATTGCTTCTTGTCCTGCCCCCAGGTGCCTTGGAGAATAGTTTGACTAAAGGTTCTGAAAATCTACACTAGGCCTCATTTTGCTCTTCCTCTTTGATCACATCTACCCATTTTAAGACAAAGGGAAGAGAAAGAGGGGAATCAGATGCTCAGCATCTTCCATGCTTTTGCTTCAGCTCATCAAAATAGGTTGTTGTGCAGACAAGGTGTTCTTTTTTGAAGGAAGGAAGGCTGTTATTCCCATGGCAGTATAAATTCATATCTTTTGGAAAGTTGTGTGGTGAAATCAAGAAAAGGTGATTCCCTCTAGATTACTAATAATATGGATCTCCAAGGCCGTTGATCACATCTTTCTCAGCACCATAAGTCAGGTATCTGATGGACCATTATTAATAGAGTATCCACAGCTGGATGTGGATATCCTGCTGTAATGGTCAGTAGAAATAACCTTGAGGGACGGAAGGAAGAGCCACAACCAAAGCTACAATCAGACAAAAGAAATCGGAGAAATTTAATTCGGAGAAAGCATCTCAGAATGCAGAATAACAGAGCGGGAAGGGACCTTGGAGGTCTTCTAGTCCAACCCCCTGCTCAAGCAGGAAACCCTACACCATTTCAGACAAATAGTTATCTAATCTCTTTTTTAAAACTTCCAGTGTTGGAGCATTTACAACTTCCGGAGGCAAATCGTTTCATTAAGTTCAAACTATCGGGAAATTTCTCCTTAGTTCTACAGTAGGTTGCTTCTCTCCTTGATAACCAATTTCATTGCAATTTTAGTACAATAAAGATTATTATTTTTAGTTTCCCTCCATGACTTCTTGCCCTGCCTTCAGGTGCTTTGCAGAATAGGTTGACTCCCTCTTCCTTGTGGCAGCCCCTGAGATATCGGAACACTAATATGACCCTCCCTAGCTATCATGAAGATAAGGAGAGGGCAGGAGGGAGCACATTTAGAATGGCAAGATAATTGTTATAGCAACCTTATAATAAAGTAGTATTTGCCTTCATAATTATGGCCTCTTGGTTTGGCCTATTTGGAAGGGCTGACATCATGAAAACTAGGGAGGGGCAGATCCTAGGCACTTAATGAAATTGCATTTTTATCCCCCTACAGGGAAAGGATTGACAGAATCTTCCCGCAGCTGACTTTCATTGCACTTTAGCACTGCCTCTTGCAGTGAGTTTGCTGTCCTTACAGATTTAATGCAAGGCAGGTTCAGGCCCCCAATTCTCCTCAGTCCCAACATCATCTTCTAGCGGGGGGGGGGGAACCACTGCCCATCACTCTCCAAAATATGGGGCTGGGGAGCAAACGTTTGCTTCAGGGACACCCCTTTTTTCTCCTGTTCCGTTTCGCCTGTTGATATGCTTGGAGAGGGCTAAAAGAAAAGCAAAATGTCCAATTGGAACCCAATAAAAAGGAAGCTTTTATTCCAGGCACAACAGCTAGCTCAGTCCCACGGATCTCCAAAGCTCCCATCTACGACATGCTTTCTGCTAGGAAATTAATGTAAAGTCTCCCCGATCCCTTAGATCAAGGGTGTCAAACTCAAGGCCCGGGGGACAGATCCAGGGGGCCTCCCTGGAAACAGTGAAGGACCGGTCCGCAGAGCCTCTGCCAGCGAAAACAGGGCTCACGAGGGATATACACAGCCCTCCTGAGCTCCGTTTTCACTGGCAGAAAATTGCAGGAGGCCATCGCAGCTGGAAACAGAGCTCAAAAGGGCCACGTGTCCATCCCACCCACCCCCGTCCCTTAAGCTCAGTTTTCGCTGACAGATTGTTGCAGGAGGCCGTCGCAGCGAAAAACAGAGCTCGGGAGCCTGTTTTCGCTGGCACAGTGCTCCGGCCACCACAGGCGCCCCCAACACGAGTGATGTTATTCTGGCCATGCCCACCCTGGCTACACCCACCCCTGCCCTTCCTCCAAAGGTCAAACACAACCCACATGTGGCCCTCAATGAAATCGAGTTTGACACCCCTTCCTTAGATGCTTTGCATGGTCTGCAGATAGGAAAAGCCTCGGAGACGTGGGTGAAAAGCATGGTCAGGCGTCAGGTTTTTCTACATCCCTCTTCCTGCAGTATTTCACAGGTGTTCTTTGCTTTTTTTTTGCTCAGCCTGGCCTACCCCTTGCAGCAGGGGTCTCCAACCTTTGCAACTTTAAGTCTGAAGGACTTCAGCTCCCAGACTTCTCCAGCCAGCAAAGCTTTGCTGGCTGGAGAATTCTGGGAGCTGAAGTCCTTCAGACTTAAAGTTGCAAAGGTTGGAGACCCCTGCCTTACAGAGTTTGAAAAACCAAACAAGTCACACTTCTCCATGTCAGTTTATGGAGGGAAACATTTTCCCATTTATTAGCTGTGCTTCAAACCACATTGTACAACGTCTCGGTATAATATGGCTAAACGTGTGCATTTATTGGGAAAAGAAAACTCAAGCAAGGATACCTTTTTTTATACCAGTATTGTACCAGAATTCCCAAAGGGTGAATTTCCCAAGGGATTGTGGGAGTTGAAATCTAGACATCTTCAAATTGCCAAGGTTGAAAAGCATAACTCTATACACTGACTACATAGCCATAACTTTGTAGCTATTGTTCAACTGAGTTGGGAGGTGAATATGGGGTCCTTGAATGAATATGGGGTCCCATTGGGGGAAATATGGGGTCCCATTGGGTGAATATGGGGTCCCATTGGGGGGAAAAGCTGCATTCCATATCCTTGGGAATTTTCACCAGGAAAAACCTTCACTGGGGAAAACAGATTTTTTTTTTCATTTTTCATTTTTTTTTCATTTTATTTACATTTATATCCCGCCCTACTCCGCAGAGGACCCAGGGCGGCGCACAGGAAATTTAAAAAACATACAGAATACAAAAATAAATACACAATTTAAAATATAAATTAAACCATCTTATCCTATGCTAAAAACCCAATTTTAAAATACCCGATTTAAACTATCTAAAAGTCCCCATGGGAGGTTAGGCTAGGCCAGCTTGTTGGAATAGGTATGTCTTTAGACATTGGCGGAAGAGGCGGAGGTCGGTGATGGTGCGTAATTCGGGGGGTAGGTCGTTCCAAAGGGCTGGGCCCGCCACAGAGAAGGCTCTTCCCCTGGGTGTCGCCAGTCGGCATTGTCCGGCCGACGGCACCCTGAGAAGGCCCTCTCTGTGGGAGCGTATCGGTCTAAGGGATGTATGAGGCAAGAGGCGGTCTCGCAAATAACTCTTCTGATACAAAATGTGCTGGATTGTTGTAGACCCAAATCTGGATTTGGGCCAGAAGTTCAATAGCACAAATCCTGATCTTACTTGAGTAGCATGGAACTCTTGAGTAGCCTCTATTTGAGGGATTTCACACAATATTTAAGCCCGTGTATTTCCAGTAACCCATATATTATTAAATATACGTTCTTCCTTGGGCTTTTTTTCGCCGATAACAAACCAGGTGAGATCCTTCAAGGTGCAAAATAAAAATAAAATAAAAACTTCAGAGAGTTTCTTAAATAATCACAAAAATATATTACTTATTCTGATGCAGGTTTTTTACAAAAAGAGCAACTCCGTTAATATAAATGCAAATAATTCAACATCTTATTTATACCTAACAGCCTCATGGGATAATGCTTATTTCAAAAATGTTCCTTTCCTCACATTCTTGCTACCTATGCCTTCTTGTTTGTTTGTTTTTTAAAATTATCTACCAGATACAACAACTTACGACATCTCATATAAGGACTTGTCCTAGTTCCTAGATCAGGGATCTCCAAACTTGGCCACTTTAAGACTTGTGGGCTTCAACACCCAGAATTCTCCAGTCAACTATGCTGGCTGGATAATTTTGGGAGTTGAAGTCCACAAGTCTTAAAATTGCCAAGTTTGAAGACCTCTGTCCTAGATGATGGTATTGTCTTGTGTAGGGACCTCCAAGCATCAGGTTCTACATTTCCCAGAATTCCCTATTCACTGGCTGTTGCCATGAGAAACACAATAATAGCTGAAATAAAAGTTCTTTTGCAAATTATGTGTATGTCCAGTTGGAAAGAAGGCGAGGAAAATGTCTTGGATGCCATTAAGACTCAATGATAGACTGGAACAACTCCAAAATGCATTTCACAATTAGACTTGGACTACCTGAGTATGTACATTTAAAGTCCTCAACATATTCCCCCATTTTATTTTTGGGCTTTAATGAAACCCATTCTCACTCAGTCTATGGGGGCAACAGTTGTGCAATACTATTTCAATAAGTTTCAAGAATGAAAAGATGAGAAGGTTCGTCAACTCAAAGCTGCCAAAATTACAGTTAACAACATTCACCATGTGAAAGCTTCAAGTCTTGGAGGCCTGGCTGGAAAGGTCAGTAATTCCCAGAACAATTTTTGCCAGTCCACTTGACCTACAAAGAAGGACTTTCCCAAGAAAGTGGAGGTCATAGCCGGGAAGAGGACACCTGATCCTGAAGACCTGTTCTTTCAGTCTCTCTTCTGAAGAGCTTATGGAGCAAAGGGGGCCAAATGCAAATTTGTTTTATTCTGGTCCAGAAGATACAGCACGAATGCTTCACGGCAGAAGAAGAAAAATAAAAGATGATGGGGTCCAAGCAGGCATTGAAGGTGCTCAGAAGCAAGACTTCGATCCGCCACTCGGGACTTTCCCCCTGAATAAAACCCACCACATGGGAGACGTTGTAGGGTGTAAAACAGATGAAGAAGATAGCTAAAGTGGCTGCCACCAACGCCACGGCTCGCTGCTTTTTGCTCTTGCAGAGGTGCGGCGAAGAGATCACGATTCTTATAAAGCCGAAATAGCAGAAGCAGGTGATCAGGAATGGCACCAGAAAAAGTACAATGCTGAGCTCCAGGCGAACAGGGAGCAGGACCTGGAGCTGCTTCTCTGTGAAATTGTCATAACAGACGTTACCGGCGGGCACTCTTACATAGGAATCGTTGTCTCGGATGTACTCGGTGATATACACAATGCTGCAGTGGCCAAAAGAGCAGATCCAAATGCTCAGGCTGGCAACTAGGGCATAGACTGCATGACGCTTCAGCTTGTAATGGATGGGATAAGCCACGGCCAGGTAGCGCTCCACGCTTACCGCAGTGAGGAAGAGCGTGCTAGTATAAATGGTGCTGAAGTAGACAAGGCCAGTAAGGGGGCACAGGAAATGGGGAAGGACCCAGCCGCCAGCGATCTGCTCCGCCATCTTGAAGAGGAGGAAAATCAGGAAGCAGAGGTCAGAAATGGTCAGGTTGAGGAGAAGGATGCAGTTGGGCGTGGCCTTGACTCTAATCTTCTGGATGAAAGCATACAGGGCCAACAGGTTGGTGGGAAAGCCAATTAGGACAGTGAGCGTGTAAACCGTAACGTAGGCTTTCCAGGTTTCAGAGTTGCCAGCCATGCTGGAAGATTTCCACCTGTGGGAAGAAGAAAGAGGTAAGAGCATCGATCTAACAAGAGAGGAAGAAGGAGGGGCGGCAACCCTGCTCCCTCCTTCCGTATCAACATTCCTTACAAACCTTTTCTTGTGAAAACATGGGGAAACGTGACACTGTCAAAAAGGTAAAATATTTAGCTGTGAGGAAATGCTTAGAAATAACCAATCAAGAACTACCTCCCAGGTAGTTCTCCTGTCCAGTCAATGGTTGTTGACCAACCACTGAATCCAAAAAGGAGCTTTGGAAATAAAGACTTGCTTTTTAGACCTGCCAACTGCTGTTCAAACTGTTCAAACTGTCCAAAGAGCTGCTGATCCTGTTCTACAGAGGAATTATGGAGTCTGTCATCTGTACCTCTATAACTATCTGGTTTGACTCTGCAACAAGACAGACACGGACTTCAGAGGAAAACCAGAACGGCAGAAAATTGCTACCAACCTGCCTTTCACTGAGGACCTGTACACTGCACAAGTCAAAAAGAGGCTGTGAAATACAGCCTCCCTCACATCCCAGACATAAATTGTTTCACCTTCTGCCCTCAAAATGACACTACAGGGCACTGCCTACCAGAAGAACTAGACACAAAGACAGTGGTTTTCCCCCCCAACACCATCACTTTGCTAAACAACTAATGTTTATGTTTATGTTTATTCGGATTTATATACCACTCTTTCTCCCTTATGGGACTCAGGGCGGTGAACAGGCAATAATAAAAACAACAATAAAACATCTGATACAGTAACTATACTAAAAAAATACTAAAAATAGATTAAACACAGGCCTGTTCTAAAATACCCTCTAAAACCCCTAGTAAAAGCAAATTAAAACTGTGCCAGGCTGGCCACACGAAATAGATGGGTCTTCAGGCGCAGGTCCGTGGTTGTGCGTAGGTCAGGGGGTAGGTCGTTCCAGAGGGCCGGAGCTGCCACAGAGGAGGCCCTCCCCCTAGGGGTCGCCAGCCGACATTGACTGGCTGATGGCACCCTGAGGAGGACCTCTCTGTGGGAGCGGACTGGTCGGAGGGAGGTATGTGGTAGGAGGTGGTCTTGCAAATACCCAGGTCCCTTGCCATGGAGCGCTTTAAAGGTTGTTACTAACACCTTGAAGTAACCTTAATCCCCACAACACTGTCAAATTATCTACTAAGACTGTATTACTATTATTCTTTTCTTCCTTCCTAGTAACTCGTCCCTTTCCACTTATGACTACAACCATGTTGCTTGTATCTTTAAAATGTATATCGTTTTATTTGTTTCCTACTATAGTTTGATTGTTTATTAGTAACCTATGACTATCTTTAAGTGTTGTATCTTATGATTCTTGATGAATGTATTTTATTTTATTTTTCCTTATGTAAACTGACGACGTCTGCGCCAAAGACAAATTCCTTGTGTGTCTAATCCCACTTGGCTAATAAAGAATTCTATTTTATTCTATTCTGTTCTGTTCTGTACCGTTCCGTTCCATTCTGTTCTATTGTTATTTGTCAACTCTAGCAAACATTTGAATTAAATGCACTGCGTGGAAGTTTTCTTCCTCACGGGGGTGCAACAGCACTGGTTAAACCGAAGACTTGTAGCCGATCAGTGAATGATCACTTCATCCTTTAATCTTCCATATCTGCTACTCTCCTTCAACCTACCTGTTTTGGATGATCCTTTGTCAGCAGGCAAAATAGACAGAGCTTTGAACATTGGCTGGGACTTGGGAGAGTGTTCCTGATTATATCATCATCTTCATCGCTGTGTTTTCCTCTTCATTACAGTACTATTATTGCAAAACACACGAGTTCTACAAAGATGCTTTGGCCTGAGCAAACATGGAAATGTTTATCCCTTGAACAAATATCCACACCAGTTTGTTCAATTCCCAGGGTCTATTGTGGACTCGTGGAAAATTGCAAAACTCAGTCTGTTTCTCTCTTCTCTGGCCTTTCTGAATATACCCTTTTCACCTCGTGTAGGGTTTCGGTTCTGTTGAATTGTTTTTCTTTATACCTCCACCTTTCTCTTTCTACTTGTTGAAGTGGGAGCAGGGAGGCTAAAATGTTATTTACACAGCTGTTTTTTATACTTAATCTACCTCACCGTTGTCCAGCATTGTAGCCTATAATAGGTTTACAAATATCCCTCAATATTCATAATTCATAACAAATAGAATTTCCTCTGTAATTTTGGGAAAGACAGTAGAAAAATAGGGAAGTTTTCGAATGGAGAGGGGGGAATTAAATGATAAAAGGTAGAGGGATTTGTCCCTTATTTTCCTCCCCTTTTTTCCATTTCATTTTGTAGATTACTTCCTCCAAATAGAATAAAATAATTATTTGGAAGGGACCTTGTAGGTCTTCTACTTTTTCCGTCTGGCCGGCTTGGGATAGCCTCCTTGTCCTGGGGTTTTTAGGTTTTAGTGCTTAGGGGTTTTAGGGACAGTTTTTTAGTTTTTTATAGATGTTTTTAGCGCAGGATTTGTTGTTTAATTGTGATTTTAAATTATGTATTCTGTTGTGTTTACTGTTTTTTAATTTTCCTGTGCCCCGCCTCGAGTCCCCTGGGGAGAGAGCGCGGGTAACAAATAAAATTTATTATTATTATTATTATTATTATTATTCTAGTCGAACCCCCTGCTTAGGCAGGAAACCCTACAGCACTTCAGACAAATAGTTATCCAACATCCTCTTAAAAACTTCCAGTGTTGGGACATTCACAACTTCTGGAGTCAAGTTGTTCCACTGATTAATTGTTCTCACTGTCAGGAAATTTCTCCTTAGTTCTAAGTTGCTTCTCTCCTTGATTAGTTTCCATCCGTTGCTTTTTGTCCTGTCTCCAGGTGCTTTGGAGAATAGTTTGACTATGCAGTGTTAGGGATTAGAACCGCCAAACTGCCAATCTTTCTGATCGACAAGTTCAGCATCTTAGCCACTGAGCCACCGTGTCCCAATTAGATTTATATCCTGCTGTTATTATAGATAAATCAAGGTATCATGCATAACGCTCCCTTCTGCTATTATAGAGACTTTACTGGTTTCCTGGCTGTGACAAAGGAAGCAAATATATATATATATCTGTAACCTAGATATACATTATTAATATTGTAGGTTTTGTATTACATATTTTGTATTTTTATCGCTTGTGGGGGTTTTTTAAAATCAAAATGTGATGTGAATGTGCTATAGCAGGGATGGCAAACCTTTTTTGGCTCGCATGCCAAAAACAGGGGGAGCACAGGGGGGTTGTGTGTGGATGTGCCACACCATAAGGCTATGCGCACAACCACAGCACGCACAACCAGTGGTTCCACCCACCCACCCATTTTTGGTGTGTTTTGTTTGCTCTCCCCAGGCTCCGGAGGCTTTATAGGAGCCTGGGGAGGGCGAAAACAGCCTCCCCCATGAAAAACCGGCCCTACGAGCAAACCAGAAGTCTATTTCTGAACTTCCAGGTTGCCCATAGGGCCGGTTTTTCACACTCCGGAGGGTGAAAAATGGCTTCAAAGGCCAGCTGACAGGACAAGCCTCATGTGCCCTGACAAATGGCTCCATGTGCCACGCGTGCCATAGGTTTGCCATCATGGTGCTATAGGATAAATAAATCCCTTTTCCCTACTTTCACAAAGAGAGAGAGAGAATGACCAGCCCAAGGTCACCCAGATTTAAAAGGGAGAAATAGGATGTCTCAGACTTGCTAAACAATAGAAAGGATATCTGCAAAGGGATAGTGAGAATTTATATCGTTGCACCCTGTTCTTCCTTTGCCCACAGGCATGGTAATAAGATCCATTTAGAGGTTTTATTATCTTCATCCGTCTTTTCAAATTTGGCAATGCCTCCAGAAAAGTTTGATAAGATGATTATTGTTTACAAAGCACGGGGTAAAAGATCCATGTGTTTGGACAAAGCAATTTGGCTGCTGATTCTCTCACCACCATGTCGGCATAAACCCACCCAGCTCATTTCATCTTACACCCTGGACGGAATTTATATTCCATGATGGCGCAGGGGTTAGAGTGCAGTACCGCAGGCTACTTTTGCTGCCTGCCATCTGCCTGCAATTTGGCAGTTCGAATCTCACCAGGCTCAAGGTTGACTTGGCTTTCCATCCTTCCGAGGTGGAGACAATGAGGACCCAGATTGTTGGGGGCAATATGACATGAGGTGGGAAGGTGACACTCCAACAGAGTCAAAGTTAGGCACTTTCTGAATTTTTCACACTAAGATTTGCCATCCTTGTTCTAAGCTATCGAAGTGAAGTGAAGAACAATGTCCCACCTCCAGCCAGGGGAAAGGTTCAACCAACAGCCAAACTGGCTTTTGTGCAAGGCATAAGAGGAAGTGTCAAGAGACACACACAAAAATGTTTGGGTTAAATTTGGACCTCACCAGATATTCCCCCAGGAAAGATTGGAGAGATCTTGGTCATCGCCATCCTTTGAGGCAGGTAAAGAAATAGTCATTAGCCAAATATGCCAATAGGTCTTCCTACAGAGCAGGGATTTGAGCCTATCACATTGGCAGTAGCTTGGCTTTCCAGTTAAGATGTGATGTTCAGACATAAACATAGGACCAGATTCTGCAGAGGACTAAAGTCCTCACCTAGTAGAGCTGCTGAATCAGAGTGACTCATGCTACCAATCTATGCCTGCAGTTCTGGTCAAATATTTGAGGACACTGGAGAGAAAATATACCAGGCAAGGGGAAAAAATGGGCGGGGAAGAGGCTCATTCTCAAATGCTTGTGCTTGCTAGCAATACCACTTAGACTTACATATTGCTTCACAGTGCTTTCCAGCCCTCTCTAAGTGATTTACAGAGTCAGCCTCTTGCCCCCAACAATCTAGGTCATTTTACCCACCTCGGAAGGACGGAAGGCTGAGTCAACCTGGAGCCTGTGAGGATCGAACTCTTGGCAATGGGCAGAGTTATCCTGCAATGCTGCAATTCTCACCACTGCACCACAAGAGCTGTTCATAAGATTAAAACGAGGCAAAAGAGGGAAAGGAGGAGGAGGAGGGGGACAGCAATAGCACTTAGATTTATGTACGGCTTTACAGTGCTTTCACAGCCCCCTCTAAGCAGCCTCTTGCCCCCAACAATCTGGGTCCTCATTTTACCCACCTCGGAAGGGTGGAAGGCTGAGTCAACCTTAAACCTGGTGAGAATCGAACTGCCAAACTGCAGGCAGCCGGTGATCAGCAGAAGTAGCCTGCAGTGCTGCACTCTAACCACTGCGCCACCGCGGCTTGATCTTATATTCCTTAAGAAACGAAGGAGGACCTTGAGACCCAGCCAAGGGAACAAAGAGCGATTTGCCATAAGAGAATATTACTTGGCAGGAAGCCTTCTGGAGCACAGAAAACTGTTTATCTCACAATTGTTTGCTTTGGGAATAAAAGCTCCAGTATCCTGCTGATTTGCTTGTGTTATTTCTCCCTGTCTTTATCTATTTGCATGGTGATAACAGGGAGGAAGTTTGTAATTGCTGCTTCTAATGAGTGGAAAAGAACTACATCTAGGAGCCAACCTCTCCTCCACTAGATGTTTCATTTCTGTAGGTTTTCGTCTCTTTAGATCGCTTTAGAGACAACCTAAAACAAGCCGCCTTCTAAGGATTCCACAAGCTCTGCTTGTGATCACAATAAACCAGGTGTTTATTTTGGCACCAGGCACACAAACCCATACAAAACCCCGGCTAGAGAAAGAGCGAGGCTGCTTCTTTTTCAGAGCAGGTCACACATTCATACAACAGCTCTCCATAACTACTCCAACTAAGTTGTAGTAAGACTGATTCCCAGATGAATATGTATATTTTCATCTAATAGCAATAGCACGTAGACTTGTGTACCACTTCATGGTGCTTTTACAGTCCTCTCTAAGCGGTTTACAGAATCGGCCTCTTGCCCCCAACAATCTGGGTCCTCGTTTTACCCACCTCGGAAGGATGGAAGGCTGAGTCAACCTTGAGCCCGGGGAGATTCAAACTGGCAAATTGCAGGCAGCCGGCAGTCAGCAGAAGTAGCCTGCAGTACGGCACTCTAACCACTGTGCCCCCATGCAGTGGTTAGAATGCTACGTTCACATAGATTTTAGGAGGGTAAAAAGCTGCCCAGGTTCGCTTTGGATAGTGAGATGGGCAGCAGATAAATTTAATACATATAGTAAATGACATAAATCATTTTATAGCAACAGCACTTAAACTTATATACCACTTTGCAGAACCTTACAGCACTCTCTAAGCGGTTTACAGACTCAGCCTATTGCCCCCGACAATCTGGGTTTTCATTTTGCCCACCTCAGAAGGGTGGAAGGCTGAATCTACCTTGAACTGGTCAGGATCGAACTTCTGGCAGTGGCAAGAGTTAGCCTGCAATACTGCACCGGCACGACTCGTGCTTTTATTCAAATTCAAATTAAGATTTATTAACCGCACCCTCTCCCCACAGGGACCCGGGGCGGTGCACAGGCATAATTAAAAACAATATACAAAATACAAACATTACTTAAAATAAAATTAAATAAATCTACCTATGCTAAAAATATATAATTAAAACCCATTAAAATTTGTAATTAAAAGACAGAGAGAACTATTCAAGGCCGGCCAGTCGAAAGAGATGGGTCTTCAATTTTACCCGGAAGGAGCGGAGGTCGGTGGTCGTTCTAATATCAGGGGGAAGGTCGTTCCAGAGGGCCGGGCCCGCCACAGAGAGCGCCCTTCCCCTGGGCGTCGCCCGCTGACAAAGTCTAGTGGACGGCACCCGGAGAAGCCCCTCTCTGTGGGAGCGAATCGGTCGTGAGGATGTGTGGGGCAGGATCCGATCTCGCAGATAGCTAGGTCCCGAGCCATGAATTTTATGCCCAAATTCAGTCATAAGAAGACAGGGTATTTTGATCACAGACTGCACTGGAAATGCATACCACTGATTTTTTTCTTCTTTATTTTCCAACACCACTACCCTCGCCTCTGTTAATCTTTGCTTTTTCTTTTTTAATTACCTCCTTTAAATATCAGGAGCTTATTAAAATCCTACGCCTCTACTGCCCTGTAAAATTCCCTCAAATGTCACTTCTGGGGCTTGGATGAGGGCCAGAAGAGGTGCAGCTAGGTTACTGGCCCAAGAAAGCAATGGTTTATCTATTGATACAGGATATCAGGCAGACTCTCTTAATAACTGCCTAGCAAAGAGCAGTATCGCCTAATAGGGATTATCACATGTTATCAAACGCAGCTAATGAAATTGACCGGGATGTGTGTGGTTTAGAGACCTGTCACTAATGCTTAGTTTTGCAAACAGCTGCTCGATTCTCTCCGAGCCACTGTATATAATGGGAGCAGACCGAAGGGGGGAAATTGCAATTTGCAATAAGGGTTTTGGACCATATCTGGGGATTCAAAAATTCATGGACTTTTTCTCAGACAAGTCAACTTTTTTTTTTTTTGAGAAGTATTTGCCTTTTGATCTGGAATAAATTCATATTTGTTGCGTCCTAAGTTAATCTATTCTCTCCCTTCACAAATAAAGTTGTTAAAAGTGCATTGCAACCTTGAAAGCGAATGAAAGCATATGTAGCAAACTTAATAAGAGAATAGAATAGAATATTTAAGGGAGCCTGTTTATGTTATGTAGCTGCTGTCCCAATTACCATTTTATGTTTTTATGACATGAGTTCCTACATATCATGTTCCTTTTCTTCCAGGACAGGGCAGTGGCAAGGAAACAAATCATCAAAATGCAAATGTTTCGCCAAATGTTTGATTAGCAGCATTGGCATTTGACTTTTGAATAGCACCCTTTGTGCTCTGCTCAAAAAAGAAAAAAAAGGTGGGGGGGAGGAGTCATCCGTCAGAAGAGAAGACAATTGGATGCTACTGAAATTAAACTGAATGCAGCACCCACAGTTAGTACAAACTAATATACCTTTATTTCCAACTGCAACGGTCTTAATTTATTTTATTTATTTTATTTTAATCACATTTATATCCCGCCCTTCTCCACAAAGGACCCAGGGCGGCGCACAGGACTTTAAAAACATACAAAACAATACAATAAATACAGAATTTAAAAATATATTAAATTAAATTATAATCCTATGCTAAAATCAAATTAAAATCCCCAATTTAAAACTATCTAAATAGTCTCGACGGGAGGGTTAGGTTAGGCCGGCTTGCTGAAAAAGATGTGTCTTTAGACACTGGCGGAAGAGGCGGAGGTCCGTGATGGTACGCAATTCAGGGGGGAGGTCGTTCCAAAGGGCAGAGCCCGCCACATCGAAGGCTCTTCCCCTGGGTGTCGCCAGACGGCATTGCCCGGCTGACGGCACCCTGAGAAGGCCAACTCTGTGGGAGCGGATCGGCCGAAGGGATGTATGGGGCAGGAGACGGTCTCGCATACAGACATTAAGTGTGAAAAACGGTCATAAGTCACTTTTTTCAGCATCGTCGTAACTTCCAACAGTCCCTAAATGGACTGTTGTAAGTTGAGGACTACCTGTACAATTTTAGAAGTGTTCTGATGTTCATCCATAAAGTTTAGAAAGAACACAAAACAGCATCTGAGACTTGCCAGATTGAATCTCTTGAAAGAATGTTAGGGGGGTGTTTTCTGCCTGGCATACCCAGTTATTCCCCCTGTTGATTCTCTGTTATCCTTATTCTGAATCAACATCTCTCGTTGTTCAAATCACCAGATGGATTAATGAAAATCATTGCCCTACTTCACTAAACTTTTCATGAGTGTCCGTTAATGAAACAGGTAAGCCACCCAGGAGAACGAGTCCCCCAGATTTCTAAATAGCTAACATGCTAGAAACATAATGGCAAACCTATGGCACATCTGCCACAAGTGGCACGCGGAGCCATATCTGAGGGCTTGCGAGGCATTGCCCTATGTCAGCTAGTCTAACTGTGGCTAGTCTAGGGAAGAGAAGGAGCAGGAGAGAAATGACAACAGGGTTCCAATATTTGAGGGGCTGCCACAGAGAGGAGGGGGTCAGGCTATTTTCCAAGGCGACCAAAGGCCAGATAAGGAATAATGGACTGAAATTGAACAAGGAGAGATTCAAGGTAGAAATAAGGAGGAACTTTCTGACAGTGAGAACAATCAATCAATGGGACAGAAGTTGCCTTCGGAAGTTGTGTGGGAGCTTCATCACTTGAGACTTCCAAGAAGAAATTGAACTGCCATTTGTCAGAATGGTGTAGGGTCTCCTGCTTGAGCAGGTGTTTGGACTAGATGACCACGGTCTCTTCCAACTCTGCTAATCTGTAAATTAGGCACTGAGCTAGATGTCACATTTCCTCCTATAATTTCGCAGGCGAACCCCACCATAATATCAAGCCAAGTCAATTCTAAACCTGGCCTGACTGAAGCCATCTTGCAGGCTTCAGTCTTGCCACCATGGTGCTGAGGGATAGGGAGGGGGGGAATAGAGACAGCTGGGGTTTTGTAGCCAAAACAAAATAATTTCCCCTGAGAACCAAGGACAATCCCACAGGTGGCTGAAAAGAGGAGGAGTGAGATTTCCAAGCAACCAGACAGCAGCTTGATTGGACCATGTGACTGATCATTTGGAAAAGGGGGAAAACTTTTACTTTTAATTAGGTGAGAACTGCAGGAACCTCTAGAGTCGGTTTTTACCAGTCTGTGCCAATACGATATGTCCAATAAACCTGTTCTTTGAGGAGCTGCTCGCTTCGGAGTTCTCTTTGCTATGGACCTATTACTTGGAACCTTGACATGGGCATTCTCCATTTGCATAACATTTTAATACATCCCTTCGACCGATCCGCTCCCACAGAGAGGGCCTTCTCCGGGTACCGTCGGCCGGGCAATGCCGGTTGGCGACGCCCAGGGGAAGAGCCTTCTCTGTGGCGGGCCCAGCCCTCTGGAACGACCTACCCCCCGATTTACGCATCATCAGGGACCTCCGCCTCTTCCGCCAACGTCTTAAAACTCATTTATTCCAACAAGCCGGCCTAGCATAACCCCCATTTCTGACTTTTATAGGGAAGTTTTATTAGTTTTAGCACAGGGAAAGTTTAATAATTATGTATTTTGTATTTTTGTATGATTTTAATGATGCCTGTGCGCCGCCCTGGGTCCTTTTTTAGGAGAAGGGCGGGGTATAAATTTAAATAAATAAATAAATAAAATTAATTGACTATCAATTTCATTGTATACATGATGCACAAGGACAATAAAGGCTATTATTACGTTGATTAAATAACTGTGATGAAGAATGGAGACAGAATATTTGGGACCACACTGAACAGAAAGGTAGCAATTAATTAACACACTACACTTCTATTCCATGAAGTTTCCAGAAGAGAAGCTTCAGCAACTCAAGCTCCTAATTATCAGAGGTAGGAAGCAAAAATTAGATATGACATCGGAGCACAGATGTAGCATCATCCTATACTATCCTTGTTATAAAATGGTAAACTGTTATAAAATGGTAAACTGTTTCCTACCTTTCCTTTCTTTGCATGCGATATTGTAGCTGTCTGGAGCTTGATGTCTGAGATCAGAAAAACGTGGTGACCACCATATAAGTGTCTGGTTATACAATAATATTTGCTATCTGGACACATCATTTCCTTGGACACCAGCCTCAGAGCTTATCTTCTGACGTAGGCTTCCCAAGAGCAGGAAGCAAACTCCTGGCCCCGACAAAAACCCCTTTTATTAACTGAGCGTGAATTCTGCTCATTCACCTCCAGCAAAGTCTTTCAAGGGAGGATTTACAATCACAGACCTTATCTGCGTTGGAGAGCTGCCAGGCAGTTATCTGCAAAATTTGGCAAGGAGTCTCCAGACAGTCAGGAACCAATTAAGCAAACTAATTGTCTCCTGCAAACTCCACTCCCCTTTTATTAACTGAGCGTGAATTCTGCTCATTCACCTCCAGCAAAGTCTTTCAAGGGAGGATTTACAATCACAGACCTTATCTGCGTTGGAGAGCTGCCAGGCAGTTATCTGCAAAATTTGGCAAGGAGTCTCCAGACAGTCAGGAACCAATTAAGCAAACTAATTGTCTCCTGCAAACTCCACTCCCCTTTTGCTCCTCTTTTATTTCCTCTGGGAGGGGCCATTCATCGTCCACCTGTGGCCTTACTCCCAAGTCGACCTCTGTTCTTTAGCTGTTCCCTTCGTCTGGCAACTCTATGCATGCACGCACTGGGAACAGGCTCCAGCTGTTCGTCTGCCTCACTGATGCCAGATGCTGAAGGCAGCTGATAACTGTCAGACGGCCCTGGCCCCCTCTCTGCCTTCGACACAGAGCCCTCATCAGAGCCTTCCCCAGACTTCAGGACTGGCCCATCTTCCTCCCCAACCTCCTCACTGTCCGAATCTGCTGCCAGCTCCACTGGCAGGCCACAACACTTATTATGATCCTTCCGAGACAGATTACAGAAGGCCACGCATCCAACTGATGGCAATGATGTCATTAGACTAATCAAATGGCAAACTGCTGCTAGCAATAGCAGTTGACCTCTGTTCTCAATAGCTCCGGAGAGGAAATTGCTTTGGATCTAATTCTATTGCACTGGTCTCTGATAAAGTGACTAATGTATTTCTGGAGGGGGCTGGTGCGTGGTGGAACTGATTCACTTCAGAGATGGCACAGCACATCCTGGGATGGACATAGTAATTTAACCTGATGCTCTTCAAGGCCTGTTGGACTCCATCTCCATCATCTGCAGTCAGGATGAGGACATTTGGCTCCAGAAGTACAACTGAATATTCTCTCAACTTTCTGAAGCAAAGATCTAGAGTGGGAAATGATTAGTACCTAGATGGGCTTTCCTGGTTTGGTAGCTTTGCATATCAGAATTTTATCAAAACTATATCTCGTTAAGATGCCAGGGAGTGGGTATATTATTATTTTTTAAAATGCTTTTCAGTAATATGTACTGCATGTTCCTCCTTACTGTGGAGAGACACCCCCCCCAACTAAACATCTTGGCTATGGTAAAGTAGTCTGGGCTGGATTGTACCAACTAAGGTTTTGTAAAAGGTAAGATATGTGTGGCTAAATGTTCCAATTTGGAAAAAAAGTATATTTTATTCCAAGAAATAAGCTAGTTTTTCATAGAATAAATTGAGAGCTTGAATCTCAACACAGGGTTATTCAGGGAATGAAAATGTTCCTCATACAATATAATGGAGCACCATTCATGCAATTCTACCTATGCTCTATATCAGGAGTGTCAGACTCAAGGTCTGTGGGCTAGATCCAGCCCAAGAGGTGCTTAGATCTGGCCCATAGGGCCACCTTGGAAACAGCAAAGAGCCAGCCGGCGGTGCTTCTGCCAGAGAAAACGGAGCTCGCGGAGTTCCCGCAGTACTTCTGACCGAGAAAATGCTTGCGGCCCTCCTGAGCTCCATTTTTTCTGGCAGAGGGTTACAGGACGCCGTTGCAGCTGGAAACAGAACTTAGGAGCCCATTTTCTCTGGCAGAGCTCTCGGGCCACCACAGGTACCCCTGGCATGAGTGAACACAAACACAACCCTGATGTGACTCAATGAAATCGAGTTTGACACCCCTGTTCTATAGGGAGGAGGGGGAGGAGGGGGAGGAAGAGGAAGAGGAGGAGGAGGAGGAGGAGGAGGAGGAGGAGGAAGAAGAAGAAGAAGAAGAAGAAGAAGAAGAAGAAGAAGAAGAAGAAGAAGAAGAAGAAGAAGAAGAAGAAGAAGAAGAAGAAGAAGAAGAAGAAAAAACATTTTTTACAAATGTATTAAAATAATAATGTGATATTTACCATATTTTGTGGAGTATAAGACGCACCAGAGTATAAGACGCAGCAAGGTTTTGAAGAGGCAAATTTTTAAAAAAAGTTTTTGCACTCTGCAAACCTCCCCAAAATGGTTCATTTTTTGCAAAAACGAGTCTGGTTTCCCCCCACCCCAAAAAAGGGCCCGAGTAACCTTTAGGAGGCTTGTAGGATACTCCTGGGGGGAGGGCAAAAACAAGCAAAAAACGGCCCGTTTTTCAGAAAAATGGGCCTGTTTTTTGTCAGAAAAGGGGCATGGATAGCCTTTAGGAGGCTTATAGAGTGCTCCTGGGGGCTGGGGGGGGGGGGAATTGAGCAACAAGGGCCCATTTCTGAAAGCCTCCTACAAGCTCAGCACGGCCATTTTGGTGAAGGGGCTGGGATTTCGGGAGGAAAAAAATGCTATATTCAGTGTAAAAGTCACACCCAGATTTTTAGCCTCTTTTTTGAGGGAAAAAGGTACGTCTTATACTCCAAAAAATACAGTAGTTGCAATTTCGGAGGCTGGAATAAAAGAAAGAATTTGCATGCCTTGACACTGAGAACATTCCTTCACTGGTTATTTTCTAATTCTTGGGAAATGACTGGAATTGTATGCTAACAATGCGAGAGAAAAATTAATGGCCTATTTAGAAGCCTAATTGTGTTCTGGTTGCATGCTCCTTCCCTGAGGAACCAACCAGCCAGGGCTATGAATGTTATCACCCAGGGCAAGACAAGATGGATGGCTGTAACCTGGATGCCAAGTACATCCATTTTCTGAGTTTACACAAGGCACTGAACCGAATGCCAAGTGCCTGAATTTACATGAGACATTGAGTTTGGTTATGGTCTTAAACCAGCATGTAGACCCACAAGCTAACCAATGGTCTGGGTGGGACTGGCCGGTAAATTTCTCAGACCTACTTCTTCTTAACCAAGCAGAGTTGATAGTGCGACAAGCTACGAGGTGAAGCGTGTTGCACAAACTTTATTTGTTCATGGCTTTTGATCCAGTTTTCCAATAGATTACCCCTGATAGTTTCCTTTCTCAACTCAGCTACAAGAACCTGGCTTTGGTGGGTCCTCTTGGGCATCTTTTTCTTCTCAGCAGGCAACAATGAGATGATGGAGCACCTCCCCATCTCATGATGGAGGCTCCTATTAGGTGGGCTTTGTGCAGACCGGGGACAAATGAGAATAATGGAAGTAGGAAGAAGGGGAGACCCGCTAAGTTCAACTCACCTACGGGATCTCCTGCAATCTATAGCCAGCTCTGCTCCCCCGTTTCTTTAGATCTTCTGGAGATTCCGAGGTTCTTTGCTTTCCGCTTGATTAGAGGGAGAAGGAATGACAGAAAAAGACATTTCTGTTGTCTTTGCTGTATTTAATAACCTTCTTCATTTGATTAACAAATGAGCCTTTTTTTCTGGTTCTGCATAATATGCTGAATCATAAACTGGCCACACACTGACTGGATTTGTATATGGCAATGGGTTAAATTTTGTTTGTTTGGCTTCTGTTTTAGGTTGCCTTTGAAACCTCCATAGTGTTTATTGCCAACTCATCAAGCTTCTCTACACAGATCAGGGATCAAGGCCCACAGGTTGCTTAGATCTGGCCCATGGGGCCACCCTGGAAACAGCAAAGGACCAATTTTGTTGCATTTACAGTAAGTACAATGACAATAAAGATTATACTTATACTAGCCTGTGGAGATTCTGCCAGCAAAAATGGAGCTTGTGAAGGCCATGGGGGGCCCTCTTGAGCTCCCTTTTCACTGTGAGAGGGATCTTGGAGTCCTAGTGGACAACCATTTAAATATGAGCCAGCAGTGTGCAGCAGCTGCCAAAAAAGCCAACACAGTTCTAGGCTGCATAAACAGAGGGATAGAATCTAGATCACGTGAAGTGTTAATGCCACTGTAAGGGTGGTAAGGCCACACTTGGAATCCGGCATTCAGTTTTGGTCGCCACGATGTAGAAAAGACGTGGAGACTCTGGAAAGAGTGCAGAGAAGAGCAACCAAGATGATTAGGGGACTGGAGGCTAAAACATATGAAGAACGGTTGCAGGAACTGGGTATGTCTAGTTTGATGAAGAGAAGGACCAGGGGAGACATGATAGCAGTGTTCCTATATCTCAGAGGGTGCCACAAAGAAGAGGGAGTCAAACTATTCTCCAAGGCACCTGGGGGCAGGACAAGAAGCAATGGGTGGAAACTAATCAAGGAGAGAAGCAACTTAGAACTAAGGAGAAATTTCCTGACAGTTAGAACAATTAACCTCTGGAACAGCTTGCCTCCAGAAGTTGTGAATGCCCCAACCCTGGAAGTCTTTAAGAAGATGTTAGATAGCCATTTGTCTGAAATGGTATAAGGTTCCTGCCCACGCAGGGGGTTGGACTAGAAGACCTACAAGGTCCCTTCCAACTCTGCTATTGTATTGTATTGTATTATTGTATTGCAGGAGGCTGTCACAGGCAAAAATGGGAGCTTGGGAACCCATTTCCGCTGGCAGAGTGCCCAGGCCACCACAGGTAGCCCCAACACGAGTGACGTTGAGCTGGCCATGCCCCACCTGGCCACACACACACACCCCACACACACACCCGAGGTCAAACACAACTCTGGTGCATTCCTCAATAAAATTGAGTTTGACACCTCTGACATAGATTGAGGAGGGGGTCAAAACCTGCCTCTTTTCTCACATTTCCCCTCAACCTGGGTTCTTCCAACTGCATTGGACTACAAGATCCATCATCCCGAGAAAGCATGGGAGTTGGGGGAAGACGTTTCCCTAGAAAAATGATGGTTCACATGAAAGCAATTCTATCCTACTTCCCACGGCATTTCACTCTCAATAGTAATATTTCCCAGAACTAATTCATATTGTTGGATGATCACCAAGCTACATAATTTTTTAATTGCCTGGTTTTTTTCCCCCCAGTCTCTACACTATACTGGAAATCATTCAAATTAATGACTTTGCAACATGTCGGGTTTTTTTCCACTTATACTTTCTTTTCAAAATTATGCAGACAATGGGCACAATTCGATTAGAGAAAAGGGCCATTATGATGCATTTGATGAAAGCAAGCTAGGAGGAGGAGAATCTAAAATGAATGATTTCCTATTTTAGTTGACTGATGGGAAAATCCAAATGAGTTCCTTCCCCATCCCAGAACATTAATTAAAAAAGAAGGTCTCAATTCACTCAAAAGTTTTTTCTGGGAAAGATCTCAGTGGACATTTATTGGATTTAGCTAAGAATTAGCAATATGTTCAAGGGAGTTTGTTTAAGACAATGCCACTGGAGAAAATTGTCCCAAACATCCATGGAATTGGGTGACTTTCACGCCAAGTATATTTCAGGATTTAAAGTGATTGAATCAGCAAAACTAAGCACAGTAGAATCCTAAAAAGTTGTTGGGTTTATAATAATAATAATAATAATAATAAATTGGGATTTATTAACCGCACCCTCTCCCCACAGGGACCCGGGGCGGTGCACAGGCATAATTAAAAACAATATACAATAATACAAATATTTCTTAAAATCGAATTAAATAAATCTACCCGTGCTAAAAACATAAATTAAAAACCCATTTAAAATTTATAATTAAAAGACAGAGAGAACTATTCAAGGCCGGCCAGTCGAAAGAGATGGGTCTTCAATTTTACACGGAAGGAGCGGAGGTCGGTGGTCGTTCTAATATCAGGGGGAAGGTCGTTCCAGAGGGCCGGGCCCGCCACAGAGAGCGCCCTTCCCCTGGGCGTCGCCCGCTGACAAAGTCTAGTGGACGGCACCCGGAGAAGCCCCTCTCTGTGGGAGCGAATCGGTCGTGAGGATGTGTGGGGCAGGATCCGATCTCGCAGATAGCTAGGTCCCGAGCCATGGAGCGCTTTGAAGATGATAACTAACACCTTGAAGCGCACCCGGAAGACGACAGGTAGCCAGTGCAGCTCGCGCAAGAGCGGTGTTACGTGGGCAAACCTAGAGGTGCCCATAATTGCTCGCGCGGCCGCATTCTGAACTAACTGAAGCCTCCGGGTGCACCTCAAGGGGAGCCCCATGTAGAGAGAGTTACAATAGTCCAGTCGGGATGTCACGAGGGCATGAGTGACTGTGCGAAGGGCGTCCCGATCCAATAGGGGGCGCAATTGGCGAACCAGGCGAACCTGGTAAAACGCCCTCCTGGCCACGGCTGTCACTTGCTCTTCCATAGACAGCCGGGTATCCAGGAGGACACCCAAATTGCGCGCCCCATCCACAGGGGCAAGATGTTCGCCCCCTATGGCCAGCGTTGGAGAAAGCTGGTTGAATCGGGCAGCCGGAAACCACAGCCACTCGGTCTTGGTCGGGTTGAGCCTAAGTCCGTTACTTCCCATCCAGATCCGCACGGCTTCCAGGCACTGGCACATCACCGCTACGGCATCGTTGGGGTGGTTTGGGGTAGATATGTACAGCTGGGTGTCATCAGCGTACAGATGGTACTCTACCCCAAAACCACGGATGATCTCACCCAACGGCTTCATATATGCATTAAACAGGAGAGGCGAGAGGACCGACCCCTGAGGCACCCCGCATGTGAGGGGTCTCGGGGTCGACCTCTGCTCTCCTGCCCGCACAAATTGCGATCGGCCAGAGAGGTAGGAGGAGAACCACCGCAAAACAGTGCCTCCCACCCCCAACCCCCCCAGCCGATGCAATAGGATACCATGGTCGATGGTATCGAAAGCCGCTGAGAGGTCTAATAGGACCAGGATGGAGGAACATCCCCCATCTCTGGCCCTCCAGAGATCATCTACCAACGCGACCAATGCCGTCTCGGTGCTATGCCCGGGCCGAAAGCCGGACTGGCGCAGATCTAGATAGTCAACTTCCTCCAGGTGACGGGGAAACTGTTGTGCCACCACACTCTCAACAACCTTCGCCAAGAAGGGAAGGTTGGAGACTGGACGGTAGTTGTTCAAAATAGCTGGGTCCAAAGAGGGCTTCTTGAGGAGGGGCCTCACCATAGCCTCTTTTAGGGAGGCAGGCAAGGAACCCTCACTCAAGGATGCGTTGATAACCTCTTGGAGCCAGCCTCGTGTCACCTCCCAGGATGCCAGTACAAGCCAGGAGGGGCACGGGTCCAATGAACATGTGGTGGCTCGCAGTCGCCCACGTAACCTGTCCATATCCTCGGAAGTAACGGGGTCAAACTCCTCCCAAACAAGATCTCCCTCGTGGCATCCCACTGGGCCATGAATGGGGGCTAGCTCACTCTGTATCTGGGCGGTTTTCTCCTGCAGAAAAATCACAAATTCCTCTGCCCTACCCTGTAACGGGGCTTCCCGCTCCCTCTGTTGGAGGAGGGAACGGGTCACCCTAAACAGGGCGGCAGGGCGGTTTTCTGCGGATGCTATGAGGGTGGCACAATGATGACATTTGGCCACCCTCAGCGCCACAATGTAAGTCCGTAAGTCCGGTTTAAAAGACTTGTGTGACTGTCCAATGAGTAGAACAAGCTTACAATACTGATAAAACCCAGTGCTGTCTGAAGACGTCTCTGTGGTCATGTGGCCAGCATGACTAAACACTGAAGGTACACGGAATGCTGTTACCTTCCCACCAAAGGTTGTCCCTATTTTTCTACTTGCATTTTTACGTGCTTTCGAACTGCTAAGTTGGCAGAAGCTGGGACGAGTAATGGGAGAGGCGCTCACTCCACTACGTGGCCCTAGGGATTTGAACCGCCAAACTGACATTTCTGATTGACAAGCTCAGCATCTTAGCCCCTGAGCCTATTATCCTGGACATTAGCAAAGTTAAAATTCATTAAGATATTTAACCTCATGGCTAAATAGGTCTGTTCAGTTTCTAGTGACTGTGTTTGCACAAGCAGACGATATAAGTTAGTTCATATAAACTTTTGTGGCTTAGCATATTTTGCCCTCTTTGGTCTGTTTATAGTTCATTATATGGTGCCAAGAAAACAACACGGGTGTAGTCCATAGGCAATGAACTAAACTAGAAGCTGACTTTAGTCTTCATCAGACAAACCAAGACTCTGGGATAATAAAAGACCAGGTTAAATGTATCATTTGTTTACATTTGCATTCGATATAATAGCCCAGCTCTTCAGTTTATAAATGCCTGTGTAAGATTCCCTAGTTCCTAATGGCCACACTTGGAAATTCTTTCTCCCTTCCCCTCCTCCCGTTTCCCCCCCCCCCCAACCATTGTTTATATATAAAGTTGCTCGTTTAGGATTGTGCCCCATGCATCAAATAAAGTAGCCTGCAATGCCTGACATTTATGCAACCATAACACTGTTAGTCTTTCCAAAGCACCTGAAGGCCAGACAAGGAATAATGGATGGAAACTGAACAAGAAGAGATCCAACACAGAAATAAGGAGAAATTTTCTGACAGTGAGAACCATCAACCAAATGGAACAGAAGTTGCCTTCGGAAGTTGTGGGAGCTTCATCGCTGGAAGCTTTCAGGAAGAGACTGGATTACCATCTGTCTGCAATGGTGTAGGGCCTTCTGCTTGGATGGGGGGGGTTGGACTAGATGACCTACAAGGTCCCTTTCCAACTCTTGTTATTCTGTTAATTTTTTTCTGTTAAAGATGCCAAAAGGTGCCTATTTATGTTTTCCAAGCTTCCTTTTCCAATTAATCCCTTTTGTGTGAGACTTCTCTGGAGTGGTCCGTTAATTTAATCTGTAACAGCTTCCTGGTCTGGTAAACTCACAAGATTCATTTTTCTCGCCATGTACATTGATACATCTGAATTAGTCTGTTCTTTCTCCGTCTCATATAATATATGTGGGCATAATTTTGGGTTTGTTTGTTTGTTTTGTCTTGTTTATGTAGTGCATATTGGGGGGGGGGGTGACCCTTTGAAAGCTGTATGCAATGAAACTTCATTTTAACGTATGCCGATTCGTGTACACTCAAAGTGACTATAAAGTTTTTCTAAGTCTAATTTAAACTTTCATATGTTCCAGGATTGTAAGCAACCTATCCAGTACTTGGGGGGGGGGGGGGGAGATGTCATCCACTCTTTGGGCCAAGCCTGAGGAGGACTGGATGATAGTGGATGTTAAGACACTATCTAACTATCTTGCAACTAGCCCAAGGTAGCTTTTGTTTGGGACATTATAGAAAAATAGCTTGCCATCTCTTGTTACCTCCTTCGCCTTTTCTTCACATCACCAAGTAAAATCCACAACCCCAACATCCCAAAGCATTCTTGCAAGGGACTTGTCAAATTGGGAGCCATCTGTGATCTGATAGGGATTAAAAGCATCCAACTCACATCCATTTCCACAAGTGTCATTTTGCAAAGAGCAAATTAGATATTAATGAAGAGGGTGATAGGCTACCTGGAAAAGCCATGGGAAATCATCCAAACCGTAAAAAAGCGAAAGCTAGAATATTTTGGACATGTGATGCGATGCCCAGAAAAATACGGCATACTTCATTCAATCCTCCAAGGAAAAATGGAAGGCAAATAAGACCCAGGTAAAAGAAAAACATCATGGCTTCAAAATCTAAGGGACTGGTTTGCACAAAACTCAAGAGCACTTTTTCGTGCGGCTGTTGATAGAAATAGGATCGGCAACATGATCGCCAATGGCTGATGATGGATATGGAAGAAGAAGAAAAAGGAGAAGAGGAGGGGGAAAGAAGAAGAAGAAGAAGAAGAAGAAGAAGAAGAAGAAGAAGAAGAAGAAGAAGAAGAAGAAGAAGAAGAAGAAGAAGAAGAAGAAGAAGAAGGGGAGGAGGAGGAGGAAGAAGAAAAAGAAGAAGAAGAAGAAGAAGAAGAAGAAGAAGAAGAAGAAGAAGAAGAAGAAGAAGAAGAAGAAGAAGAAGAAGAAGAAGAAGAAGAAGAAGAAACAAACAACATTTTTTTACAAATGTATTAAAAATAATAATGTGATATTTACCATATTTTGCGGAGTATAATAAACACCAGAGTATAAGACACAGCAAGGTTTTGAAGTGGCAAATTAAAAAAAAAGTTTTTGCACTCTGCAAACTTCCCCAAAATGGAAGAAGAAATAAGAAGAAATATATTACACCAGGAAGGCAATCTTCCCCAATTGTGCTGCCTTCAAAAGCCAAAACCAATTTTCCTCAATCCCATTCTTGGTGATGTACTGGGGACTGATGTTTCCAGAATCATCTGCCAACTCGGCCAATTTCTGCCTTGAAATTCTGGGAATTGCATTCTTGGTCTATCAGACTGGAAATGTTCACGTACTTATTCTGTTTCCTGGATATAAAAGGTAAAAGTTCCCCTCGTACATATGGGCTAGTCATTCCCAACTCTAGGGGACGGTGCTCATCTCCGTTTCAAAGCCGAAGAGCCAGCGCTATCTGAAGACGTCTCTGTGGTCATGTGGCCGGCATGACTAAATGCCAAAAGCACACAGAAAGCTGTTCCCTTCCCACCAAAGGTGGTCCCTATTTTTCTACTTGCATTTTTACATACTTTTTAACTGCTAAATTGGCAGAAGTTCCTGGATATAGAATGGGAAATATGGTAAACAGCCATTGTTGTGTCTTAGTATTAGGCAAGAAGATAACAAATGAATCCAAGATATGATTCATATCAATTGGAACTCTTTCATTGGTGTTTGACAAGGTCAACAGCAATAAATGCCAAAGATAGGCAGTTCCTTCTACAGTAAGATACTGTAGCTCCACCCAAGAATTATGAAAATAAGCTTCACCATTTAATATTTACCTACACGTTCCTTCTTGAGGGCATGTCCATTATGTGCATTCAGAAGACATTGTGCCCAGCATTATTTGGGGAAATTTGCAAAAAGCAATGGGGTTTTGGGGTGGGGGTGGGGGAGAGAGGGGGAATCTGACAAAAATGGAAAGCCACAATGGGAAGATTATTTCAGAAGTATCCCAGATGAGCAATATTCTGCTTTGATGATGCTCCTTAATAAGGAGGAACATTTTCAATACGAAATGTTGACGGTAATATGGGGCACCGCTTATCTTAGGGTTATCTAGCCGGCACTCAAACATCTCCCAAAACTCATTGTGAATTCCAATAGGGAATGTTTTGCACAGCTGGGAGCTGTCACTTCAAATTATGTCCTCTAATCTTCAACACTTGGTATCCTTCTCTCTTTAACCTCTTCTCCCTTCTTCTCTTAGCTTCTCTTTGCCTCAGCCTCATCCTACCTGGCAGGGCTGTCGTGAGGATGATTTATTTGCCTTGTAACCACCCCCGAAATTCTTGGAAGATTATTTATAAGCAATGAATGGATAAGCACATCAATAAATCCAATCTCATACATCGGTTCTACCTTTTTTCGGCCATGCCCGACCTAAGCATCTCTAAAATCCTGATTCTCCCCCACCACACATATAATTCTTACTTTACTCAAAAAGGGAACTCTACTCACGCAGAGGAAGCCTAAAAGGCCGTTAACTTGGTTTCAAATGGCCCCCATTAAAATTCAAATCCGTCCCCGTCCCCCTTTGTGGGAACCCCTGGTTGAAAGCCTCCTAAACCGAGACAGCCACCGAATAATGAATCCATCGAGAAGCCACTCCAATCTTGGAATCTCAATCTCAATAGTTGTCCGTCCCCCCCTTCGAGAGCTGGCTCCTAAATTCCCAACCTTCTTCCCCAGCCCGGTACGTCTGAGCTTTCCAACACGTGTCGACAAAGCATCCTCTAGCGGGAGGGGGGGACGCTTACCTTTGGAAGCGATGGGAGGAGAAATCACAATGGGGCAAACTTTCTTCGGGGAAGGTCACCGTTCTTCCTTGCCTGGGGTCCTTGGGCGGCTCGGGGCGCCCTGCAATCTCATTTTCCCTCCTCCGGACGGACAGCGCCGCTTGGAAGGATGCGGGAGTCGCGGTCCCTTCGCAGTCTTAGGGAGGGGCGAGGAGAGGAGGGGGCGGGGCTCGGAGGGAGACAGGCTTGCCTTGCTAGATAAGTTTTGGGGTAAAAAGGGGGTTTCCTCCGTTTGGCTTCATGGCATTTTCCCCCAGGTGCCCTTCCTGCCTCCGAGCAGCAAGTTTCTGTTTAGCCAGAAGTAATCTTCTCTTGGGTGGACTCGGGGTAAGATTAGATTAAGGCGAGGGCTCCTCAGGTGCCAGGCGACTAACCTGCAAGGCAAGCGGGAATTCCCCCGCGAGTTAGCAAACAAGGCGTGGGTATGCCTTGGGTTGGCTTGGGGTAAGTGTCCGAATGAAAGAGAGCGTGTCGGGGAGCCGCGAGCAAGGCATTCGGGTTGAGGAAAGGGCAAAAACGACGAACACACGGTATGATTTAAGCCAAATAAAACCACATTTTTCAGTGTTGTTGCAACTTTTGAACGGCCACCAAACTATTATAAGTTGAGAACTACCTATATCTATTTTTTTTCTTATCCTCAAAACTGCAAATCATAAGTTCTTTTTTTTTTCTTGTTTCATGCAAGAAGTCTTCCAGTTAGTAGAAATTGTCTTTTTTCTAATTAAGTTTTGCCATTGTCTATTTTGCCATTTATATACTGTATATATTTTCTTCTGTTTGGTCAGGTCTGATTTTTGGAGACGGCCTGCAATTTCCTTGACAAGGTTTTTCGGAAGTGATTGCCTACTGCCTCTTTCCTAGAGCTGAGAGAAAGTGACTGGCCCATAGTATTTGTATGTATTAGTTTGTCAAACATGTGGGAGTTCCCAAACTTGGCAACTTTAAGACTTGTGGACTTCAACTCCCAGAATTCTCCAGCCAGCAGAGCTATAAGGTCTCTTAAAGCTCTGTTGGCTGGAGAATTCTGGGAGTTGAAGTCCACAAGTCTTAAAGTTCCCAAGTTTGGACACCCCTGATTTAAGGATTTGAGACTTCCCTCCCCCTTTACAGCCCAAGGGGACAAAAAAGGATCCCTATTGAATTTCCACCTGCTGTCTGGCTGAGCAGAAGCAATTCAGGAGTCACGATCCAGAGTAACTCAATACCACTGGTGGCTTTATAAAGGTGCCACCGGCGGCTTTATGAAGGTGCCACTGGCGGCTTTATGAAGGTGCCACTGGCGGCTTTATGAAGGTGCCACTGGCACCTTTGAGATTTTTTATTTTATTTTTGTGATTGACATCTGTCAAAAATGGGATAGGGTCTCCTGCTTGGGTGGGTGGGGGAGGGGTTGGACTAGAGGATCTACAACAGGGGTCCCCAAACTTGGCAACTTTTAAAACTTGTGGACTTCAACTCCCAGAATTCTCCAGCCCCATTCTTCCAAAACAAACCCAACCCCTATATGGATTGGTGTATGTCACTGAGTCCGTCAAGTTAAATAATGGCCGACTCTCATTTTTGCTCATCCTAAAGAGCGGAGCATTCCAATCATCAATTTGCTTGATTCTAGTGCCCTGGTTTTGTGTATTGCATTAATTCCTGTAATACTCCTTGCCAGAAAGCTTGTTGGCCCAGTGATGGCTAGAGATTGCTGAGGTTCACCAAATTGGGAGAGGCTTCTGAAAAATATCACATTTCATATCGATGTTCTACAGAGCTTGCAGGTCTGCATATACTCCCCCCTTATTAGAGAGATTACCAGGGAGGGCAGAGAATTTTTATCTAGACTTCCTCCTCCAGGACACGAACCTGGCTACCACGCATGCAGTGGCAAAGTTCTATGCTGCTGCAATGTCCATAAGAAAAAAATTGGTTATAGAAGTATAGTTGTGATCTTGTACCAATCATTTGGACATATCTCTAACAATTTCTGGACCATGGTATTTACATACATACTTAACGCTTTTGCACCCAGGTAAACCAGCAAGTGACCTGAACAAAGTGAGAACATGTCTGCTACTTTCCATTTGTAACGCTATCATTTTTAAAATTATATCTTAAAGTTAGTACTTTTTAACATATGGTTAAATGTAATGTGTATTGCTGGTCTTTGACCGTAATAAAGATTTATACTTATACATATGGATGTTCTTACACTGTCTGGGCTTTTCTCTGACACTCCTCAGAACCAATAAATACCTGATTGACTGCTTCCTGAAGTTGATCCTTGATACATTATGGGCAATCAAATGAAGATAATCATGCAAATTGGTTTCTTTATTACACACTTCTCTTGCATATGTCAGAAGCACCATTAATTTGCTCATGAACATGCGGAGAAGGTAAGACCTCAAGTAGCTAGGACAGAATGGCTCTGTTCACACAACAGAGCTTAAGTACCGCAGTAGCAATCGCATTTAGACTTATATACTGCTTCATAGTGCTTTACAGCCCTCTCTAAGCAGTTTACAGAGTCGGCCACTTGCCCCCAACAATCTGGGTCCTCATTTTACCCACCTCGGAAGGACGGAAGGCTGAGCCAACCTTGAGCCTGGTGAGATTCGAACTGCCAAATTGCAGGCAGCGTAACCAAAGAGAGGCTGGGTTCAGGCTGCCATCATGTTTTAACAAAGTTAAAAATACGATTTCAAAGAAAGAAAAAAAGAAAGAAAATGTCAGTTGGGTAAGAAAGAAAATAGGAAAAATGGGGAGAAGATAAAGAAACAACTTTACATCTTAACAGCATTTATATCTTGTCCGTCCTCTGTACGGACACAATATGATTCCCTTCTTTCCATAATCTACTCTTTCTAATCATCAAATCCTGTTTGTTTATTTATGTATTTATTTATTTATGTATTTATTTTATTTATCATATTTGTATACCGCCCTATCTCCCCAAAGGGACTCAGGGCAGTGCACAGAAATATAAAAACAGTACATACAAAAACAGTTAAAATAAATTAAATTTAGAGTCTGTGCTAAAATTTAGTTAAAACCATTAAAATCAATTAAAACTATACCAATAAAAACTATACCAGTTAAAACTATACCAGGCCGGCCGCATGAAAAAGATGTGTTTTTAGTGCCCGGCGGAAGAGGCATAGGTCTGTGATGGTGCATGAAGGTCGGGGGGGTAGGTCGTTTATTTTCTTTTTTCAGCAAAATGTCATCTTTAAAGCGCTCCATGGCTTGGGACCTAGCTATCTGCGGGATCGGATCCTGCCACATACATCCGCACGGCCGATTCGTTCCCACAGAGAGGGACTTCTCCGGGTGCCGTCCACTAGACTCTGTCAGCGGGCGACACCGAGGGGAAGGGCTCTCTCTGTGGCGGGCCCGGCCCTCTGGAACGACCTTCCCCCCGACATTAGAACGACCACGGACTTCCGCTCCTTCCGTCTAAAATTAAAAACGCATCTTTTCTGCTTGGCCGGCCTAGGGTAGTCTCTCTTCTATAGGGTTTTTAATATATTAATTTATGGGGAATCTTAGTATTTTAATGGGGAATTTTTAGCACAGGAATATCATTTAATCTGTTTTTAAATATGTTTGTATATTTATTGTTTTTTATCCTCCCTGTGCACCGCTGCGAGTCCCTATGGGGAGAGGGAGCGGTCTACAAATTAAAATTTATATTTATTTATATTTATATTTATATTTAGGGTAGTAATGGTGAACCTTTTTGGCATGTGGCCCTTGTGAGGCCTGTAAGATTCTATCGACCCATAACCTTTAAGATCTTGGTTTGAAGCAGCTGTAATAATAAGACTCTGAACTTACCCCGATCGATGCACTGGTGCACTTTACCTCTATTCTTTAAGTGTCACCATTGTGTGTTTATTTATTCCATCTATTTAATTCTATTTATTCCACCTACTTATGAATTTTATTGTGCCAACGATGCCTGATTTTAACCATGACCCATTTTTTACATTTTATAATCACCATTTTGTACTCTAGAACCGATCTGCTACGACTGCGAGAGTCCCCGCTCTCGCAGGTTTGGCCCTCCACTTTAACGAGGGCCCACCTTGATGAAGGATTTATTAATCTGGAGAGGTGGAAGAAGCGTAGTCTTAGGGGTTTTTTAGTTTGTAAGTTAATGTCTATTTTAGGGGGTACCAGGGAGGGGGGAGGGTATAGACAGGTAGAGGCGGGGGAGGGAAGAGAGAGCCAGGCCAGCGGGCGACGGAGGGAAGCGGAGGGTTCCGTTAGGAGGGGGGAGATTCTAGTCGTTCCGACAGAGGGCATTCCCATCCAGAAGGTCGTGGGGAGAGGCAGGTCCGAGGGGAGACAAGTGTTACCCTCCCGGTTGGGGGCGCGAAGCCGTTGGCTACAAACGGTCAAGTGCCTCAACCCCCGCAGGCTAGGTGGCCAGGGAGTACAGAGCCAGGGCCTGCGGCTGATGTTCTGCAACGCCAGGTCCATTGTCAACAAAGCCCCCCTCGTTCATGACCTTGTGTCAGAGGGGGAGCCGGACCTGGTGGGAATTGCGGAGACCTGGTTGGGCCACGAGGGTGGACTCCCCCTCGTTGAAATGTGCCCACCAGGTTACCGCGCGTTTCATCAGCCCCGGGCCCTAGGTAGGGGCGGTGGGGTAGCGGTCATTGTAAAGGAAGGTCTTGAGCCGAGAGAGACCGTTGTGCCACAGACCACCGGTTGTGAGTCCCTCTGTGTGAAGTGGGGCCTAGGGAGGCAGTTGGGCTTGCTGGTTGTATACTGGCTCCCCGCTATGTAGCAGCAGCCCTGCCCGAGCTCCTCGAGGTGATCGCTACGGTGGCAGTTGAGACCCCCAGACTTTTAGTCATGGGGGACTTTAATCTGCCATCGGTGGGCGAATCATCCGAGGCAGCTCGGGAGTTCATGGCTTCCATGACGGCCATGGACCTGACCCAACTAATTCAAGGCCCCACTCACGAGGGTGGACATACACCGGAT
This sequence comes from Rhabdophis nuchalis, assembly GCA_039707465.1. Classification (NCBI taxonomy): domain Eukaryota; kingdom Metazoa; phylum Chordata; class Lepidosauria; order Squamata; family Natricidae; genus Rhabdophis; species Rhabdophis nuchalis. Next base: position 9,407,529 of record CM077654.1, read on the forward strand.
CTCATCTTTGTCTCAGGCCAATGGAAGAGTGATCTGGGTATAGGGGATATAGTCATCACACCCTTGTCATGGACAGACCACTCACTTCTCCGGCTCGACTTTCCGACCGCTGCTCCCCTCCGCGGGGAGGCGGAACCTGAGTCACCAATCTGGTTCCGCCCCAGGCGCCTGATGGACCCGGATGGGTTCCAGACGGCGCTTGGGCCACTTCCTGTACCCCTGGCCCGCGCCCCGATGGAGGACCTCGTGGCCGCATGGAATACTGCGACCACGGGAGCCTTGGATCGGGTCGCGCCCTTGCGGCCTCTCTTGCAGCGGCGAAACACCCTGGCTCCTTGGTTTTCCGAGGAGCTGAGGGTGATGAAACGCCGCAAGAGATGCCTAGAGAGAAGATGGAGGTCTACTCGAACTGAATCTGACCGGACACAGGTAAGAGCCCATTTACGGACTTACATTGTGGCGCTGAGAGTGGCCAAACGTCACCATTGTGCCACTCTCATAGCATCCGCAGAAAACCGCCCTGCCGCCCTGTTTAGGGTGACCCGCTCCCTCCTTCAACAGAGGGTGCGGGAAGCCCCGTTACAGGGTAGAGCAGAGGAATTTGTGACTTTTCTGCAGGAGAAAATCGCTCAGATACAGAACGAGTTAGCCCCCATTCATGGCCCAGTGGGATGCCACGAGAGAGATCTTGTTTGGGAGGAGTTTGACTCCGTTACTTCCGAGGATATGGACAGGCTACGTGGGCGACTGCGAGCCACCACATGTTTATTGGACCCGTGTCCCTCCTGGCTTGTACTGGCATCCTGGGAGGTGACACGAGGCTGGCTCCAAGAGGTTGTCAACGCATCCTTGAGTGAGGGTGCCTTGCCTGCTTCCCTAAAAGAAGCGATGGTGAGGCCCCTCCTTAAGAAGCCCTCTTTGGATCCAGCTCTTTTGAACAACTACCGTCCAGTCTCCAACCTTCCCTTTCTGGCGAAGGTTGTCGAGAGTGTGGTTGCACAACAGTTTCCCCGTCACCTGGAGGAAGTTGATTATCTAGATCCGCGCCAGCCCGGCTTTCGGCCCGGGCATAGCACCGAGACGGCATTGGTCGCGTTGGTCGATGATCTCTGGAGGGCCAGAGATGGGGGTTGTTCCTCCATCCTGGTCCTATTAGACCTCTCGGCGGCTTTCGATACCATCGACCATGGTATCCTATTGCATCGGCTGGGGGGGTTGGGGGTGGGAGGCACCGTTTTACGGTGGTTCTCCTCCTACCTCTCTGGCCGATCGCAATTTGTGTTGGCAGGGGGGCAGAGATCGACCGCGAGACCCCTCGCATGTGGGGTGCCTCAGGGGTCGGTCCTCTCGCCCCTCCTGTTCAACACATACATGAAGCCGCTGGGTGAGATCATCCGTGGTTTTGTGGTAGAGTACCATCTGTACGCTGATGATACACAGCTGTACATTTCTACCCCAAACCACCCCAACGATGCCGTAGCGGTGATGTGCCAGTGCCTGGAAGCTGTACGGATCTGGATGGGAAGTAACGGACTCAAGCTCAACCCGACCAAGACCGAGTGGCTGTAGTTTCCGGCTTCCCGATTCAACCAGCTCACTCCATCGCTGGCCATAGGGGGCGAACATCTTGCCCCTGTGGATGGGGTGCGCAATTTGGGTGTCCTCCTGGATGCCCGGCTGTCCATGGAAGATCAAGTGACAGCCGTGGCCAGGAGGGCGTTTTACCAGGTTCGCCTGGTTCGCCAATTGCGCCCCCTATTGGATCGGGACGCCCTTTGCACAGTCACTCATGCTCTCGTGACATCCCGACTGGACTATTGTAACTCTCTCTACATGGGGCTGCCCTTGAGGTGCACCCGGAGGCTTCAGCTAGTCCAGAATGCAGCTGCGCGAGCAATTATGGGGACCGCTAGGTCCACCCATGTAACACCGCTCTTACGCGAGCTGCACTGGCTACCTGTCGTCTTCCGGGTGCGCTTCAAGGTGTTAATTATCATCTTTAAAGCGCTCCATGGCTCGGGACCTAGCTATCTGCAGGATCGGATCCTGCCCCATACATCCTCACGGCCGATTCGCTCCCACAGAGCGGGGCTTCTCCGGGTGCCGTCCACTAGACTGTGTCAGCGGGCGACACCCAGGGGAAGGGCTCTCTCTGTGGCGGGCCCGGCCCTCTGGAACGACCTTCCCCCCGATATTAGGACGACCACGGACCTCCGCTCCTTCCGTCTCAAATTGAAAACCTACTTTTTCCGTCTGGCCGGCTTGGGATAGCCTCCTTGTCCTGGGGTTTTAGGGTAATTTTAATTATTGTAGTGTTAAGGGGTTTTAGGGACAGTTTTTAGTTTTTATAGATGTTTTTAGCGCAGGATTTGTTTAATTGTGATTTTAAATTATGTATTCTGTTTGTGTTTATTGTTTTTTAATTTTCCTGTGCCCCGCCTCGAGTCCCTCTGGGGAGAGAGAGCGGGCTACAAATAAAATTTATTATTATTATTATTATTATGTGTGCGCTCATCTGGGCCACAACCAGGAAGAGGAGCTGCCCAGGGGGCATGAGCAGGCCAGAAAATATACTTCCGCTTTCCGGAGCTCACATGCGCACCGGCACTCAGTCTTCCTGTTCCTGCCGTGCAGGTGGACACGCTGATCAGCTGGCCGGCACAGGTGCTCACCCCAGAAAACTGAAGACTCTTCCAGTTTCCAGCACTGCCACATGCATGAAGACCAGCTGATCATTGAGTGCACATGTGTAGCAGAAACCCAGAAGAGGAACGGGCGACACCGTGCATGCCAGGTGACATGGCTCTGCGTGCCACTTTGGGCACACGTCAGTGGTGGGTTTCTGCAGGCTCGCACCTACTCGCAAGAGCCGGTTGGTAAAATTTAGAGAACCGGTGAGAGGGGGTTCCACCGGCGTACCTGGAAGTAAATCTGGCCCGCTGCTGCCAGTGACCCAACGGGAAGGAAAGGAAAGGAAGGAAGGAAGGAAGGAAGGAAGGAAGAAAGAAAGAAAGAAAGAAAGAAAGAAAGAAAGAAAGAAAGAAAGAAAGAAAGAAAGAAAGAAAGAAAGAAAGAAAGAATTAATTAATTAATTAATTAATTAATTTATCATCACAATTGAGTCCAAAATTTTGGCTGCTAAGTAAGAGCGTTGTTAACTGAGTTTCACCACATTTTAAAAGGTGGCCACTCCCACCCTGTCACATGACTGCCAAGCCACGCCCACAAAATAGGCCACACCTACAGAGTAGGTTCTAAAAAATTTGAAACCCACCACTGGCACGCGTGCCATAGGTTCACCATCACGGCCAGAGGGGGTTTCCTAGTGAGTAATAATTATGATTACAGATAGTCCTCAACTTACAGCCATAATTCAGCCCAAAAGGTATATTCCCAAGCAAGACATTTGTTTTGCCCCATTTTACGACCTTTCTTGGCACAGTTGTTAAGTGAATCACTGCGGTTGTTAAGTTACTTACGACATCGCCTTCTGCCACCAAGATCCTCCCACCGGCCCGTACGCTCCCATAGAGAGAGTTTTCTCATGGTGCCGTCAGCTAAACAATGTTGACTGGCGAGACCCAGGGGGAGAGCCTTCTCCGTGGGAGCACCGGTCCTCTGGAACGAATTGCCCCTGGAATTAAGAACTATCCCTGACTTACGCACCTTCTGCCGTGCACTCAAAACCTTTTTTTTTTTTTTCAACAAGCCGGGCTGGCATAAAAATTCATTTTTAAATATGATTTTTTATTAATTTTAATTGGGGTTTGTTTGTTTTTTTAATTTTAAGAGAGGCCAAATTGTTTAATATGCTTTTAAAACTGTTTTTTAACTTTTATATATCTGTTTTACTTTGGCTGTACACCGCCCTGAGTCCTTCGGGAGTAGGGCGGTATAAAAAACTAATAAGCCTAAACCTAAACCTAGTGGCACGGTTGTTAAATGAATCTGGCTTTCCTATTGACGTCGCTTATCAGAAGGTCGCAAAAGAGGATCACATGATTTTGGGACACGGCAACCGTCATAAACGTGAATCAGCCAAATTCTGATCTTATGGGGGTGCTGCAACAGTCCTTGAAAAACAGTCATGGGTCATGTTGTAGCTTTGAATGGTCACTAAGTGAAATGTTGTAAGGAGAGAACTCCCTGTGCTGTCTTTTTTCTAATCAAGTCATTTTTGCCCCCTCTGCTCATTCTGTCTTCTTCTTCTGTCTGGCTGTTTCTTGTCGATTTTTCAGTGTCGTTCTGTTTTCGTCCCTCCTAAAATCTCACAGCAGTTACCATACACAAAGACAATCTTTTGCAACTCTTTTCAAATGGTCTGCCTATTAGTCCAACAAGAAAAATGTTTGTTTTGCTTGGATGTTGATCTTTAAAATGTTTATCACTGCATGTATTTGAATCCAAAGATAGTCCCCTAGTCATAGCAGACCAGCATTAAACATGTAAACACAGAACCCACTTATTCCCCAGAAATTCTACCAAAAGTAATCTTTCTCAGATTCCCTTTGGACTTCTCATGTTGTTCAGCTTAACTTTGCAAAGGAAACATTTAATTAGGAGGATAGGAAGCATTTCAACTAATGTTGAGACTGCTAATACCTTTCTATTTTAACCAATACTTTTTCCATTGCAGCAATCTATGTTTTCATGTATTTCATTTCTGCCATTGCTTTCATGGTGGTTTTTAATCAACTTTCTAATTTAAAAAAAGCCCTACTGTGTAGTTTTTCAAACAGTGATATCTGTTAGATACAAAAGCTGTTGAATAGCAACCTTAAGCAACTTAAATTAAAGTAACTTTAGAAAGAAGCTGGACCATCATTCCCCTGTTGGAACAACAGAGCAGAATAACAGAGTTGAAAGGGACCTTGGAGGTCTCCTAGTCCAAACCCCTACTCAGACAGGAGACCCTATGCTATTGCAGATAATTGGTTGTCCAATCTCTTCTTAAAAACTTCCAGTGTTGGAGCATCCACAACTCCTGGAGGCAAGTTGTTCCACTGATTAATTGTTCTAACTGTCGGGAAATTTCTTCTTAGTTCTAAGTTAGAACTTAGTTCTAAGTTAGAACTTCTCTCCTTCATTAATTTCTACCCATTGCTTCTTGTTCTGCCCTCAGGTGCTTTGGAGAATAGTTTGACTCCTTCTTCTTTGTGGCAGCCCCTTAGATATTGGAACACTGCTACCATGTCTCCCCTAGTCCTTCTTTTCATTAAACTAGACATATCCAGTTCCAGCAACCGTTCTTCATATGTTTTAGCCTCCAGTACTCTAAGGAAGGGGCTCCCAAATGATTTCAAAGGAAAATCTTGCATGTTCAATATCTATCCCCCTATGTCCCAAAATACATTGTGATCTAAGGACAGGACTTACTATTGTGATTTGTTCCTACTTCCAGATGAGGCTTTATTATGGATGGACTTGCTCAGGTTTTATGGGTAGACAGAGGACATAGGCTAACCTTAATAAACCTGGGCTTCTTTGCAAGCTTGACAGACTTAAAGGTAAAGGTTTCCCTTGCCCATATGTGCTAGTTGTTCCTGACTCTAGGGGGCGGTGCTCATCTCTGTTTCAAAGCTGAAGAGCCAGCACTGTCCAAAGACGTCTCTGTGGTCATGTGATGGCATGACTAAACGCAGAAGGCGCACGGAACACTGTTCCCTTCCCACCAAAGGTGGCTCCTATTTTTCTACTTGCATGCTTACTTACGTGCTTTCAAACTGCTAGGTTGGCAGAAGCTGGGGCAAGTCACGGGAGCTCCCTCCGTTACGCAGTACTAGGGATTCGAACTGCTGAACTGCCGACCTTTCTGATCGACAAGCTCAGCGTCTTAGCCACTGAGTTACCGTGTCCTACTTGACAGCCTCTATCTAATGCGATTGATTCATAAGGGCAAAATGTTTTGAAGGTAAAGCTGTTTTTGATGGGATGAGGGAAGAAAGATACCAAGGTTGAAGATCTATCGTCTGGCTTCAGGACTGCTTTTTCACCGTTCAGCAGATGCCCAGGAGAGGCATCCCAATAGATTCAAAATAATATATTTTGGAATATTACATTAAAAAAAAAACCCACCTGTTTGTGGTCGTTGTGTTTAATGGTATCTTAGATACATGCCCGCTTTTGTATGGAAGAAGAAAGAGGCCAAAGTAGGGAAAGAAGAATTTTTATACACATTCTGCATACTTGGGAAAATTGCTTGTTAAACTCTGGGCAACTTATAAAATGATAGTGAAGGTGGATTTTTCTCTCTCCTTCTCTTTTCCTCTGTTTAGTTCAAAGAGAGAAAATTGGGGGTACATTGCAACATCGGCAAAAAGCAGATTTATATTACATTATAACCAGAGGTGATATTCAGTAGGTTCTGGAGAAGCAGCAGTGGAAATTTTGAGCAGTAACCAGTAAATACTACTTCTGACTGGCCCTGCCCTCATCTATTCTCTGCCTCCTGAGTCCCAGGTGATCGGGAGGAAATGGGGATTTTGCAGTAACTTTCCCCTGAAGTGAGGTGGGAATGGAGATTTTACAGTATCCTGTCCCCTGCCACACCCACCAAACCATGCCACGCCCACCAAGCGACACTCATAGAACTGATAGTAAAAAAATGTGAATCCCACCACTGATCATAACCATGGATATTCAAGCCACATTGTTTTAAGTACATCTCTACACAACAGTGTTAAATTTATAGCTAAAAATTATACAGATTTAGCAATCTGAAGTTTCCCCTAACAACCTTGAAGCCAACATAGTACCTACATGTAATTTAAATGCAATAGACTATTTCTTTCATCACCATTTCTCACTGGGAGAAGCAGCCTACAAAATATGGACCAATCGCCCACAATAAAAGTATTCTATCTGTTTTCATTCACCAAGCTCCGGAAATATGTGGAGTCCATAAATGTCACTGGCAACAGGTGGATATCAGAGTCTCCTTCTGGCAAATAAACCATTAATCAAATAATAAGTCAGGCAGGATAAAGAAACCTCTATAAATGTTTCTGGGCTTAAAAACAAACAAGCCGTCCTCACAAACATATGATGTCAAAGATTTGTTTGTTAACGTATTGAAACCTCGCAATAAAATACCTCCTGTGTTGAATCTGCAGGAAAAACAGTATGCTGTCTTGCCTTGGCTACGAAAATCTATTATCACATTAATTGGCTGGAAGACATGTGTTTGTGCAATATATCTGAAAGATAATGAGCCCACACTCATTTATAGTAAATGCCATATTCTACAGTTGTCTCAGAAAACAAACCTTTCATGTTTTCCTCTGTGTGCGGCTGACCTTCTGATCGGCTGGGCTTGGAAATATCCTAAATCAGTGATGGCAAACCTTTTCGGCACCAAGTGCCCAAACTGGAAAGTGCATGCATGTGGGTGCATGTCAGGGGTGGGTTTCAAAATTTTTAGAACCTACTCTGTAGGTGTGGCCTATTTTGTGGGTGTGGCTTGGCAGTCATGTGACAGGGTGGGAGTGGCCACCTTTTAAAATGTGGTGAAACTCATTTAACAACACTCTTGCTTAGCAACCAAAATTGTGGACTCAATTGTGATGATAAATTTTCTTTCTTTCTTTCTTTCTTTCTTTCTTTCTTTCTTTCTTTCTTTCTTTCTTTCTTTCCTTTCTTCCTTCCTTCCTTTCCTTTCCTTCCCGTTGGGTCACTGGCAGCGGTGGGCCAGATTTACTTCCAGGTACGCCGGTGGAACCCCCTCTCACCGGTTCTCTAAATTTCACCAACCGGCTCTCGCGAGTAGGTGCGAGCCTGCAGAAACCCACCACTGGTGCATGTGCACGTGCCAGAGCACTGGAAACCCAAAAACCAGCTGGCCGGTGCACGCATTCCTGTTTTTTGGCTGCTTGGGCCATTTTAATGGTGTTTTTGAGCTGTTTTCAGGCCATTTTCTGGTCCAAAATGGCCTGAAAATGACCCCAAAATGGCCCATATTTTGGGCATTTTTAAGATGGCCAGTGCCCATGAAGACTAGCTGGCTGGTGCGCAAAAACAGCGCACATACTGCTTGAAAAACAGCCCCCCAAAATGTCTGCTTTGGGGTTGTTTTTCAGACCATTTTCTGGCACTCAGAAACTCACAAAGACTAGGTGGCCAGAAGAACCGCTGGCAACGGCATGCGTGCCCACAGAGAGGGCTTTGCTTGCCATCTCTGGCACCCGTGCCATAGGTTCGCCATCACAGTCCTAGATGCTTCATTGGAACTGTCAGTTATGTTGCCCTGAACATTGTACCCAATAAAAGCTAAGATGTTGAGATACCAATAGTGGAAAAAAAAATAGGTTAATATTCCATTTCAGACCAATGGGCAGTTATGGGTAGAAACGTCTTCAGAATGGAAGGCATTTCTTATCTCTGCTTTATCTGACCGGTGGAACACCATGTAAGGAGGGCAGGATTGGGCTCTCCCAAAGATTATGGGGGTTTTCGTGGTTTTAACAGATTTTTAGTCCAGCACCTTAGCTCTACAATGCACTGGCTCTCATATAGATTTACCATATAAACAAATAAAATCTTAATTAGCCTGCTATCAAATCTCTAGACGAACTACTAACTAGGAAAGGGGAAAGACCCGGGAGATTCACTTTACATCTGAAAGATATAATCCCGAAACACCATTTTCACATTTTGAAAGCAGTTTACCGTCTGAGTTGTGACCTAAGCCATTCATGATGAACCTTTGGCTGAAATGTAGATAGCTGGCCTGCATATGTAGCTCTATTTATTTAGCTCTATTTCCTCATCAGTCTCTTATTGCTTATTTGCAGAAGGAACAGAGGGGAAAATACAGATGGGGAAAAGATCTGTACTGCAATATGAAAACAAGGAATTAATCATGAGCAAAAAAACCCAGAGCTATTAAGCCCTTCAAAACATCCTAAGTAAACCAAAAGACCCAGCAGTCCCAAAAGAAAAAAAAAAACAAGAGGTATCTACAACATACAGTGTAATGACTACAATTCCCCAGGCAGGTGGAATTGGTGAGAAGAGCCTTTCAGATCATCCTTTGTATGCATTGCAAAAGATTTATTTTTTTTTTTAAAGTTGATCAGTTGCTAGAGGTGGTCAGCATGAAGTACATCTTAGTTCCTGGAAAAATGCCTAGATCAATTGCAAGAAACAGGGAAGGAAAAAGTTGTTACCTTCTTGTTGCTAGAGACAACACATTCAATAGCTTTCTTTTCTTTAGAAAGAGCATACACAATTAGAATGGCCCATGTTGCATATCGCGTGGTTTAAATGTATGGGTTTATCATATGGTTAAGTCAGCTGGCCTAGCTGTACAGTAGGATGTGCATAAATCAGCTGTGGTTTGCTTGTTGAGCCAGCTTGGTGTTTATGTCCATGCAAATGTGCGATTCTTGAGAATGATGAACAATTGTCCTATTTTGACAACGTGTTTGCATTCCTAGCGTGAGCTGAAGGGAGAAATATTAAGATAACATCTGTTGGCCTCTTCCTGACCTCCGTATTCAAACCTTTGGTTTCCACTGGTTGGAAATCTAGGCAGTTAATTGAAGAGGGAAAAAAGGCATGGAAGAGATGATACAACAAGCACAAGAAAGGTGGCAATATACTATCAAACTGATACTACCAATGCAAATATTTAGAAACATGCCAGGCAGTAAATATTATTGCAAGGAATCTGCCTAGAGAAATATCATCAGGTTGGGAAACAGCTTTGTAATTTGGAGCCTGGCTAAGTTGTGTCCCGCAGATTTGCGGATCAGGAGTCATTGGTGCTCTCTGAGTTTGCTTGTTTTCTTGCAAAGATTTCATTACCCTAACTAGGTATTTGCTGTTGTTAGTTGTGAAGTCTTGTCTGACCCATCACAACCCCATGGACAACCAGGCCTTCCTGACCTCTATCATCCCCCTGAGTCAATTTAAGCTCATAACAACTGCTTTGGTGACTCCATCCAGCCACCTCATTCTCTCTCTTCCCCTTCTTCTTTTGCCCTCCATCGTTCCCAGCATGAGGCTCTTCTCCAGTGAGTCCTTCCTTCCCATGAGGTGGCCAAAGTGTTTGAGTTTCCTCTTCAGGATCTGGCCTTCTAAAGAGCAGTCAGGGTGGATCTCCTCTAGGACTGACTGGTTGGATCACCTTGCAGTCCCAGGGACTTGCAGGAGTCTTCTCTAGCACCACAGTTCCAAGGCCTCAATTTGATTGTTATATCAATTTCAATACATCGTTGTTGTGCTAGAGTCTCCCACTGGTGGGCCTCTGATTAAGATATTTTTAAAAAGCAAGCAGATCTCCTAAATTTGAAGTCTGCATTGCCTATGATATTATTTTGTGTTTTTATGGTTGAAACTTGTAAACCTCCCTGAAGCCATATTTGGTGAAAGAAGAGAGGGATCAAGGCACGAAGGAATGAAAAATAGTGATAAACTCTAATATGGATTCTTTGAACTGCAGGAATTTTAATATCCAGACTCCTGTCCAGAAATAAGAGGAGATGGTTTAAAAACGAAAGGAAGAAAAGTGGGTGAGAGAATTGTAGATTCCTACCAGACAACCCTTGAAGGTTTTGGTCATTTCAGAGATATTTCAGAGAAATAGAATGACCCCAGGCAGGCACAAAAGCAGGAGGATTTTCAACTTCCTGCTGGCTTCCCCACTGACTTTCCATGTAAGGAAGCTGGCAGGGGCCATTTGAAATGACCACAATCAGTGAAGTGAGCACAACTTTGCCAAATTTCAATCCCACAAGGATCAAGGGTCCCGGATTTAGCATGCATTCAGAAGCTAGCCCAATTCAAGGTACATAGGTTCAGAAATTGTTACCTTATTTGTGGACTTCAATTCCCAGCATTTCTCCCCAGCCTGCTGGTTGCGGAATGCCAGGAATTGAAATTCACCTCTCTTATAATTGCCACTGTTCAGAAATAAACTCTGTGTGTGTGTGTGTGTGTGTGTGTGTGTGTGTGTGTGTGTGTGTGTGTGTATGTAGGAGATGAAATTACCATCCTAGTGAGAATATTATTTATTTGTATCTCCAAGTAATAAATCATGGGAAAGAAGCTCAGTGTAATCACAGGGTGCAGGAGAGATAAAGACCCAGGAGCCTGAATGTAAACAGACAAATGACAAAGCATCCTTCCTTCATTTTAACTTTCCATTCCAGCTTGTAAAGCTTCGTGAGGACATCACGGCCCCGAGCTTTTGAAAGATTTTTTTGGGGTCAGAAATCTTCCCTTTTAATTCGCCATCCTTCATTTTCACCTGCTGCTCCAGAGGCCCAGATCAACTGCTCAAGAGATTCCCCATCAGCTGTAATTGATCAAGTGAGTGAATTTTCTTTTCCTGGTTCTTTACTGGGGTGAGGATATTTTCCAGGAATTTTTATCTTCTGAACAGCAAAAATGAGAGACTTACACTTAGGCTAAATGTCCGAATAAGCCTTCTGTTTCTCCCTGACTTTATGCCTTAGGTTCATATTTGTTTTCTCTAAAGCACAGGGGAAAATGTGTCTCTTTGTGTTTGGACAGATAGATATAGAGGGACAGACATAATATCCATCCTTCTAAATGCTTGCTTGTTGCCTGATAGTCTTTCTGTTAGGTCAGTGAGAGACATTTTAACTTGTGTCGTTACGTGAAAAGTTTAACACTCCCCCCTTCCTACACTCCATGGGTGTCAAACTCGATCATGTCACATGATGTATCACGTGATGTATCATGAGGTGGAACTCTCGCCTCCCAATCAGGAGGTTGTGAGTTCAAACCTAGGGAGAGGCAGATGTAGGGTCTCCTGCTTGGGCAGGGGGTTGGACTAGATGACCTGCAAGGTCCCTTCCAACTCTGTTAATCTGTTAATGACGTTTTTTTTGCCTTTGCAGAACTGGGGTGGGCACAGCCCATGCATGATGCATCTGGCCTGTGGGCCACAAGTTGGCAGGCCTGCATACTCAATCACAGGGGTCTCCAACTTTTGCAACTTTAAGTCTGAAGGACTTAAAAGCTGGCTGGAGAAGTCTGGGAGCTGAAGTCCTTCAGACTTAAAGTTGCAAAGGTTGGAGACCCCTGCTCTATCACCCTATGAGTGACTTGCTATGTTTCACCTACATTCCTCAAATACATTCTTGCTTCTATTTAAGCAAGCCCATTAGCCCCAAGAGGCATGCAAGATATGTAAATTCTTAAAGGAACTTTCCCTTTTGGTATATGGACAATGCTGGGTCTCCATGTAGCTTAAAAACTGTACTCCTGTGATTAAAATCTACCAGCCTTTCACATCAGAATATAGCCTATTCCTCTGACCACTTCAGATATTCCAAACCTCCTATTCAAACTCTTTAAAAAGTTCACCGAATGAATAGCTGCTAGGCCCTTCCTTCTCTCATCAGCTGAACCTTATTGTCCTTCTCTCTCTCTCCCCCCCACCCCACCCCAAGAATCAGCACTTTTCTTTCTCAGGAGAATTCAACTCCTTTCTATACTTCCAGAAAGCTTTTTTTGACCTCCAACCTCCAATCGTCACACGAGGTGGGACGCCTGCCCAATGACAGCCTCATGCTAAGGAGGGTTTGTCATCTTCTCCAGAACTGGGAGTATTAATCAAAGTTGCCTTGCATGTTCTTCTAAGGCGAGCCAAAAAGAAAAAAAACCAAACTCAACCTGGTCCAGGGCAAAGAATCCACCACTGCTCCTAATCTGAATAACAAGATAACTTGTTTTGTTCCAAGATATCAGCAGGATGGAATCTTTTTGCTCCAAAATCAACATTCTTACTGGATTCTCCTTGTCTTTTTAAATGTGGCTGGTTCCACCTACTGGCAGATGGGCACAAGACCGCTAACTAGTAGTTTCCTACTGCTTTGTCCTCCTCCTCATTCTCCTTTTCCTCCAACATTATCATAAACAACAAAACGTGTCATGCAATGATCAAGCAAACTACACACATTCTGCTCCAAATAAGACAAATAATTCCCTTTACTTTTGGAATTGGATTAATGTTATGGCTTGCTATATTTATTTGTGAGAAAGACACAGCTTTCCAAGTTAAACAGAATGGTACAAAGATATAGACCAGCTGTTTCTTAAAGAAGGTGATGGACCAAGAGATCAAGAAGTAGAAAATTGTCTTGTGAATGTCACTTTTTAAAAAACATAAAGATGTAATCGTAGGAACTATACTGATTGTTTTAATAAAATCCAATTGAGTTTACTGTTGTGCCTTGTCACTTCTTTGTCCTTTCTTCTCCTGTCTTTATATGGTATCCTTAGCACATCACATCAGCCCTTGTCCTGAAAATGTTCCATAATTAGGATCAAATGTGTGATATTACATTGGGAAAAAGCACTCAAAAGTATATTTCAACGATGGATTTTCAACCACGTAAAATGAAACCTTAATTTTCTGCTAAGAATGTCAGCAAAATCACTATTTTAATCTGAAAATGGAAGTCTTTTTGTGAGAGGCAGCAACGGTAGTAGGAGTGCTGACCAATCCTGTCTGGGTTTGGAAGCTGATCGAGAATGGGTTTAATAAGCATTTGGGACCCCAAGAGAATCCCAGAATGATAGACTAAATTCAAAGTTAGAAAGGCAACATAGCGTATCTCTTCCATGTTCTTTCCAATTAAACAGCATAGATATTTTCTTAAGCACCAAGAATAAACTTTGATGGCATCCTTACCTTTCAGTTGGAACTCTAGCAAAGTGAGGGAAAGAAGTCTCTATCCTCAAATATGTACTTTTTTCCTCCTCTTTCCAATTTTTCACATGTTGCTATTGCTCATCAACTCATTTGTCAGGGTGGGGAGAATCCATCCATTGCTCTGAGAGATGCTTTTCACTCCTTCTTTGAAACATTTCCTTAAGCCTTTCCCTTCAATACGGCATGGCAAAGCCTTTTTCTCATCTTTTCATCAACCATCAGGCAGGACAAATCAACAGTGTGTGCTTTATTGAATGCAATTATGTATAAGTGGAAGGTTTTCAATTTGATGTTCAGCGGGGACATTCTCTCAATTGTACTTGTAATATTGATTTGAGCCCTGGGAAATTCAGCTAACATTGTAGAGGAGGAAAAAAAATAATCAAGGAGATAATGAGTTTGGAAAGTGGTTGGGTCTGGTTGCTTTCAGGCCTTAGAAGATGCTATATTTTCTACTGTTATGAAACCCCAAATTATCAATATGTTTAAAGGAGGGGCAATGGTTTTTCCTTCTTTGTTCCCCTCCTGCATTTAATAAGAGTACTTGCTGTGGTCACCTTGCATCTTCATATTGAACAGGGAACTCAGTAGTCAAACTGGGGAGAAACAGCCTCCATAAACACTGACCAATTTGGATGGCTTTCTATCTCATACAATGACTTATGTATTTATCACAACAATCCATAAAACATGTTTTAAAATGTGCTGAATTTATAGCTTGTCGTGAAAGCAACTGCCCACGAAGGCTCCTAATGTCAGACCTGCAAACTATCTTTTCTTTTTGGATTTTAGGCCTGCCACACTTTTTACTATGGGAAAATGGGAGGGGGGATTATACGGAGTTGGGTGATGTGTAGCCATAATAACATTCTTTCTCAGAAAGTCAAGGTCACTTTTGTTCCTGCACCTGGACAGATGTGGATGGGAGGAATCTGTCTTCGTGGCAGTGAAGGATTGGACCGTGTGATGGATGTACTTTGCGCGCAGGCACGCTTGCATGTGCAGAAGGGAAAAAACAAGATGGCGGCACCTATGGCGCTGACGATGGAACCGGTTTGGGGGCATGGCCAGCCACATTACTACCTATCGGGCCGAACACGTCCAAACTTCACACCTCTGGTGCGAAAGCTTGTAAGGAATTCTTAAACTGAAATTCAGCTCTTACCCCAAAGGTCAAAAAGTCCATCCGGCCTTATCATCTCTGGGGATTGTGGAGCTTCAAGTGGTTTTTCTTAGCTCATCCAAGGCGGCTAAAGCAATCGGATGAAACAGACTGGTGGCTTTTGAACTCAGCATTTTGGTAACCGATAGGAAGCATGTGGAAATGTTGAGTGCTTCCCTGAAAGAGAGTGACCTGAAACTCATTGAGTTCTGAATCTTCTTCCTGCTTGTTTGTGGGGGTTTTTTGTGTGTGTGAACGATTTAGGCCACTACGTTTAATCCCAGGTTTGATGGGATTTGATTTAATTTAAGCATCCGAGATGGATTGCTGCCTTCTCTCTGTCTCTGTCCAATGAAAAATTGCTCAGCACATTTCTGGATAATTGTTTCCACTGCCTATCGATTCTTAGAAGCTTTTTCCAATGTTCTGCCTTCTTGTGACTTTAATCCACTTTTCTATGATAGGAAATTGGTTTGCATACACGTTACCTAATGACATTATCGTCCCCATGTTACTTTCCTTTTCTTTTTTATATAGGCAAGGCAAAAGCACAAGAGCAGCCCAGGTTATTCCTTTTAGAAAGTTGGCAACCACTCCAGTGGTGGGATTCAAAAACATTTACTCCCTTTTCTGTGGGTGTGGCTTGGTGGGTGTGGTATGGCTTGGTGGGCATGGTCTGGTGGGCAGGGGAAGGATGCTGAAAAATCCCCATTCCCTCCCCACACCTCTAACCTGCTCTAACCACACCTCTAACCTGCTTCTCCTGTTCAGGGCAACAAAAGAAGATCAGCTGGGAGGCTGGGAGGCAGCATGGGTGTGGCCAGCCTATTTGCCGGTTCTCCAAACTGCTCAAAATTTCCACTACCGGTTCTCCAGAACCTGTCAGAACTGGCTGAATACCACCTCTGAACCACCCCCCAGGATTCTTTGCCGAGTGTGATTAGCAGCGACGTAGGTCATATATGAGCAGTCACATAATACTCCTGTTTGCAGGGATATTGGTGGCTTTGTACATGAGGTTTTTGTACTGTTTAAACGATAAGATGTAGATTACAAACAGATCTAATACAGGCCCTAGTAGCTTACAAAGGAAGAATGTTATGTATGAGTCATTTCTGTGTTGACAGTAACCTAGCTCACTGATTTAAACGGGGATTACTACGTGTGCCATTTTTCATCCTTTTAGCCTTTTCACTGGGTGGTCAGGATTACCTCCTCTTTTGCTTCTTGGAAAAGGGTTAAAAGAGTTTGGAAACCACGGCAACTTCTCCTTTTATTTGAACACTCAGAAAAAGTAACTGATTCATCATAACCTGCCTGCATTGTACATTCTTCTATGCGTTTCTGGCTTAGACTACGTGAAGCAATCTGCTTGCTTAATACTGACATTCTGCCAGGGCTTCACCTCTTTCATTCTGAAATATCATATGCTGCGCATATCCTTCAATGCTCTAGCCCAGAGGTCCCCAACCTTTGCAACTTTAAGTCTGAAGGATTTCAGCTCCCAGAATTCTCCAGCCAGCTTTGCTGGCTGGAGAATTCTGGGAGCTGAAGTCCTTCAGACTTAAAGTTGCAAAGGTTGGGACCCCTGCTCTAGCCAATATTAAATTGTCCGCAAGCAAATAGAGCCCATTTACGGCCTTACATTGTGGCGCTGAGAGTGGCCAAACGCCATAATTGTGCTACTCTCATAGCATCCGCAGAAAACCGCCCTGCTGCCCTGTTTAGGGTGACCCACTCCCTACTTCAACAGAGGGTGCGGGAAGCCCCGCTACAGGGTAGAGCAGAGGAATTTGTGATTTTTCTGAAGGAGAAAACCGCTCAGATACAGAACGAGCTAGCCCCCATTGATGGCCCAGTGGGATGCCACGAGGTAGATCTTGTTTGGGAGGAGTTTGACTCCGTTACTTCCGAAGATATGGACAGGTTACGTGGGCGACTGCGAGCCACCACATGTTCATTGGACCCGTGTCCCTCCTGGCTTGTACTGGCATCCTGGGAGGTGACACGAGGCTGGCTCCAAGAAGTTGTCAATGCATCCTTAAGTGAGGGTTCCTTGCCTGCTTCCCTAAAAGAAGCGATGGTGAGGCCCCTCCTTAAGAAGCCCTCTTTGGATCCAGTTCTTTTAAACAACTACCGTCCAGTCTCCAACCTTCCCTTTCTGGCGAAGGTTGTCGAGAGTGTGGTGGCACAACAGTTTCCCCGTCACCTGGAGGAAGTTGACTATCTAGATCCGCGCCAGCCCGGCTTTCGGCCCGGGCATAGCACCGAGACGGCATTGGTCGCGTTGGTTGATGATCTCTGGAGGGCCAGAGATGGGGGTTGTTCCTCCATCCTGGTCCTATTAGACCTCTCGGCGGCTTTCGATACCATCGACCATAGTATCCTATTGCATCGGCTGGGGGGGTTGGGGGTGGGAGGCACCGTTTTACGGTGGTTCTCCTTCTACCTCTCTGGCCGATCGCAATTTGTGTTGGCAGGGGGGCAGAGGTCGACCTCGAGACCCCTCACATGTGGGGTGCCTCAGGGGTCGGTCCTCTCGCCCCTCCTGTTTAACACATATATGAAGCCACTGGGTGAGATAATCCGTGGTTTTGGGGTAGAGTACCATCTCTACGCTGATGATTCTCAGCTGTATATATCTACCCCAAACCACTCCAATGATGCCGTAGCGGTCATGTGCCAGTGCCTGGAAGCCGTGCGGATCTGGATGGGAAGTAACGGACTCAGGCTCAACCCGACCAAGACCGAGTGGCTGTGGTTTCCGGCTGCCCGATTCAACCAGCTCACTCCATCGCTGGCCATAGGGGGCGAACATCTTGCCCCTGTGGATGGGGCGCGCAATTTGGGTGTCCTCCTGGATACCCGGCTGTCCATGGAAGATCAGGTAACAGTCGTGGCCAGGAGGGCGTTTTACCAGGTTCGCCTGGTTCGCCAATTGCACCCCCTATTGGATCGGGATGCCCTTCGCACAGTCACTCACGCGCTCGTGACATCCCGACTGGACTATTGTAACTCTCTCTACATGGGGCTTCCCTTGAGGTGCACCCGGAGACTTCAGCTAGTCCAGAACGCAGCCGCGCGAGCAATTATGGGAACCGTCAGGTCTACCCATGTAACACCGCTCTTGCGCGAGCTGCACTGGCTACCTGTCGTCTTCTGGGTGCGCTTCAAGGTGTTAATTATCATCTTTAAAGCGCTCCATGGCTCGGGACCTAGCTACCTGCGGGATCGGATCCTGCCTCATACATCCTCACGGCCGATTCGCTCCCACAGAGAGGGACTTCTCCGGGTGCCGTCCACTAGACTTTGTCAGCGGGCGACGCCCAGGGGAAGGGCTCTCTCTGTGGCGGGCCCAGCCCTCTGGAACGACCTTCCCCCCCGATATTAGGACGACCACGGACCTCCGCTCCTTCCGTCTTAAATTAAAAACTCATCTTTTCTGTCTGGCCGGCCTGGGATAGTCTCTCTGTCTCTGGGGTTTTATTGGGTAGTTTTTAGTATAGTTTAGTTTTAATGGGGAATTTTAGCGCAGGTTAGGTTTAATTTGTTTTTAAGAAATGTCTGTATATTTTTATTGTTTTTATTCTACCTGTGCACCGCCCCGAGTCCCTATGGGGAGAGGGAGCGGTTTACAAATATTAAATTATTATTATTATTATTATTAAATAGCTCCCCTTTGGGTTACAAGGGGATGCTAGGAATGAAACATGCACGGTGACATCAACTGCAGATGCGTTTTAAAGTTCTCATTCTACTTCGCGTTATATGTAAATATAAAATTCTCTCCTTTCAAAGGAAAAACAGGAGGGAAGAATCTGAAAGAAGGTTGAGGAGTTTTAAAAAATTGTATCCTTCATCTACCCTGTGTGTAGGAGCCCAACAACAGGTTTTGTTGTGTTTCATACTACAGAAATGATGCTGGTGATGTTATCTATTCAATCATGTCCAATTCTTGGTAGTTTTATGAGCCAGCTTCCTCTACATTTTGTGGTGTATTTTTGTGGTCTTGTTTCTTTTCTTTTCGCTGACCATTCTGAGCATAATTGCAAAAGTACCTGCTTAAAATATGTGTCATTTTAATCACAACTATATGGTCATTTTGCTAAAATGGGCCCGTTATTTGCAAAAAAACAGGGCATGCATAGGCTTTGGGAGGCTTGTAGAGTGCTCCTGGGAGGTGGGAGGGGATATTATTATTATTATTATTATTATTATTATTATTATTATTATTATTATTATTATTATTATTATTATTATTATTATTATTATTATTATTATATTTATAACCCGTTCTCTCTCCCCAAAGGGACTCGAGGCGGGGCCCAGGGAAATTAAAAATACATATAAAACCATAAACAATACAGTATTAAAAAAGAATTAAACTAAAACCCTGCGCTAAAATCCCATGTTAAAACTAAAACAACCCCTAAAAAACCCTAAAAACAGTTAAGTTATCCCAAGCCGGCCAAGCAGAAGAAATGTGTTTTTAATTTTTGACGGAAGGAGCGGAGGTCCGTGGTTGTTCTGATTTCGGGGGGAAGGTCGTTCCAGAGGGTCGGGCCCGCCACAGAGAAGGCCCTTCCCCTGGGCGTCGCCCGCTGGCATAGCCTGGTGGACGGCACCCGGAGAAGTCCCTCTCTGTGGGAGATGATCGGCCTCAGGGATGTCTGCCCTCCCCAGGGATTTCTGCCCTCCCCAGCCCCCAGGAGCACTCTGGAAGCCTCCTAAAGGCTATGCACATCCGTTTTTGTGAAGGGGGGGGAGGAGGTTGAGAGGTCAAAAATGCTATATTCAATGTATAAGATACACCCAGATTTTCACCCTCTTTTTTTGGAGGAGAAAGGTGCGTTTTATACGCCGAAAAATATGGTAGGGCTTATTTTGGGAGTAGAGCTTATATTAGGCGCACAAGCAAAAACATTTTAGGGCTTAATTTTTTTGGGAAAACATGGGACTAACAGACATATCACTTCAAAAGCTACTTAGTGACATCTGATACACCAAAATCTGGAACCTTGGATATGACTAGATTAGGAAAGATATCTATATTCATCTTGTTTTGTTAGGAACAATATGGAAGTGTTTTGTTATGGCTCACTTCTGGATGTTTTTTAAAGTTCTCATTCTAGTCCAGAGCCCTTGCATCATCCATCCCTAAAAAAAAAACTCGGATTCTGCTTAATTTTTCTGAGATCAACCAAGGTGAATGAGGTTCTGCCGTATGCAGTTATTGTTGCTATGTTTGCATCACAGACGATGTCTCAACTAATAATCCATGATGTAGGCTCCGAGGACAGACAGCTTCCCACAGCATACTAACACAATGATTACGTTCCCAAGGCACGGCTACTACGAATTCCCCAATCCTAAAATAGCTTGGTCTAGCATTGTGCAAACCTAGCTGCCATTGTATAGAATTGATCTTGTGCTGGGGCCATAGACTAACTTGAAGCTTTGGAAAATTCCCGTGGATATAAGGATTCTTTTCCTTCCCACTTTTATCCTCTCTTATGACATTTACAATGCTTGCAAAAAATAGGAGGGGCTTCAATAAAGGACGGTATCCCCCATCTGGATTTTTTTGAGCAACTTGTGTGGACACGCCCCTCCCAATTCTCAATCTCAGAAGGCTTTTATTCTCACCAGAGTGTGATTCGCACCCTCAACTAAAGAAGGAATAAATAAATTGTGCAATGGAGGAGTTTTGCAGCATCACTGAAAACTTCCTCCAGAGCACGCCAGATATTTCAGATTATTCTTGTCGTACTGGTTTAAAAGTTCCTTTTTCTACTTAAAGACCACAGTTCCTGCAAATGTAACTTCATTTCTCTGCTGTGTACTGACAGATGCTTTCATTTTCTCATGTAGGCATCGATACCCTTCAACTAGATCAGTAGTAGAAGTTTGTGATCTCATTTCACTAGAACACAGGTAAGAATTTAAATTTAAAAAATGTCTTGGGAATTAAATATAAAAGCAAATGTATGAATAATATGAGAGATAGTCAAAGAAAGGGTTGGCACTAATAATAATAATAATAAATTTAATTTATAGACCACTCCCTCTCCCCGAAGGGACTCGGGGCGGTGCACAGGGGAATTAAAAAACGTACAAACATAGATACATCATAAATATATAAAATCAAATTAAACAGCACTGAAATTACCAGAAACTGATAGGAATTAGTTTGGATCATAAGAAGGTGTGAAAGAGAAAGAATAAATATTTGTACACAATGGTATCAAAAAGTCTTCTTTTTGAATCTCACAATGGGACATTAGAGACTCATATTTTACTCTGAAGACTTCAGAACTCAAAGCCAAAAATCGGAGAATAAAGTTTCTTCTACTCTCTAGTGGAACATTTGAAATTCAGTAGGAGGAATTTTCTGAAATGAAAGAAAGGCTAATTGATACTCATAACATGAACAGCATTGGTACCAAATAGAGAAACCAAATAGGTTGTTTTTTTTTTTACTGAGGAACAGCTAATGGTAATTCGGTGATATATTATTTGCATTTAAATTTCAGTTTCAGTAGTAGAGGTTAATAGGGGTCAAACCCCCAGAATATACAAATCAGAACACCAAGTGATATTAACAAAATATTTAATACTAGACCATTACCTCTGTATGAATCCCACAGGCAACAGCAACATTTCAAGTTGTTTAGAGAACATCTGTCTCACTGTCATCTGACAATAAGTCCTGAAGATTGAACAAGATTTAGAATGAGGACAGAGATTGTGCTGGCATTCTCTTGGATTACTTAAGGCAAAACTTAGATGTGGCTGGCATATCCCTCCTGATTTTTCAGTGGCTCTTAGTACCATTGGTACTAAGTGGCTGTAGATTAGAGGTACTTAAAAAAAAATATTTATTGATTTTCTGTTGTTTCTTTTAGAAGTCAGGGCTTTTTTAATTTAATAGATTAACAAATCTATTAAATAATAATATTCTGATGTTTTCCTCTACAATTTTTACAAATCATCAATATCCAGTCTGATCCTGTTCTCCATCTACCTATGTGAATACACCATAAGCTTAGAAGCATTCCAAACACTTTTCAGAAGTACAAGAATTTGGAACTGTTTTGGTACACAAAAATATAAGACACGTATGAGAAGCTGCAATGTGGGTTAGAGAATCAAGGAGAAAAAGAGATGAACTAAACTTGCTTCCATGTAGTCAGATGAGCAGAAGAGAGAAGATGATCTATCCATGGATAAGGTCTAAGCATCACTAGAGCATTGGAAAATCTGTTTTAGGACCATTGTGAAAACTGATTCATCTAAGCTAAAACATAGGAAGAACAGTTGCAGGAATTGGGCAGGTCTAGTTTATTTATTTTATTTATTTATTTTATTTTATTTTTATACCGCAACCTATCTCCCCGGAGGGACTCAGGGCGGTGCACAGGAAGTTAAAAATAGAAGTACAAACATATAAATAAATACGAACATATAATAGATAAGACTACAACAATAAAATCTAATTAAATTTAGAGTGGCCTGTGCTAAAAATATCCTAGAAAATTACCGGTGAATTAAAATCAATTTAAAACAATTTAAAGCTCAGTCTATAGGGGTGGCCTCAGGGGCTAGGCTAGGCCGGCTAGATGAAAGAAATGAATCTTCAGACGTTGGCGGAAGAGGCGGAGGTCCGTGGTGGTCTGTAGCTCGGGGGGGTAGGTCGTTCCAGAGGGCTGGGCCCGCCACCGAGAAGTTTAATGAAAAGAAGGACTAGGGGAGACATAATAGCAGTGTTCCAATATCTCAGGGGCTGCCACAAAGAAGATGGAGTCAAGTAATTCTCCAAAGCACCTGAAGGTAGAACAAGAAGCAATGGGTGGGAACTAATCAAGGAGAGAAGCAACTTACAACTAAGGAGGAATTTCCTGACAGTGAGAACAATTAATCAGTGGAACAGCTTGCCTTCAGAAGTTGTGAATGGCTCCAACACTGGAAGTTTTTAAGAAGATGTTGGATAACCATCTGTCTGAAGTGGTGTCGGGTTTCCTGCCTAAGCAGGGGGTTGGACTAGAAGACCTTCAAGGTCCCTTCCAAAACTGTTATTTTATCCTTCCCCAAAGAGCCAACTGAAACTATCCCTAAGGCAGGAAAATATCCTTCAGCCTTGAGGATTTGGTTGGGTTTTTTAAAAACATCTGATTATGTCAAATTCCTTTACAGAATCTGAGAAGATGGAGAACAGAGCCGTGGTCCTCACTATCTACATCGTTGCCTTCATCGTTGGTCTACCTTGCAACCTTCTGGCCTTCTATTCCTTCATGAGGAAAGTCCGTCACAAGCCAGTCCCCATAGATATCCTGTTGCTCAATTTGACCATTTCTGACCTTTTCCTTCTGATCTTTTTGCCCTTCAAGATGGCAGAAGTTGCTCAAAGTTTCACATGGCCTCTTCCTTCCTTTCTTTGCCCACTAGTAAATTTCTTCTTCTACAGCAGCATTTATATCAGCACCCTGTTCCTCATGGGGGTCAGCATAGAGCGCTACCTATGCATCGCCTACCCTGTTAAGCACAAGTTGAACCGCAGACCAACCTACGCAAAAATTGCCAGCCTTGTCTTCTGGTTTTTGGCTTGTTCCCATTGTGGTTGCATTGTCTTCATTGTTCACTACCTCCCTGGAAATTCATGGAGTCATATAGATAACGTCACTTGCTACCATGACTTCTCCCCTGAACAGCGTGCTGTTGTCCTTCCTTTCCGCCTGGAGCTCTTCTTTGTCCTCTTCTTACTTCCTTTCCTTGTCACCCTTGTCTGCTATGCCAATGTGATCCGCATCTTAAACAACATGCCGAACATTAAGCCCCAGAAGAGGCAGAGGGCCATGGGCTTAGCTGTGGCTACCTTGCTCAATTTCACTTTGGCCTTTGCTCCCTACAATATCTCCCACGTTGTGGGCTTTGTGATGAAAAAAAGCCCTTCCTGGAGAACAGAGACATTCTGCCTGACTTCCCTCAATACGGTGTTGGATCCTGTTATTTTCTTCTTCTCTTCCTCCACCATCCGGAGAACACTTAGGGAATGTTGGATTGGCATCTGCAAGAAACTCCGGAATCATACATCACCCTGCTGTCCATGTTGCTGGAAGTCCTCTAGGGACAATGCCAAAAGAGGAGAAGCTGGTGAGTTATCTCTTGGAAGCATCCCCAGTATACTGGCAGGATCTAGTACCCCCACGCCTTTTGCAACCCTGGAACCATCTATGACATTAGACGAGTGATCACTGAGAAAAGTCTCATTATATGGAGCAGTAACGTCAGACACCTAAGCTAAACATGATCACAACACCAAATATATTCAAGCGAGTGTGAACTTTGAAATAATGCCTGCAGAAATTTCATGTGGAGTGACAACAACTAACGATCAAATCATGTTTGGAAAACTTACCTGCTGCTCCCGACTTGCTTGTAGCAACTTTGAGTTATTTTGACTATCGTCAATGATAAGATGACATCTGCTTATAATTTCAAGACTTTCGGAGAATTCCGTATTTGCTTTTTTACCCAGACTTCACAAAGAGTATTTAAAACTTTGTCACAAGTAAACCATAATACATATGGATAACCAGCTGGGTCATTAAGACATGTTTTTCATTCGCAGCTGAATGGATACAAGAGTATACATTGATAATGCAATAGTTATTTTCTCGGAGCAGCTTTTATGATGCCCATCTCCTTAAACAAATTTTACTAGGTGCTTTTTTGTCATAATGAGCTGGTACTATTCATAGCCCAAGACCAGTTAGACCATTCTTTTCTTCTAGGACTTGATAGCTGCAGCTCCACTCCTCTGATAGCCCCAAAGCTTGTGATGGACCAGTATTTCTTAAAAATATTTGTCCAATATGATAACTTTGTTTCAGGGGTGAAATTCAGCAGGTTCTGACAGGTTCTGGAGAACCAGTAGCGGAAATTTTAAGTAGTTTGGAGAACCAGCAAATACCTCCTCTGGCTGGCCCCAGGAGTGAGGAAGGAATGGGAATTTTGCAGTATTGGAAAATTGGAATGGGATGGAATGGGGATTTTGCAATATCCTTCCCCTGGAGTGGGGAGGGAATAGAGATTTTAGAGTATCCTTCCCCTGGAGTGAGGTGAGAATGGGGATTTTGCAGTATCCTTTCCTTGGAGTGAGGTGAGAATGGGGATTTCACAGTATCCTTTCCCTGAAGTGAGGTGGAAATGGGGATTTTGCAGCATCCTTCCTCTGGAGTAGGGAGGAAATGGAGATTTTGCAGTATCCTTCCCCTGCCACAGCCACCAAGCCATGCCCACAAAACCAGTAGTAAATTTTTTTGAATTGCACTACTGCTTTGTTTGAAGGAATTGTTTGGGTCAGCTCCTCTGAAACTCAAGTGTTCTTAGGTGTAATTATATTTCTGCTCAACTGTTTAGTTCTTCGGCCTTAAAAGCAGCTATCCCAACTTTTAAATCTCAGAGTAAGACAGGGAGGGAATGGGAAGGTAGGACCATTCTGCCAGCAGAAAATAACACAAGTATAATCTTTATTGTGATTGCACTTAAATACAACAAAATTGGTTATAGAAGGTCATGTCTGCCTAGAAGATTCACCAGCCTAGATTGACTTTTGGTAGGGTTTTTTTTCTTTTTAAAGCCGGGGCTGAAATGAACACTGATGTGAGATGACTTTGAATCTCCTGAATCCAATTTTCAGTTTTGTGAGAAGCATCAGTTGCAAGGTTCCCATATATCATTCTGGAACCAACGTATCGTATTTCACCTTGTTGGTTTTGGTGGGACACTGTACGCAAGAAGATTGTGGTAGATAAACCCTGCCGAGATTTGGAGGAAGCCTGACACCATAGGGAAAGAAAGATCTTTGTGCTTTTCTGAGGGATTACTGTTGAAGTAGCTGCCTGTATAGAAAAACTCTAGGCCTCGGGTGTGTATTTTTCTATACTGAAATAAATGATGCGGTTATTTTTCTTAGCGGCTGTGTTCGTTCTTATTAAAACCCAATGTTTTGACGACTCTGAGATTACATTCAGGGATGGGTTTTTGTAAACACATATTGTATCTCATGTATCTGCCACTTGTTCCCATTTGACTGTCCTATTTATCATGGTTTGAAGCAGGTTTCCCACCCATGCACAAAGCCCTCCTGAGGACAATCTGAAAGTGACACCTTGATCAAAGACCCGTGATGGCGAACCTATGGCACAGGTGCCACAGGTGCCACGCAGAGCCCTCTATGTGGGCACATGAGCCACCACCCAGTTCAGCTCAACTGTGCATGCACATCTGCCTCCTGCTGGCCAACTGATTTTTAAGTCCCTGCAGCACATGCGCAGGGGGCAGGGCACATGCAGGAGATGCGCACACATGTGCGGAGATGAGGGGGGTTGCACTCGCATGTGGAGGGAATGCAGGGGGAGGTGCGGGGGGGGGGCTGCAGACCATTTTTGCTCCCAGCAGGCTGCAGGGAGGCCTACTAGGCACAAAACAGGGTGCAGGGGGTTTGGCATGGCCCCTTGTGGCCCATATTTGCTCCCAGGAGGCTGCAAGGGGGTCTACTAGGCCCAAAACAAGGCAATGGGGTGTTGCATGGGCCCCGTGGTCCGTTTTTACTCCCAGCAAGCTGCAGGGAGGCCTACTAGGCCCAAAACGAGCCACAGGAGGGGATTCATGCCCACATACACAGGGGGAGGGGCACATTGGAGGGTTGCACGGACATTGCATTATTTCAGCACGCAATGACAAAAAGGTTAGCCATCACTGATCTAGTGATGATGACTATGGCCATTGTCAAGACAGTGTTGCTGTGATTTGTGGACCCTTAAAGAAACTCACAGTAGATACCCCCATCCTTACTTGGTAAAGATGATGCCAATTCGTGTATTGGTGGTGATGGATCATAGAAACCAAACCTGGAGAGAAAGGGTGATTTTTGGGCTTTGGGGCAGCGTCTTCAATCAAAATATTATTATTTTCCCCCACAAGCATGGTTCTTACAGGGTTCTCTTTAGCAACTGAAGTCTTTTTGGTTTCAAAATAATTTATCCCTGGAGACCTTCTGAATTTCTTTCTAAGTCTTCCCCACTCGCAATGGGGAAGCTTACAGCTGGTTGTTTGCATAACAATATCCTCTTTCTCAATTGGCAAACCACACTTTCAGCAACACAAAGAATGGCCACCAGTACCTCATATAGAGATACTGACCATGCTAGTTTGGGTAATGACAGATAGCATAGACACGTGTTCCAAAAATCATCTTCTTTTCAAGTCCTGCTGTTCATGCTCCAGATTAG
Source organism: Rhabdophis nuchalis (assembly GCA_039707465.1). Classification (NCBI taxonomy): domain Eukaryota; kingdom Metazoa; phylum Chordata; class Lepidosauria; order Squamata; family Natricidae; genus Rhabdophis; species Rhabdophis nuchalis. The sequence continues at coordinate 9,434,668 of CM077654.1, forward strand.
GATTTTTTCCCCCTGAAATAGGCCATATTGGTTTGCTATCTATCCAAAGCTTGCCCCCACAGTCTCATCATGATTGCTCAGAACCCCAAATAAAACATTGCAAAACTGCATTTAGTGGCTCATAGTGACAACAGAGGAAGATGTTCTGAAAAGGAAACGCATGTGGTTTTTGTGAAAACTGTTCCTGTAATTTCTCAATCTATCACAGTGGGGTTCCTGATGTGTAAAGGAGCAATGTTTAAAGTAAGGCAAATACAGGATGCCAAAAATGCCGGAAGGAATGTTGGTGTTCTGGGAGGGAGGTAGAGTTAGAATTAAAACAATTGAAGAGGCGGAAGCCTTTTTTTTAAAAAAAACCATTCCTCAATCCTAGAGGACGAAAATGGGGGAACGGGAGGGGCCATGGCTCCGCCCACTGGCGGGAAGGAAGAAGATATAATAGCTAAAAGACTCAGATCGCAAAAATGATTTTTTTTTTTTTACATAATGCAATCCTTAAACGGATGTCAATAGAAACAAATGATTGAATGCATAAAGTTATGATTTATGATATGATATATATGTATTCCCTTCCACCTTATACTGAAAAAACTATACTTTTTGTATGGAACCTCGGAGGCGACCACCACCTCCGACATGGAAGCTCTAAAATATTTTTTCTATATCCTATATACCTTTTCCCTTGTTATAAAATTTGTAAAAACCAATAAAAAATTGTTATTCAGGATGCCAAAAATTTAGAACTCTCTTGAGAACTGAGGTTATATTAGCTCAACCTACATAAAACTCAAAGAAAAGATGGATTTTTTTTTGCCTTTTTAATACTTTTTAATACTTTTTTAATACTTTTTAATACTTTTTAATACTTGCCATATAGATTACTTATTCCACCCTGCCTGATATTGCTGTCCCTGTATTCATATAACACCCAGGAAGGTAACCTCCCCCAGAATTTAAGGAGACTGTTAAACCCAGGATAATATTCAGATTACCAGTATACCTAATAGCTTTTCAACTAGCCATATTCCGAAAATGACAGAGGGGACAGGACAAGAAAGAAAAATGCTATGCAACAGACTTTTCAATCTTACGGGCCAAAAAAAGATCAATTTCCTTTAGCTAATCCCTTCTTGAAATGAACAGAGGGTATTAAGGGTATGTGGTTCATTGTGAACTATCCAAGATAGCATTGAATTTGATGAAAAGAAAGAAAGAAAGAAAGAAAGAAAGAAAGAAAGAAAGGGAGGGAGGGAGGGAGGGAGGGAGGGAGAGGGAGGGAGGGAAGGGGGGAGGGAGGGAAGGAAGGAAGGAAGGAAGGAAAGAAAGAAAGAAAGAAAGAAAGAAAGAAAGAAAGAAAGAAAGAGGAGGGAGGGAGGGAAGGAGGAGGAGGGAAGGAAGGAGGAAAGGAAGGAAGGAGAAAAGAAACGAGGGAGGGAGGGAAGGAAGAAAAAAGAGAGAGAGAGACAGAGAGAGAGAGAAAGAAAGAAGAAAGGAAGGAAGGAAGGAAGGAAGGAAGGAAGGAAGGAAGGAAGGAAGAAAGGAAAGAAAGAAAGAAAGAAAGAAAGAAAGAAAGAAAGAAAGAAAGAAAGAAAGAAAGAAAGAAAGAAAGAAATTTCATATGGTAATTTTTTTTAAAAAAAAATCAGTCCCATGCTTCTTCTACTCAACCCCAAACACTCACATGCATACGTATGAGTTACTATCAGACATAGCTGAGAAATAGGACAGGCCAAAAATGAAATCTTTATTCACCCAAGTTAAGTTTTTGACCAAATAAGGAAGCAGTTGAAAACATTCTCAGGAAAGTCACTAGAACGTGATGGTTGATGTATTGCTCCAACTGTATCATTGGGGTATTCCAAGAAATGCAGTGCTCCAAACACTGTTGGGCTCCACATCAACCCCAGACAGTATGGTTAATGGTCATGATGGGAGTTCCTTGTTTTCTAGTTTGGTCTCCTGATCTATTGTGTCTAGATGTTAAGACCCAGGCTTAATTCGGATGAACCTTTACTTATCACATCAGGAGGAACCAAAATCAAAAGTGGAGGAATAATATATATTTTTTTTAAATTCAAGTATTTGGGCAATTCATTATCTAATAGAAAGAACTGATTTGTGAAAGGACACAGTTTACTTCCATTGTTTCACTCTATTATCTATTGTCATGAAATACATTTATTGAATTTTAATCTTCTAATGGATAGTTAAGATTGAAGATAGCTAGCTTTCTAGCTATCATCTATCTAGCTATCTATAATCTATGTATTTATGTCTGTCTGTCTGTCTGTCTATCTATCTATCTATCTATCATCTATGTATTTATCTAATCTATCTAATCTATCTCTCTATAATCTATGTATCTATCTAATCTGTCTGTCTGTCTGTCTGTCTGTCTGTCTATCTATCTATCTATCTATCTATCTATCTATCTGTAATCTATGTATTTATCTAATCTATCTGTCTGTCTGTCTGTAATTATCTATCTATCTATCTATCTATCTATCTATCTATCTGTCTATAGTCTATGTATCTATCTATCATAGATATAAAATCTAGATATAAAATCAAAGATAGATATAAAATCTATCATCTGTCTATCATCATCTATCATCTATCTATATCGTGTGTGTGTGTGTGTATGAGAGAGAGAGAGAGAGAGAGAGAGAGAGAGAGAGAGAGAGAGAGAGAGAGAGAGAGAGAGAGAGAGAGAGAGAGAGAGAGAGAGAGAGAGAGATTAAAGTTACAGATTATCCATTTTACCTCAAGGCAACTCAGCATACAAGAGCAGTTTGAGAGTGGAATCAAGTGAGCAGAAGGCATTTGGTTCCCTTTCTCCTGTGATACTGATGCAGTTAAGGCTATAAGTGAGAAAAACTTTCGCTCCCCTGGACCTCATTCGAATCCTTTTTGCAACCTCACCCATTAATAGCTGGCCTTCCATTTTCAAAACGGGAAATCTTTTGTGTGGAAAAGCTCCTGTCTATGCAAGCATCTGCATCAGTGCACTGACTGCTCCATACTATTACAATACATACAAGAGCAGAGTTGGAAGGGACTTTGGAGGTACAATACAATACAATACAATAGCAGAGTTGGAAGGGACCTTGTAGGTCTTCTAGTCCAACCCCCTGCGTGGGCAGGAACCTTATACCATTTCAGACAAATGGCTGTCTAACATCTTCTTAAAGACTTCCAGGGTTGGGGCATTCACAACTTCTGGAGGCAAGCTGTTCCAGAGGTTAATTGTTCTTACTGTTAGGAAATTTCTCCTTAGTTCTAAGTTGCTTCTCTCCTTGGTTAGTTTCCACCCGTTGCTTCTTGTCCTGCCCCCAGGTGCCTTGGAGAAAAGTTTGACTCCCTCTTCTTTGTGGCACCCTCTGAGGTCTTGTAGTCCAACCCCCTGCCTAGGCAAGAAGCCCTATACTGTTTCAGACAAATGGCTATCCAACATCTTCTTAAAGACTTGCAGTGTTGGGGCATTCACAACTTCTGGACGCAACTTCTGTTCCACTGATTAATTATTCTTTTGCTATTGATTAGTTGCCTGTCCCCCCTTTCATTCGGGAACGCAAAGTGAAGGACACAGAGTTTCCTCCTTCTATTTTTTCCCCATAATTCTGAGATAGCTTAAACTGAGAAAGAACGAATTGAAACGTCTCCCTGCTTTTCCTCTTCTAAAACCCAACTATCCAGAAAGGGACGGTTGCCTCCAGCACCAAACATTAGGAAGAAGGCATCTAAGAATGTGTGAAAAAGAAAGATTCTATTCATCCCTCTGTTCTTTTTGCTGTTCACAGCCACTGGCTGTCAAGAAGAACCTGAAATATTATTTCCAAGGTACTAAAAGAGCCTACAAGATAGAACTTCCTTATTGGGAAAAAAAAATGACAAAATCTTCATTTACATAAGATATATTATGAAAATATAAAAATTAAGGATCCTCTGTCACTTTTTTTCTTCCTCCTCTCTATATTTTAAAGAAACAATTATTTGTGCCCTGCTGGCGCAGATCACATGCATTTGATCACATTCAACATTGTGAGCCTCACAGTCCTTGAGAAATGCATGCCTACACCCCAGTGGTGAGCTTGGTTTCTGCAGACTTAATTCCCAGAGGAAATAAAAGATCTCAGAACGTATAACTCTTCTGGAGTCCTTTGTCCAATTCATCTTCTCACTCTAATTCCAAAACGTTTGCTGTTGAATGTTCTCCCTTTTCCATAGTTTCTGCTATTGATCTCATCCAAAGACCAGTTGCTACTTGGGTGGGGCAGATCCCTCACTGAGAACCGTTCAATTCAACTGCTGTCTTCTCGGTGCCAGGTAAAGGCACTGAGAATAGAATAAAGGTACAGACATTTCTTTGCTGGTCCCTCACCTGTATCAATTATTTAGCTTGCCATCTGGTCAGGCAGCCTACATGCTGCATAACTGCACCTACAGCACATCTCCCATTTGTTCTCCCTTCTGAATGCTGAGAAGACCAACTCCTTTTCTGAATGGTTAAAATATGATGGTCTAATCCCATATACAATACAATACAATACAATACAATAGCAGAGTTGGAAGGGACCTTGTATGTCTTCTAGTCCAACCCCCTGCGTGGACAGGAACTTTATACCATTTCAGACAAATGGCTATCTAACATCTTCTTAAAGACTTCCAGGGTTGGGGCATTCACAACTTCTGGAGGCAACTTCTGTTCCAGAGGTTAATTGTTCTAACTGTCAGGAAATTTATCCTTAGTTCTAAGTTGCTTCTCTCCTTGATTAGTTTCCACCCATTGCTTCTTGTCCTGCCCCCAGGTGCCTTGGAGAATAGTTTGAGTCCCTCTTCTTTGTGGCACCCTCTGAGATATCGGAACACTGCTATCATGTCTCCCCTGGTCCTTCTCTTCATCAAACTAGACATACCCAGTTCCTGCAACCGTTCTTCATATGTTTTAGCCTCCAGTCCCCTAATCATCTTGGTTGCTCTTCTCTGCACTCTTTCCAGAGTCTCCACGTCTTTTCTACATCATGGTGACCAAAACTGTATGTATGTTAGAGACCGCAGGACAGAAAACATCACGGAAAACAGAGAATTCAGGCAATACCACTGTCTCCCTGTTGGGTCTTTGCTTTTCCATGAGCCAAGACAATCTTCATCCGGATGGAGCTACATTTCTCTCTCAGCGAGTGCCAAACTTGAACAATCCCATCGTCCATGGCAGAGGAGAGGAAGTAGAAGATGAGGGGGTCCAGAAAAGCATTGCACGCCGTTGGGAGCAGAGCCACCGTGCGCCACCAAACGTCCTCCCCATAGACGAAGCCTACGATGTGGGATATGTTATAAGGGCCGAAACAGAGGACGAAAACTGACAAAGTGGCCACGGCCACCCGTACGGCACGGCGTTTCTTCCTCAGATGGAGATGCGACCCAACCAGGACACGGATGCATCCAGCGTAGCAAAAAGCTGTGATGAGCAACGGGAGAAAGAACAAGACCACGGAGAGTTCCAGCCGCACAGGGGCCAGTAAAGCCAGCTGGTCTGCGCTGAAGTTGCGGTAGCAGGAAGAGCTGTTACCAGCGAAAAGGCTGGAGTTGGTGCCCCTGGAGGTCTCGAGAACAAAGAGGAGGACACCGTGGAATCCCACCAAGCCCCAGATGCCCGTGGAAACCAGGCAGGAGTAGCAAGGCTTCTTGTAAGCTTGGTAATGGAGGGGATAAACGGCTCCCAAAAATCGCCCTGCGCTCACCGCCGTTAGGAAAAGGGCGCTGGTGTAAATGGTGCCGAAATGAATCAGGTTGTAAAGAGGACACAGGAAGCCTGGCATCGTCCAGTCCGTCTTTCCTTTTTCCAGCATCTTAAGAGGTAAGAAAAGGATGAAGACCAAGTCGGAGAGGCAAAGGTTGATCATGTAGATGAGGTTGGGGGTCAAGCGAACCCTGGCACGGCAAAAGAAGATGTAAAGGGCCAGGATGTTGGAGGGCAATCCCAAGAGGATGGTGGCCCCGTAGACCACCAAAGATATGATCTCCCAGACTGCCATTCTGTCAGCATCAAGGAGCAAAGCTTTGCTTGTCTACGTATTTCTCCCGTCTATGTTCCAGCAGTGACAAGAATGTCTCAGCTGTTTAGCTGTTAAATGGTTGTGTGTGTGAGTGAGTGAGCGAGGGAGCAAGAGCAGATGCAAGGAGCATGGAACAAGGCAGCTCTTGGGTGAAATGGACCGTGAAAAATTGCTCAGTGAAAGTGACTGTGAGCCAGGGCAATAAAGCCATAAACCTCAGAAAGTCATACGAAGTTTCTCATGGCCCGCTGGGCTTCTCACTATGCCTGGGTAATCCGGGCAACTGGAAGACGGAACCAGTGATGAAGACAGAAGTCTGAATCTTTTAGAAGCTGGGCCATGGCTGCGCTCCTGCAACTCTGGAAATGAGGACTAAGTCATCTGATACTGGAATTCTCTAATATCCAAAGCCTTCAGCGTGAATGGGGTTTTATTGTTGCATCCTATCTTATGATTCCCCCTGAATTTAGATCATAGCATATACACAGGCACAATATTTTGGATGAAAGTACAGATAGTTGTCAGTGGCTCAGTGGCTAAGATGCTGAGCTTGTCAAACAGCAAGGTTATCGGTTTGGCAGTTCGAATCCCCAGTGCCGCGTAACAGAGTGCGCTTCCGTGACTTGTCCCAGCTCCTGCCAAACTCGCAGTTCGAAAGCACGTAAAAAATGCAAGTAGAAAAATAGGAACCACCTTTGGTGGGAAGGGAACAGCGTTCCGTGCGCCTTCGGCATTGAGTCATGCCAGTCACATGACCACAGAGACGTCTTCGGACAGCGCTGGCTCTTCGGCTTTGTAACGGAGATGAGCACCGCCCCCTAGAGTCAGGAACGACTAGCACATATGTGCGAAGGGAAACTTTACCTTTACTTTACAGATAGTTAGAGGAAGTAGTTAAAACATTAACTTAAAAAGGGGATTTATGACCCAGAAGCAAAGTTCCGGTTGCCCCACCCACCCACTGGTCATGTGACCACTCTTTGCTTACTTGGCAACACAGCCACATATATGGCCATTTGCCGTGTCCTGCAGTTATAGGACAGTATTTTGCAACAATGTTAAGAAAAACGAGCACTTTTGATTTTTTGCAAAACTGTGCCAGAGGGAATGATGGCCGTAGTGTTCACCATTACAATCCCGGTGTTCACTTACTGAGTGCCATAAAAAAGTTGTAAAATTGAGTCAGTCGTGTGACCGACCCATTTTATGACCTTACAATGACTCCATTAGGGTCATTATCCAAGGACTAATTCTTCCATTTAAACAGATCCTGAACAATTGGCAGCGTGGAAAACGAGAGGGTCAAAAAAAAGGCAATAATGGCAAACATAATTATGAAATCCAAGCCACACACTTCTTTTTGTACACTGTGCCATGTGTAAAAAGGGGACAAAGCATCACACACCATTGTGGCCAATATTTGTACTTTTTGTTTAATCGCCAACACCCTGTGGACAAAGCTTACACTTTAAACAATTCCTGTTGGTTTTATGTTGTTTTCTTATCAGAACATTGCATTGACGATATTTTTAATGTTGAATTAAAAGCAGGATATCAATCAGCCAAGTTTTTAAATAAAAGGATAACCTGTTTCTATGTAACCTGGAATCTTTAAGACAGGCAGACACAAAAACAGATACTGATATTAGATATAGATATCAATGATCTACAATAGATTCGGATATAGCAGTGATGGCGAACCTATGGCACGGGTGCCACAGGTGGCACACAGAACCATTTCTTAGGGCACACGAGGCATTGCCCTGTCAGCTCCAGCGAGTATGTGTGCACTGGCCAGCTGATTTAGGCCTTCTTTTGAGGTCGTTTTTTGCCCTCTGGAGGCTTCAGGGAAGCTCCTGAAGCCTCTGGAAATGGGGAGGGGAGGCTATTTTCACCCTCCTCAGGCTGCTATAAAGCCTCTGGAGCCTGGGGAGGGTGAAAAAAGCATACCAAAAGCAGGGAGTCGTGCACATAGCATTATGGGTGTGGCACGTCCACGCACGACCCCCCTGCACTCCCCCCGCTTTTGGCACACGAGCCAAAAAAGGTTAGCCATCACTGGGATATAGTCATTCTCTGTATGTATGTGTACATCTTCATTACATATTCAACCTTTGTAAATTACCATCAGATGCTGACCAATGCCTTTTTTTAACTATTACATGTGACATATACACATGCACACACATATATACACATTTATACACGCATGCATACACATTGTTTAAGTAACATGTCATATTATATTATTTCTGCCTCAGCCTGAAAATAGATTGAGTTCTTCAGGAAGGAAACATGCCCCAATGACTAGTGGAAAGTTTATTTTCTAAACTGAGTCAACCAGGAAGGACAAAATTGTCTCTTTAACATAACACATGCTTAAATTCATAAATATAACTCTGGCTGATTGATGAAATTTTAATTGGCAAGTAAGCTCTATCAAAGAGGGGAACTCTGCTTTTTAAAAGTGAAATTCTCTAGGGAGATTTTTTGAGCGGGAGGGGGGTGGATAGAATTTATCTCAAAGATTTATTTCCTAATTGAGAAGATGGTGAGCAAGATAGATACAGATTGTAGTTGTTAGTTGCGAAGTCGTGTCTGACCCATCATGACCCCGTGAACAACCTTCCCACAGGCCTTCCTGTCCTCTACCATCCTCTGGAGTCCATTGAAGCTCACGCCGACTGCTTCGGTGACTCCATCCCGCCACATCATTCTCTGTCGTCCCATTCTTCTTTTGCCCTCCATCCTTTCCAGCATGAGGCTCTTCTCCAGTGAGTCCTTCCTTAGCTGGCCAAAGAATTTGAGTTTCATCTTCAGAATCTGGCCTTCTAAAGAGCAGACAGGTTGATTTCCTCTAGGATTGACCAGTTGGATAGCCTTGCAGTCCAAAGGACTCACAGGAGTCTTCTCCAGCATCAGAGTTCAAAGGCCTCTATTCTGTTGCCCTCAGGCTTCCTTATGGTCCAACTCAGGGCTGGGTTCCTGCCAGCATTACTACTGGTTTGGTGCCCGAAAAAATTATCATACCAAGGAGTCACTAACACTGTCTACTAATTTCCATCACAATGCAAGAAACTTGTGTTTGGGGAGGTGGGGGCTGGGAAAGTTCTTCCTTTTTCAGCCTCCCATCCTTCCAAGGTCAGTAAAATGAGGACCCAGATTGTTGGGGGCAATATGCTGACTCAGTAAACCACTTAGAGAGGTCTGTAAAGCACTGTGAAGCAGTATATAAGTCTAAGTGCTATTGCTATTTTGGTACAGTACACAAAGCTCCAGAATTTCTGAAGGCATTGGAGTCAGCATCTCCTGGAAGCATCCAGCCCGCTAGGTGTGTCTCTCCCAGATAGCTGAGCATTTTGCTACACTACATTTAACTCTATTCGGTCAACAAAAACAGCCTCGTCAATCAGCCAGACTTCCACCGCAGATCAACCTGCTGCAGAGTTGCGTGGCGCAAAAGCAAACAGGGTGATGTTATCTGACAAAATATCCCAAAGGTCAGGGATTGGTTAGAGGGGAAATGGGGCCCGTTAATGACTTCTGTGACAGTTATCTAGCCAATGAAAGAAGAATATTGACCAAATTGCTGTTTGACCTCCCTTGCCTACAGCTGTTGTTTGCCTTCCCTCTAAGTGGCGGGCACGGTTACCCTCTCCTCACCCCAGCTCCTTCCTCCAATGATGCTTGTTGGCTTGCTGATGGCTGGTATCTTTAAGTGCCACTAAAACTTGTGGATGAAGGATGCTTTACCCAAGGAGAGGGTATAAGGATGACTCTGATATCTCAGAGGGTGCCACAAAGAAGAGGGAGTCAAACTATTCTCCAAGGCACCTGAAGGGCAGGACAAGAAGCAATGGGTGGAAACTAATCAAGGAGAGAAGCAACTTAGAACTGAGGAGAAATTTCCTGACAGTCAGAACAATTAACCAGTGGAACTGCTTGCCTCCAGAAGTTGTGAATGCCCCAACCCTGGAAGTCTTTAAGAAGATGTTGGATAGCCATTTGTCTGAAATGGTATAAGCTTCCTGCCTACGCAGGGGGTTGGACTAGAAGACCTCCAAGGTCCCTTCCAACTCTGCTATTGTATTGTATTGTATTGTATTGTATTGTATTGTATTGTATTGTATTGTATTGTATTGTATTTACAAAGTAATCCCATGCCTAGTGTTTGACAAGGAAACAGGTACCCCCTCTACCTTCATTCTTCAAATTGTAATTTTCGCTGGTACTTAATAAATTGGCTGAAGGGCAAGCAGATTTCCAAACTGGCCTGCATTGTATGGATTACAGCATTACAACATGGGTATATGGATTCTTCCTTTCCTTAAAAAAAAACCCTCCCTACCCAGCAAGGAGAAAAAAAACCAGCCCGGCTTCTGTTCTACATGTCTAGCAAATTGATTTTTATGCAAAGGAGCTTTTGATCAAGGGAATCACATTCTGATATTACCGTGCTTCCCAAAAAATACAATCTACCCCAAAAGTAAGACCTAGCTTGATTTTTACACATGCACCCAATCCCTACCCACTCCCCCCAAAAAAACCTCTAATTACCCACCCACTCCAGGGTGAACGAATAAAAATTAAGCTAGCATGAGAATGGGGGATGGAGCTGCCTTACTACTTACCTTCAGATAGTTGCAGCAGGGCCTCACACACTTGGCCCTATTTCTTCTGCAGCTGGCAAGGCTTTCCTAAAGGCCTTGCTGGCCGCAGAAGAAGTTCCCGAAAGCTCTGACAGTGAAAAGGAGACCAGGGGCGACATGCACAAGCGAGGTGAGTCAGTGGATGGCATCACCCTCAGGGGCTGAAATTCAGTAGGTTCTGACAGGTTCTGGAGAACCGGTAGAGGAAATTTTGAGTAGTTCAGAGAACCGGCAAATACCACCTCTGGCTGGCCCCAAAATGGGGATTTTGCAATATCCTTTCCCCAGAAGTAGGGAGGGAATGGGGATTTTGCAATATCCTTCCCCTGCCACGCCCATGGTAGTAAAAATTGAATTGAATTTCACCACTGGGTACCCTATTTAATGAGCTTGTTTTTGAACAACACACCAACCAAATGGGCTCAGTTTGCTCAACACATGAAGCCACATCCACAAAATCACTGCTAGTGATCAAGCTGAGAATGCTGGATTTAATGCCGCAGGCTGAACATATTTAATTCTACTCTGAGAAGCACAGAAGTAAAACTGTATCTGGGATTATTGCTTAATTTATTTTGAAGAATTTATTGGTAATACATCTTATGGTTGGAACCGGTAAGCTAGAAGTAACTGTGCCATGGCAGAAGATACAACGCAAGACAATTTGATGGCCTAGGTAGCATATTTGGGTTGTCTAGTTGGGACGATTCCTGGCCTGAAAGAGTCCTATTTGTCAGAATTAAAAGAACCAAACTACATGAACAAGTCTATGGAGTTTCAAGGTCATCCAAGTCATAGTTGTCCCAAAGGCACTTTTTGAGCTGAAGAAGCTTCTAGGATGAAAAGAGAAATGTCTTCAAAGAAAAATAAGAAACTCCAGTTGCCCCTTGGGGGGAAAAAGCATCTTTTGGAACAACTATGACCTGAATGACTGAGAATCTCCGTAGACATTTAGCTATGGGAGAGCTGAAGAAGGTTCTTGGATGAGAAGCAACATGTCTTCAAAGAAAAACAAGGAAGTCCAGTTGCCTCTTGGGGGGGGGGGGGAGCATCTATGTGAAGAAGTTTCAGCTGCTCTATAATAGTTTCTAAGGGATGGATTGATTATCAGACAAAGAGAAGCAAACTTTAGCAATCAAGAAAAAGACCAGTGAATTAGGTTTAAGTGTTGAAAGCTCACCATCTTACCAGCCATGCACCTCCTGTTGTTGACTTGGAAACACAATATAAACATAAATACTGGCTTTATTAGCCCTTTATCCAGTGGTGGGATTCAACCGGTTCGCATCTATTTGCGAGAACCGGTTGTTAACTTTCTAAGCAGTTCAGCGAACTGGTTGTTGGAAGAAATCTCCTTTTGTTTTTACCCACTTTACAGGGCTAATCCAGTAAGGAAGGCAGGAAGGAAACCTTCTGGTGTTGTTTCTAGCCTCATCTTTATTGCCCTGCTTACAGAAACTGCCTCTCCGATTAACCCTTATTCCATTGTCACAGCTAAGACAAAGCGCCCATCGACGTGAGTGATGTTGAGTTGGCCACACCCACCCAGTCACATGACCACCCAGCCACGCCAACCAAGCCAATCATTAGGGCAGATTTCACCGGTTGTTAAATTATTTAAATCCCACCACTGCCTTATTTTATCATTCTTCTTTTACCCGCAGAACTCTGATATTCTTGGCTGTAAAAAGAAAGCTTTTTAGACACACCCAACTCTGATCCCTTCTCACTCCCTAGCGAGAGAGTCCTGATCTCTGCAAACTTGAGTAGATCAGTGCTTCAGAGCTGCATACTGGATGCTGCCTTCGGATTCAGAATCTGTTTCTAAGTCAACGTTGACGGGACGGGAGCGTGAGGCTAGGTTCACCAAGGAAGAGTAGTGCAGCTCCTCCTCCTCGTCTTCTTTCTTCATCACGTTCTCATAATCCACCTTGGTGTCATTCTAAAACAGGAGGAGAAGGAACTTATTGAGGTCAAGGATATTAGATTCGGGTGAACGTTAGGCAGGTAGTCCTCAACTTATGAGCACAACCGAGCCCAATTTTTTTTTATCATTAAGCGAGACAGGGAGTTTTGCCCCATTTTACGAACATTCCTGCCACAGTTGTTAAGTGAATCAATGCAGTTGATAAGTTAGTAGCCCGGTTGTTGAGCGAATCAGTTTTTCCCGTTGACTTTGCTTGGACAAAGGGTGCAGGAGGTGATTGTGTGACCTTCGAATACAACAAGAGTCATAAGTATGAACCCGTTGTGAAGCATTATGAATTTTGATCACAATGGTCATGGGGAAGCCACAAAGGTGTTCTGCCCCCCCCCCTTCCTCTGACTGATACAAGATTGGCTGCCTGCCACTATCTCTCTTGGCTGCTTGCCTTAATGTCTCGTAACAGATACACAGTTTATTCAAACACAACTAACACGACTATACACGAACCTGAAGTTAAACGTTGTTCTCTGCAAAAACCTCTTCATCCCAAACTTCCTTTTAAACACTCTTGGTTTAAAACACTCATTAAGCAGCTGAGAGCAATTCAGATCCTCCAAGTTCTCTTCTGGCGTAATTGAAGCCTCCTTTTCTCAGCCCTTCTCCATCTAGCATCAGGGACAAACTGGCCCTGATCCTCCCCACTACTCCAAGACCCAGGTGCCTCCTGATGACCAGCCAGGCTCTCTGCTTCCTCAAGGTCTCCCTCCTCCTCCAGAGCAGACTCATAGGACTCCTCACTAGAGAAGTCCATCAACAGCTCATCCGGAGCCGGCTGGGCCACAACACAAAGGTCATAACTAAGTGAACTGTTGTAAGCTAAGGACTACCTATACTTAAATGCACACCTTCAAAAGACCTGAAAATAATTCCACTCTATAATTCTGGAGAGCCATGATCTGTCAGGGTAGACCACATTTTTAACCTGACCTAATGGGTCAAGTGAGTGGGACGCAATGGCTCAATGGCTAAGATGCTGACCTTGTCGTTCAGAAAAGTCGGCAGTTTGGCGGTTTGAATCCCTAGCACTGCGTAATGGAGTGAGCTCTCCCCTCACTTGTCCCAACTTCTCCCAACCTAGCAGTTGAAAAGCATGTCAACATGCAAGTAGAAAAATAGCAACCACCTTTGGTGGGAAGATAACAGTGTTCCTTGTGTCTTTGACATTTAGTCACGCCGACCACATGACCATGGAGACATCTTCGGATAGCGCTGGCTCTTCGGCTTAGAAAGGGAGATGAGCACCACCCCCTAGCTGGAAATGACTAACACATACAGTATGTGCAAGGGGAACCTTTACCTTTGCCTTAATGGGTCAAGTGAAACTCACCTTTTGAATGTCACCTACTCAAAACTGATCTGAAGTCAAAGCACCTGTATCAAAGTTTGCCTTGTGGTTCTTCAAATTCCCTTATGTATTCCTTAATTATTCTTAGTGAACAATTCTTTTTTTAATTTTTCTTTGGGTGATGGTGCGTTTGTCAGCTTACTTTATAGAAGAAAACTGAGATGAACACGGCCAACACTGCTGTTTTCTATTATACATATTCTAAAGCCTACTTAGATGTCCACACCTCCTAAACTTTAAAGCACTTTAAAGCGCTTTAAAGCGCTCCATGGCTCTGGACCTAGCTATCTGCGGGATTGGATCCTGCCCCATACATCCCTGCGGCCGATTCGCTCCCTCAGAGAAGGGCTTCTCCGGGTGCCGTCCACTAGGCTATGCCAGCGGGCGACGCCCAGGGGAAGGGCCTTCTCTGTGGCGGGCCCAGCCCTCTGGAACGACCTTCCCCCCGAAATTAGAACAACCACGGACCTCCGCTCCTTCCGTCAAAAATTGAAAATACACTTTTTCTGCTTGGCCGGCCTAGGTTAGTCTTCCGTCTTTCGATAGGGTTTTAGAGGTTTTTTAGTTTAATTTAATTTAGGGGATTTTAGCGCAGGGATAATTGTTTAATTTGTATTTTAACTATTTATCTGTCTATGTATTTTATATTGGTTTTTTATTCCCTGTGCACCGCTCCGAGTCCCTTTGGGGAGAGGAAGCGGTATACAAATAAAAGTTGTTATTATTATTATTATTATTATTATAAACTGCAAGAAAGTTATACTGAAACTGAAAAAAGTCCCATACTCCCATTATTTGGGGTTTTATTGGGGTTTTATAATATAGCTTAGTTTTAATGGGAATTTTAGCGCAGGTTTAGATTTAATTTATTTTTAATGAAATGTTTGTATATATTTATTGTTTTACTGTGCCTGTGCACCGCCCCGAGTCCCCGAGGGGAGAGGGTGCGGTTTAGAAATATTAAATTATTATTATTATTATATTATTATTATTATTATTATTACAGTTTTTAAAGCTCTATCACCTCTCCCTGTCATCTCTTTAAAACGTGCATTGTACCTTTAAAAATAAAGGAAAATTGGCTTGCAAAAAGTTGGCCCCTGCCAACACAAAAACATATGGGAAATGTGCGTGTCGATTGCAAACAAAGATCTTTGCTGGCCTTCCATTTTTCAAATATATCTACACGCTCACGTAGAAATGGACTGAAGATTTCATTCTGGGAACATGGGGAATCAGCCCAAACTGCTCATCCTTGTTCATGATTCAATTTCTGCTTTACATGTTGCTAAAAAAAGCTACAGGGACTTTATGAAAATAAAAGCCAGCAAGCCCAAGAGGGAAGAGTTTCATCAGCAAAAGCCCTTGGGACCATATCAAACACAACCCAGAAAAAGGGAAGGACATGTTTGTCTTTTAAAGAGAAATCAATTGCTATTTCAAGGGCGATCATTTCTCATGAATTGTACCAGCAAAAAAAGAAGAAGAAGAAGAAGAAGAAGAAGAAGCTGAATCAAAAGACCATGACTTTCTCATAAACTGGATTTCAGATTTCATCATCTCAAGCCAGCACGTCTCCTGACAGGCTGCCTGGTGGTGATAGAAGTCGTAGTGCTAGGCTTCCCGAGAGCATGAAGCAAACTCCCGGTCCTGACAAAAAAACCCCTTTTATTAATTGACTGTGAATTCGGCTCATTCACATCCAGCAAAGTCTTTCAAGGGTGGATTTACAGTCACAGACCTTATCTGGTGTGGAGAGCTGCCAGGCCGATATCTGCAAAACTTGGCAAAGAGTTTCCAAGAGTCAGGAGACAATTAAGCGAACTAATTGTCTCCTGCAAACTCCACTCCCCTTTTGCTCCTATTTTATTTCCACTAGGAGGGGCCATTCATCGTTCACATATGGCCTTACTCCCAAGCTGACCCCTGTTCTTCAGCTGTTCCCTTCGTCTGGCAACTATTTGGGAACAGGCTCCAGCTGTTTGTCTGCCTCACTGATGTCTGACTCTGAAGGCCGCTGATAACTGGCATATGGCCCTGGCCCCCTCTCTGCCTCCAACACAGAGCTCTCCTCAGAGCCTTCCCTAGACTCCAGGACTGGCCCATGTTCCTCCCCAACCTCCTCCCTGTCTAAATCTGCTTCCAGATCTGCTGGCCCCTGGCAGGCCACAACTGTCCCATCAGGTGGCTCCTATATACCTAGCTCTGGTGTTCGAATAGAAAATCAGTAGAAAATAATATTGAGTATCATCACCAAAAATGGCATTAGGAAATAGATCCCTTTGTAGACGACCTATCTCTACTCATAATCTACTCAAATCTTTCTGTCTCTAATATGGAATGAAAACAGGAAAGAAAAAGGACCTTCTGCCTTCCTCAAATATATACATACCTTCCATATGTGCTAGTTGAACATTCAGAGATCTTCAATCCCAGCAATATCTGAGCTACAGGGTCAAGAATGCCCACCCCCATTCATAACCCATAGGGATTCGGCTCAAAGGAGATGTACCTTGGGGTAGAGTGCAGGCTTCTTTACGACACCGTAGATCACGCTATTATCTGAGGAATCTAGTCCCACATTTGGCTGCATGACACTGTAATCAAGAAGACATTAACTGTGTGAGATTATCTGATGGCCTTCCAATCATTTGTTTCTTCTCTTCAAAATAACGTTTTAAATACACACACACAGAGACACACATATATATATATATAATTGTGTGTGTGCGTGCGTGCGTGTGTGTGTGTGTTATGTTTTTAAGCTGATCAATAAATAAGTCAGGGAGACTAGTATAGAGGAAACAGTATGTCTCCTCCCTTAATTGGGGCCCTAACAGGGTGTTGTACAATTATATATATATTTATATAATAAAATATGGAAAAGAAAAGAAAGGATCCTATGATGTCATAATAGGAAATAAATTAGTTTCTCTAGTTGACGTCTACTTTGTGTATTTCTGTACAGCACCACCTAGATTTCCTTTATTAACTTAAGATCCACAAGAACTTTGCGATCCTTCTTCGTAGACTGGAACTAAAGTGACTTTGGAACAAATACACTGGAAAAATATGGCTGTGGTTTCAGAGATAGACCTCCTGCGTCGGATTTCAGCTGCCAAGGAGGCAATAATTTGCTGTTTTGTATATCTAGTCAGTCTCATGGAGGTCTAATGGAGCCCTGTGTGACTCACAACTGATCATCTTCAAACTGATATAATGTAGCCTCCTGTGGATGTAAGTCACTCCATCTCTGCAAGGGGACCTCAGTTGACCACTTTGGCTTGCAAATGCTCAGAAGCGACTTCCACTAAGCAAAGGGAAACACACAATACTCATTCCACTGGTTAGAAGAGCAGTTTTGGGCATTCCATAAAGGACTTTGGACATCAATTGCGCTTCACTGCATCCAACACCCCCTTCTAAGATCAGCAGATTATCCATCTAAAGGACTTTATTGTGACCTCTGCATTGAACCAGAATTAACGCCAAGGGTTGTCCAGGCCCAGTGGCATCAGTGGGGAGGGGTGGTGCATTGTCAATCCATGTAAGCTCCTGGTCTTGTGGCTGTTCTTGTTTCTCCTTCCTGCTCTTCACATTTTCTCTCCAAGTCAGCAAGCAGAAGCTCAACTTGTCCATCTTCTCTGTCGCCCAGAAGATGCTGGAGATCCAAAGGGAGTGGCAAATAGATCATGGGAACCATGATGAAAAGGAAACCATAGGCAAAGTAAGGGAAGGAGCAGAACTTATCAAGAACCTTCTAAAAGCAGAAGCCAGCAGTGTATCCCTTGTGATTTCTTGGATCCTTTATCACTTCATCATCGTACCTGGAATAAATAGTACGGTCCTGTAACTCGCTGTGGGCGAACTGGAGTCTTGCATATGAAATGGTGCCGTCTTGCTCCTCTTTCTGGCAGTCTAGGGAGCTGTCTGTTCTACCTCCGTTTGGTCTGGAGTTGTTAGTAGGTGTTATTTCTCGCTTGGCCTAAGGGGAGGAAACAAAATCTCAATATTCTAAGCCAGGGAAGGCTACTAAACCTCCAACTTTCATAGCTGCAGCAACGAGGAGGAATTTGATGAGTGCAGCTTGTTGGAAAAGGGAAATCTGGATGTTGGCCAAATTGCATCCATTCCATTCACAAATTATTTGTTGCATGGATGTCCCCCTTTGATTCTTTTCAAAGCTCAAGATGATATATTAATATCTCTTCTCACGTTTCAATTCTACAAGAACTCTGAGATAAGTTAGACGAGAAAGAGCGATCATCCCCAATTATTTCCTTCATTTCACAGTTGCAATCTAGGAACCACTATGTGCTCTCTCTCTCTCTCTCTCTCTCTCTCACACACACACACACATTCTTTCTCACTCTCACTCCTTCTCCTTCTCTTTCTTTTCTTCCTTCCCTCTTTTTCCTTCCCCTTCTCTTTCTCCTTCCCCTTTCCTTCTCCTTCTTCTCTTTTCCTTCCCCTTCTCGTTTCCTTCTCTTTCTCCTTCCCCTTTCCTTCTCCTTCTCTTTTTCCTTCCCCTTCCCATCTCTTTTTCCTCCCTCTTTCTTTCCCACCCAACTATTGCAGGCTACAGGAATGCCATCTTCCACCACATCTCGTTCTCAGTCACTAAATAGAGAAGAAGCATTCTAGGCTAATAACACAATCACTGGATTTGAAAGAAGGATGAGCATTTTGGGTATTAGAACTGGAAGGAAGCTGAAAGGCCTACGAATCTTCCTTAATGCCCTCGCCACCTCTGCCATACCATAGAAAACAATGGAAAGTGATTCTTAACCTTCCTCACAAAAAATGAGCCCGTCCTTTGTGTCCTGCCAATGTCTGAGTGTATTGTTTTCTTCCTGCAAGAGGAGAAAGAGAATAAGGTCACCTCCGAGTCATGGTTTTGGAACCAGTTCACAGGATGGATGCCGTGATAATAAATAATAATAAATAATAAAATAATAATAAAATTTAATTTATAGACTGCTCCCTCTCCCCATAGGGACTCGGAGCGGTGCACAGGGAAAATAAAAAACAATAAATATACAAACATATTTAAAAACAGATTAAACGTTGTTCCTGTGCTAAAAATTCCCCATTAAAATACTAAGATTCCCAATTAACTTAAGTTTACTAAAAAAAAAAACCCATAGAAAGAGAGACTACCCTAGGCCGGCCAAGCAGAAAAGATGCGTTTTTAATTTTAGACGGAAGGAGCGGAGGTCCGTGGTCGTTCTAATGTTGGGGGGAAGATTGTTCCAGAGGGCTGGGCCCACCACAGAGAGAGCCCTTCCCCTGGGCGTCGCCCGCTGACAAAGTCTAGTGGACGGCACCCGGAGAAGTCCCTCTCTGTGGGAGCGAATCGGCCATGAGGATGTATGAGGCAGGATCCGATCCCGCAGGTAGCTAGGTCCCGAGCAATGGAGCACTTTAAAGATGATAACTAACACCTTGAAGCGCACCCGGAAGACGACAGGCAGCCAGTGCAGCTCGTGCAAGAGCGGTGTTATGTGGGTAAACCTTGAGGTTCCCATAATTGCTCGCGCGGCTGCATTCTGGACCAGCTGAAGTCTCCAGGTGCACCTCAAGGGGAGCCCCATGTAGAGAGAGTTACAATAGTCCAGTCGGGATGTCACGAGAGCATGAGTGACTGTGCGAAGGGCGTCCCGATCCAATAGGGGGCGCAACTGGCGAACCAGGAGAACCTGGTAAAACGCCCTCCTGGCCACGGCTGTCACTTGATCTTCCATGGACAGCCGGGCATCCAGGAGGACACCCAAGTTGCGCGCCCCATCCACAGGGGCAAGATGTTCGCCCCCTATGGCTAGCGATGGAATCAGCTGGTTGAATCGGGCAGCCGGAAACCACAGCCACTCGGTCTTGGTCGGGTTGAGTCTGAGTCCGTTACTTCCCATCCAGATCCGTATGGCTTCCAGGCACTGGCACATCACCGCTACGGCATCGTTGGGGTGGTTTGGGGTAGATATATACAGCTGAGTATCATCAGTGATGCCACTGGGAACATGCAGCTGTCCCTGTGAGATGGATCCAGTCCTACCAGAAGTGAGGGTTGTTACTTCAAAACCACAGTGGTTCCTGCAGAATTGTCAACACCCAGTATAGACCATTGTACTCCAGTGTCATGCTGAACAGTACTGGTAAGTTGCCTTGGTTGAACAGAACTTCTGGTTTGCTGAGTCTTAATTCAGCCTTTGATTCACTTTGATTTTAATCTCTCTGGCCTAAATTAGACTGCAATAAAGGTATGATTTTGATGGTACCTCCCTTCTCATCCTATGGCTTTCTTTTGAAGTGTCCCCCATCAGCCAATTATGGAGCAAAGAAAAATATTACTAAGCAAAAGTCTGCCTTAGAAAAGGTGACTTTCCTCACTAACCTTCATATCTGCAGGGCACCCTGCTCTATCAGTAGGGTGGTGACCATCATGACTATTGTTGATCATTGCCTGCAGGCCATTGACCTTCACTTACCATCTCTTCAAGCCATAAGCCAGCAACCCCAGTAAGATAATAAGGGCAAGAACCATGCCAAGGCTAATCAAGGTGTGTTTCATCACTGTAGCTCTGCTGTCTGCACAGTAGAAATGAAAAATAACAAAGATTAGCAGGATCTCAATTTGATTTTTGTGCCAGCTTGAGCCCATGACCTTATTTGCTCATCAAACCTATGCCAATCAATGCTCCATCATATTTCTATTCATGCTGCTTGCATGCTCATAAGAACCCCAAAGCGGTAAACAATAGAACAGCATTTAGTTACTGCCATTGATTTGCTTTTATTCTGGACATAACTTTGCAGAGACTCAATTCTAAGTAAGGATAATAGTAACAGAAAGGCTTAAAGCTTATTTTCTCAATTCAACTAGGCATAAAATTAATGGTATTTAACGTGCAATGTTCTCTGAACTCCTCTTCATGTCTACATGTGAATGCACAAACACACGAAAAAATGTGTATAATTGGGGCAAATGCATACACTGGGGGAAGCTGCACAGGAAAAGTTGGATATATTTGGGAAAGTTGTGTACAAAAATGTATAGTACAAATAGACCATACTATGGAAATTGGTTTACTGAAAATCCCTATATTAGGGAATGTTAGTATAAATATGAGACAGAAGTACAGTGTGAAGGAGAGAAGTACAGTTTGGAAACTATACAAATTAAATTGCAATGAGGTATCTGGTTTTTCATTCGGTTTTGTTTTTATGTTTTCATTTTTGCTTTGTTTTTTAAGGAATCATCCTTAAAACAGGGGTGTCAAACTCAAGGCCCACAGACTGGATCCAGCCTGCAAGGTACTTAGATCTGGCCTGCAAGGCTACCCTGGAAACAGTGAAGGACAGCCTCAGCCAGTGAAAACAGAGCTAGGGAGCCCATTTTCGCTGGCAGAGTGCTCAGGCTATCATAGCTGGCAATGCCCACCATGGTCACTCCTACCCCAGTTTTCTGAGATCGAACACCCCCCTTGATGCAGCCCTTAATGAAATCGAGTTTGACACCCCTAATCTATAGCTTTCTTAGGAGCTTTGGGATATGGTGGCACAGTGGTTAGCATGCAGTAGTGCAGGGTAATTAGTGCTGACTACCAGCTGCCAACAGCTCAAGGTTGACTTCCATCCTTCTGAGGTCAGGTAAATTGAGGACCCAGATTTTGGGGGGCAATAAAACTGACTCTGTATACCACTTAGAGAGGACTGTAAAGCACTATATAAGTCTAAGTGTTATTGCTATCTATTTCCCCAATCCAAGAAAGAAAACATAAATCCCACTTTGAAAACAGACTAAATTTCATAGAGAATTCTTCAGTTATGAATTGCTCATTAAAAAAAAATTACGCTTTAGGATTAGCCAGCCTGATTTCCATTCTCATGAATCTACAAGCCAGCAAGAATATTTGGAGCTGCTCTCCAAAATATTTGCACAACATGCAGTTGCTGGTTCTGATTTGACTGGTTGTCTTTCCATTGCCAAGAATTTCTTAACCATGGATGGTAACCTAGAAAATGTAACAATATTTTTCAAGGGAAATACTCACAGGATACACTAATGGTGACGAGCTGTGATTCCTTATTAGAGATAGGATGGATTGCTTGGCAAAGATATTCTCCTGACTGCTCAACTTTAATTTTCCTGAGTACTAACATTTTGGAATTCTCCATAAAGATTTCTTCTCCTTTCCAGAACCACTTGTAAGTAGCCACTGATGGGTAAGCAACATTATCACATCTCAAATAAACATCCATTCCTTCAATAACAGCTTTTGTGTCTAGAGTTAGATGAACGTTACGAGGCCCGTCTGTCAGAAAAAGAAAGAATCACTCAATTTAATCCAGAATTTATATATTTGATTCTTTGAGTAATATTTTTAAAAAGCTTTTAATATAATCATTCCATCTTCACTTGAACAGTATGTTGTCTGGATACAAATATCTTGCTTAAACAATAAATTACAGCATCCTTCATTAAATTAACATTTATTCTGCAATCTTTAGCATAATAATATTCCACATTTTAATTCTATAATATTATCATAATAATATTCAATATACTAGCCATAACATTTACTTAACATTTTTAACATATCTTCTTTATTTTGTTTCCCTGTTTCTAACTTCCATTTTTATTATTTAACCATTGGTAAAATAGACCCCATACCATCTAGTATTCAATTTGCTCTTTCTCCTTAATTGCCAGTGTTAATCTATTCATTTCTGCACATTCTAATATTTTCCTAATCACATTCTCAGCATCTACTGCAAGGCAAAGGAATTTAGAAGGACTCAAGAAGAGACATAGATGGAGAAATAGACTTCTATATTCATTATTTCTCAACCTTGGTAACTTCCTGATATTTCCACTTCTAGAATTATTAGCAGTGGTCATGTTGGTTGTGGAGTTCTGGGAGTTGAAGTCTACCCATCTCAAAGTTATCAAGATTGCAAAACATGATTTTGTCAAGTCCATGGTCTTTGCCCATATAACAATCACCTAAAAGCATCTGTGGACCTTAGAGAGGAAGGTAGTCACCTTTCATTGTTGTTTAGAACTTCACTCTATGATTGAGAAGGGAGTAATCAGGCAACAAATATAACGGATCCTCCAGTCCTCCCTTGAATATGTCTTAGCCATGTTTTAAAAATCACTTATTGGGTCAAGATCGTATCTGACAACAGTAAATTACACTAGATTCCACTCAAATCATACCCAATATGGCAGACTATCCCAGGTTCTGTGAAGTACAAATTCATTTTTCAAAGGAGAAAGAAGAGTTCTATGACCACTATGGTAGGTTTTCAGTTTTGTTGTTGCTGTTGACTCTTGCCAAATGTCTGAACAAGTCCTGCAGTTGTCTTAACAAAACTGCAAAAGTAGTTTCCCTTTGACTCTTTCCTAGGTCTGAAAAATAGGGATTGGCCCAAAGTCACCCAGATGGCTTTGTGTCTAAACCAAGAATCAAGCGTGCATCCACAATGACTTCACCCAGGCGAGAAAGCCCATTCAGCACAGCAAGAATATCATGACTATACACTGAATCTGTACTCACAATTCACTTCCAGACTAATCGTTGGAGACACTGCATTTGCTACAATGTTTTTTGATATACACTGGTAGATGCCAGAATCCACTGACTGGGCATTCTGGATGAATAGAACATCTTCTGTAGAGTTTAGAGGCAGAAGTTGCCCATCTTTATACCAGGTGTAGCTGAGTGTCTTGGGGTTGGCCTTTCTCACACTACAAGTCAGGTGAACAGGATTACCTTCGAGGACCAACCCAGAAGGTTCTCGGGTGAGCTTGACATCTTTGGGACCATCTGTAGGACATAAGTAAAAATATAAGCGCAAAAGAGTGACATACTGCTGCTCTTGAACATCTGCCCAGAGTGACCAGCATCGGAGGCACATGTTAACCACACTGAACAACTCAACGTATAGCATCCACTTGCCTTTTAGAACCCAAAGCTATATGCTCTTTAATTAAATCATTCTCGTTAAATCATGACTCTCTGGACGGAGGCCCTATGGAGGCCGGAAATGGGCCCATTTCCAACCTTCTGGGAGACCCATTTTTTGCCCTCCACAGACTCCATGCAGGCCTTGCACTTACTTGGCATCCAAATGGAGACTCCAGGGAGGGGCAGGGCAGGGTGGGTGGGGCCAGTAAGGAGTGGGATTTGGGAGTTTGCCGAACGGTGCAGAATCTTTGCTAGAGGATCGCCCAAATCCTAATGAACCCAGAGCAGCTCATCCCTACATAGGTAGCAATGCCCCACAATAGAATAGAATAGAATAGAATAGAATAGAATAGAATAGAATAGAATAGAATAGAATAGAATAGACCAGCTTTATTGACCAGATGTGATTGCACACAAGAGAAAATTGTCTCCGGTGCATAAGCTCTCAGTGGACATACAAGCAATAACTGATAAATCATGATCATAGTCATTATAAATATACATTCATCATAAATCATAAGATACGATACTTAGTGATAATCAAAGGATGCTACATAAGCAATCAACATAAATCATACTAGGATACTAAATAAAGCAATGTAATCGTAAGATACAACCACAAAGTTATAGTCATAAGAAGATAAGGAGATAGGTAATAGGAAAGATGAGAAGAAGAATCAATCAATAAAATAAAGCCAGAATGTCCCTAGCAGGGTCTTCTGTTATATTTCCATCAGAGCACTTCTCAAAGTTACAGCTGAAATTCTCATTCTAACACACCAAAAAGGAAAAAGGTTTGGAGCCTATGAACATATTCATTTTAGCATTGAAATTATATTTGGTTTGGAGCATATGCATATATTCATTTTAACATTGAGCTGCACTGGCTTCCTGTGGTCTTTCGGGTGCGCTTCAAGGTTTTAATGACCATCTTTAAAGCGCTCCATGGCTCGGGGCCTAGTTACATGCGAGACCACCTCCTGCCCCATACATCCCTCAGACCGATATGCTCCCACAGAGAGGGCCTCCTCAGGGTGTCGTCGGCTGGACAATGCCGACTGGCGACACCCAGGGGAAGAGCCTTCTCTGTGGCGGGCCCAGCCCTCTGGAACGACTTACCCCCTGAACTTCGCACCATCTCTGACCTCCGCCTCTTCCGCAAGTGTCTGAAGACACATCTATTCCATCTAGCCGGCCTAGCGTAACCTCCATTACTGACTTTTAGATAGTTTTAAATTTGGGATTTTTCATTCGGTTTTTAGCGCAGGATTTTATTAGAATAAGTTTTTTAAAATTTTATATGTTTTGTATGTATTTTAACATTCCTGTGCGCCGCCCTGGGTCCGCTTGGAGAAGGGCGGGGTATAAATATAATAAATATAAATATAATATAATATAATTGATATTCAGTCAAAAGTTAATTAATGAATCTAGCTACACCTTTTTTTTTAGAGTTGGTGTGCTACCCAACAATGTGGTGTAGCTCTGAACCCAAACAAAATGGGGCTCCTTCAGTTTAAATTAAAAGATTTATAACTTGACTTTCCTAAAATAATTTGTTCCACATTCAGTTTCTTAAACTTGCTCTCTCCAAGGCTTGAATGTGCCAATGGTCCTGAGGGTCTCCCCTGGGAACCATTTAGCTGCTGAAAGCCTTCCAGCTCATCATATAATTATTCTTACTTACAGAGGACATCCAAAATGATGTTTGGGGAGGAAGTGCAGCCAACACTATTACATGCTTTACAACTGTAAGACGTGGATGGTTCCGGTACTGCGAATAATGTCATTTCCGAGTACTGACTTTTGTATATGATGCTAGTTGACTTAAAAAAATTGTAATTGTTGTCGTTGGGGTAACTGCTGCCTACAGAGCAGTTCAAAATGACTTTGTCTCCTTCCTTGATCGGCAAATGATTTAAATGAACAAGTTGGACATCCTTGGGACAATCTGCAAAACAAAATCAATAGGATGGGGTTTTTTTATGCAGTACATAAGCTACAGCCGTGTTGGCTAACCATTTTGTTGTTGCACGCGCAAGTGTGTGCCTGCCCACACACATAATGCAAGGCATGCATTCCCCCCCCCATGTGCTTCTGCCCTGCACATATGTGCACGACCCTCCCATCCCCCGTGCATGTGCATGCAACACACATACACACACCCACTGCCCCATTTTGGGCCTAGCAGGCTCCCCGCAGACTCATGGGACCAAAAATGGGGAACGACGGGGAATACTGCCTCCCACCTCCACACGTGCCTCCCACATGTGCCCCCTGCATGTACAGCAGGGACCCAAAACTCAGCTAACCAGCGGAAGGTGTGCGCACATGCGTGGAGGAGCTGAGCTGGGGTGATGGATTTTGTGCCTGCAGAGAGGGTTCCACATGCCACCTGTGGCACACGTGCCATAGGTTCACCATCACAGAACTATAGAGTTCTCCAGCTTTGGAAAAAGGTTCTTTGCAGTGATGATTCAGAGTTCTCGGAGGCAGGGGTCTCTTTAAGACTTGTGGACTTCAACTCCCAGAGTTCCTCAGCCAGCTTGAGGAACCCTGGGAGTTGAAGTCCACAAGTCTAAAGTTGCCAAGGTTGGAGACCTCTTGCTCTGAAGGCTCTCTAAAAAAGTTGTACCCCACTTTAGAAGAGGCACTGGTTCCCAAGGCAGGTTGGTAGTAAAAATCCAGCAGCCCGTTTAGTTCTTTGTTGAGATGGTGTCGTGGGCAACGTGCTACAGCACGCAAAATGTCGAAGTGCTGCAAATTGGGAGAAAATGTCAATAAATTAAAAATACATATAAACCGCAATCCCAGATAGAGATTTTCTAGGCTGGCCAGCTGATAATTAGAGATACTTCAGAAGGTTATCTTTTGTTGTCACTGTTAGGTAGGGAAGACAAATTGTATCATCCAAGTGAGCTTCATCTCCAGGACTTTAGTATTGAATAAAGAGCTCCACCCCTTGGATATTTTTAGAATGCAAAATTTGCCACCAATTCAACTGCAATGGAATCTGGAAATCTGTATTTTACCCTTCCATATAGTGGCCTCCAAAGGACATTACATGGAACTCAGTTCTGCTTTTTTGAAGTGTGCCTTAGTGGAGGAGAGTAGATATAGGACTGGGGGTTTGCAGTACTTAGTCACCAAGTGGTTCTTTGGAGCATGAATGGAGCAGCTTTCCACGGTTGTATAAAATGACTTTGTCTTTTTCTCAACATCCCCAGCAACACTGGGGAGCAGACCAGTGATGAGATTCAAAAACATTTACTACCGGTTCTGTGGGTGTGGCTTGGTGGGTGTGGCAGGGGAAGGTTACTGCAAAATCCCCATTCCCAATCAGCTGGGACTCGGGAGGCAGAGAATAGATGGGGGCATGGCCAGCCAGAGGAGGTATTTGCCGGTTCTTCGAACTACTCAAAATTTCTGCTCCCAGTTCTCCAGAACTGGTCAGAACCTGCTGAATGACCACCTCTGGAGCAGACAATGGAAAAAATCTCCTGCAAATCTATAAATAATATACAGACATGCAGATTAAAGAGCCTTCTGAGGGGTTTTTTGTACAACTTCCAGTGCCAGGATCTGATTCTACTTACATTGAACATTCAAGGTGACAGAGGCATTTGATTGGCCAATCTCATTGCGGACCACACAATAATAGGTATCAGAATTCCTGGGTTGAATTGCCTCAAATTGCAGTTCCTGTCCAGCCCTGATCAAATGAGATATGCTGCTTCTGTACCATTCATAACCGCTGATGGGAGGGTTGCCAGTGGCTGAACATTTCAAAACCACGTTGTCGTTTTCTTGGATGGGTGAGTGTGACATTCTAATGTTGACTTTTGGCGGATCTGTGGAATTCAAAACAAAATTGGTTTCAGGCAGATGTTTGGCAATTTCTTTCTCCTGAAGGGGCAAGGGAATAAATCAATTTGATGTGGACAAGAAGATGACGACAAAGCTGAGTATTGTAACTGAGCCTGCAGTTTTTGTTATGTCATTCTCATTCTCTCTCTCTCTCTCTCTCTCTCTCTCTCTCTCTCTCTCTCTCTCTCTCTCTCTCTCTCTCTCTCTCTCTTTCTTTCTCTCTCTTTCCCTCCCTCCTCCCTTTCCCTCTCCCTCCCTCCCTGATTTTATGATCTTTTTTGAGGTGGTCATTAAACAAACACCGTGGTTGATAAGAGAAATCCTTGTTTAGTATCAGTATTTTTTGCCACAAACCAGGAAAGTTGGTTTCTGGAAAAATAGCAATAGCACTTATAGACGTCACAATTCTTCACAGCCATCTCAAAGCTGCTTGCAAAGTCAGCCAGTTGCCCTCAACAACCTGGGTCCTCGTTTTACCGACCTCAGAAGGATGGAAGGATGAATCAAGCTTGAGCTGCTGAGAATTGAATTGCTGGCTGTGGGCACTGAAAAATTGGGTTTGGTTTATCTACAGATGAGCTTATCTACAAGTATATACTTTTTTTTTAAAGTACCCATATATGCTGTATCTACATATATTCAAGCCCAACCGTGGATAAGCTGACCCTCCCATTTTTAACCAAAGAACCATGAAAAATGGAGAATGGATGGGCTGGATTGCCCACAGATGAACCACTTGTGAAAATTAAAACATACAAGCATTTCTAGGGTTAATTTATTGTATCTGCAGCTGACATATTTTTCATGGAATTTAGGTTGGCTTATTGGCAGATGTGTGTACATGACCTTCCCTTTGGAAGACGAAGATATCTTCAGAAGAACTGGACAGTGAAGGGACCTTAAGAGAGAATTGGTACTCAGCAGCACCAATTAATCAACTCACACTGGACGTTGATCTTCAGACCTTCAGAACTTATTATTTCAATCCCGTTATCAGCTTCACAGCTGTAACTGCCAGAATCTCTTCCTGTTAAACTATCAAACTCTCTTCTGGAGCCCCATTGGCTATTGCTCCAATGTGCACCATTCTTAAGCCACTGATAAGAATACACAGTCGGATTACTGCTGCCAACTCTACATTCCAGAGTGAGTTTGTTTCCCTCTCTGACTGTGCCTCCAGGGTCAGCATTCACTTTAACGTCTTTGGGACCATCTAAAAGCGAACAAGATTCAGAATTAAAATAAAACAAAACAGAAATGCCTGAGAAAAATGATTGACACAATTAAGATCCAATGTTCTGGAATTCAAATTATAGTCCTCGGAATTGTAGTTCCCTCATAGAGACAACGTGTTTCAATCTCATCGAGATTCCCAGAGTCAAGGATGAGTCGGCATTAAAGAATGTTTAAAAACAATACTTTTTACTCAGCAAAAAAATGCCTCACCTTGTCCACCTTTTAGTCTGTGAAATGTTTTTAGCCTTGTGCCTAATTTGGAATAGTCTCCCACAGAAGAATGAAATTATTCTGTGAAGCATCAAAATATTGAGCCATGCAGTTTAGGCTTCTCAACAGCCATTAGTTTGGTGTAAACAACATACTTAATGTAAAGGTATAACCTTGGAGGTCTTCTAGCCCAACTACCTGCCTAGGCAGGAAACCCTACACCACTTCAGACAAATGGCTATCCAATGTCTTCTTAAAAACTTCCAGTGTTGGCGCATTCACAACTTCTGGAGGCAAGTTGTTCCATTGGTTAATTGATTTCACTGTCAGGAGATTCCTCCTCAGTTCTAAGTTGCTTCTCTCCTTGATTCATTTCCACCCATTGCATCTTGTTCTGCCCTCAGGTTCTTCAGAGAATAGCTTGACTCCCTCTTCTTTTTGGCAACCCCTGAGATATTGGAACGCTGCTATCATGTCTCTCCTAGCCCTTCTTTTCAGTAAAGTAGACCTACCCAATTCCAGCAACCGTTCTTCATGGGTTTTAGCCTCCAGTCCCCTAATCCTCTTTCTTGCTCTTCTCTGCCCTCTTTCTAGAGTCTCCACATCTTTTTTTTTTTTACATCGTGGTGACTAAAACTGAATGCCATATTCCAAGTGTGGCCTCTCCAAGGCATTATAAAGTGATATTAACACTTCACTATAATCTATAAGTAATAGCCAAAAGCCAACATGGGTTTGTCAAAAACAGATCATGCCAGACGAATCTAATTGCATTCTTTGACAAAGTAACAAAATCAGTGGACCAGAGGAATGCTGTTGATATAATTTACCTGGACTTCAGTAAGGCATTTGATAAAGTAGACCATAACCTACTATTAGATAAAGTAGAAAATTGTGGGTTAGACAGCAGCACCACCAAATGGATTCGCAACTGGCTGACCAACCGCACTCAACGTGTAGTCCTCAATAGAACTGCATCTACATGGAAGGAAGTATGCAGTGGAGTCCCCCAAGGCTCTGTTTTAGGCCCAGTACTCTTTAACATCTTCATCAACGATTTGGATGAGGGGATAAATGGGGAACTCATCAAATTCGCAGACGACACCAAGCTGGCAGGAATAGCCAACACTCCAGAAGATAGGCTTAAGATACAGAAGGATCTAGACAAACTTGAACATTGGGCACTGTCTAATAAAATGAAATTCAATTGTGAAAAAAGTAAGGTCCTACATATAGGCAAGAAAAACCAAATGCACAAGTACAGTATAGGTGGTACCTTGCTCAATAGTAGCAACTGTGAGAGGGATCTCGGAATCCTAGTGGACAACCATTTAAATATGAGCCAGCAGTGTGCAGCAGCTGCCAAAAAAGCCAACACAGTTCTAGGCTGCATCAACAAAGGGATAGAATCTAGATCGCGTGAATAATAATAATAATAATAATAATAAGTTGGGATTTATTAACCGCACCCTCTCCCCACAGGGACCCGGGGCGGTGCACAGGCATAATTAAAAAACAATACACAATAATACAAATATTACTTAAAATAGAATTAAATAAATCTACCCGTGCTAAAAATATAAATTAAAAACCCATTAAAATTTATAATTAAAAGACAGAGAGAAATATTCAAGGCCGGCCAGTCGAAAGAGATGGGTCTTCAATTTTACACGGAAGGAGCGGAGGTCGGTGGTCGTTCTAATATCAGGGGGAAGGTCGTTCCAGAGGGCCGGGCCCGCCACAGAGAGCGCCCTTCCCCTGGGCGTCGCCCGCTGACAAAGTCTAGTGGACGGCACCCGGAGAAGCCCCTCTCTGTGGGAGCGAATCGGTCGTGAGGATGTGTGGGGCAGGATCCGATCTCGCAGATAGCTAGGTCCCGAGCCACAACCGTGAAGTGTTAATGCCACTGTATAGTGCCTTGGTAAGGCCACACTTGGAATACTGCATACAGTTTTGGTCGCCACGATGTAGAAAAGACGTGGAGACTCTGGAAAGAGTGCAGAGAAGAGCAACCAAGATGATTAGAGGACTGGAGACTAAGACATATGAAGAACGGCTGCAGGAGCTGGGTATGTCTAGTTTGATGAAGAGAAGGACCAGGGGAGACATGATAGCAGTGTTCCGATATCTCAGAGGGTGCCACAAAGAAGAGGGAGTCAAACTTTTCTCCAAGGCACCTGGGGGCAGGACAAGGAGCAATGGGTGGAAACTAACCAAGGAGAGAAGCAACTTAGAACTAAGGAGAAATTTCCTAACAGTAAGAACAATTAACCTCTGGAACAGCTTGCCTCCAGCAGTTGTGAATGCCCCAACCCTGGAAGTCTTTAAAAAGATGTTAGACAGCCATTTGTCTGAAATGGTATAACGTTCCTGCCCATGCAGGGGGTTGGACTAGAAGACCTACAAGGTCCCTTCCAACTCTGCTATTGTATTGTATTATTGTATAAGCCTTTCCCTGAAATTTCTAAAAAGCAGAGACAGACATTTTTGAAGATCATGATTACAAAAGGTCTTCATTTTACACATGGCGATTCTTCTGTCTACCAAACAATTTGAATTGTCCACCCTTCATTATTCATATTAGGCAAAGCATTCTTTCCATATGTCACCATTGCCATGATGTACTTGGGGTAGTGATCCACATAGGATGCACTTAAAAATAGACAAAGCTTTGATCAACCCATCGTGCCAATTTGGTCATATCCTAGGTATATCCTTGACCCCTGCATCAGCTTTTATCCCATTATACACTCACATTTCACCATCAGATTTGCAAACCGTTTCCTTATTTCTCTCCCTTCGTGGGTTTTTAGCAAGCATGTCAATTGTTTCTCATGGTCCTTCCAGGTGGTCGTGAAAGAAAGTTCAGTCTTTACTCTCTGGGTTTCAGTGGTCCTTTTTTGGAACAATTTCTGATGATCTTCTAATCCTTGGATAGACAATTGTATGGGCTCAGCAAAGCAATGATAAGGTATTGAACATGCCACTGTATACCTACTGCCTTCTTTCATCTCTGGGGACACAGTTTGTATCAGTTCTGAAGGGGTTTCTGCAATCAGATAATTGAAGGAAGAAAATATTTTAGACAGATGTTGAATAAAGTGGAATTGCTTTTTAATGAAAGCAATTTCATTGAATGAAAAAAAATTTTTAATTGAAAAAGTTTTATTCAAACAAATTTTCCCCTTTTTACCCCCCGACATATAATATAAATATAAATCACATACAAATAATATACCCCCTCCCCTCCCCCCTGTCTTAAAATAAATTTGTCATTCAAATATTGTATCCCCTCACCTCCCAACACTTATAATGTAAATTTCTCTTAAAGTAACAATATCCCATTAACCCCATCTTCTAAATTAATTGAACATATATAAATCATAATATAAATTTCTCTTAGAATAACCGTATCCCATTAATCCCATCTTCTATATTAGTTATACATATATATTTCCCCACCCTCCACCCTAACCCTCCCCCACCTCCCATTCAAACCCACCCCCCTGACTTCTGCTATACACCACTCTAATAATTCCAAACGTCCCATATAATATTTGCTCTGTTCACATTGTATCCCTTGCTTATCACCCTATCAATCTAAACATTCTTACCTAAAGGCTACATAATACTTCCTAGTCTGGTATTTATTCTGTATATAATCAATCCATTTTGCCCATTCCTGTATATAATTCTCCTGTTTCTGATCTTTTAAGAAAGCTGAAATTTTTGCCATTTCCGCAAACCCCACCACTTTCTGAATCCATTGGTCAATTGTCGGTAAAAAATCTTTTTTCCAGTGCTGAGCAATCAACAACCTAGCTGCTGGTTACAGCAGCTAGAATGAAAATTTCTTCATTTAGAAATCTGTCACGCTCAAACCAGTATTTTATCATATACTCTGACTAAAACTGAACTCTTGAGT
Source organism: Rhabdophis nuchalis (assembly GCA_039707465.1). Lineage (NCBI taxonomy): Eukaryota > Metazoa > Chordata > Lepidosauria > Squamata > Natricidae > Rhabdophis > Rhabdophis nuchalis. The sequence continues at coordinate 9,467,914 of CM077654.1, forward strand.
GGAGAAAGAAAAGCCAGAAAAACCCACCTTTACATTTAATGTATATTTATTTTACCCCCTCTCCAATTACCATATTAAAAATTATAATTCAGAAGCAATATCTAAAGGGATTTTGGATTCTGCATCCAAAGTATTTTGGGGAAGGACACAGTGGCAGGAAGTCTCAGGTTGAGCACTCTTGATTGGAAAGATGGAAGGACAAGAAACCGAATATATTATAATTCTCCTTCAGTCAAGCAGTCATAGGTAAAGAGGAAGATAAGTTTCTGGACAATCTTTCCTCCCCATTTGAAAAAATATGGCCAAGCTATCCTTCTACTGAATTAGGAAAGCAGAGTATTTTAAGTCCTACAGATGGAAAGCACCATTTTCTTCTTGAGACCTTTGAAAGTTATGTCCTAATTAATAGCCTGGAATCATTTGTAGACTGGAAGTTGCAAGTTCAAAGCTTGTTGGTGATGTTTTGAAAAGGAAGGTTTTGTACTGATAGAGATAAGAAGAGAGACAGAGGAAGAGGAGATCTCAGAAAAACTTACCATGAACTGTAATATTAACTGTAGAAAACCATTTCATTTGCCCAGGCAAGTCTCCAGATATCCAATGAAATCTGACCCCATAAATGCCTGTATCACTTTGGTGGAGCTGGGAAATTTTCAAACTGCAGTTTTTGCGTTCTAAATCACCCACAAATGTCATTCGATTACGAAGCTCTGAACTGACTTCAGTTGTTGTCTCATTCTTCTTGCATAAGATCTTTCCACTGTAGTCACTTAGGTCCTTATCAAATAAAGGGTTAAAATACCAAACAATGGACACAGGGTTGATAGATCGACTGTTATACTGCTTTTCGATCTTGCATGGAATGATCACACAAGATCCCTCCCAAGCATTTATGGTTAGGGGTGTCACAGATAATGGATCACCTAGAGAACCTGAAAAGAGAATCAAATAATGATACTTGGTTAAGATCCTTCTCCTTACCTCTCAAAACAAAATGCACTGAGAGAGCAACAAGTCAGTAGTGTTTTCTTACTTCCACAGTGAAAACCCTCCGTCCAATCTCAGATTTTGCTCACAAAGTCACGCTGTCACAAAGAAATGCAATGATCGAGCCATAGCTTGATTCCTCCAAGGAGGTCTTTTCATTTCCATCCTTGCCACTGCTCCTTCATCACAAAGTTGAAAAGAGTTTCCAAGAAGCTGTTGATAGGCTCATGGGGAGTTGCATGACAAAGAAAAAAATGCAACAGTCCCAAAACACACCAATTTAGAAGAATAAAGAGTAGAGTAGAGTAGAGTAGAGTAGACTAGAGTAGAGTAGAATAGAATAGAATAGAATAGAATAGAATAGAATAGAATAGAGGGTAGGGTAGGGTAGGGTAGAATGGAAGGGAAGGGAAGGGAAGGGTAGAGTAGAGTAGAGTAGAGTAGAGTAGAGTAGAGTAGAGTAGAGTAGAGTAGAGTAGAGTAGAGTAGAGTGCAATGCAATGCAATGCAATGCAATGCAGGGCAGGGCAGGGCAGGGCAGGGCAGGGCAGAATAGAATAGAATAGAATAGAATAGAATAGAATAGAATAGAATAGAATAGAATAGAATAGAATAGAATAGAATAGAATAGAACCCAAGTATGGGTGGGCACACAAGGAATTTGTCTCCAGTGCATAAGCTCTCAGTGTACACACAAACAACAAAGTGATACATCATAGGTCATAAGATACAATCATAAATCATAAAATACAGCAACAATTGATGAATCATAATATACCAATAGGAGAAGGTAGTAGGAATGATGGGAGACATGAAAGACGAGAAGATGACAAGGATAATCGCAATACAGCCTACCCTACTAGATGGGTAAATACCTTTGAGCAGAAGACAGTGCTGCTTGAAAGAAATATCAGAATCTCTCCCCTCTCATTCTCTACATAAAACTAAAACTGTTCTGGCTTTCTTTGATTCCCTGTTGATGGAAACCTACCTTCCATTCTACAACAGGAAATCAGGCTACTTTTTAAGAACGGAATGTCTTCTTACCACCAGCTTCCGGTATCAGCAGCCTACAGCAACTATCACATTCTTCCTAAAAGTACAGAAGATTTCTGTGTAGCTCTTACTTAACCACTGCTGTGTGCCATGACCATTCAAGGTTAGTACATTGCAACTAATCCTCACATGTATAATTGTTGCAGCAGCCCTCAGTCATGGGGTCACCATTAACACACTGTATTTTTCAACCAGGGCACATTTACAAGTGTGTTATTTTGCGACCAAGTTGCCAATCTCAATTGTGGTCACTAAGTAAGACTACCTATACGTAAGCTTTAAAGCAAGGATGCACCAAACTCTAGCGTTTGACTACAAAAAATTTGTCAACGATTAGCATTTGAATCGGCTTTATGTTATCGATCAGGTCAGTCTATTTGATTCTCTATGATCTGTTCAGTTTGATGTTGAAAATTTGATTCTTATAATTGTATAAATATAACTTTTTATTAGCTAAATAGTCATAAGCTTATTATATTGAGTTGTCATATAACAAATGATTATTTGGGGATTTTTTTTATTAGTTTTTATTTGGTTCTTTTTTTGAATTTTACTGCTTAATTGCCTTTTAGCATATAGTTTGGTTTGAACAGTATGGAACATATAAATATTATATTTAGGTTTTCTTACTCATAAGGTTTAAATCAAACTCAGTAATCATTATGGTATTTTGAAAAAGGGAACTTTGAGTATGAATAAACTCTTGGACTTACTTCAATTAATACAATAATACAATAATACAATAGCAGAGTTGGAAGGGACCTTGTAGGTCTTCTAGTCCAACCCCCTGCATGGGCAGGAACCTTATACCATTTCAGACAAATGTCTATCTAACATCTTCTTAAAGACTTCCAGGGTTGGGGCATTCACAACTTCTGGAGGCAAGCTGTTCCAGAGGTTAATTGTTCTGACTGTCAGGAAATTTCTCCTTAGTTCTAAGTTGCTTCTCTCCTTGATTAGTTTCCACCCATTGCTTCTTGTCCTGCCCCCAGGTGCCTTGGAGAATAGTTTGACTCCCTCTTCTTTGTGGCACCCTCTGAGATATCGGAACACTGCTATCATGTCTGCCCTGGTCCTTCTCTTCATCAAGCTAGACATACCCAGCTCCTGCAGCCGTTCTTCATAAGTCTCCAGTCCCCTAATCATCTTGGTTGCTCTTCTCTGCACTCTTTCCAGAGTCTCCACGTCTTTTCTACATCGTGGCGACCAAAACTGTATGCAGTATTCCAAGTGTGGCCTTACCAAGGCACTATACAGTGGCATTAACACTTCACGTGATCTAGATTCTTTCCCTCTGGGGGATTAATTAAGATTACAAAATATTATTTTTTTGTTTGATTGGGGACTGTTCCCATTTATTTTACTTTTTACTATTTTTAGCGGGTTTGCTTGCCATCAAAAGGAAGAGCCAACCTTGCCTTGACATTAGTCATGTAATGTAACAAAAAGCACATTTTGTGGTCGTTTTGACACTTATGCAATCTTGAAACCAATGTGGGAGATTTTCAAGGGAAGCTCCTGTTTGCAAAAGCATGTGATATATCAATAACATTCTCAAAGAGATTTTTTTCCCCTACACTCTGTTAGAAAGCTTTGGAAAATTATAAAGTTTCTCTCCAGGGTCCAGAACAGTGGTCCCCAACCTTGTTTTTGCCCATGCCCCACCTAAGCATCTCTAAAACCCTGATGCCTCCCCCCCCCATGTGACATATAATTCTTACTATTCAAAAAGTGAACTCCTACTCATGCGGAGGAAGCCTAAAAAGCCATTAACTTGGTTTAAACAAGGTTCAAAATGCCCCTGTTAAAAATCAAATTCCCCCCGCCCCCCCGTGTGGGGAGTGGGCCGCACATTGGGAACCACCTGTGACTGGTCCAGAGGTTATGTGAACTTAATGACTGTTCATTTAGATAGTCCCTTCGGGGAGAGGGGGCGGTCTAGAAATTCAATAAAATAAAATAAATAAATAAAAGAAAAACAAAAGCTCAACAATCTAAAATTCTATAATTAAAGTATGAAAATATCACAGAATAGCCCTATGGAACAAATTGAACTTATTTTTTCCTACCCATAAAGTATCTGAATTCAGCGGATTAATTCCAGAAAGTTGAAATCTTCTACACCAACTTTCCTAATGATAAAAGAGGCTGAATTTAAAAGAAGGACTAGGGGTGACCTGATAGCAGTCTTCCAATATTTGAGGAGCTGCCCCAAAGAAGAAGGGGATCAAGCTATTCTCCAAAGCATCTGAAGGCAGGACAAGGAGCAATGGGTGGAAACTAATCAGGGAGAGAAGCAACCAAGAACTAAGGAGAAATTTCCTGACAGTTAGAACAATTAATCAGTGAAACAACTTGCCTCCAGAAGTTGTGAATGCTCCAACACTGGATGTTTTTAAGAAGAGATTGGACAACCATTTATCTGAAATGGTGTAAGGCTGCCTGCTTGAGCAGGGGATTGGACTACTAGATTTCCAAGTTCCCTTCCAACTCTACTATTCTGTTCTGTTCTTTTAAAAAAAAAACCCATAGAAACAAAATCTTTTGCAAAGAGTATTATTTATTTATTTGTTTGTTTGTTTGTTTGTTTGTTTATTTAGACTTTTATACCGCCCCCTCTCCGGGTAAGACTCGGGGCGGTGCACAGCAGATAAAAATACAAATAATACATACACCTGAATAAATACATTCATACACGAAAACCAAATTAAATTAAGAACTGTGCTAAAAATTTAAGACACTACAACCCTATAAAATTAATTACTAAAATCGACGTCTAAAGTCTAAACCAGGCCAGCCTGGTGGAACTCACCAGTGAACTCATAAAGCAGAACTGGAAAATGCAAGCATTAAATATACTGAATGTTATATAACAAGGTAAGAGGTGATAGCTTTATTTCTACCCATCCATTCAGCCATTCGGCATTCCAAGGAGTTTCTGTTCTGAACCTTGAATGATCTCTGTTATATGGTCGTTCGTTTGTTTTTGTTCTTATTTATTTATTTAGTCACGCATGAATTAGATAACAGATATAAGTATGGACATGATTATGAATACATGAAATGAAAATGAATACAAGGGAATGTTAGGACAGGGATGGTAGGCATACTTGTGCGCTTATGCATGGCCCCTTAAACACCTCTTAGGAATGGGGTGAGGTCAACAATAGACAGTCTAAGGTTAAAGTTTGGGGGCATTTGGGGAAGAAACCACATTGTCAGGTAATGCATTCCAAGCATTGACCACTCTATTACTGAAGTCGTATTTTCTGTTTGGAGCGGTTTATCATAAGTTTGTATCTATTGTGAGCTCGTGTGTTGTTGTGGTTGAAGCTGAAGTATTCATTTACAGGTAGGGCATTGTAGCAGATAATTTTATGTACTACGCTTTGGTCAGATCAAAGATGGAGAGGTTCTAAGTTGTTTAATCCCAAGATTTCAAGTCTGGCGGCATAAGGGTTTCTGTTGTGAGCAGAGGAGTGGAGGACTCTTCTCGTGAAATACCTCTGGACCTGTTTGATTGTATTGATGTTTGATATGCAGTGCGGGTTCCAGACAGATGAGCTGTATTCAAGAACTGGCCTAGCAAAAGTTTTGTATGCCCTAGTTTGCAGTTCAATATTACCAGAAGAGAAGCAACACAAGATGTGATTAACAACTCTTAATGCCTTATTGGCAATGCTGTTACAGCGAGCTCTGGGGCTTAGATTGTTTGAGATGAGTACTCCAAGGTCCCCTGACAGTGTTGGGGTTGTCTATGAGGTCATATTACATCCCTAAAGGCAGAGAAATCTACTTTATTGCAACCCACACAAGAGAACTCTCTGTTGTTACAATCTAATGTAATTCAGATTCCCTTTTCTCCCTTGGCAGAACATATTGACACCCACACCCACACCACACCACATACACACACTTGTTCTACACACATTTAGAACAATTACCTGGAAGGAAGAGCAGCCATAAGAAACACCTCATTGTCAGTTTAAGCCTAGGGAAAGAAAGCAGAGTTCAGATTGTAGCTACCACTAACTGATACGCTAGGTATTAATAAAGTTGGCAACACCAGATTATTTGACAAAAATGGGTGTTTATGGAAATATGCCAATTAAGAATGGTTTTTTCATTCCATAATACAATACAATGCAATACAATACAATACAATACAATACAATACAATACAATACAATACAATACAATACAATACAATACAATACAATACAATACAATACAAGAGCAGAGTTGGAAGGGACCTTGGAGGTCTTCTAGTCCAACCCTCTGCCAAGGCAGGAAGCCCTATACCATTTCAGACAAATGGTTGTCCAACATCTTCTAAAGGACTTCCAGTGTTAGGGCATTCACAACTTCTGGAGGCAAGCTATTCCACTGATTAATTGTTCTAACTGTCAGGAAATTTCTCCTCAGTTCTAAGTTGCTTGAGTGATTCTATTACAGTTTAATTTCCAGTTTCTTACCTGTTTCTTTTGGGGAGCTATTTCCTAGCAATCCCCTCAATCAAAAGTCGAGGGGATATGACTCAAGGCCGAAGGCGCACGGAACGCTGTTCCCTTCCCACCAAAGGTGGTTCCTGTTTTTCTACTCGCATTTTTTACAAGCTTTCGAACTGCTAGGTTGGCAGAAGCTGGGACAAATAACGGGAGCTCACTCCATTACGTGGTGCTAGGTATTCGAACCACCGAACTACCGGTCTTTCTGATCGACAAGCTCAGCGTCTTAGCCACTGAGCCACCGCATCCCCTTGACATTCTAGAGTATGATGGTCCATAATAAATGTACAACACTAGCACTGTTTAAAATAGTATATATGCTATTTATTTTTGCCTTTGCTTCATGGCAATTGGAGTGCCAGGGCAATTACACTGTATTCAGTATATTTATATGTAAACAATAAAAAAATTTTAAAAAGAAAACAAAACAAGCAAGCCCATCCACAGATCATTACTTGCCTTGTAGATCATACTGGGTCTTGCAAGATTGAGGTTCTGGAAGTGACTTGCTGCTGAAGAATCCGTTCCTCGTCGTCTCAGGAGTGCAATATGAGACAAGCAACCACAGCAATGCCTTCTCTGTGATCATCAAAAAGCTTGTGTCTTCAAGCTCCAAGTAACATCTGTCATTGTTACTTCCTTCTTGCTACCCTCGAGTGATACAAGATCTGCGTGCATCCGCTAAGGTCAAGCTTGATTTCATCTTGGTAGCTCCAGCAGTTTATGGGTGTTTACTGACCCTGTGCAGTGGTTGCTCAAGATTTAAAAGATGGGCCAGGCACCACGGAACAGGATTCTTCATTGAGTGAACCTAAAAAGAGAGATTGGGCCAGCAATAGCAATAGCACTTAGACTTATATACTGCTTTACAGTGCTTTACAGGCCTCCCTCTAAGAGGTTTACAGAGTCAGCCTCTTGCCCCCCAACAATCTGGGCCCTCATTTTACCCACCTCAGAAGGATGGAAGGTGAGATTTGAACTGCCCAAATTGCAGGCCGCCAGCAGTCAGCAGAAGTTAGCCTACAGTACTGCACTCTAACCACTGAGCCACCACAGCTCTTCCTGGCTGCCCCCATTGGCTGCCACATGTAACGATGAGTTCTCCTTTGCTTGTTGTTGTTATTGTTGTTAGTTGTGAAGTTGTGTCTCACCCATCGCGAACTTAAGGACAATGTTCCTCCAGGCCTCCTCTGGAGTCCATTGAAGCTCACGCCAACTGCTTTGGTGGCTCCATCCAACCACCTCATTCTCTGTCATCCTCTTCTTCTTTTGCCCTCAATCGTTCCCAACATGAGGCTCTTCTCCAGGGAGTCCTTCCTTCTCACTAAATGGCCAAAGTATTTGAGTTTCATCTTCAGGATCTGGCCTTCTAAAGAGCATCTTCTTTGCTAGAGTCTCCTTTGCTTGTGGTCTCCATAGAGAAGATGAAAGACCACCTCTCTGAGAGGCTTGACCATTGACAGAGTGCTAGTTTCAGTGACTCTCAAATGATCCTCAGTTTTAGGATTCTAGTACATTTGCAAAAAATCCGATTGCTTCCACACAAAAATAAACCATCTACAAATGATGTTCAGAAACAGTTCTTCTTTCCATGCAGATCTGCAAACGATCTATCATATTTAGCAGGTTCGTTCAGTAAATAAAGGAGAAGCTTCTGGGGGTACAAATAGTTTTCTTTCATTTAATTTCATACACTTCCCATATCTATTTTAGACAAAAAAAAAATACCAGAAAGACTGAAGCTGCTAAATGGCGCAATTCGAAAATTCTGAACTGATGCTTGATAATTTGAATTAACTGCATGATTAATATCTCTTCGGAAAATTATTGTGTGGCAACAGCACTTTAACAATGAAAGTTCTCTAGATTGGGTTGGATTTTCAAATAGCTTAACCTGTTTGTGACAAAGCAGGGGAAAGGTTATGACTAAATCCAGGTTTCCCAAGGCGTTCACTATTAAACCCCAGATTATATTATAATTATAATCAGATCATACTGTGTTTCCCTGAAAATAGGACCCACCCCAAAAGTTGGCCCTATCACATCATTTGCGCAGGCGCTCAATATAAGCCCTACCCCACCCCTCCCCAAAATAAGACCTATTTAAGCACCTGTGCAGCTGGTGGCCACTATTTCCTTTGGTTGCTTGCAGTGATGTGACATGAGTGAGAAGGCATGGGGGGAGGGGAGGACTGCTGAATGCACGTCCATGAAGCAGCTGATCTGCAGCCACTTTAGGAGCTGCCTTGCCTAACACGACCGTGCTTCTTGAAGCTGGCAGCAGGAGCGCCCCGCAGATCAGCTGTTTCACATTAGGCAAGGAGGCTCCTAAAGCGGCCACAGATCAGCTGTTTTGTGGAGGCTCTGCACGCACCTAAAGTGGCTGAAGATCAGCTATTTTGCATTAGGTAACGGAGGCGGGAGGTGGGAGGCGGGAGGCGGGAGGCGGGAGGCGGGAGGCGGGAGGCGGGAGGCGGGAGGCGGGAGGCGGGAGGGACAGTTCACTTCCACCCTCCCCCTGTACAGATGGGAAATTTGGGGCGGGGGGGAAGACCTCCCCAAAAATAAGACCTGGTGCCTTTTTGGTGGCCCAAAAATATAAGACCCAGTCTTATTTTCAGGAAAACACAGGTAATTATCCGTTGAAAAGAAGTTTGCAAATCATTTCTGTATTTTTTAACTTTTACTTTATTTTTCTTGCACTTTTTGTTGTTCACTTCTATTTTCTTCTTTTAATATTATTCTCTTATTGTTAATAGATCGTCACACAGTCAGCCAGTTGTTTAGACTGGATATGGCATTTTTATCCCCTATCGAGTCTTTTCCCAGGATCCGGGATTGGCAGATGTTCCACTATTATTATCTCTCTAGCATTTCACATCAACTCCTAGTCCTGAAGGTGAGGCTATTGGTGAGACAGCTTTACCCAGGGTTGGATGGTCCAGCATCAATGAGATCAGCCTTCAGTTCTATTGATTATTGTTGTTGTTCTTGTTGTTGTTATTTGTAATACTATTCAAGTAGTATTTACTAAATTCAGTAAATGCGTCATCCCTGAAGCTGACCTGAGCAAGGCCATTTTGAGGCTTCAGTGTTGCCACGCTGGAGCTGGGGGATAGAGAGGGGAGGAATAAAGATAGTGGGGATTTGTAGCCAAAGCAAAATACTTTCTCTTGGGAACCAAGGACATTTCCACAGGTGGTTGTAGAGGGGAGGAGTGAAGCTACCAGGCAACCCGATGATACCTTGATTGGACCATATGGCTAATTGTTTGGGGGAGGGAGAAAACTTTTACTTTTAATTAGTTTGAAACCATGGGAACATTCAGAGTTGGTTTTCACTATATACAGTATATCCAAATAAAACTATTCTTTGAGGAATCTACCTGCCTTGGAGCTATGGGTGTATTACTTGGAACCCTGACAAAATGTTTGGGAATCAAGAAACAGCCTGAAACTTAATGTAGGGGTTGATGGGCTGAAGGGTTTGGTGAACACTGAAATATACACATCTCCATAGATTGCAAATAGGCAACCTTTTGCATCAAAACACTGCCGTTTCCGGTTCTTACTAGTTTTTAGCAATATGAGGAGCACACCGACAATGATTCTAAGAACCTCCTTTTTTATTTAAAAAAAATTATACTCTTCTTTCTTTAAAAACATGTTCAAGTAACAGTTAAAATGGACACAGAAAGTAAAGTAAAATAAATCCAAATGCACAAGAAAATAGTGTGACTTCTCTTTCTTTTCCTCTCTTCTCCATTTCACTTCTTCCAGGTCTTCCAATGGGGCCCATTCATCCTCCGTGCCAGAGTCTTTATCCATTCTTCTCTTCCTCAAAGGTTAATGCTTTGAAGCTTCAAGTATAATGCAAAGAAAGAAGTAAACACCATCTTGTGAGCCATGAAGACAGTGCCAGTTAGATTTTACAACCTCAAAGAGCAACAGGTTATCAGTTACTACTACAAGATCAGGCATTGAATAGAGGAATATGCAAAAGGCAACAGCTAAATAAGGCTTGGTGGCTAGCTACTCCCAGAGACCACCATATCAGTGGTACCACAGGTGGCATTCAACAGGTTCTGACCAGATCTGGAGAAGCGGTAGTGGAAATTTTGAGGAGTTCAGAGAATTGGTAAATACCACCTGTGGCTGGCCCCCGCCCCCATCTATTCTTTGCCTCCCGTGTGTCAGCTGATCGGGAAGGAATGGGGATTTTACAGTATCCTTCCCCTGCCACGCCCACCAAACCACACCCACATAACTGGTAGTAAAAAATTTGAATCCCACCACTGAGTGGTACCCTAAAATGTCACTTATACCTTCAATTCAATTTCAATTTATTAAATTTATAAACCTTGTGGCATTTTTCAGGGCAACTCCAGTCTAGATCACGAGGAGAATGCATATTTTAGGGAGAAATTAAGAGGAAAGTGCATATTTTAAGAGGAAACGCATGCAAATTAAGAGGAAAGTGCATATTTTAAGAGGAAACGCATGCAAACCCATTGCAATTGTTCACTTTTTTCCAGAAGAAATATACACAAATTCTGTTTTAAAAAGAGAGACAGATTGGATGAATGACTGAAGATGTCTCAAGCATAGCAAACTAGATGTATGGACGACATTTACTCACCAAGTACATACAGTGTAATGGGTGGGGAGCGTGATCTGCCCACCCTGTTTTCAGCTTCACAGTGATAGCTGCCCGAATGGCTGGGATTTGTTTTGAAGATTTTCAGGACATCGCCTGCAAAATCCAGCAGTTCTTCATTTTTATACCATTTGAAAGTCAGGTCCATGGGCTTTGCTATTTCGACTTCACATTTCAGATTCACCGAGGCAAATTCATGGATGTACCCTTCTGGCTTTTGCAGGATTTTCATCTCCTTGGGAGCAGCTAGAAGGCAGAATAAAGGAAAAGATTCAGGTGGAGATGACCTGCTCCTTCCATATCATATCACCACCTGGGACTGAGCACTGGAAAATGATGCCTCCTTATAATCCATGTTCATATTACTGCAGAAAAGTCCGATGGTACAAAATAGCAAGAGCGCTTAGACTTATAAACTGCTTCATAGAGCTTTACAGCCTTCTCTACAGCAGTTTACAGAGTCAGCCTCTTGCCCCCAACAATCTGGGTCCTCATTTGACCCACCTCAGAAGGATGGAAGGCTGAGTCAACCTTGAGCCTGTGAGAATCGAACTGCTTGCATTGAGCAGAGTCAGCCTGCAGTACTGCATTCCGATCACTGCGCCACCGTGACTCTTAGGAATTCAAATTGTTATAATATAATACAGTAAAATGACATCTTACCTTGATGACCCTTAAAAGAGACTCTGGGAAATCCCTGAGAGTGAGTGGGGAGGGGAGCCATCCCTTCTGTTCCATGGGAGGCCATTTCCATAGGAAAGAATCCCCACAGATCAGTATTTCTCAACCATGGCCACTTATAGGTTATGGACTTCAACTCCCAGAATTCAACTTCATACATCTTCAACCTGTCAAGCTTGAAAACACTGCTATAGAGCACGGGTCACAGCTCAGGGACCACTAAATTCACAATCCCGCGGACCACTAATATGATCTGCCTAATGACCAGCTGGGTGGGTGTGGCTAGATGGTCATGTGATTGGGTGGATGTGGCCAACTTGATGTCACTGCTCACCCCTCTCCTCCCAGCCACTCCTCACCTGACCGCCCAGGCTCCTTAGGGCCCCAACAGGAAGCCGTTGTTGGAGCTAAACAGCCACCAGGAGAAAGAGTTGGCAAAACAGCTCAGTTCAAATTGGATCTGACCGAGGAGGAGGAAGCTCAGCAGAAGCACCTCACTGAGGACTACAAGCATAGGTTTTCCAAGCAAAGGGAAGACCTGTGGGAGTGCAAGGCCAGGTGCCGCAACTTGGAGGCTCAGCAGGCTGAGATGGTCAGCCAGTTCCAGGCCACGATGCAGTCCCACTGGAACGAGGCCCTCTGGGCTCTTCGCCACCAGCTGTGTTTCCCACAAGCCTCCAGCCTCCAGCTTTCACCCAAAGCCCTTCTCCAGGAGACTGAAGTAGACCCTCCAACCAGGGGGGAGACTCTCTGCAGCAACACAAATGTTAATTGCATATCCTTAGTTTGAGGATACTTGATTTAGGTAAGGTAAAGGTTCCCCTCGCACATATGCCCTAGTTCTTTCTGACTCTAGGGGGTGGTGCTCATCTCTGTTTCAAAGCCGAAGAGCCAGCGCTGTCCAAAGATGTCTCCCTGGTCATGTGGCTGATATGACTAAAGGCACACAGAAGGCTGTTACCTTCCTATCAAGGTGGTCCCTATTTTTCTACTTACATTTTTTACGTGCTTTCAAAATGCTAGGTTGGCAGAAGCTGGGACAAGTAACGGGAGCTCACTTCGTTACACGGCGCTAGGGATTTGAACCGCAGAACTGCTGACCTTTCTGATTGACAAGCTCAGCATCTTAGCCACTGAACCACCGCATCCCACATCCCTGATTTAGTGCAATATAAAAAATGTAAATATATTTTCTGCGGACCACCAAATTTTTCTCACGGACCACCATTGGTCACCGCTGCTATAGAGAACACCAACTTTCAGGCCATCCATCACATCTCCTGACCTTAAGCATGCATTCTCTAACTCAGAGGTCTTCAAACTTGGCAACTTTAAGACTTGTGGACTTTAAATCCCAGAATTCTTCAGTCTGCCTGCTGGAGAATTCTGGGAGTTGAATTCCACAAGTCTTAAAGTTGCCAAGTTTGAAGACCTCTGCTCTAACTGATTTAGTTCTCCTCCCTGCAAAACCCCATGTCTTCTGGGGAGCATTTTGTATTTCCTTTCTTCAGTGATTCAAGTTTTCAAAGCTGTAAATTCATTAGTGCTACTCACAGTAGACCTCCAAGATGACTATTGGAGATGCAGTGCAGCCAACCCTGTTGCATACTTCACATTCATAAGACGTGTTGTAAGGTCCGGATGTTGCAGGGTAGGTCATTAGATTTGGACCACTGTATTTATATTCAATCGTAGAGGGATCTGACTTAAACCAGTTAAACCAAATATCGCTGGGCTTGCTACTGCCAAAAGAGCAGTTCATCATGATGGTATCTCCTTCCTTAATGGGAAGATCATTTAAAATATCAAGCTGGACATCCTTGGGAGCATCTGGAAAAATCAATTCAATACATCTCTCAGCAAAGGAAATAGACATGAATATATTATGACTATATAATATTAAGGAATGTGTATATATAGAACCATTCACATTTTGCCTAGCAAAAATAAACCAGTTGATAAAACCACATATTTAAAATATCTGGGATCTTAACTTCCAGAATTTTCCAGCAGACTTGTTGGAGTAGAAGATCAGCTGAATTGCTGAGATCAGAATAGAATAAGAGTTGAAAGCAGCACCCACCCAGACACACACAGTCAGATTACATAGATCAATAATCATTGTTTTGAAAATGTCCACTTTTCGCAGAAAAAAACATTGGAAATTCCGTAAGCCTACCCCCCCAGAATAATCCTGGCAAAAGTTCATTACTTAGAATAGAATAATAGAGTTGGAAGGGGCTTTGGAGGTCTTCTAGTCCAACCCCCTGCTTAGGCAGGAAACCATACACCACTTCAGACAAATAGATATCCAACATCTTCTTAAAGACTTCCAGTGTTGGAGCATTCACAACTTCTGGAGGCAAGTCCTTCCATTGATTAATTGTTCTAACTGTCAGGAAATTTCTTCTTAGTTCTAGGTTGCTTCTCTCCTTGATTAGTATCCACCCATTGCTTCTTATCCTCAGGTGCTTTGGAGAATAGCTTGACTCCCTCTTCTTTGTGGCAGCTCCTGAGATATTAGAAGGCTGCTATCATGTCTTCCGTGGTTCTTGTTTTCATTACATTAGACATACCCAGTTCCTGCAACTGTTCTTCATCTGTTTTAGCCGCCAGTCCCCTAATCACCTTTGTTGCTCTTCTCTTTGAGCAACAAAGATTGAGAAACTTTGATCTAATTCCTCCCATTAATCCACATTGCCTTCTTCACTGTAGCTTTTATAGTCTACATCAGTGAGAGCTAACCTTTTTTGGCTCACGTGCCAAAAATGGGGGGAGTGCAGGGGAGTCTGTCCATGGGCGTGCCATACCCATAATGCTATGCTCTCTACATGGGGCTTCCCTTGAGGTGCACTCGAAAGCTACAGCTAGTCCAAAACGCAGCCACGCGGGTGATTATGGGAGCCACTAGATGCTCCCACATAACACCGATCCTGAGCGAGCTGCATTGGCTTCCTGTGGTCTTTCGAGTGCGCTTCAAGGTTTTGACAACTATCTTTAAAGCGCTCCATGGCTCAGGGCCTAATTATATGCGAGACCGCCTCCTGCCCCACACATCCCTTAGACCGATACGCTCCCACAGAGAGGGCCTTCTCAGGGTGCCGTCGGCCGGACAATGCCGGCTGGCGACACCCAGGGGAAGAGCCTTCTCTGTGGCGGGGCCAGCCCTCTGGAATGACCTACCCCCTGAATTACGTACCATCACCGACCTCCGCCTCTTCCGCCAATGTCTCAAGACATATTTGTTTCAACAAGCCGGCCTAGCCTAACCTCCCATGGGGACTTTTAGGTAGTTTTAAATTGGGTTTTTAAAATTTGGTTTTAGCACAGGATAGGTTTATTTAATAGTCTTTTAAATTATATTTATTGTACTTTGTATGTTTTTTAAATTTCCTGTGCGCCGCCCTGGGTCCTCGGTGGAGAAGGGCGGGATACAAATTTAAATAAATAAATAAATATGTATATGTATATTTATATTTTATTAGATTTCTATCCCGCCCTATCTCCCGAAAGGGACCCAGGGCGGCGACCCCCTGCTTTTGCGTGCTTTTTTCACCCTTCCCAGGCTCCAGAGGCTTTCTAGGAGCCTGGGGAGGGTGAAAACAGTCTCCCCCCACCTCCAGAGGCTTTGGGAGCTTCCCTGAAGCCTC
This sequence comes from Rhabdophis nuchalis, assembly GCA_039707465.1. Classification (NCBI taxonomy): domain Eukaryota; kingdom Metazoa; phylum Chordata; class Lepidosauria; order Squamata; family Natricidae; genus Rhabdophis; species Rhabdophis nuchalis. The sequence goes on from CM077654.1 coordinate 9,483,452, forward strand.
CAGAAGGAATAAAACAGCCTCAAAAGGAGGCCTAAATCAGCTGGCCAGCGCACACAAGCACGCTGGAGCTGACAGGGCAACGCCTTGCGTGCCCTAAGAAATGGTTCCGCGTGCCACCTGTGCCACCCGTGCCATAGGTTCGCCATCACTGGTCTACATCCATCAAAGGAATGGCCCAGTGCAAAGCAGACATATGAAATTACAGTATGGGAAAAGAGAACCATGTTGAGATTACAGAAAAAGAGAACTATGTTTGAATTGTGTATTTAAAGCATCTCACTTTCCATGATATTTCCCTTTTTTGTAAGGAAGTAAATTGCAACAGAACATTCAGCGTAGCATGGACTCTCATATATATATATTCCCGGAGCTTCATAGCTTTCAGCTTTCATGTAATCTCATTGAAGTCCTAGCTGAAAGTAATGCTTACTGACCTTAGCAGATCTTGGGAAACTAAACTATGTCAGGCCTGCTTAGAAGTTTGATGGGAGGTCATCTTGAAATATCAGGATTGTGCACTAAACTGAGAACTCAAAAAAAGCAAACAAACCCTATACTAGATAACATAAAATTAACCAACTATTTTAATAGTGCTGATTAGAAAATTGTGTGAATATGTCCATTAAGTCAACTGGAGTCAGCTCAACTTAAAAGAGACTGACTAGTTTCCTAAGTTTTTTAAAACCATGGAATCTAACCAGTGGTGGGATTCAGCCAGTTCACACCACTTTAGGAGAACCGGTTGTTAACTTTCTGAGCAGTTTGGTGAACTGGTTGTTGAAAGCAATTGTCAGGGCAGAGAACCGGTTGTTAAATTATTTGAATCTCACCACTGAATTTAACTCATCTTGAGTAGAACTTTCTCAGTCCCCAAATCATTCAGTTACATAGTTCAAAACTATGGTCTTTATTGGTTGACACCACCTCCTCCACACACACATATGACTACATTAGTTTCAGAACTAACTATGCTAGGCTTCGAGGCCTTCTGTTCATTTGCTAGGTGGATTCCTAAGCTTCTAGTCCCAAATCCTGTTCTGATGGCGCCATCATTCAAAAGGGCAATTTCCTTCTCCACCGTACACTTACATTTCACGTTCAACTTCATGGTGTTCTGAGATAACACTTCTGCCCCCGACTTGAACAAGCAACTCAGCATTTTCCCATTGTCCTCCCACGTTGGTTCAAAGCTCAGGGAAGTCTGAATCACTCCACTTCCAACTGTTCTTTTTTGTAGCAGTAAGTGTTCCTCTTCTAAACCATTCAAAGTCACGTTTACTAGCTTGTGAGGGCAATGATAGGGAACCGAACATATCACTTGGGTTATCTTCTTCTCCTGGGTGTTCACAGGAAAAATTTCCAGGATGGGCTGTGGCGGTAACTCTGCAAATGAGAAAGCAAAACCTATAGCCCACTTTTAGACTAAGCACAAAAGACGCTGAAATTAGAATCACAAGAAGAGAATGTAAAGGAGGAGGCTATAAAACTCCTCCCCAAGTCATGAAAATGTTATCACCAAGGAAGAAGTCATGAGTTGGGTTATCTCTCCAATATTTCAGATTTGGAAGAAAAAAAAACAACTCTCAACTATTCAACAATGGAACTTGTCAATAAATAGCACGATGGATGGTCCTTTCCTGCATCTCTCCAAACAGAGCAGTGTTTCTCAACTTTAAGACTTGTAGACTTCAATTCCCAGAATTCCCAAGCAAGTCACACAAAAACAGAAGCTGAAAAAAATGGCCTGTTGGGGAAAGTTCTCTGGAGCAGGAAATTGGATTCTGTAAATCATAAACTTGTTGGGTGGAAAGGGCCAGAGGGGTCATCTGGTCTACTTATTCACAATATACAGAGAACTCCATAAAACTATCCATGAGAGGTGGCTATGCACCTCTCATGGATAGTTTCCTAAAAACTAACAGCCCCTTTAAGTTATGGGGTTTGTTCAACATCCTTGACCCATGCCTCTTAAAGACTGGGTGGGTCATTAGCTAGCCTTTTGGGGGGGGGGGTAGTCATAGAATAAAGACTGGGATGCCATGACCTTGTTCTCTGGGACAATGATGGTATCTCTTTTAATTGTTAGTTATTTTAATAATTGTCCCTGGGGTTATATGTAGTGTGTATAGTATTATTTGTTCGTTGTCTTATTATTATACTGTTTTTAAACCAATTTATGGGTGTTAGGATATATATTTCACACAGTTGTTGATAACTGGAGCAGTCTATAAGACTAGCAAAATCAATAAAAAAAATAGATTGTTCAAACCCAGAAAACAAATGAATTTAACAAGCAATTTACATGTGGTTACCAAACCAAGCTGTTTATTGTATTTACTACATGCTTAGTGAATTAATTCGTTTTCTGAGTTTGCCCATTACATTGACTTATAAAAGGGCAAAACAACCTGGGTTTTCACCATTTGCTAGGAGGAAGAGGAAGAGGAAATAATAATAATAATAATAATAATAATAATAATAATAATAATAATAATAATAATAATAATAATAATAATAAGAAGAAGAAGAAGAAGAAGAAGAAGAAGAAGAAGAAGAAGAAGAAGAAGAAGAAGAAGAAGAAGAAGAAGAAGAAGAAGAAGAAGAAGAAGAAGAAGAAGAAGAAGAAGAAGAAGAAGAAGAAGAAGAAGAAGAAGAAGAAGCAGCAACAGCAGCTTGGATGAAAAGTGAAACATCTTCAAAGAATAACCAGAAAGTCCAGTTGCCTCTTGAAAAAAAACCTTTGGGACAACCATGACCTGGATGACTGAGAATCTGCACAGACATTCAGCTATGCACTTTGGGATGAACACCCTACGATTCTGTGATAAATTGAAATCTGTTTCGTTATCCCTCCTGTAACCGGAAGCTTTGAAGATGGTCCAAAATGCTTGATGGGAACCAAGATGTATTTAAAAAAAGTAGCGAGAACACGTCATCTGGCCTTACTCTTGCATTAGCTTGCATACTTAGAAGCTACCGATTACCAAAGATGCTTCTTGCGGGGAAAATACACGGACATAGAAAACAGCTTTTGTCAGGTGAGACTCAGACTGAACATTTCTTACCTCCAACATTCAGTGAAGCAGTAAGGGACCGCTTGAATTGCCATGGGTATGTGTTAACGGAAAGAGTCGCCTTTACTTCATATATCCCACTGTCAAGGGTTCGCACTGGACTGATCAGCAAGCTGCAATCTCTATTTGTTAAATTCCCAATGAACCATGTCCGGCTTGGTAAAGCATCCTCAGATACAGTTGTGATGGTTCCAGAGGTTTGAGAACTGTTGTACAACAGGATAGTTTTCCCCCCGCTCCAGGTATGGTTTCCAAAAGGCTTAAAATTCCACACTATGCCTGTGACATTGACTGTTCCAGAACTGAGCATCGGGTTGATGTGGCATGGAATCACCACACAGGATTTTTCCCAAGCATACAACGCTTTAGGAACTATGCTTATTGGATTTTCATCACAATGGAAACCTGCAATAGACAAACCATTATGATTTACAAATATTTGTAGCCCATCTAAATGTTGCACATTAAGAATAGGCAACTTTTGAAAACACGGTGTGCCCTAATTTTTGTTTAATGTCAAGTTATGAGTCCTGTCTTAGAGGCCAAGGAAGGGAAACTTTACCTCCAACTCCTATACGTGTTCTGATAAGACAGGGGTCGGCAAACCTAAAGAGTCAAAGAGCCATTTGGATCAATTTCCCACAGAAAAGAAAACACCGGAAGCCACAAAAGTCCTAACAGGAAACCCCCTGTTCAATTCTGGAGCTGACCGGAAGTTCAGTTTCCCTACCATAGAGTCTCCTCCTAGCACGGCATACTTTTTAGTATCTTTGGCCAAAAGTCATAAGATGTTAGGTGAAACATCTCATAGAGAATATCTGTGTAGTAGCTAGGAATCAGAGGTATAATTAATGTTGCCCAAATCTAGAAGATACATATTCCTCATGCCAGAAACAGTCTAATGGTGTTTTGTGCTTATTGTTTATGATAGAGGCAGTGTTAGTATTTCCTCACAGTAGGGAGTACTACAAAAGTTTAGTAGCTTTTAATTGGTTATTTTAAATTGGTTTTATTCACCTTGGATTTTAGAACAGGCCCTAATTAATTTAATATTATTTTAAAGTATGTTATTTATTGATGTTCTTATATGTTTTTATTGATGCCTGTTCACCGCCCTGAGTCCCGCAAGGGAGAAGGGCGGTATACAAATTTAATAATAAACCATAATACCCTGGTTCTGAAACCTCTCTTTGTATGGCTTTCTCTGCCTTTGAAAATCACAAACTGAAAAGGTTTTTCAAATCATGACATCTATATATCTGAAAATACAAGCATTTTATTTGTGATAAATGTGACTTCCATTCATCAGCTGCCCATTTTTAATCAAGTTATGAGTCCTGTCTTAGAGGCCAAGGAAGGGAAACTTTACCTCCAACTCCTATACGTGTTCTGCTAAGGGGTCGGCAAACTTAAAGACTCAAAGAGCCATTTGGATCAATTTCCCACAGAAAAGAAAACACCGGAAGCCACAAAGGTCCTAACAGGAAGCCCCCTGTTCAATTCTGGAGCTGACCGGAAGTTCAGTTCCCCTACCATAGAGTCTCCTCCTAGCACGGCGTACTTTTTCCTCTACCTGTCATAACTGAAAGCCCTATCAATTGTGGAGACAACTGGAAAACCCTCCCCTTGCCATAGAGTCTTCTCCAGGCGCACTTGTGCTTCTCTCCCCTGGAAGCTCCTCTCAAAATTGTGGTGCCAACCAATGACGGAGCTGCAGCAGAGGGAGGAAAGAGCCACATGCGGCTCCAGAGCTGCAGTTTGCTGGCCCCTGTGCTGAGATGATGGCATCTGCCCCTCTCAATTCATGGCAAATAGATGGGGAAGAAATGGAGGTAGTGACAGATTTTACTTTCCTGGGTTCCAAGATGGGGACTCCAGCCAAGAAATTAAAAGACGCTTGTTCCTGGGGAGGAAAGCTATGACAAATCTACATAGCATAGTAAAAAGCAGAGACATCACCATGCCAACAAATGTGTCTATAGTCAAGGCTGTGGTTTTTCCAGTTGAAATGTATGGCTGTGAAAGGTGGACCATAAGAAAGGTTGAGTGCCAAAGAATGGAGGTCTTTGAAATATGGTGCTGGAGAGTCCCTTGGACTGCAAGGCAATCAAACTGGTCAAGTCTAGAAGAGATCAACCCTGACTGCTCTCTAGAACAGGGGTCCCCAACCCCCGGGCCGCGGACCGGTGCCGGTCCGTGGCTGGATGGGAGCCGGGCCGCAGGGCTAGAGAGGAGGAGGAGGGAGGAGGAGGCAGCCCCCTGAGCACAGCACGCGGGAGAACGCAGGCGCGGCTGTTCGCGCCGTTGGAGTGTGCCTCTTCCTCCACCCTCGTCGATGGAAGGATTCCTGGACGACGCCGGACCGGCCACCGATTCCCTCCCCTGCTGGCATGCCGGCCACTCATTTTCTTCCAGGGACTGCGGAGGCTCTGCGGGCTGGGGAGGGAACTGGCGGGTTGCTCCGGCGGCGCACAGGAGTCCCTCCGTCGACGAGGGTGGAGGAAGAGCCCCCACCATCCTCCTGCGTTCTCCCGTGCCCGTTCTCCCCAATGGGCTGCCCCCCTCCCTCCTCCTCCTCTCCAGCCCGGCACCTATCCAGCCACGGAGCCTGAACGAGCGAATGAGCGACCAAGCGTGGCAGGCGGGATGAGGAGGCTGGGGGCGGGGGGACGGGACGACGATGACGACGACAGACACACATAGAGAGACAGAGGGAGGGAGGGAGAGAAAGATAGACAGAGACACAGAAGGAGTGATTGAATGAATGCAAGACAGACAGACACACGCGCACACACACACACAGAGTGACAGAAATGGGCGGATGAAGGAGAGACACAAAGAGAAAGAAAGAAAAAAGTGGGAGAGAGAAAGACAGACAGAGAGAAAGAGACAGAAAGGAAAGAAAGAGACAGGAAAAGATACAGAAAGGGGAAAGAGAAAGAAATAGAGAGAAAGGGAAAGGGAGAAAGAAAGAAATAGCGAGAGAAAAAGAGAGACAGAGACAAAGTAAGAGAAAGAAAGAGAGAGAGAGAGAGAAAGAAAGAACTTATGACCACAGTTGAGGCCAAAAGTTTGGTTGCTAACCAAGATCATTGTTAAGTGAGTTTCACATTTTCAAAGTTGGCCACGCCCACCCAGTCACATGACTGCTGAGCCCCTCAGCCGGTCCGCAGAATTTTCTTTAAAATGAAACAGGTCCCTGGTGAAAAAAAGGTTGGGGACCCCTGCTCTAGAAGGCCAGATCCTGTGGAGGAAACTCAAATACGTAATGAGAAGGAAGGACTCACTGGAGAAGATCCTCATGTTGGGAATAGTTAAGGACAAAAGAAGAAGGGGATGAGAGAGAATGAGGTGGCTGAGTGGAGTCACTGAAGCAGTCAGCGTGATCTTAAATGCAGTCCGGAGAATGGTAGAGAACAGGAAGGCCTAGAGGAACATTGTCCATGAGGTCACGATGGGTTGGGCATGACTTCGCAACTACCAACAACAACCTAAAGTTACCCAAACATCCATCACCAGTGTTTAGTAACAGTAAACAAGTCTTTTCATAAATCCATGGCCACCTCATGCTTTTACTCACCTATAACATGAAGTTTGATTGATGGAGAAGGTGTCTTGCCCACACTGTTACTGACTTCACACCAGTATCTCCCAGATTGTGCTGGATCTATGTTTGTAAGGTTCAAGTGTGCATGAGGAGAATCCAATAAAATCATATCCACATCTTTATACCACGTATAACGGAGATTTGTGGGATTTGCTTCACCCACATTGCAATGCAACACAACATTCATGCCTTCATCAATCTGGCCTCCTGGATCTTTCCGAATCCTGAGTTTCCTGGGAGCAACTGCAACAAGATAAAACCAAAGGCATAAGATTAGCATCACCAGTTGCAAAAACATTGGCTTTCACTTCAGTTTCATGCATTGGAACCAAGGATGGGTTGGACCTGACTCATACTGGCTTATAAAACCAACTGTTAAATTTTCTGAATTTTGCAAGCCAGATGAGAACAGAACTGAGATAGGACACCTAGTACGCTGATCAGCTATGTAGTGGCTGGCAACATGGTGCAGTGGTAGCAATGGAGATGACGGAACTGGTTGTTAAACATCAACCAGCATATTACTGGCTATAATTGTAGATAAGCTGGTTCCACATAGGACTGTGCAAATCCTCTGTAGGTAGCAATAAGTTGGTGAAGTTCAAAGAAGACTAGGACCGTGGCAATATGTGGCAAGTGAGAGCCAGTTTGGTATTGTGATTAAGGCACTGGGTTAGAAAGCAGAAGACTGCAAAGTCTGCATTAGGCAGGAAGCCAGTTTGTTGACCTTAACAGAATAACAGAATTGGAAGGGACCTTGGAGGTCTTCTAGTCCAACCCCCTGCTTAGACAAGAAAGTCTACAGCACTTCAGACAAATGGTTATCCAATCTTCTTTAAAATGCCCAGTCTTGGAACATTCACAACTTCTGGAGGCAAGTTGTTCCACTGATTAATTGTTCTATTGGGAAATTTCTCCTTAGTTCTAAGTTGCTTCTCTCCTTGATTAGTTTCCAGTGGTAGGATTCAAATAATTTAACAACTGGTTCTCTGCCCTAATGATTTCACCAGTTCACCAAACCGCTCAGAAAGTTAACAACCGGTTCTCCCGAAGTGGTGCGAACTGGCTGAATCCCACTACTGGTTTCCACCCATTGTTCTCTGTCCTGTCTCCAGGTACTTTGGAGGATAGCTTGACTCCCTCTTCTTTGTGGCAGTCCCTGAGATATCAGAACACCGTTCTCATGTCACCCCAGTCCTTCTTTTCATCAGACTAGACGTTCTTTATCTGTTTTAGCCTCCAATCCCCTAATCATCTTTGGGCCAGTTACTCTCTCTTAGCCTTAGGACAAAGGTAATGGCAAAACACTTCTGAAATTTTGTCAAGAAAAATGCAAGGAGTAGTCTAGGTGTAGATCAAAAGTGCACATACACACAGAGAGAGTACAGGTGTACTCTCCAGGAAGGACAACAAACCTTTATTATTTAACCCATGATATGTTGTGATTTTTCTGCTATCTAAAGAGGTCGAGGAAAATCCCGTTGCATTTGGGTGCCACTTAACACTGATGGAGAGGTATCTGCAATCTCCCTCTTTTAGCGGCTTCATCTCCTGAACATGCTGTATTTGCCAGTCATTGATGTTTCAGGGCTTTCCGCGAATTAACTAATTGGCAATACTCACAGAAGATATCCACAGTGAGCAGTGGAGATGATGTGCAGCCATAAGTATTGCATGCTTCACATTTGTAAGATGTCACTGGTCCAAACCTTGCAGGGAAGGTCAACAGCTGTGAACTGCTGTATTTATAATTAGCTACATGGAGATCGGTCTTCCACCAGTTGAACCAGATGGTACTAGAGATGCTAGTACCCAGAGAGCAGTTCAAAGTGACAATATCGCCTTCTTTTATGGGGAGATCATTCACAACAAAAACCTGGACATCATTGGGACAATCTGGGGGGAGAAAAAGCCAACAGGCTAGAGTGGGTGATTTTGTATAGAAAACAAAGCAGTGATAATATTTCAGAACATAATGTATATTCCCCAAAATGCAGTCATGTTAAAATATTCATGACTGGGAGAGAAATGGGAACAAGGTCAGCCAATGAATAGGACCGTGATGGCGAATCTATGGCACCTGTGGCACACGGAACCATATCTGATAGCATGTAAGGCATTGTCCTATGTCAGCTCCAGCACACATGTGCATGCTGGCCAGCTGATTTTCGGGCTTCTGGAGGGTGGGAGAGGCCATTTTCACCCTCCCCAGGCTTCAGGAAAGGCTCCAGAGCCTGTGGATAGCAACAAATGAACCTACCAGGCCCACTGGAAGTTGGAAAACAGGATGTTTCCAGCTTCCAGAGGGCTTCCAGGGATTGGGGAGGCCATGTGTGTGTTTGTGCTGATAAATAAATAAATAAAGGGAGACTAGTATAGATCTATTTCAAACTATTTAGCTCTCATCAGCTAGCCATACCCTTACTGGGATTTGAACCTGGGAAGTATTACATGTAAGGCAGTTGTAATTCCCACTAGACCACAGGTTCTCCTCCTTGATCAGCTGAGCCAAGGGAATAAGTATATATTGTGTCACAACACCTTCATAGCCATATTCATAACCAGGAATCCAGCTTGGGGAGATGTGACTTGAATTGCCTACTCTTGTCAGAAAAAGCTACCTAAAGTTGCTCATTTCTTCCCAACTTCACACTCACTTTTCATGTCTAGCTCCTCAGTGATGGATGATTTCTGTGACATGTCCTTGTTGCTCAATTGGCAGGTGATTGCTTTCCTCCAAGATCTCACAAATGGTTGAATGGTGACTATCTTCCGCAGTACCCCATTGTCCATCATCATTGTTTCTGGAGTCAAATAAAACTTCTCTAGGCCTTTGAAATTCATACTTATTGGATCTTCTGGGCAATGGGAAGGCACAGAACAAGTCACTTGCAGGGCCCACCTTTCTTGACATTGCAAGGTTTCCAATTTGGGACTTGGAAACAAATCTGTATCCGGAAAATAAAAAGGTATTAAAAATAGGGGGGGAAACTCTGGCCTGATAAATAAGAATTCCAGTACAGTATGGGACACGCTAAATGCTGTGTTTATTAATGCAACAGGATAATGAAATCAGGTTGAAAGGGTTGGAAAGACTCAAAGCCAGTGCTACTCAAAGCCAGATACTTTGGTGTGTATAGTGAAGGTTATGGTTTTTCCCAGTTGCAATGCATGGCAGTGAAAGTTGGACCATAAGAAAGGTTAAGTGCCAAAGATTTGAGGCCTTTGAACTCTGGTGCTGGAGAAGACTCCTCCGAGTCCCTTGGACTGCAAAGCCATCCATCCGGTCAGTCCTAGAGGAGATCAACCCTGACTGCTCTTTAGAAGGCCAGATCCTGAAGAGGAAACTCAAATACTTTGGCCACCTAATGAGAAGGAAGGACTCCCTGGACAAGAGTCTAATGCTGGGAAAGATTGAGGGCAAAAGAAGAAGGGGACGACAGAGAATGAGGTGGCTGGATGGAGTCACTGAAGCAGTAGGTGTGGGCTTAAATGGACTCCAGAGGATGGTAGAGGACAGGAAGGTCTGGAGGAACGTTGTCCATGGGGTCACAATGGGTCAGACATGACTTTGCAACTAAACAACAATTTTAGTAACTTCAAGTGGTCGTAGACAACAAGAAATTCTTTGAACATCAGCAACTTGATTCTCCATAAACCACATCTTTCTGCCAGTCTACAGCAAGATGAAGACCAATGCATTTCCATTCTATGAGTAGCCCTCTATGACCTTTCTCTGCTTGGTGATAGCAACTCAACTTCTTTTCTGAATGAAAACCCTCAATGGAGACCTTGTAAATAAAGCTTCAAGATGATGGATATCATATAGAGTAGTACAATGGCCTAGAGTTGGAGTTCTCACCTCATAATCAGGAGTCTGTGAGTTCAGTCCTAGGTAGAGGCAGATATTTCCCTCTCTGGGCACAATGAGAATATATCTGCTGCAGAGGTGGGTTGCTGCTGGTTCGGCCCAATTCAGGTGAACCGGTGATGGAATTCAGGCCTGGGTCACAGAACCAGCAGTGATCCAGGCCTGCCACGCCCCTGAACCGGTTCCCTCGCTGCTTCTTCACTGTCGCCATTTTGGATTTTAGTGACTATGAGTGTGCAGTTCACTTTAAATTGTTTTGCGCATGCACGCAGAACAATTTCCATTGAACAGTGCACATGCACATTGTGCGCAGGTTGCGAACCCGCAGTAACGCCAGCAGCAACCCACCCCTAACCTGCTGTGAACTCCGCATTTGTGACAGGAAGGGCATCCAGACAGTAACACTCAGCTCCATTCAGTTGTCCAGACTCCACCCCCGCAAGGGATTACAGGGTCATTAAATGACCAAAAAGAAAAAGATAGAGACTATATCCAAATTAAAGAGCAATACATATAGAGGTGTTCTATCCCACAGGCTGCATCACCCCACGCGCACACAGGTTTGGCTGCTTGCCCCTGCTTAATGACGAGATAAGCAAAGACTTTGGTTAAGAGCCCAGATAATTCCAAACATGACTAGAAGGCTGGAGTTGAATCAGTTGCTTCCTGCAAATGTCACCTCCCAACGTCTCACCTATAAGCTCTCTTGGGAGGGGCCACTCAGCAACCACCTTGTTCTAATCATGGCCTACGAGCCTGCCTCTGATGTAACTGCTGCCTCTGTTTCTCAGCCCTGTGTAATCTAGCATCAGGGACAAACTGCTCCTGATCCTCCCCACTACTCCATGCGTCAGGTGACTTCTGGTAGCCAACCAGCCTCTCTGCTTCCTGCTCTGAACCTGTTCACTCCCCAAGGTCTCCATCCTCCTCCAAGGCAGACTCATAGGACTCTTCGCTAGAAGAGTCCATCAGCAGCTCATCCGGACCTGGCTGGGCCACAACATAGAGGTCAGAGAAGAAAAAGCGTTCTTCAAAGTTCTTACCAGAAACTTTCAGTGTAGCTGAAGTATGAAGTATCTGTGGACTAGCTTGATTTTCCACAGATGCAGTCACTTTTATCACATATGTGCCATTGTCTTTTTTCTGGAGCTGAGTAATCATTAAGTTGCAATTTCCCTTTGTTAAATCCCCAACAAACCTCACCCGCCCCTGAAAATCGAGACTTGGTAGGTTTGCATGCTCATTTGGGAGTCTGGAATTATTGTATAAAACGATGCCAACGTAGTCAAATAAAGTCATATTCAAAATAGGCTGAAAATACCAAACCACCGAGGTGGCAACAATTTTCCTAGAATTTATTCTTTCCTCAATCTGACATGGGATTAAGACACAGGATCCTGTCCAGGCCTCCAAGGAATTGGGATTGATCCTCAGCGGGTATTCATAACAGCAAAAGCCTACAATGGAGAAACACAGGAGAAATCATGGTCAACTTTTGGATATTGATGCAGAAAACCAACATATTTATATATTATACACACCCAGGAAAGGTCTCAATCAAATCCAAATGGTCAAAAATGCCTGAAATATCCATTCCGAGGTCTTCATGAAGTTCAAAGTGAAGAGCATTCAAGAATGCAAGCACTATGTAGACAATAAGGAAGATTACCTTGGCAGAAATAAGGAAGGCTCTATTATGAGCCATGATGGCACAGCTGTTAGAGTGCAGTACTCTAGGCTACCTCTGCTGCCTGCTGGTTGCCTGCAATTTGGCAGTTCAAATCTCACCAGGCTCAGGGTTGACTCAGCCTTCCATCCTTCCGAAGTGGGTAAAATGAGGACCCAGATTGTTGGGGGCAAGAGGCTGAATCTGTAAACTGCTTTGAGAGGGCTATAAAGCACTGTGAGGTGGTATATAAGTCTAAGTGGTATGGTAGTGGTAGTAGTATTACCAAAGCAACACGGGGGGAAACCAACAGACAGTGTCCTGATTCACATGAGCATCGATGCAAGAGTAGAAGGAGAATGCAGAATCAGAGTTGCAAGATTCTGTTATTATAGCCAACTAAATATATTGCATTGATATATATTATAATAAACTATATTAATAAATGTAGTTTGAGCTTTCGTATAGCATTGATGTATGTTTCATCTACATAAAGGGGCTGACACGTCATCGCCATCTGTGAATACTGGGATCAATGGATCCTGGCAAACACAGGAGCTACTATCCCAGGGTGTAATAGCAAGGTGGATCTTTAAGTATCCCAGTGTCAGGATGTTCAGCTTGCTTCAGATCCTGAGCAAACATGGGGGAGAAAATCATCTACCCAGTTGACACCAGGTACTTTGCTCTAATCTTAACTCTAGTCCTATTAACCTAAATTCTAGACCCTGTTTTGCCATAGATCGAGAGGGCAATGGAGTACGATGCATTTTAAACCTTATTGATTGAGGCAAATCAAACCTGCTTCCCAGTGGTGAAATTCAAATTTTGTTTCTACCGGTTCTTTGGTGTGGCAGGGGAAGCATACTGCAAAATCCCCATTCCCTCTCCACCCTGGGGCCAGTCAGAGGTGGTGTTTGCCAGTTCTCCAAACGACTCAACATTTCCACTACCGGGTTCTCCAAACTACTCAAAATTTCTGCTACCAGTTCTCCAGAACCTGTCAGAACCTGCTGAATTTCACCCCTGCTGCTTCCTTACCTTGAAAGAACAACATCCAAAGGAAACACCTCATCGTCAGATCATTTAATTCCCAATTCTGGGGGAAAGAAAAGCATATGGTTCACAATGGCCTTCATCATTCATGGGGAATTCACTGATGGGTGATTTTAGCTAAAAAGGAAGCCCAATTAACAAAGTGTGGCCTGCTACAACAGCAATTCTGTTGGAAGCTTCACAAGAAAAGTCATTAAACAAGCAAATGTTTTCCATTAGTCCTGATCTATACAATCTATTAATAATATTTGCAACGACTGCTGTAAACTGAGCAACTCAGTAATGTTGATGGGAAGAATTATGCAGGTTTTCTGTAAAATATTAGTTGGGGGAAAGCATCTGAGTTTCTGTAATATCATGTTACTCCTCACAGCTTTTAGAATTAGAATGAGTTCCGCCCTTGGTAAGGGTAAAGATTCCCCTCGCACATATGTGCTAGTTGTTCCTGACTCTAGGAGGTGATGTTCATCTCTGTTTCAAAACCAAAGAGCTGTCTGAAGACGTCTTCCTGGTCATGAGGCCGGCATGACTAAATGCTGAAGGCGCAATGAAGACTGTTACCTTCCCACCAAAGGTGCTTCCTATTTTTCTATTTGCCTGTTTACATGCTTTCGAACTGCTAGGTTGGCAGAAGCTGAGACAAATAATGAGAGCTCACTCCGTTATGCAGCGCTAGGGATTCGAACCGCCGAACTGCCAACCTTTCTGATCAACAAGCTCAGCGTCTTAGCCACTGAGCCACCTAGTCAGGCTTGAGGTTGAGGAACACTGATTGACAGGCTTCTCATCTCCACTAGATAAGATAGATATAAGATTTAGAAGACTTCAGCTGCAACACAGCCTGAGTATGATTCTCTAGATCATCTTAAACACCCTCGAATTATTTTCTACAAATGAATTTGTACAAATGAATTATACCGTAGGACAGTATTGAATGCCCCGATGCTATCGGATCCATCCCATCCAATAAGGTCATTTAAAAGAAAATGCTGAGAACATATCTACATCTCAAAGTCACCTTTGCCCTCCCAATGTATGATATTATTTTTACAATTTAATGCCCTGGATTATCAGGAGGAAATCAAAATAAAATAAAGGTGAATTAACTCACCAGCAAAATAGAATTTCAGATCCACTGTTCTGTTCTGGAAATGAAGATTAAGCAAATAGGACGGAAAAGCAGAGGGAAGTTCTGTCGTATGTTTACATCTGCGTGTTTTTTTTCCCCCAAATCAAATGTTTGTATATCTGGGGAACATTTAAGTGCGATAATGGAATAAGTCAAGGACGGTTATTGGCAACTAAATAGCTGACATTATATCTGGCCATTAAATTTTCAAATGGGTGGAAGAAGTTAGAAGCTTGATTTATGTGGTGTTGCACCACATAATACTGGATTCTGCTTCTAAAATATGTGCAATTTAAAAAATCTTCCAGTCCTCACTGTAGGTTGGCATTTCTCCCAGGCAAAGCAGTGTTCTTGAACCCTGAAGCATAGTTGCCTTTTTGGATTGGCTAGCCTCTGGATAGGAAGGGTTGTGATTCTTTCTTTCAAGATAGAATTCTGTGGATGTTTGAGACTCCATATCACAACTGCCCAGATCAGCATGAACATGATTGAGGTCCTAAAATTTCTAAAAGAACAAAGTCACCAATATTAAAACATTGTGCCAGGAATGTCCATGCAGTTTCCCGTAGTCCAGCTCAGCTCTACTGATATCATCATCATCATCTTTTAATGATCCCATAATCCCTTGAGGGGTGGAGTCTGGGCAACTGAATGGAGCTAGCAGAGTGTTTACTGGCCCAATGCCCTTCCTGTCACCAATGTGGAGTTTCGTTCTGCAGATATATTCTCATTGTGCCCAGAGAGAGAAACATCAAACAACAAGGTGGGAGGCATATACATTTAATAAATAAATAGATTTAATAACTAAATAAAAGTTATCTTCTTTCTCTGTTTTGCCTCTGTATGCCAACTCCTGGTTTCCCTTTAAGCCACCAGCTCTGACCCCACAATAGCACAAAGGGGGAGAAAGGGGACCAAAGATCCTGGATTTCAGCTTGCACTCTGCAAACTTATGCTGCTTGCATAAATTGGGTCCTGGTTTACCCTCTGTCCATTCTTTACCTTTATAACCATATGTAGCCAATCCCTCTTCTACCCTAGAACACCCTGTTGCCTCTTCTCCACAGAACAGCTCTTGCAGCCTTCCTTCCCTCAACCCAAACTTCTTTGGAGTCCTGACAAAACAAACAGTGGAGTTATCATTAACACACACACACACACACACACACACAAAACAAACCTCGGAATCAAAGCAGTTGACCTGAAAGAGCCAGAGGCCCTCTTGAAAACATGTACCGCTTCTGTGGCCAGGATGTACTGTACAATGCAGACAGGTTTCACCAGAGATAGCCAAGGGACAATCCCACAGTTGGAGAGTGAGAGAGATCAAGGGCTAGAGAAGATGACGCCAAAGTGAGAAATGGATAGGGCCAGGGGTGGTATTCAGCTGTTTCAGACCGGTTTGGGCGAACCAGGTGCTAACTTTGCATCCGGTTCACTAAAGCGGTCCTTGCAAGGACCGGCTTGCCCCGCCTCACCCACCCCACCCATCTCAGGAATCTCCACACAGTCCATTCATCATGCCAAGTAAGTACAGGGTCTGCACGAAGGCTCTGGGAGGGAGAAAAACGGGCCTACTGCAAGTTCTGGAAGTCTGGAAACGGGCCCATTTCCAGCTTCCGAAGGGCCTCCAGAGCCCGGGGGAGGCTGTTTTCACCCTCCCGGAGACTCGAGGAAAGCCTCTGGAGCCTGGAGAGGGTGAAAACATCCACCTGCCACCATGAGGAGGCAATGCCCCCCATGGCCATGCCCACCCAGCAACGGGGCAGAGAACCAGTTGCTAATTTTTTTCAATCCCACCCCTGGATGGGGCAGTTATATTTGGTGGGGTTGAGACTTTGCGTTTTGCCCTATTGGGGTGGGGGGCGCTTAGGTGGTTCCTTGTTTATTTTTTAAAAGATAAAAAGTTAGTATTTCACTAGTTGTCTTGTGCAAAAAAAAAATGAGACACCAGACTTCTGGCTGGTGTTAATGCTGGTTGTCAATGCTGGTTGTCAATGCTCTTGATATTGTACACTAGATGGTGCTATCGGAATGCAAGTAGCACCCAAAGAACCGCATGAAAAACGGTGTGATTCATAGGCTGCCCTACCATGATTTATTTATCCAGGCCACAGTATCGACAATGTTGCTCTTTTCATTAAATAAGATTGGAGATTAAATCCTTATCTAACCGTTCCCGGGAATTTAAGCTTCCTTGAAATGAAGTTGACTCTCAGGGTCTCTCAAAAATAAAGTGTGTGTAATGCAGGCAGAGTTTAATAGAGATTGCTCACCATCATAAACCGTTCCCTTCCATTTCTACTTGCTTGCTTCCCACATAGCAGCTTGGGGGTTCTTCATTCCCATAAGGTTTTTTTTTTAAGCATATTTTCCTGGGTCTCAGAGAAAAACTTTCTAAGTCGCTGGCTCATCCTGGATCTGAAAAGGCTTTCCCACTTAAACAGCAGGCTCCTAATACAGGGAGTCCTCAACCTATGACCACAACTGAGTCTATCATTCGTGTTGCTAAATGAGAAATTTGTTAAGTGAGTCTTGACCCCTTTTCTGACTTTTCTTGCCACTGTTGTTAAGTGAATCACTGCAATTGTTAAATTAGTAAAACAGTTGTTAAACAGTTGTTAACACATTTTTTTTATTTTATTTATCAAATTTATATACCGCACCTATCTCCCGATGGGACTCAGGAAGGAATAAAATGTAAAAACAATAAATACAGACTAATTAAAAATGAATTATATTAAGTTGAACCCGTGCTAAAATTGGTTGTTAAGTGAAGCCGGCTTCCCCACTGACTTTGCTTGTCAGAAGGTTGCAAAAGGGGATCATGTGACTTTGGGACATGGCAACCATCGAATATGAGTCAGTTGCCAAGCATCTGAATTTTGATCGGGTGGCCACAGTGGGGATGCTGCAATATTCCACAATAGTGCGGAAAATTGTTGTAAGTCCCTTTTTTCAGTGCCGTTGCCTCTTCTAAGGATCACTGAGTGAACTGTTGTAAGTTGAGGACTACTGTTGTAAGTTGAGGACTATAATAGGCTAGTCTAGTAACAGCTTCAAAGTGTTCATCTCGATTTTTAATGTAGATTCTCCCCATTACAGAATGTATTGGTTGCGCAAGACTTCCATGAGATGCTTGGCGGATTGAAGAAGTTTTCTTTAAAAAGCAAAGCCAATGACTTCGGCAAAGTCCAGATGAGAAGAGGATGGGAAATTGGCCACATGTACTCCAGATTGCCGCTCTACATGATGAGACCCTGAAAACCTGTTTGTCTCTCTGTCTGTTCATCTGTCAGGCCATCAGTCTATCTGTCGGCTTCTCCGTCTGTCTATCCGACCATCTGTCCATATACCTATCCATCTGACCATCAACCCATCCATCTTTCTGCCCATCCGTCTGTCCATCTGCCTGTCCATCCATCTATCAGTGTATCGGTATCACATGATGACCTCAGTCTACCTGTCTGCCCATTCAACACCAGGATTGAAAGTTGATGGAGATTCTTAGTCATCCAGGTCATGGTTACAATACAATACAATAGCAGAGTTGGAAGGGACCTTGTAGGTCTTCTAGTCCAACCCCCTGCGTGGGCAGGAACCTTATACCATTTCAGACAAATGGCTATCTAACATCTTTTTAAAGGCTTCCAGGGTTGGGGCATTCACAACTTCTGGAGGCAAGCTGTTCCAGAGGTTAATTGTTCTAACTGTCAGGAAATTTCTCCTTAGTTCCAAGTTGCTTCTCTCCTTGATCAGTTTCCACCCATTGCTTCTTGTCCTGCCCCCAGGTGCCTTGGAGAATAGTTTGGCTCCCTCTTCTTTGTGGCACCCTCTGATATATCAGAACACTGCTATCATGTCTCCCCTGGTCCTTCTCTTCATCAAACTAGACATACCCAGCTCCTGCAGCCGTTCTTCATATGTTTTAGTCTCCAGTTCCCTAATCATCTTGGTTGCTCTTCTCTGCACTCTTTCCAGAGTCTCCGTTTGTCTTTGAAGACACTTCACTTCTCATCTAAGAAGCTTCTTCAGCTCTGTCCCTGAAAAAGAGCTGAAGAAGGTTCTTGGATGAGAAGGGAAACGTCTTCAAAGAAAAACCAGAAAGTCCAGTTGCCTCTTGAAAAAAGCACCTTTGGGACAACCAGGATTGAAAGTTGATGTTTTCTTGATTTGCATATAGAGAAGGGATGGGAAATGGGATGGATTTGTAATAAGATCTGTAATCTTATAAAGGGGGGAAGAGTTACTAAATTTGTCTTATACTCGGGTGGAAGCTTGAAAATCACTTCTTTATGACTGTTTTTTCTTCTTTTTTCCCATGCATGTTTTGTTCTTCATATTTTCTTCTCTCCTTTTGAGTTCAACTTGTGTTTGTGTTTACTATTATTCAAACTTTGTCATCTTCAGTTGGGTGAAATGGTATGTCATATTGCAACAGAAAGGATTAGACGAGTTCATGGAGAACAAGGGTATCCATGGCCATCATTATGGATGCCCAAGGACACCCTCCGGGTTGGAGAGATAGGCAGGATATCTCTCAATGCCATTTGCAGGGAATCATAAGCAGGTGAAGACATCTGCTTGGGAAGGCCCTGAAGCAAATGGGGAGCCACTGTGGGAGACAGAATGCTGGACTGGATGGGCTGTGGCCTGCTCCAGCAAGGCTATTCTTATGTTCTTATGTTCTTATTAACATTTATTTTGAGCCAATATACCTCAAATGGTAACTTACAGAGTTCAAAACAAATTACTGCAAATGGACTTGAAATTTTGCAAATTCATGGACATATTGCAATGCATTTTGTAGAGGAAGCCCCTGAGGTCATTGTGGCAAGAGTTGGTACATTCTAACAACTCTCTGCAACTGACCTCTTGTGACCGATGAAGCTGCTTCGATGAGCAGCAACATGTCCCAAGTTAACAAAGAAAAAAATAACAGTCCAGTTTCCAAGATGCAACCTTTAGACATCTTTTTTCTGGAAGACTGAATTTTCATTGACATCCTTCTTATTATAGGTATCCTTGAACGCAGCTTCCAACAGTGATTGACGACAGTGTGGCAATCCCACTCCCACTTCTGTCTGACTGGCCAATGAGGAAGGGGCAAGTGAAGTAGAGGGCAGGACAAGAAGCAGTGGGTGGAAACTAATCAAGTAGAGAAGCAATCTAGAACTAGGGAGAAATTTGTCGACAATTAGAACAATATCTTGCCTCCAGAAGTTCTGAATCCTTCCAAAACTGGAAATTTTTAAGAAGAGATTGGATAACCATTTGTCTGAAGTGGAGTAGGGGTTTCCTGCCTAGGCAAGGGGGTTGGACTAGAAGACCTCCAAGATCCCTTCCAACGCTTGTTATTTTATTCTAAGTAATGAACCTTTGTCAGGATTATACTGGTGCGTGGGTTTATGGGATGTCCACTGTTTTTCTGGGAAAAGTGGCTATTTTCAAAGCCATGATTATTGATCCATGTAATCTGACTGTTGGGGGTGCCACTTTCAAGGGCATTTGCCTGGATTTAATGACTGATCAGATTAAGAGTTTGTCAGAAGGCAACTAATGAGTGAAGAGGGTTTATTGACAACACTTATCCAAGGCACTCCAGAAACATAGTGACACCATTAGCTAGTGCAAAATACAGCAATTCTTTTTTAATTGATCCAGAGATAATAGTATTCATAAATGGGCAAATGAGTTACAGGAATTGTAATTGAGGCCACACCCTAACATGGAGTTCAGTGATGAACAGTACAGCATTGTTCTTCTGATTATGAAGGTCACCGGAGTAATGGAGGCTCATTATATTCCAGGTAAAGAGGCACCTAATATTCCTAACATTCTTTCTCATACAGAAGTCAACATACAAAGAATCATCACCCAAAATCCTTGTGTGTCTCATGCAATCTGTCAGCCCTGGAGCCATTTTCCTCTGGCACCAGCAGGGCTACCACAACGGAGATGAGTCGAGCTGTGGGAAGGGGAGGGGGGAGGTAGAGATAGCTGGGGGATTATAGCCCACATAAAATTATTTCCTCTGAGAACCAAGGACTTTCCCACCAGGTGCGAGGAGGTGGAACCTGAGACCAGGTGACCTTTGGACTGTGACCTGGTTGGCCCATGTGATGGATTGCATGGTGGGGAAAAGAAAAGTTTATTTTTAACTAAGGGGAAACCCGAGGGGGGTTTAGAGTTGAGTTTCCCCAGATGTGCCAATATGAGGTGCCTAATAAATCTGCACTTTGAGGAATCAAGGAGAGAAGCAACTTAGAACTTATGAGAAATTCCCTGTCGGTGAGAACAATTAATCAGTAGAACAGTAGAACAGCTTGCTTCCAGAAGTTGTGAATGCCCCAACACTGGAAGTCTTTAAGCAGATGCTGGATAGCCATTTGTCTGAAATGGTATAGGGTTTCCTGCCTAGGCAGGGGGTTGGACTAGAAGACCTCCAAGGTCCCTTCCAACTGCAAGGAAAGTCAATGGGGAAGCCTGCAGGAAATAGGAAATTGCTTCCACTCCCACTGCTGTTTTGCCTACCTGTGGTTTATTCTGTTTCTCTGTTTAGATAAGGAATATCTCTGAAATTATGACCCAATGGGTCACAGGTTATCTAATATTTTCTATTATCAAATGCCCAAATTAGAGCTGCTCTCTTCTTGGTTTGATGTTCTCGTAGCAAAATGTTTCAGCTTTAGCTTATTTTGAGAGGTTCTTTGGTATCAACCCCTAACCTGCTGTGTACCAAGTGTACCAAATGTACGTAGGTACATTTCCAGGTATTTCACTAAGCACCAATTCAACCCATATTGATATTTAATTGGAAATAGCAACTATTTTATTTGCTCTGTTATTATGGTATGGATTATTTCAATGCCATTCAAAAACTCTGGTTGGAAAAAGGCTACATCAATAAAAAGCACTATATGTACAAACAACTTTGGGTACACCAATAAATACATAGTGGGGTAATAAAGTATCATAAACCCCCTATATATTAAAGGTAAACTTTTAAAAAAATCATAGCTGAAAAGCAAAATTGTTCTGGATGTAATGTATTGATATAATGTTGTATTGATGTAATGGTGTATTTTGCAAAGAAAGAAAAACTCCAAATTGTGGGCACAGGATTTCAGACCATCATGGATGTTACCTGCCACTAACTGTAGAGCAACAGTTCCATTAAAGGTGACAATAAGGGTAGAAGAATAGTGGGAGGTATAATAAAGAGGAAAAACTTCCTTTTTTATGCCCAGTGTATCCAAACATTGTTGCAGAAAGACAACATTTCATCAGCTGATCTCATTGCTATGGTCCAGTCAGGCTTCTGAACCAGAGATGTTCACTACAGGACTTTTTCCTGATTTTGAGAGAATTTTCCTGTGGGAAGAAACGAAAAAAAATGAAGATTTTCTTCATCTTCCTTTTTCAGTTCTACCTATGGAGGTTATAGAGTTGCAGTTCAGAGTTTGATTTGTCTCTTTTTTCAACCTTTCCCTTTTTTAAACTAGTTAATGAGTTTGGTCCTAAAATGAGATCAACAACGAGGTTTTATTTCACAACTCAGAGATCCAACGAACATAATTGGCAAGTGATCCATAATCACAATTTTGTTTCCCTTTGTTTATTAGTCCTTCAGGATTTGACCATTATTCAGGTAGGGTCACTTAACCCCTTGCCTCACCCTTATTTTCTGAATCTAACACATCCCCCCATCCAAAGAATTGCTTTAGTCAATAAGGAAATGACTATTGCTTTAGTCAATAAGGAAATGAATGTCAGAAGTTTCTGAGCAAGGTATTTTTTAAAAATAAGAAAAAGCATTGGATCCTGTGAACTCTTCCATAATTAAATGGAACATGGAACATTTACAGTAATTATGTGCACGGATATTCCATCTTTGCTTGCTGTGGAATTCCTAAAAACTGTGGCAATCAACAAACTGTGCAAGGCATGTATGATGTTAAATAAAAAAGACTTGTATCACCTGAGCTAACGAAAGAGATTGGCCACCCCAAAGGAACAATTACATTCAAGCAGAGTGACAGGAAACCATCTATGTATGGTAGGCAGTGGAGATGCGGAGCGATGGAGCTCAGGTGATTGACTGCTTTGACTGCTATCTACCAACTTACCCGTTGTTCTCACCTCCTGTTGTGGACCTCTTACACAGAATATTCTTTTTGCAGAACATTAGGAAGCCACACCGGCGCTTGTAATAGCAGAAGGCATCTATCAGCAAGAGGAGCATCAGAATTGCCAACACAATTGCCAAAATGCTGGCCCATCCCAAGCCTCCATCTGGAAAAAAAAAAGAAGAATTTCTGTTTGAGCCAACGGATGGAGAGATGATTGAAACATCAAAATTTTCTTCCAACATTAGAGACAATAAAGGGACCGCTAGCACTCTGTAATCCACGCACCCGAAACACTGAAAAGAATTTCCTTTGCTAAATCATATTGAGCCTTATACATTTTAAGGGACAGATGTAAAATAAAATTAGGTTTAATGGGAAAATTGCACGGGGCATTTGCTAATTTTCTGAGTTTTGCTTTCCTTTCCCCAAAACGAAACAAAGACCAGTTTATTTAATTGACTCAGAAAGTTCTCAATTCTGACTGTGTGAATTTAAAGATTTACAGTACCTGGTTTGTTTGTTTTTAAAGTTACTGATTTCATTAAATATATACCGGTAGTTTGGGGTTATTCCCTATGTGTAAAATAGGTCACCTATTGGCTAATTCAGTGACAGTGAATTTAGAAGAGCGTGCATTTTGATTAATATTCTCCAGGATGTGACCTAATTCCCCACCAGTGGCTTGTCTAATCGTCATCTATACTTCGAACATAAGCCAAAAGGGGAGAAATGCAGAGGTAGGGGGGGAAAAACATGTAAATTCAAATGGCAGCAACACATCCATGCAGAAACAATAGGAAAAAAATGACAAACACCCTGCAAAATGACTCCTATTTTTAAGTGGGTCATGAAACAAGACATTCTCTCAAACTGTCACTAAAAAGATTCTTGTTATGAATCTTGCACCACAAAGCTTACGGTGAATTCAGGATATTATATACTCACTAAGCCCATTCACAGGTAAGGCAACCCTTAACATTTTTATGTGCTTTAATTCAGAATAGGCTTATGTGGGGCAGACATGCTTTTTAGTTAGAAATGTGAGAATTGGCTTACCTGCAAATATAGGTGGGATATATGGGTATTTAATTAATCCATATCTCTCTCTCTCTCTCTCTCTCTCTCTCTCTCTCTCTCTCTCCCCTCTCTCTCTCTCTCTCTCTCTCTCTCTCTCTCTCTCTCTCTCTCTCTCTCTGTGTGTGTGTTTATATATATATATACTTGTGGATAAGTTAATGTCATCCCTTTGAGATAGTCCAGACAAGAAGGATCAGGCATGAGTACTGCCATTATCTTTATCATAAGATTACAGTATCTCTCCCCCTCATGTTTACAGATTAAGAAACTAGGGAGGGTCTCTTCTAAGATGTTTGCCATGCCTGCCTTTCTTCTGCAGGCTCAACTGCCTTTTATCTGACCACTGCCTAGTAACACCTTATCTACAAGAAAACATGGTAGTCATTTGTACATCTTCACATAAGCCACCTTAATGTTCACAGAGAAAAGCCAATCTGTCAGAGCAATACACAACTCAATGTACTGCGGTACAGTGCAGGGCAATGCACTCCAACACAATGCATTTAATAACATTGTATAACACCAATATTTAATTAGGATGATTTTCCCAAAGAATCCTGGGACTGTAGTTTAGTCACAAAGCTGTTCATAATTCTTCTGTGATGTTCTCACAGAATTACAGTTGTCAGAGTTCCTGGTGAGGGCAGAAGGAAAGTTACATTTATTTTACATTTGTTAAATAATTATCCTGAATCCAGTCCAACTGTTCAAGAGTAAATATTGAGCCTTCACCTTCTTCAAAGGGAACGCTCTTCTCGGTGGTGCCCACTTCATTAGCAGCAGTTATAACGAGCTCCTGAATGTCTTCTTGTGATGATGGTGTCACCTAACGCCAAAATAAAATTTTAAAATTAATCTCCCTTCTTAAATCCACCCAAACTGCTATTAGAAAAATTCTTCACCAAATTCAGAGAGGCCAATTTAGGACTTTGCAGACAACAGAGATAGGGAAACTTCTGCCCACAAGTCAAACCTTTCTAAAGCTTCAAGGTGTTGATTACCATCTTTAAAGCGCTCCATGGCACGGGTCCTAGCTATCTGCGTGATCGTATCCTACCCCACACATCCCTTCGACCGATTCGCTCACACAGAGAGGGACTTCTCCGGGTGCCGTCCACCTGGCAATGCCAACAGGCGGCAACCCGGGGAAGGGCCTTCTCTATGGCGGGCCCAACCCTCTGGAATGACCTACCCCCGGAACTTAGATCTATCACGGACCTCCACTCCTTCCGTCAACAATTAAAGACCCATCTTTTCCAGCAGGCCGGCCTGGCCTAACCTACCGTACCAGCCTAGTTTTAGTAAATATTACCAATCGAGGTTTTACGATATAAATTTAAACAAGGTACTTTTTAACACATGGTAAAACATTTAATTTAGTTTTAATTATTTATAATTTGTTATATGTATATGTTCTTAAATTCCTGTACACTGCCCCAAGTCTCTTCGGAGAGAGGGGGCGGTCAATAAATCCAAATAAATAAATAAAGCAAACTTCTTTATGGTCACAGAGCAGAACTAAATCAGTCCTTTGCCACCTGTCATAGTAGGTCTCATATCTAGTCCTCTCACCCTCCAAATACTTTGCTTTCTCAGCACTTTAAGGTGTTGCCTACCAAGAGATGGAAGCAGAAGAAACAAGTTCCCAGGAACCACAGCTTCATATGGTGCCATATGTCTTGAAGGGAAGGTGACATTGGTTCTCTAACAATCACTGCTTTCTCACTTTCACCATCATCTCTTATAAGTGCTCTGCTCTGTGGTCACTGATTCTTTAGAGAGAGGTTCTGCTGCACCTCCTGTGCTTTCATTTTACACTTATAGAGTACACCCTTCTGCATAGATTTTAATAGGTTGGTCTTGCTTGTTTACTTAAGCCTGGTGGTTCAGAGATACAGATCAGGTTGCTCAACCAAATGCTAGAAAAGGAAGTTTGATCATTGGCATCTAGCCAGCAGGATCAGAGCATCCAAATACAGCTGCCACTGGTGGTGCTAAGAGCTGATTATATATAGAAAACTTGGTTAATTCAGAAAATTGGATTATAATCAACGAAGGAGAGCATCAGGCTGGCAAGACCACATGTTTTCCAAATCCAATTAGAGCAGCAAATAATAACCATTCTGGAATGCAAAATGGAGACAGAGAAGGTTATGAAATTAGATGTGCTAAACACAGAAAAAGAATAATAGGAGGGAGGGAGGGAGGGACAGAGGGGAGGGAGGGAGGGAGGGAGGGAGGGAGGGAGGGAGGGAAGGAAGGAAGGAAGGAAGGAAGGAAGGAAGGAAGGAAGGAAGGAAGGAAGGAAGGAAGGAAGGAAGGGGTGATTCCAGAGATTGGGAAGAGTTTAGAAAGCAAGAAGCAACCTGGAATCAGGATACATGCTAGGAAAATAGTACACATTTTGAAAAAGAATTTGGGAAGTGTTGAAATAAAGAGTCTTGAAAAAGTCATCATGGGAAAGGGAAGAAGCAACCTAATCATAAAGAGAATAATTAACCAATGTTTTTCATTTCTTCCCCTATTCAAAGAATTTAGTGTAGTAATATAAAGACAACTCAAGTCTTGGCAAGTTCACCAAATGTCATGTCTCACCTCAAAGAGGAAGAAATATCTGTGTTGGTCCTGCGCTATCTCTTTGATGGTATCATCTTCAAAAATCTTCTCCTTCCAAGCAATGGAGACAGAAGGTGAGGGGTTGGCCAGGATGGTGAAGTTGACTTGGATGGGATTCCCAGTCTGGGTGACCAAAGGTACCCTTGTAAGGAGCTCTATTTTAGGAGTAACTGAATGGGAGGACAGACATATATATATATATTGAAATATTTTGTCAATTGTAGATTTGGGTTTACATATTGCCTTAGGCAACAAATTATGGTTTACAAGCCACTTGGAGTATGGATTCTAAAGTGTACAACAATATTGTTGGAAATACAGTCAGACCCCAGGTACCTTTTACCACATGTGGTGAATGTGAAGTAAAGCAAGAGAATATTGGGAGAAAATAACAAAACTGGCTGGAAATGATAATCAAACAGAATATTGAGTTGAAGCCAGAAACATGCCTCCTAGCTATACTACCAGAGGGCTATGATAAAGAGACCACATATTTAGTTTTACACATACTGACAGCAACAAGGGTCATATATGCTAAATATTGGAAAATTGTGACTACCCCACCAGATGAGGCTGCAATTTGCAATTATTTTGATTCTGCCAAAATGGTTAGAATAAACTCTAAAATTAAAGATCAAGAAGATACAGAATACTATTTGATTTGGAATAAATTCTATGAATGGATAGAAGCCAGAGGTAGGATTTAGAGAAAAGTAAGATCATAAATGTTAGTACTGAAAATAAGAAGGTAAATAATTACAATACTTTAATGTAAGAAGAAAGCTAGGTAAAAGTTTTTGGGTTATATTATTACTATTGTTACTGTATCACTATTATTGTTATTAGCTTGTGTGTTAATGTTTAACACCACTCTTCTTTTTTTGGTCTTTTTTATTGGTAAATGGTATACCCTAACAATGCACCTTTTTTTTTTTTTAAAGTGTCTGTAAATAAAATTTATTAAAAAATAAAAATAAAGTGTACAACAAGAACTTCAAATCGGTTGGAGTGAAAGGAATGGTAGTCGTCATAACCTAAATCTTTATCTTTATTATTTGAGGGGAGGGTCTTTTTTTAACCTTGATAAATAACATTGTGGAGATTTTGACATTAAGCTCAAAATTTTACACTTCTTATTATCATGAAAACAACTCAGTGGAGGGCACTCTGCTCAGAATCTTTTCTTAGTGTTATACTGAGCATCGATGGTATAATTTCAGTAATTATCCGTAGCTATGACCTACTTTTTTTTTAAAAAAAAAATCTGTTTTCCATTTCTCAAAAGTAGGGGAAGTCAGGGGCAGGTGTAAACTTTTCAGCTCTGGGGTTTTCAAAATCTGCCTCCAATATTCAGAGTATTAGCACGCAATCTTCAAAGATTCAGAAGCCACAATCTTCCTGTGAGAATGAGGAAGGCTGGCTGTTGCTGATAAGTTTCCCCACCAGAAACCAACCACAACACAGTAGCAGTGTTGTCAGAGTGAGAGTAACAATTGGCCATCTCTCTGGGTAAATTGTGAGTACAGGTCGCAACGGAAATTAGGCTGGAGTTCTAAGCGCACATATTCATACCTTACCGGCAGCATATATTTAGCAGAAAGTGGTTGAAACCGGAAACTTGCTTTTGTCTTCTGCATGAAAAGATACTGCTTTGATTATATTGTCAATTGTCTACTGCAGGGGTCTCCAACCTTTGCAACTGACACATGGAGCACATAAGCTGGCCTCATGAGATTCCGTTCCTTGTTTCACTTCTGTGCTTGTCTTACACTGTTCTGAATTTAAAGTTTCGTTTTGGTTCGTTTCGCTTGTTTTGCACTTAACGGCCAACTGAGAAAGCGTTTGTCAGTTAAGTCTTGTTCCCACACTTAATAATCCTCTCAGTGACCCCGTTGTCCAGCCATTCTACATGAGCCAACACTGATTTGATGGCATTAAAAAAAAAACGTAGTCCAATAGAAAAGTCACTGCTCCGAAACATGGTACAGTCCAGTGGTGGGTTTCTGCAGGCTCGCACCTACTCGCGAGAGCCGGTTGGTGAAATTTAGAGAACCGGTGAGAGGGGGTTCCACCGGCGTACCTGGAAGTAAATCTGGCCTGCCGCTGCCAGTGACCCAATGGGAAGGAAAGGAAAGGAAAGGAAAGGAAGGGAAGGTAAAGGAAAGAAGGAAGGAAGGAAGGAAGGAAGGAAAGAAAGAAAGAAAGAAAGAAAGAAAGAAAGAAAGAAAGAAAGAAAGAAAGAAAGAAAGAAAGAAAGAAAGAAAGAAAGAAAGAAAGAAAGAATTTATCATCACAGGTTTCGTCAGCAGGCGAAACCTCTGGTGCAGCTCGGGAGTTCATGGCTTCCATGACAGCCATGGACCTGACCCAAGTAGTTGTAGGCCCTACCCACGAGGGCGGACACACCCTGGATCTAATCTTCGTCTCGGGACAGTGGAGTAGTGATCTGGGAATAGGGGATCTAGTCATCACACCCCTGTCATGGACAGATCACGCTCTCCTTCGGCTCGACTTTCCGATCGCCGCACCTCACCGCGGGGAGGCGGAACCGGATATTCCTATATGGTTCCGCCCCAGGCTCCTGATGGACCCGATAAGGTTCCAAAGGGAGCTTGGGCCAATTCCTGTGGACTTGCCCCGCGACTCGACTGAGGACCTAGTGGCCGCATGGTTAAGTGCGGCCATGGGGGCCTTGGACCGAGTCGCGCCCTTGCGGCCTCTCTTGCGGCGACGAACCACCTGGGCTCCTTGGTTTACCGAGGGGCTTAGGGGGATGAAGCGCCACAAGAGACGCCTAGAGAGCAGATGGAGATCTTCTCGCTCCGAAGCCGACCGAACACTAGTGAGAGACCATATTAGGACTTACTTAGTGGCGATAAGAGTGGCCAAACGTGAGTATTGTGCCACTCTTATTGCATCCGCAGATAACCGCCCTGCCGCCCTGTTTGGGGTGACCCGCTCCCTCCTTCAACAGAGGCCGCGGGAAGCCCCTTTACAGGGTCGAGCAGAGGAATTTGGGATTTATCTGCAGGAGAAAATCACTCGGATTCGGAACGAGTTACCCTCCATCGACAGTGGCCCAGTCGAGCGGGCCGAGGCTGTTCTTGTGACACCATCTTGGGAGGAGTTTGATTTTGTTACCACCGAGGATATGGACAAGTTGTCAAAGAGACTTAGGGCTACCACATGTTTATTGGACCCGTGTCCCTCCTGGCTTGTACTGGCATCCTGGGAGACGACACGAGGCTGGCTCCAGGGCATTGTCAACGCATCTTTGAGTGAGGGGTCCTTGCCTGCCGTCTTGAAAGAGGCGGTAGTAAGGCCCCTCCTCAAGAAGCCGTCCCTGGATCCAGCATTATTAGAGAACTATCGTCCCGTCTCCAACCTCCACTTTTTAGTGAAGGTTGTTGAGAGTGTGGTGGCTCAACAGTTTCCGCGACACTTGGAGGAAGTTGATTATCTAGACCCGCGCCAGTCCGGCTTCCGACCCGGGCACAGCACCGAGACGGCATTGGTCGCGTTGGTTGATGATCTCTGGAGGGCGCGGGATAGAGGATATTCCTCTATCCTAGTCCTATTAGACCTCTCAGCGGCTTTTGATACCATCGACCATGGTATCCTATTGCGCCGACTGGGGGGGTTGGGGTTGGGAGGCACCGTTCTGCGGTGGTTCTCATCCTACCTCTCTGGTCGGTCGCAATATGTGTTGACAGGGGGGCAGAGGTCGGCCTCGAGACCCCTCATATGTGGGGTTCCTCAGGGGTCGGTCCTCTCGCCCCTCCTATTCAACACATATATGAAGCCGCTGGGTGAGATCATCCGTGGTTTTGGGGTGGGATATCATCTGTACGCTGATGATACTCAGTTGTACTTATCCACCCCAGACCACCCCAACGATGCCGTCGAGGTTATGTCCCGGTGCTTGGAAGCCGTACGGATCTGGATGGGTGGTAACAAACTCAGGCTCAACCCGTCCAAGACTGAGTGGCTGTGGCTTCCGGCGCCTCGGTTCAGCCAGATTATTCCAACTCTGGCCATTGGGGGCGAAACACCGGCCCCCGTGGAGAGGGCGCGCAATTTGGGTGTCCTCCTGGATTCCCGGCTGTCTATGGAAGATCATGTGGCAGCCGTGGCCAGGGGGGCGTTTCATCAGGTTCGCCTGATGCGCCAATTGCGCCCCTTACTGGACCGGGGGGCCTTACGCACAGTCACTCAAGCACTCGTCACCTCTCGACTCGACTACTGTAATGCTCTCTACATGGGGCTTCCCTTGAGGTGCACCCGAAAGCTGCAGCTAGTCCAGAACGCAGCCGCGCGGGTGATTACGGGAGCGCCTAGACACTCCCACATAACACCTATCCTGCGCGAGCTGCACTGGCTTCCTGTGGTCTTTCGGGTGCGCTTCAAGGTTTTAACGACCATCTTTAAAGCGCTCCATGGCTCGGGGCCTAGTTATATGCGAGACCGCCTCCTGTCCCATACATCTCTTAGACCGATACGCTCCCACAGAGAGGGCCTCCTCAGGGTGCCGTCGGCTGGACAATGCCGACTAGCGACACCCAGGGGGAGAGCCTTCTCTGTGGCGGGCCCAGTCCTCTGGAACGACTTACCCCCTGAACTCCGCACCATCTCCGACCTCCGCCTCTTCCGCAAGTGTCTGAAGACACACCTATTTCACCTAGCCCGCCTAGCGTAACCTCCACACTGACCATTAGATAGTTTTTAAACTTGGGATTTTAATTTGGTTTTAGCGCAGGGTTTATTTATTAAAATAAGTATTTTAAATTTCATATATTTTATATTTTGTATGTATTTTAACATCCCTGTGCGCCGCCCTGGGTCCTAACAAGGAGAAGGGCGGGATATAAATTTAATAAAATAAAAAATAAAAAAATAAAATAAACAATTGAGTCCAAAATTTTGGTTGCTAAGCAAGAGCGTTGTTAAATGAATTTCACCACATTTTAAAAGGTGGCCACTCCCACCCTGTCACATGACTGCCAAGCCACGCCCACAGAATAGGCCACACCTACAGAGTAGGTTCTAAAAAAATTTGAAACCCACCACTGGTACAGTCCATGAGACAGAAAAAGAAAACTTACATTGAATGTTGAGAGTAAAGTTTGCAAAAGCTACTTCATTCCGTTCTTCAATGGTTGCCTCACAAATGTAAACACCAGCATCTGATAATTGGGTATTCTCTATCAGCAGCCTCCCATTTTCAACCAGTATTTGCCCTGTAAACCCAAAAGAAATGGCTACGATAATTAAATCTGTCTCTAATGCGATTTGCAGCCCCAGGCAGTCTTGAGGCTAAATGAAACCCATCAACCTTTATGGAACCACAACTAATTAGAAACATGAACAAGTTTCCTTCATTTTGAGGACTCCCCCAAGCACAACAATTATATAACATATGTGCTTTTGGAATCCATTTCAGAGGGTTTTCAGATTTAGACTTGAGAGATTCTATGGTGTGCCTATCCTGAACCTCTTCTTTCCAACACAGGACTGTGCAGATTCTGAATTTGGACATGTTCCAGCTTTATCAAATTCAGGATGGTCTTTAAAGGTAAAGGTAAAGGTTCCCCTTGCACATATGTGTTAGTCATTCCCGACTCTAGAGGGCGGTGCTCATCTCCGTTTCAAAGCCAAAGAGCCAGCGCTGTCCGAAGACGTTTCCTTGGTCATGTGGCCAGCATGACTCAACACTGAAGGTGCACGGAACGCTGTTCCCTTCCCACCAAAGTGGTCCCTATTTTTCTACTTGCATTTTTTACGTGCTTTCGAACTGCTAGGTTGGCAGAAGCTGGGACCAGTAATGGGAGCTCACTCCGTTGCACAGCGCATGGGATTCGAACCACGGAATGCCCGACCTTTCTGATTGACAAGCTTAGCATCTAAGCCACTGAGTCACAGCATGCCTTATGAATGGTATTTACCCTCTCTAAAAATATTGCTTGTTGTCTCTTACCACAAAAATGTTGTCACTTCTGTTAAATAGAGATGTCCATAAATCATCTCATACTCACTTTCCTTAATATTTCTGACGTCCTGGTTTCCAAAAATCCATCTAATAGTTGGTGGTGGTATTCCTTTGGCCAGGCAGCTGAATTCTACATTCTGGCCCTCGTGAACATCCTTTACAAGATCCATTGTGTTCACAAACGTAGGTCTCTCTGTGGGTCAAAGTCAGAGATTAGAAAACAATAAGAATTACTAGGAATGATCTACCTCAACAAGGCGTTTCACCTTAAGGCAGTCCATCATTTTGGGATGGAAGAAAAGACCATTAAACTACTTTGAATTGAACTTTGAAAGTGTTCCTTAATGTTCTGTGTGACACCTACACTACAGTAATTGTTCAAAAAGTGAATGAGTGTCTTTTTTTAACAGTGAGAATGAAAACCTGGAAGTAAACAAGAAACTAAACTTCCTTGAGTCGATAAGAAACCATTAAAGAGACTTACGTTCTTACTAGGGGAAAAAAGTCGAGATTATTACATTAGTCGTGTGATATGAGTCATGGTGGCACAGTGGTTAGAAGGCAGTACTGCAGGCTACTTCTGATGACTGCCCACTGCATGCAATTTGGCAGTTCGAAGCTCACTGGACTCAAGATTGACTCAGACTTCCATCCTTCCAAAGTCAGTAAAATGAGTTCCCAGATTGTTGTGGGGGGGCAATATGAGGACTCTGTAAACCACTTAGAGAGGGCTGAAAAGCACTGTGAAGCTGTATCTTTAAAGCGCTCCATGGCTCGGGGCCTAGCTACATACGAGACCACCTCCTGCCCCATACTTCCCTTCGACCGATCCGCTCCCACAGAGAGGACCTTTTCCGGGTGCCGTCGGCCGGACAATGCCTGTTAGCAACACCCAGGGGAAGAGCCTTCTCTGTGGCGGGCCCTACCCTCTGGAACGACCTGCCTCCCGAACTACGTAACATCTCGGACCTCCGCCTGTTCCGCCAGCGCCTTAAAACGCTTCAGTTCCAACAAGCCGGCCTAGGATAACCCCCGATACTGAGTTTTAACATTGTAAATTTTAATCAGAGATTTTATAAATTGGTTTTAGCACGGGATTATTATTTAATAGCTTTTTTAATATGGGTATTTATATGTATGTTTTGTTTTAAATTGCCTGTGCGCTGCCCTGGGTCCTTTTTTAGGAGAAGGGCGGGGTATAAATTGGATTAATAAATAAATAATAAATAAATATAAGTCTTCTGTTGCTATTACAGCAATCATCTTGATTTTTTTTCAACCCTACCTCCAATGGATGGAGGGATGCCCTAGTGTTTGCAGAACATTCTGAATCAAATCAATGTATTTCATTTAATTGCATTACTGTCATGAGACAAGTAAAATTAAAGTTGCACACATTCAGTTCTTTGTCTATTTGTTTGATATATTAACCTGACTCAAACAATTCTTAAAAGGGAAGAAATGAAATAAAAACATAAGTGAATTCAAAATGAAGAAGAAAGTGTTGGGAAAACCCACTAACTATATTTACCACTGAGAACTCTTTAACCTTTGAAAGTAACACAGAACTTAATAACTTTATATAAGTGATGAATTTTTGCTGTAGACTAAAACAGAAAATATAGCAAAGTTAGCAGTGGATGCCAACAATTTAGCTGGGAAGAGGACCCTGGGTGTGATCCACCCTTGCTGTAAGAAAAGAAATATAGAAAGAGGTGAATTTAACATTCTCCTTCAATCTTGTTCAATCCTGAATCTGCAGGATCGCATGTGGCTTTCTTCCTTGGCATGCTCTGGAAATGCGTCAAAATAAAAATGCTCTCAGTATGTTCTGTGTTCCTAGAGCAGTTAAGGCACGGGTGTCCATGAAAACAGAATTAATGGACTGCAGGGCATTTTATTGTTGTTTTTTTAGCTTTGCTCTCTCCACCATTTTGTCCACTGTCCCATTTGGGGGTCTCAGCAACTAATCAATTTTGGGTTTCATTCTGCAGATGTATTTTATACTCCTCTACAACCTCTTCCTGGATCCTCAAATAAATATTACTCACGGATCACATGGATTTCAATTTGATGAGTAGCTGTTTTGCCAGAGTCAAATTCTCCATCACACTTGAAAATCCCACCCAGATCTGGACGAGTGAGGGTTATCTCCAGCCCCTTGGACAATTCATCAATGACCTTCACCCGGTAAGGCTCTGAATCCTCTTCAATTTCATTCCCGTCTGGATCGGTCCAAGTTAGAGTAGCTTCTCCACCTCCTCTCACTGGCAAGTCAAAAAAGACACAATTAATATAGCATGGGAGGGGAAGGTCGTGTTGCTTCCTTTCACTTCAAGAAGGTACTCGGCTTTCCCTTGAAGCTGTGGAAGTTTGTCCCAGTGCTTCCAAAAGAAAACGTTTCTGTGTAGTGCACAAAAGTAGAGAAGACTTAGAATAACAGAGTTGGAAGGGACCTTGGAGGTCTTCTAGTCCAACTCCCTGCTTAGGAAGGAAACCCTGCACCGCTTCAGACAAATAGATATCCAACATCTTCTTTAAAACCTCCAGTGTTGGAGCATTCATAACTTCTGGGGGCAAGTTGTTCCAATGATGAATTGTTTTAACGTTCAGAAAATTTCTCCTTAGTTCTAAGTTGTTTCTCTCCTTGATTAGCTTCCACCCATTGCTTCTTGTTCTGCCCTCAGGTGTTTTGGAGAATAGCTTGACTTCCTCTTCTTTGTGGCAACCCCTGAGATATTGGAACACTGCTATTATGTCTCCCCTGGTCCTTCTTTTCATTAAACTAGACATACCCACTTCCCCCAACCGTTCTTCATATGTTTTAGCCTCAGGCTTCCAACTTTGCTTAGCGTGTTTGAGATCAGCCAAATTCACTTATATGCTGTCATTAGCTTGGCATAAATATCTTGCATAAATATCCATGTAGTAAATCGTTTGCACTGCTTATTCCTTTCTCTTTTTGTATTAAGCTGACAATAGACCACACAGTTTATGGATTTTAGTATAGTTATACCCTGTATAATTGACAGCTTGGATTTCATCATAGATTTTAGTTGTTATTAATTATTTTATACTAGAACTTTTAATTGTATATTTATTGAGTGTTTTTTATTTGTTCTGGTCTCTGGTCTATGACCGCAATAAACTGAATTGAAATTCAATAGGCAAAAAATAGACTTAGTTTGCCACTGCCTTTTAAACTTCCCTTTTAAACTTCCCAATCTATTTTACAGCTCTCGGATCCCTATCCAGGAACTAACCACCCTGATGCTCTGTAGCTTCTAACTCATTTTGGCAAAACTTTGTAGTGAAGATTAGTGTTAAACCTATTGTTGAACTTGAAAAGCCTCTCAAAACAAGGAAGTAACCCTAATGCATGTTTGGAGACTCAAGAAAACAGAACTGGATTTTGCTGGCTTAAGCTCTTATAAGTTTCAGACCAGTTAATAATTCTGAGAATTTTGTTTTTATCTGCACATGATCCTTTTATTAATCTCAAGCTACCTACCGCTTGGTGAGGAAGTAATTTACTGTCTTGCCAACTTCCTATCTAAAAACCAACTGTCTATAATTCTTTTTTGGCTCTTGTACTAAATTACGTTGAACAATGTTGGCCACAACCAGTGTTTGGATAGACATGTAAATGCATGGACACTTCTGGGAAAGTCTAGATGCACATAAAAATAGGAACCACTAATTATAGGTATAATCTTCACCTGGCTGTCGAGTTCCCCAAAGTCCCAACAACCCACCAGTTTGAAATTCTGCAGAGAACCAAGTCATGGGAAGCTCCCTAGGAATGATGGCATAATTCTTTTCCCATCATTCCATAGCAATTTTAATCTTCAAACTAAAACTGTTGGTTGCTCAAATCCATGCTAGAGAAATTTTAGTCTGCTGATGCTGTATAATATCAATCCACATCAGCTTCAGCCAATGTGGCCAATATCGAAAACAAGAGAGCAGAAGACCAGCAACAGGTTTGAAAACCCCCAGATCTGCATTAATAATTTTCCATTCAAATAATATTTTAAACCTATAAGTTGGGGGGACGGTGGGGGAGGAAAGAGGCAGCCTGGGAAAAGCTATTGAGACTCTAGAAAGAGTGCAGAGAAGAGCAACAAAGATGATTAGGGGCCTGGAAGCTAAAACATACAATGAACTGAATATGGCTAGTCTAGTGAAGAGAAGGACCAGGGGAGACATGATAGCTGTGCTTCAATATTTGAGGGGGTGTCCCAGAAAGAAGGGTGTGGGGGTCAAGCTATTTTCCAAGGCACCTGAGGGCCAGACAAGGAATAATGGATGGAAACTGAACAAGAAGAGATTCAACCTGGAAACAAGGAGAAATTTTCTGACAGTGAGAGCAATCAACCAATGGAACAGTTTTCTTTCAAAAGTTATGGGAGCTTCATCACTGGAAGCTTTCAAGAAGAGACTGGACTGCCATCTGTCAGAAATGGTGTAGGGTCTCCTGCTTGGGTGGGGGGGTTGGACTAGATGACCTGAAAAGTCCCTTCCAACTCTGTTATTCTAATATTCCTAATTGTAAATTGCTTGTCAAAAATGGAATAAGGTCTCCTGCTTCAGCAAGGGGTTGAACTAGATGGCTTACAAGGTCCCTTCCAACTCTAATATTCTATTCTAAGGTCTTGCCTTGTACAGTCTTGGTCTAAGTAGGACAATGTGACTCAGTTTTATTCAAGGATTTTTTCTCTCTCTTTATCTGACCAACATACAGATGTTACAGGACAAGCTGTGCATTTGGGTTGCAATGCATAAAACTGAGATCTGCCAATCCATCTTCCCTCCCCACTGAGTAAAATATTGCCCTGATGACACTTTTATATCTGTAGGA
This sequence comes from Rhabdophis nuchalis, assembly GCA_039707465.1. Lineage (NCBI taxonomy): Eukaryota > Metazoa > Chordata > Lepidosauria > Squamata > Natricidae > Rhabdophis > Rhabdophis nuchalis. The sequence continues at coordinate 9,520,527 of CM077654.1, forward strand.
TTCATTTTTCTGCACTTACCTTTGCATAAAAAATAGCTCTGTGTGTTCAATTCCACGTTCCCATTTATAGGAATAATTTCCAGAGATTCCTTGGCACCTTGTACAGCCCCTTGGGAGAAAGAGAGAAATATCAATGAAAAACCTCCATTAAAAAAAATCTTATTTTTCTGATGATGAGCAAAACCATCTCAATAAATTAGACAATTTTTTTTTTCTAAAGATATCCAAAGGACTGCAACTGAAGACCACACTTGGCAGTAAAGTAATTGTGTAGGATCTCTACTACATAAAGCAAGTAGGGGCATACAGAGAAGTGGACAAGAGCCAGGATTCAACAGAAATTGAACTTCAGTGAAAAACTGTTCATGTAATTATCAACCGCAATGCAAAGTAACTTTGCACAATCCCTTTAAAAAATATAGCTCGTCAATTATTCCTGAGGACTATACCAAGCTTTCAGAAATCCAGATGTTTTGGAGGCATGATAGCAATATCACTTAGACTTATATACCACTTCATGGTGCTTTTATAGCCCTCTCTAAGCGGTTTACAGAATCAGCCTATTGCCCCCAACAATCTGGGTCCTCATTTTACTGACCTCAGAAGGATGTAAGGCTGAGTCAACCTTGAACCTGGTGAGATTTGAACTGCCGAACTGCAGCTAGCAGTCAGCTGAAGTAGCCCGCAGTCCTGCACTCTAACCACTGTGATATTTTGCAGCTGGTTGTAAACTGCACTAAGCAAACTTTGTAACCAAGCAATCATTTGGGGTAACAATAATATTTTTCTTAGATTACCACTGGATTTTTGTTACTGGGTATAGTACCCATACTTTAAATCTATTATAATTAGCCAATTTTTATTAGGATAAAAAGAAATGAAAACATTTACCGTATCTGCCGGCGTATAAGACGACTTTTTTGCCCTGAAAAACATGCCTCCAAGTGGGGGGGTCGTCTTATACGCCGGGTCATCGCGAGGGAGACTTGACAGAGGGGAAAGAGGAAAACATCGCTCGCGCGCGAGGGAGAGACTTGCATGGAGGAGAAAGAGGGGGGGAAAGAGGAAAACATCGCGCGCGCGAGGGAGAGACTTGCATGGAGGAGAAAGAGGGGGGGAAAGAGGAAAACATCGCGCGCGAGGGAGACTTGACAGAGGGGAAAGAGGAAAACATCTCGCGCGCGAGGGAGAGACTTGCAGGGAGGAGAAAGAGAGGGGGAAAGAGGAAAACATCGCGCGCGAGGGAGACTTGACAGAGGGGAAAGAGGAAACCATCGCGCGCGCGAGGGAGAGACTTGCATGGAGGAAAAAGAGGGGGGGAAAGAGGAAAACATCGCGCGCGAGGGAGACTTGACAGAGGGGAAAGAGGAAACCATCGCGCGCGCGAGGGAGAGACTTGCATGGAGGAGAAAGAGGGGGGGAAAGAAGAAACCATCGCGCGCGAGGGAGAGACTTGCATGGAGGAGAAAGAGGGGGGGGAAGAGGAAAACATCGCGCGCGCGAGGGAGAGACTTGCAGGGAGGGGAAAGAGGAAAACATCGCGCGCGCGAGGGAGAGACTTGCATGGAGGAGAAAGAGGGGGGGAAAGAGGAAAACATCGCGCGCGCGAGGGAGAGACTTGCAGGGAGGAGAAAGAGAGGGGGAAAGAGGAAAACATCGCGCACGCGAGGGAGAGACTTGCATGGAGGAGAAAGAGGGGGGGAAAGAGGAAAACATCGCGCACGCGAGGGAGAGACTTGCATGGAGGAGAAAGAGGGGGGGAAAGAGGAAAACATCACTCTCTTTCTCCTCCCTGCAAGTCTCTCCCTCGCGCGCGAGATGTTTTCCTCTTTCCCCTCTGTCAAGTCTCCCTCGCGCGCGATGTTTTCCTCTTTCCCCCCCTCTTTCTCCTCCATGCAAGTCTCTCCCTAGCGCGATGTTTTCCTCTTTCCCCCCCTCTTTCTCCTCCATGCAAGTCTCTCCCTCGCGCGCGCGATGTTTTCCTCTTTCCCCCCCTCTTTCTCCTCCATGCAAGTCTCTCCCTCGCGCGCGCGATGTTTTCCTCTTCCCCCCCCCTCTTTCTCCTCCCTGCAAGTCTCTCCCTCGCGCGCGCGATGTTTTCCTCTTCCCCCCCCTCTTTCTCCTCCATGCAAGTCTCTCCCTCGCGCGCGCGATGTTTTCCTCTTTCCCCCCCTCTTTCTCCTCCCTGCAAGTCTCTCCCTCGCGCGCGCGATGTTTTCCTCTTTCCCCCCCTCTTTCTCCTCCATGCAAGTCTCTCCCTCGCGCGCGCGATGTTTTCCTCTTTCCCCCCCTCTTTCTCCTCCATGCAAGTCTCTCCCTCGCGCGCGCGATGTTTTCCTCTTTCCCCCTCTCTTTCTCCTCCCTGCAAGTCTCTCCCTCGCGCGCGCGATGTTTTCCTCTTTCCCCCTCTCTTTCTCCTCCCTGCAAGTCTCTCCCTCGCGCGCGCGATGTTTTCCTCTTTCCCCCCCTCTTTCTCCTCCATGCAAGTCTCTCCCTCGCGTGCGCGATGTTTTCCTCTTTCCCCCTCTCTTTCTCCTCCATGCAAGTCTCTCTCTCGCGCGCGATGGTTTCCTCTTTCCCCTCTGTCAAGTCTCCCTCGCGCGATGGTTTCCTCTTTCCCCCTCTCTTTCTCCTCCCTGCAAGTCTCTCTCTCGCGCGCTATGGTTTCCTCTTTCCCCTCCGTGCAAGTCTCCGCGAGGATGGCTCTGGACGCCATCCGGGGAGAGGTGGAACGTGAAGGGGACAGCCGTTACCACAGAGCGCACGAGACAGAGAGAGAGAGAGAGGCCCAGAACGAGAGTGTAACAGACACACAGGGGAAAGAGACAAGAGGGGAATGAGGAAACCATCGCGCGCAAAAGATAGCCACGCGCGTGCGTGGAAAAGCGGCAAGTCTCTGCGCAGCTGCGGATGGCTCTGGACGCCATTCGGGGAGACGAGGAACGTGAAGGGGACAGCCATCACCACAGAGCGCGCGAGACAGAGAGAGAGAGGCCCAGAGAGAGAGAGAGAGAGAGAGAGACGAAACAAAACAAAACAAAACAAAGCAAAACAGGCCACACCTTCCGGCTCTCAAAATAAATTCCAGTCATTGTATTGTTGATATTTGTCCAGCAGTCAAACTCCTATCAACCCTATCATGGCACCAAAAAGAAAGAAATATGAGGCAAGTTTTAAACTTAAAGTTGTAAACTTTGCCAGGGAACATAATAATTGTGCTGCTGCAAGACAATATGGAGTAACAGAAAAGATGGTTCGGGACTGGAAATCAAATGAAAAAGCATTAAAGAGTATGCCAAGGGATAAGTGTGCATTAAGAAGAGGCATCGCACACTGGCCAGAACTTGAAAAACATGTAGCAGATATGGTGGCTGAGCATCGCCAAAACGGTTATGTGGTGACACGAAATAAAATACGCTTGTTTGCACTTCAGTGGGCCAAATCTAACCCCGATCACAGCAACAATTTTAAGGCCACTATATCCTGGTGTAGTAGATTCATGGCAAGGCATGATCTGGTACTAAGGCAAAAGACAAAAATTGCCCAAAAATTACCTGCAGATCTGGATAACAAAGTGGATAGTTTCCATCGATACGTAATAAAACAGCGCACTAAACATGGCTATGCGCTAAGTAATATTGGAAATATGGATGAAACTCCAATGAATTTTGATATGATTGGAAATAAAACTGTCCATCATAAAGGTGAGAAAACTATTTTGATAAAAACAACAGGACATGAGAAGTCAAGTTTTACAGTGGTACTAGCGTGCACAGCTGATGGCAACAAACTGAAACCTATGATTATTTTTAAAAGGAAAACCATGCCAAAACTCAAGTTCCCTGCTGGTTGTTTTGTGCACGTGCATGAAAAAGGCTGGATGGATGAGGAGGGTGTGAAACTATGGCTGGATAATGTATGGAGCAGACGACCAGGTGGTCTACTTCAAAAACGTAGTCTACTTGTGTGGGATATGTTCAGGGCTCATTTAACTCCCACCACCAAGGAAAGGCTTGCGAGAATAAAAACAGATGCAGCAGTTATTCCTGCAGGATTGACATCATTGGTACAGCCCCTGGATGTGTGCCTAAACAAGCCTTTTAAAGATCGCATTCGAGAACAGTGGAATGAATGGATGGTTAGCAGCGAAAAGTCATACACAAAAGGAGGAAACATGCGTGCTCCACAGTTGGATGTTTTGTGCCAATTTGTCATAAAAGCCTGGAATGATATTGATGCACAAACAGTAATCAAGTCTTTCAAGAAGTGTGGCATATCAAATTCATTAGATGGTATGGAGGACGAGTACTTGTGGCAAGATGAAGATGAAGAGGAAGCTAAAGCTGAGGCCACATCATCTGACACGGAATTAGATCCATACGATGACTGCCTTACAACTGTATCACAAGATGTCATTGATGAACTTTTAATATCAGATGACGAACAGGAGTTTGAAGGCTTTTAAAGGGAAACTGTCACGCCAGCAAACTTGCCCGGCACTTGCTCTCTCCCTCTATTTGTTATCTTCCTTCTATCATTGACAGTTCCAGTTTGGTTAACAGCTTAGAAAACAAACAGCATGGTAGCTCCCATAGGTTTATTGTTCCATTCAGCTTTAGTGAATTAGCCTCTGGCATTTACTATTGGCTGGTATAATACAGGAGGGGGAGGGGTCTTAGCCACCCTCACACTATTTACCTTATGAACATTCCTTTGGGAGCTCAGCAAGGTCTGACGAAGGGGGCATGTCCCTAGAAACATGTTACCTATCCCGTGGTTTTGCTGATCCAATGTTTATGCTCTTGATGTGCAACTTGCACTGTTTTATGTTTACTGTATGTGTTTGATAACATACAGCCTTGTGACAGTTTTCCTGCATGTCATAAGCATTTGAATATAAATTAACATGTTGAAATCAAATCTGATGTTCTTTTACGTTTTATTTGGGGTGTGGAAGGTGTGCGGAAGAGGGGGTAGTCTTATACGGCGAGTATATAACAAACTCTATATTTTGAGTGGAAATGATGGGGGGGTCGTCTTATACGCCCAGTCGTCTTATACGCCGACAAATACGGGTATCTATGTATGGTAGTCCCTAGGACTTGGAATCTATCTAGTTCAGGGGTGTCCAAACTTGGGAACTTTAAGAGTTGCGGACTTCAACTCCCAAAATTCCCCAGCCAGCTGGGGAATTCTGGGAGTTGAAGTCCACAAGTCTTAAAGTTCCCAAGTTTGGACACCCCTCATCTAGTGTGACCAGATGTTCCTGTCCTTCTAACTTTGCACAATATTTACAGGTGTGTTTTTTTTAACTCAAAATATTTTGAAGCCAAACAAAATATATTTTATCAGGTATTGTAGAATGTTCTATATGCCAACACAAAAATACCTATAGGATTATGAGGTTTAATGTGGAAACGTCTCCTACAGAAATTGCATTCCACAGAAATGATTATTTTGGAACCAATGGGAGGCTCCAACCAAATGGGGAGCAGACTAATAAATCTGATAAGTAATAGAAAATAGGTTTGCTTGTTTTTTAAATCTAGGTATTGCATCTTTAAAAGTAGCACGCCTTGTATTAACTATGGCTTTTCTCTAAACACTTGGGAACTCTCGTGATTATAGCAGATTCTGATGTCAACATTTGTGTTCTCCAAAGTTACTTTTTTCTCCAGAAATTAATTTGGTTGGGTGGAAGCATCTGACTGTCCCAGGATACCCTAGCTACCATGGATGAATCCACACAAGAAGATCCAAAGATATACCAACCTCTTCAACAACTGTCTGTGGAGATCCTCAGTCATCCAGGTCCTGGTTGTCTCAAAGGTGCTTTTTCAGGAGGCAACTGGATTTTCTTGTTTTTTTTCTTTTGAAGCCGTTTTGCTTCTCATCCAAGAAGCTTCTTTAGCTCTGACAGAATAGTGGGGAATGGAAGGATTTATATTCCTTGCAGACAGCTGGTCATCTGTAGAGATTCTCAAGTTATCCAGGTTATGGTTGTCCCAAAATTGCAGACTACAGGAACCAGGAGAATTACTCGGGTGACCCTGAGGACACAGATAAACCTCCCAAGTGCTTCAAGGACCCTCTAAAAGGATGCAAATGACCAGCTGTCTGCAAGGGATATAAATCCTTCCATTCCTCATCATACTGTCAGAGCTGAAGAAACTTCTTGGATGAGAAGCAAAAACATCTTTAAAGAAAAAAAAACCAAGAAAGGTCCAGTTGCCTACTGAAAAAGCACCTTTGGGTCTCCTTAACCACCTTTAAGCAAACTCTTAAAAACTCTTTTTTTAAAAGAGTGAACATAAGGAACCTGGAACCACAGAAAAATGATGCTGCTGGATGAAGACGTTGCAGGTAATAAGCCACAGAGCTACTGTTTTGACTGCACAACCTCCTTATGTCTTTTGATCAGTCTTCTTTGCCCTTGATGGAAACCAGAAGGGTTGTACTACAGCTCCCATTACCTTTCCAGGCAACATGGAGTTTATAGTTCAAACACATCTGCCAAGGACCTGGTCAGTTGGGTTAATCAACTGAGAATGAAATAGATTCAGACCCTTTTCTCCAGGCACTGACATGCTGGATTCTAGACATGCCCCTACCCAAAAGCCTCCCTCCTCCAAAATTCTTGGCCTTATGCATCTTACCTGCTGCAAAAAGGAAAATGAGAAAAGGTTCTGCTCCCATCTCAGAGGGGGGTTAGGATTCAGAATTGGACTCCTTCCTTGGCACCAGCAATCTGGAAGGATTCCTGGACCCTGGGAACTTTATAAAGAGACCCTCCTCCCTCTGACCTCCCTCCCTGCCTCCCCTCCTCCCTGTCCTGTATCTCTGTGTGTGCAGGGGAGGAAAAGGAAAGAGGAAATTAAGCTGGGAGGAGGGGAAAAGAGAGAGGAAAGGAAGATCTATACATCTGTGTGTCTATAGGTGGGTGTGTCTCTCCATGGGTGTATTTTTGTTACGGGTGTGTGCCTGTTGTATCCTCCTCAGTCGTGCATTTATTTACTTCTCACATGCATTTCCACAGGGTTTTTTTTTATCCTCTTTTGGGGTAACTGCATTCTAGAGCTCAACAGGCCAGCTTTTCTCTTTGATTTATAATGGTAGAAAGTTAGCACCCACCCTCTCCTAGAAGAATGAAATTATTCTGAGGAATATTAGAAAGGCAGAATCTTATATTTCCCTGGATGAGAAATGGAGGAACGTGCTCTTGGAAAGCAACCCTCACCTTCCTTAATAGCCCACAGCAGGTGTCACCACTTAAGAGACAAAGAGATAGCTAGCTCTGTTCATAAGCAAATTCCCTGCAGCCAGGTCTGCATGAAGGTAGGATTAGCCCTCAGCCACAATAAGAATTGCCCAACAAGCCCCTTCATTGGATCACCTTCCAAACTTCAACCAAACCTGGGAGCTGAGACAACTTAGAGAGCCAGCTTTGACCCCTACAACAGACAATAGAATACATATTCTTGCACAGGAACAGGAAGCTCAAGTTCAAAGCCAAGAGAAAGTATAAAAACCCCTCACTCTCAGCTCCATGTGGTCAGCTGCCCAGAATCACACATGCTTAGTGGTTCTGCTGCATCATTACACCATCTTTCCAATCAGCCTCCATGTTTCCAGTGTCTTTCTCCCAGCTGGTGAAGATGTGAAGACTGGCAAGAGACGGTCCCTCAGATAACCTTGTCCCAAGCCATGAAGGGCTTTAAAGGTGACAACCAGCACCTTGATTCGCACCTGGAAGCAAATCGGCAACCAATGCAGTTCCCACAGGAAAGGTGATACATGTGCAGACCGAGGTCTGCACCGAACCAGATGATGCTCCCTGGCTGATGGAACCTGGAGCACGCACCTCCTGCTGAACTGATACGACTGGTAGATGTGGCAGAGGGTGGCAGGAGGTCATTGCAGCTTAAAACAGAGCATAGCCCTCCCGACCTCCATTTTCACTGGCAGAGGCATTGTGAGTCCGTCTTCACTTGGATGTTCCTGCAAACGGCTGAATTATAGCACAGCAAGAGGTTCATTTCTCCTTCCCTCAGTCTGAACAAGGATTTATTACCTGAGCGAGTCACACACCAAACTAAATTAAGCCATAGCCCTCATGAAGCCACCTCCCAAAGGCAACGAGCTCCAGGCGATTTCAATTAGCCAATCTTTGATTATTAGTTTTCTTTCTCTGAAATAAGGATGGAAATTGGAGTTGGAGATTCTCAGAGGCAGATTTAGTTCCATTTCCATCAAAGAAAATCCTTCAAATCCTACAAAACAATCCCAAAGCATGGTAGTGAAAGCTGATATTTGAAACATTTGCCTACTGCCTCTCGTTTTATTTATATATTGATCAATTATGTCCTTATTTGATAATTTGTTTAGTAACGACATAGATTTTCTTCAGAAGGACCTGTCCCCTTCTGAAATCTGTTTCAGGACTTCCAAGAATACACCTGTTGTCCCTTGGTTGATGGGTTGGTTCCATCAGAATAGAGCTGGAAGGGACCTTGGAGGCCTTCTAGTCCAACCCTCTGCTCAAGCAGGAGACCCTCTACCATTTCAGACAAGAGGCTGTCCAGTCTTTTCTTAAAACCTCCAGGGATTCGCTTCTCTTTCCTTCTACAGTAGTCCTCAACGTACAACTACCATTGAGCCCAAAATTTATGTTGCTAAGCAAGACATTTATCAAGTGACTTTTGCCCCGTTTTACGATGTTTCTTCCCACGGTTGTTAAATGAATCGCCGTAGTTCTGAAGTTAGTAACATGGCTGTTAAGTGAATCTGACACCCCCGTTGACTTTGCTGGTCAGAAGGTCACAAACGGTGATAGTTATAGTTATAGTTTATTAAATTTGTATACCGTCCTTCTCCCTTGCTGGACTCAGGGTGGTGAACAGGCATCACATGACCCCAGGACACTGCAACCGTCATAAATATGAATCCTTTGCTAAGGGTCTGAATTTTGATTATGTGATCGTGGAGATGTCGTAAGTCACTTTTTCGAATGCCGTTGTAACTTTGAACAGTCATTAAATGAACTGTTGTAAGTCCAGGATTACCTGTACTTTTTCCAGTATTCTAAATTGCCAAAGAGGCTAGGTTTTACTCTCCAAAGTATGACTTTGCTATTGCTCTTGCTCTTGAATCTGGTCATTTGCCCCTCAGGGGAGACGTCTGCATTGTTGTGTTGGATGATTCACTGGTTTCTCGCCACAATGGGGAAATTGTAGCTCCTTTTTTACATGTGTGGCAAGCAATACATGCAGTGAGGCTGCAATCACATGGGTGCCCCTGAATGGACTTCAGATGCAGTTTCCAAAAGATGTTCCATGGGGATCTGGATGTGGCCACCTGTTTTAACCTCAATGGTGCTTTTTTTCTTGTTTTTTTTCTTTGAAGACATTTTGCTTCTCATCCCAGAAGCTTATTCTGCTCTGACTGGATGGTGGGGGAATGGAGGGATGAGTCAGAGCGGAAGAAGCTTTTTGGATGAGAAGCAAAAACGTCTTCAAAGAAAAAAAAACAAGAAAAGTTCAGTTGCCTCCTGAAAAAGCACCTTTGGGACAACCAGGACCTGGATGACGAGAATCTCCATAGATTTTTAACCACCTGCTTTAAGTTAAGGCAAGGCTGCTATGGACCTTTAATATTTAATGTTTACTTTTTCCTCCCTTGATAGAACCCACGACTGGGTTTTAGAATGGAATGGAATGGAGTGGAATGGAATGGAATGGAAGGCAAGGGCAAGGGCAAGGGCAAGAGAACTTAGACTTATATACCACTTTACAGTGCTTTGCAGCCCTCTCTAAGAGGTTTTACAGAGTTAACCTCTTGACTCCAACAATGTGGGTCCTTGGAAGTATGGAAGGCTGAGTCAACCTTAAGTCTGGTGGGATTTGAATTACCAAATTGCAGGCAGCCGGCAATCAGCAGAAGTAGCCTGCAGTACTGCAGTCTAACCACTGCGCCACCAAAAATAGAATAGAATAGAATAGAATAGAATAGAATAAGAATAAGAATAAGAATAAGAATAGAATAGAATAGAATAGAATAGAATAGAATAGAATAGAATAGAATAGGGGATGGGATGGGATTTTATTTTATTTTATTATTTTATTTTATTATTATTAATTTAATTTAATTTAATTTAATTTAATTTAATTTAATTTAATTTAATTTAATTTAATTTAATTTAATTTAATTTAATTTAATTTAATTTAATTTAATTTAATTTAATTTAATTTAATTTATTCACATTTCTATACCGCCCTATCTCCCTTGTGGGGACTCAGGGCAGTGCACCGAAGAGATAAAAACAAGCAATAACATATAAATACAGGATAAAATACAATTAAATATGATAAATCTGTGCTAAAATTATTAAAAACTATTAAAAACAGTTTAAAACATTGTCTTAAAATTAAATCATGGGATCTATGCCAGGATGGGATGGAATAGAATAGAATAGAATAGAATAGAATAGAATAGAATAGAATAGAATAGAATAGAATAGAACAACTTTATTGTCACGTTGAATGTACACTAATTGGCATACATTAAAACTGAAATTTCATTGCTTACAGCTCTTAAAGGGTCACCACCTCCAATTTTACACTACATAAACATGACAGGACAAATAAATAAATACAAAATTATGTATATATCCAGATATATTATATGAGACAAAGAAACAACACAGTCTACTTTGGATGTGTACATGGGCATGGTGAGAAAAATGGATCTTGTGAGTTTGCCAGACAGGTGACCTAGGGAACAAAGCTGTTACAGAACCCGGTAATCATCCTGCTGAAATATTAGTTTGTTTCATTGAGATAAGCTCAACTACCCAGCATGGTTGAAAAACCAGATTTTAGCATGAAGCAGGTTTATTCCACAAAACATGGTTAAAGCAAACCATGAATTGACAATATAGGCCTCTAACCAAGCTGATTTTTCACAAGTTGTCTATTTTGCTGGCAGCTGTAGTTACATTTTAATTACAACTCCCTTTATAGTTGCTCCCTTTACAACCCTGGCTAAATCATGTAGCAAACATTCTGTTAAAAACATTGTTGTCTCTCCTTGTAAAACGATCGGTCTGTTTTACAGATGGAGAATTGTCTGCTAGGACACGCTGCGAATGCAAGTAAGCCAAGGAGCGCCACAGGATGGGGAAAACAACCCCAGTCCTACTCACTGGAAGACACGTAGGATGATTCCTTATGAAATCCTCAGGGAACGCAAATGACTAGAGCCAACCACTTGGAAAACAATGGGTGTTTATTGTGGTGCAAGGATCCTGACTCATCCCTCCCAGGTGGAGGGGAGGGGGTCTCCCTCCGCCGCTCGCTCACTTGTTCTGATATGGAAGCCAGGTCAGGTTGGAAAACCATTATCTGCATCTCTGTGGATGGTAAACATTGAACAGAGGACAACAAAGATAAATAAAGCATTCAGCACACAATGGACTTTGTCCAGAGACAGAAACATCCTGTTGTATGTTATCCCCCATTGTCTCATCTCACAAACCCCACCCCGATGCAAAGGGACAATGTAACATGGATTTTCTGTGACGCAAAGGACAACATTAATTTGTAAATAAACCTGGTGTCCAATAACCTTGATAGAAATCTTGCCTTTCAGATCCCCCCCCCCCCTAAATTAGTCTGGATCTCTTTTCTCCCCCAAAACCATGAAGCATCAAGGTAAAGTAAGGTAAAGGTTCCCCTCGCATATATGTGCTAGTCATTCCTGACTCTAGTGCTCATGTCCGTTTCAAAACCGAAGAGCCAGCGCTGTCCGAAGACGTCTCCATGGTCATGTGGCTGGCATGGCTAAATGCTGAAGGTGCACGGAACGTTGTTACCTCCCCACCAAAGGTGGTCCCTATTTTTCTACTTGCATTTGTATGTACTTTCGAACTTATAGGTTGGCAGAAGCTGGGACAAGTCATGGGAGCTCACTCCATTATGCAGCACTAGGGATTCGAACTGCCGACCTTTCTGGCTCAGCATTTTAGCCACTGAGCCATCAGGTCCCTTATGAAGCACCCAAAAGCCTCCTAAATCTTGGAGATCATCTGCCAAGTTTTGCTTGGTTGGTTATTCAAACTCTTGTGTTGACACCTCCAGAGGTTTTAATTTTTTCCTTGATTGTTAATCATTAGCCTGAATGAAGTAATACTTGATTACCCTGCATTGAATTTCAGTTAGGCTCTAGAAACAAATAACTTGGAACCATGGGTAATGAACATCCTTTGAAGCTCTAATCCCTCTTATGTACTCCCTCCATTCCTGGTTTATTTTTTTCTCTTTTTTCAATCTGATGCAACAGCACCGAGGTTAAGGGTCAAATAAGGTGACAAGTGACAGGTCAGGGATAATTGTTGTGCTGCTGGACTGCACACCATGTGCATGACATGTTTGTCAACCATTCATAGTCAACGAATTCCCCAGGTACAGACTCAAATTAATCTTTAAGGACTTCACTGTTTTTTTGTGTGGGGGGGAGGGGAAGAGACATCCAGCATTTACCTCTTTTTTTAAAAAAATATATCTAATTATTCAAAAGGAATTCCCAGTGGAGACAGTTGCTTCCAAACGCTCACACTGTACCTCATTATCCTCAAGACCAATTCTCTACTCCAGACAATGCAGCATCTGTAGTAAAACAATGAGGGTTTTTTTTCCCGTGCAATGCCAACTTTCTAAATATAGCTCTTCGGTGACTTGTATAAGCATCCTACTTTAGCATTAGCTGTAATTAAAATTCGCTATCTAATATGCACTCCGAAAGTGGGCTTTGTTCGTACACGGTATCTAATAATAATCATCATCATCATCATCATCATCATCATCATCATCATCATCATCTTTATTGTCATTGTAATAAAATAAAATAAAATAAAATTACAATGAAATTGGTTTGAGCGTTGCGCTAACATTTGCATCAGGTAGAATACAGACAGCAGTGACAACCATAACAGACATCTCTCCAGGCAGTTAAAACGGCCGACAAATGACAGTTGGAAATTCCACATCTGCAGAACAGTGCGCACAAGCAACTCCACCGCTAGTACACCAGTTATCATGGGTGTAAATACACAGTCCTCCATCCTTGCGTCCACCAGAGTTGTTGTCTCTGTCAAAGCGGTGTGTGGTGCGGCTAGTTAGCTCCACAGACGCATCCGGTACAAGTGGATGAAGCCAGGTCTCTGTGATGATCATCACACAGCAGTCACCAATGAGCCCATTCGCTGCCATCCATAGCTCCAGTTCATCGGTTTTGTGGAACAAAGGCTCTAGAGTTGGTTAGGAAATGCTTGGTAATGCTGGTCTGTGAGGCTGCTTCCATAATCGAACTAGCAAACCTGCTCTGCATCCCCGCTTCTGCTTCGGCTCCCTTTGTTGCCTCCTAGGCCAAACAACGATCCATGGAGAGCCTGGCAGTCTTACTGTGTCACTCGGTATATTATGAGACTGCTGGAAGTCGCTGGTAATATCGAGTCAACTAGAAGATCTTTATCTTTAATAATAAGTTAATAATGACTTAATAACTCCCTGTGGGTATAGACTAGTTTTTGTCTAACTCTGCTGTGACACCAGCAGCTCAAAGCCGCTGCGCCTAAGCGCGCCGCCATCTTGAAGAGAGAGAGATGAAAAAGGGATAATAGCAATAGCACTTAGACCATTAACACAACTAACATCTTTTAGAAAATGTTGCCCAAAACGGAAGTTTAAATAAATATAAAAGAACAAGAATCATTTCATGAGGCAAAATCCATTAAGATCCTTCTCAGCAAACTCATTCTACCCACCTTCCTTTCCACTCATAATTTCAACAGTATCCCCAAGATGGATTTTTAGGCCAGAGAAAAGCAAGTTCATTCTCTCTTCCCATTTTATTCCTGAAAAGATCATTTACCAGAATTGCCATCATCTTCATTTAAGGACCCCATAATCCCTTGCAGGTTGGAATTTGAACTGAACAGAGTTAGCAGAGTGTTTTAATGGCCGGATGCCCTTCCTGTCACCATCAATTACCAGAACAGTAAACCTTTAAAACAAAAATTGCTCTGCGCATGAGCAGAAGGCAAAAACAAGATGGCGCTGCCTATGGCACCACTGAGAGAACCAGTTCAGGGGCGTGGTAGGCCTAGGTCATTGCCGGTTGGGCTGAACCAGTCGAAACTGGTAGGAATCCACCTCTGCTTTAAATCCATCAATGAATGGGGCTTTTATCCAAAATGGTATTCTCTCTTCATCCCCTCTTTCTGATCTAGCATTCCTTTTGTATTCCTTTTTTCAGCGCTTTGGCCATAACAATGGGTTGGTAGTTCATTCAGGCTAAACTCTGCCCACTGCCAGGAGCTCGATCCTGACCAGCTCCAGGTTGACTCAGCCTTCCAGCCTTCCGAAGTGGGTAAAATGAGGACCCAGATTGTTGGGGGGCAAGAGGCTGACTCTGTAAAACTGCTTAGAGAGGAGTGTAAAAGCACCATGAAGCAATATATAAGTCTAAGTGCTATTGCTATTGCTAGTCTCTCCCACCAAGTGCTTAGATCTGTCAGTGGGGCCATCCTAGAAACTGCAAAAGGCGGGCTCACAATGCCTCTGCCAGTGAAAATGGAGGTCGGGAAGGCTAGGCTCTGTTTTAAGCTGCAATGGCCTCCTGCCACCCTCTGCCAGTGAAAATGAAGCTCGGGGGCTGCCCGTGCCCCCACACCCCACACCCCGAGCTCTGTTTTCACTGGCAGAGGGCAGGAGGAAGCCGTCGCAGCTGAAAACAGAGTTTGGGAAGCCATTTTCACTGTCAAAGCAATCTGGGCACCACAGAGGCCTCTGACACAATTGACACCAAGCTGGCCATGCCCACCCCAGCCATGTCCACCCCAGCCCCCAAAGTCAAACACAACCCTGGTGTGGCCCTCAATGAAATTGAGTTTGACGCCCCTGGTCTAAGGTCTTGTTCCACCATTCCATAACTCAGCAGCTAAAAATAATATTTCTACAAATCTCCCTGTTTCCTGCTCCTCAGCTACCCCAAAGCATCCGTGAATGACAGAGGCCCTAGAAATGGGTGAGGTCTGGGAAAGAGAAAACAAAGCTCAACATGATGTAAATTATTTAAACTTTCATATCCCCTGTGGAAGGAGACAAGGTGTCGCAATCTGGGGAGAGGGAACTTCACAGTACGCAAAGGGCAGCTGAATAAAACTGAGGGATTGGAAGAAAGAGTTATGTCTAGCAGTTAGAACAGGTGATCTGTGAGTCATGAAAGGACCTTTTATTTCTGACTCTGGCGCCACAGAGGGGCATGGCAAATGTTCGCTAACATTTAGCTAAGACAGATTTACTCCATCCTTGGCTGAAAGCCAGCTCTCCATTGTGCAATTCCCTAGCTATCAAGAATCCGTTGCAATTGCTCAGCTCGTGAATTCTGCCAATGCTGATGTGTTTGAACAGTACTGCCACTTTGCGCTCGTGAAGCTCCAGTGCAGAGTTTCTCAACCTTGGGATTTGTAGACTTCAATTCCCAAAATTTCCCAGACTGGCTGGGGAATTCTGGGAGTTGAAATCCATACATCATAAATTTGCTAAGGCTGAGAAACACTGCGAGAAGAGAAGAGAAGAGAAGGAGAAGGAGAAGGAGAAGGAGGAGAAGGAGAAGGAGAAGGAGAAGGAGAAGGAGAAGGAGAAGGAGAAGGAGAAGGAGAAGGAGAAGGAGAAGGAGAAGGAGAAGGAGAAGGAGAAGGAGAAGGAGAAGGAGAATAGAAGAGTTGGAAGGGTCCTTGGAGGTCTTCTAGTCCAACCCCCAGCTTAGACAAGAAACCCTACACCATTTCAGACAAATGGTTATCCAATCTCTTCTAAAAAACCTCCAGTGTTGGAGCAGTCACAACTTCTGGAGGCAAGTTGTTCCACTGATTAATTGTTCTCACTGTCGGGAACTGTCTCCTTATTTCTAGGTTGCTTCTCTCCTTGATTAGTTTCCACCCATTGAAATTTCCACCCATAGTGCTCCATTTGGGATTCAATGGATTGAAGACATCTTGCATATAAACTCAATTAATGTGCTTAATAAAGATACAGCTGCCAGCAAAATTCCAGATGACCACTAGATTTCGCTATATCTCTTTCCTGGCAGCTCTGGTAGGCTTCCTATTATTGTAGCTGTAATAACGGGATGACGAATACATGTAGCGTTTAAGGAAGTCGAGCTTGACAGAAATAGAAATATGCAAACTCCAAGGGACAAGAGGCAAAACACTGTCCAAATTGAGAGCATCCAAATAACATCCACAGGCAAATCAAACCCCTCCTTAACTAACTGAACTATAAGAAGGTGTAGAAAACAAAATACACCAAGACCTGTAAAATTCTGCAATGGGCTGTAAGAATAACAGAATAACCAAGTTGGAAGAGACCTTGGAGGTCTTCTAGTCCAGCACCCTGCTCAGGCAGGAAACGCTATGCCATTTCCGATAAATGGTTGTCCAATCTCTTCTTAAAATCTCCACTCTTGGAGCACCCACATCTTCCACAGTTAGAGCAAGTAATCAGTGGAAGTAGTGGGTGCTCCAACTGTCAGGAAATTCCTCCTTAGTTTTGGGTTGGCTCTTCACTCTAGAACGACGGCGCCTGAGAGGTGACCTGATTGAAGTCTATAAAATCATGCACGGTGTGGACAAAGTAGAAAAGGAAAAATTGTTTTCCCTATCGCACAACACCAGAACTAGGGGGCCCTCCATGAAACTTTTGATAGCTAGACCTCAAACAAATAAGAGGAAGTACTTTTTCACCCAGAGGATCCCTGGTCTATGGAACTCCCTGCCAGAAGAAGTGGTGACAGCTGTCAGCCTCGACACCTTTAAGAAAGGATTAGACGAGTTCATGGAGAACGAGGGTATCCATGGCTATCATTATGGATGCCTAAGGACACCCTCCGGGTTGGAGAGATAGGCAGGAGATCTCTCAATGCCATTTGCAGGGAATCACAAGCAGGTGAAGACATCTGCTTGGGAAGACCCTGAAGCAAATGGGGAGCCACTGTGTGAGACAGAATGCTGGACTGGATGGGCTGTGGTCTGTTCCAGCAAGGCTATTCTTATGTTCTTATGTTCCTTGATTAGTTTCCATTCCACATCCATCCATTGCTTTGGGTCCTGCCTTCAGGTGCTTTGGAGAGAAGGTTGACCCCCTCTTCTTTGTGGCAGCCCCTTAGATGTAGGAACAATGCTATCGTGTCACCCCTAGTCCTTGTTTTCATTAAACTAGACATATCCAATTCCTGAAACTGTTCATGTTTTAGCCTCATTATTTTTGTTGCTCTTCTCTGGACTCTTTCTAGAGCCTCAACATGTTTTTTTATATCGTGGCAATCAAAAGAAGAAGAGAAGGAATATCCTCAACCAAGACGATGGTCAGATAAAAGAAATTTGAGCCTGAAAGAACATTTTGAAGTGTACTTCCCTATAGTACATCGCCTTCCCTAAAGGCACATTCAGATTTGCAAGATTCTGCTCCTATAACCTTATAATAAATGTTAGCGTTCATAATTTTGATTTCCTGCTCTGGTCTACCACAAAGGAGTGACAGATCTTGTTATTATTAGGTCCACTGGGTAGCTATCATTTTTGTTTTTCCTGATTCCTGATGTCAGTTAAAATAATCACAGCCTGACACTGGATTTGGATGGAGAAGCTGTGGTTGAAATTCTTTCTAAGGTTGTTTACTTTGCCTTTCTGTGATTTAATCTCCTCATAAAAGTAAAAAAAGGAGAAGAGCTGGGGTGGGTAAAAAAATATGCCATGAAGAGGCTGCTAAATCATTGCTCTTCCAGATCCTTCTCTTATGCTGTTTGTTTGGATCATGGACGCAATGATTATTCAGAGGCCTTAGCAAAGATTCCCCCCACCGACCCAAAGTCACTACAGATTGCCTTTGTTTAGATTTTGCAATGCAATTCAGTTTGCATTAACACATTTCTAACTTGAGGAGGAGGGAATAAAGCTGCATTCCTCAAGATCAGGGGTCTCCAAACTTTGCAACTTTAAGTCTGAAGGACTTCAGCTCCCAGAATTCTCCAGCCAGCAATTCTCCAGCTGGCTGGAGAAGTCTGGCACCTGAAGTCCTTCAGACTTAAAGTTGCAAAGGTTGGAGACCCCTGCTCAAGATGACCTTTCCATGGGTGAGCCACCCATTTCTCCTAGATCCAAGCATTTATGAAGGCCAGTGATTAAGGTCCCACTACTGGATAGGCGGTGGCTCAGTTGCTAAGACGCTGAGCTTGTCGATCAGAAATGTCGTCAGTTTGGTGGTTCGAATCCCTAATGGAGTGAGCTCCCATTACTTGTCCCAACCGAGCAGTTCGAAAGCATGTAAAAATGTAAGTAGAAAAAATAGGAACCACCTTTGGTGGGAAGGGAACAGCGTTCGTGCGCCTTTGGTATTTAGTCATGCCGGCCACATGACTTAGAAGGATAAAACTATAAAGTTGGAAGGGACAACAAAAGTATTAAGCCATGCATTAACCCAACCTTTCTTTATTAAGAAAGATTGACATTATACGGAACATACTTAAATGAAATAAGTTGGCCAGGATCGGCTAGATTAATCATTAGCAGAAGACAAAGGACTTTGAATAAGCAAATACATATATACAGAGCAGGTTTATTAAATCTCCTTCTTTAAACCTGCTCTGACGTCAGCGGAGAACTATTCCTAACACGTCTGTGCCCGAGACTGCAAGTGATCGTAAAAACAGCTTCCTTCCGTTCCATGTCACAGAATCTTTGCAAGAAAGACACACCCTCCCCATATTGTTTCAGATATTTGAGGGAAGGCCTCCTTTGAGCAGTGCCTTCCCCATCATTGCAAATCATTGTGGCCGTTGCTTTTCATCTCTAAACCTTTCTACAGATGGAAAAAGAGGAACCGTGGATTAATTTAAGGGGGCCTCTTGTGACCTTCAAGCAGCCACGTTGTCAGAAACAAAGCATTGTTCCATCAGAACATCAAAAGCTTCCATATTTCTTGCACTTTTATAAACAAGCCGTGCAACTGAAGCATTGAGTGATATACTGTGCCTAGAGCTTCACGTCATTCTTTCCATGATAACAAAATGGCTCACAGAAGCTCCATTTCCTTAGGGAATAACATAAATTCCAGTCAATGGATGTCTGCTCTTTTTTCTTTTGGTCCTAGGTAAAGGTAAAGGTTCCCCTCGCACATATGTGCAAGTCGTTCCCGACTCTAGGGGGCAGTGCTCATCTCTGTTTCAAAGCCAAAGAGCCAGCACTGTCCGAAGACATCTCCGTGGTCATGTGGCCAGCATGACTCAACACCGAAGGCACAAGGAAAGCGGTTCCTATTTTTCTACTTGCATTTTTACATGTTTTCGAATTGCTATGTTGGCAGAAGCTGGGACAAATAACGGAAGCTCACTCCATTACATGGCACTAGGGTTTCAAACCACTCCTAAGGTATCACAAAAGACTTACTACCTCGTGTAATCTCTTTGTTGCAAATGAATTTTCAAAGGGTTATTGAACTTGTACGGGTAAGGCGATGGCTCAATGATTAAGATGCTGGGCTTTTTAGCCAGTAACCCAACAGCCCAGGTTTGAGACCCGAGCACCACACAATGGGATGAGCCCCTGTTCCTTGCCCCAGTTCCTGCAAACCTAGCAGTTTGAAAGCATGCAAATGCAAGTAGATAAATAAGTCCCAGCACTGTCCTGGGATCATGTGATTCCCCCAATGGGGAAGCCAGATTCACTTAACATCCATGTTACTAATTTAATAACTGCAGTGATTCATTTAACAACTGTGTCAAGAAAGGTTGTAAAAAGGAGCAAAAATCCCTTGGCAAATGTCACTCTTAGCAATAGATCTCAATTGTGGTTGTAAGTTGAGGACTGCCTGTATTTGGGAAGAGTCTGGTGAAATTATTCACAGAATAGCTTGCAGGATCAGCTTGGATTCCTCAGTATAAATGATATAAACAGAATGTAGCAGTTAATAGAGTTCAGGCTGATGGTGTTAAGTAACTCCCTGAAGAGCATCCTATAATATCTTTATGTGAATTCCGCTCACTTAATGTGGATCTGAGGCACCAAAACTGTTGTCAGATTTTCAAACTGCCCTCTTGGAGATGACTCTGTCCTGAGAAATTGGCATTGAATTTTGTAAATCCAAAGAGATGCTCTTACCAGTTGGAGTACCCAATAGAAACAAGGCCAGCAATCAACAGAATATTCTTACAGGGATACTCCTGATTTTTTTAGGGGACTGGGGGATAAAACATATAAAGAAGAATTGCTGGGTGTGTCTAGTTTAATGAAAAGAAGGGCCAGGGGTGACATGATAGCAGTGTTCCGATATCTCAGGGGTTGCCACAACAAAGAGGGAGTCAAGCTATTCTTCAAAGCACCTGAAGGCAGGACAAGAAGCAATGGGTGGAAACCTATCAAGAAGAGAAGCAACTTAGAACTAAGGAGAAATTTCCTGACAGTCAGAACAATTAATCAGTAGAACACTTTGCCTCCAGAAGTTGTGAATGCTCCAACACTGTATGTTTTTAAGAAGATGTTGGACAACCATTTATCTGAAGTGATGCAGGGATTCCTGCCTAAGCAGTGGGTTGGACTAGAAGACCTCCAAGATCCCTTACAACTCTTATTCTGTTCTGTTCTGTTCTGTTCTATTCTATTCTATTGCTAGATTTAAAGTTTGACTGCATGTCAAAGTCCATCGATTGCTTTCTATAGTCTATCCATTTGCAAAGAGCTATGACCAAGCTGTCCTTTGCCCATTGCTCTTTGCCTACGTGCCTTGGTTGAATCCATTAAAGAGAATGATGAAAAGGCAAATCTACCTGTTTATGATGTTATAATGTACAGTACATTCACGAGTCAATTATCTCAAACAGTTTGGCAGATGGCACACATGTCTCGCTAAACCATAAAAGCAATGGATAAGCCATAACAATAGAAGCAATATTGTTTTGTATCTGAACTCAACAGCAGAGAGAGCAATGGAGAAGATGGAAAGCTGTTGTGATGCAGTGGCGAATATATCATCCTAGAAACCAAGACATATGAGTTCTAGTCCTGCCTTAGACATGAAGGCAGTTAAATGACTTTGGGTCAACCATTCTCTCCTGGCCCGAGGAAGCGAGCCGTGGCAAACCACTTCTGAAAAAAAAACTTGCAAAGAAAACTTCTGGGACTAGTCTAGGAAGCCACCAGAAATCAACATTATCCTGAAGACACCAAAACAAACAAACAAACAAAAAAGATGATCACTATATGGGAAAGGGAAAACGTTGAAGGAAAAGGTAAGGTATACCTTGAGAAGATAAAAGAGAAGAATTCACACCCAACAATTTTGATGAGACTTTTGGAAGGCTATTTGTGCCCAGCAAACTGTTAGACAGCTACTTTCTCCCTAACATGAGCTGTGTGAAATGAGGACCATCATGGTGAGAAATTATTTGGATAATTTACTGAGAGTGTCATTGGGAGGGGGGGGGATGGATACACGTTTCCTTATCACCCAGAAGAAATAAGATTACAGCTGTTGAGCAAGGTCATCCCTCTTTTTCTAGGTGCCCCACCTAGTATTAATCTAGCTGGGTTATTCATTGTCTAATTCTTCATTCTATGGACTTACCACCACCTACGACTGGAAGTCACTGGAAAATAATTCTGCTGAAGAACCAGAGCAAATTCTAATAGGTCCACTAGAAACGTTTGACGGTGGGAAACACAACAATCTTCCATCAGCAGCTGAGTTGGAGTGTGGTGAACGGAGGAAGGAGTTTTGCTGGCCATCGATTGAGTAAATCTTATTGATTGGTTGACTGAAGAAGGAGAACCAGGAAACCCAAAATCTGATGCCATGAATCCACCACCGTACTCAGGAAGGGAGCACTTTTCAATTCCTGCTCCGGACTATCCTGCTGGACCACCCTACCCTATGGATAATACAATGCCATCTGCCATGCCACCCCCATACCAAACTTTTTACCTATCCCCTGATGCAGGATCCAATCAAGGTCTCTTTGTTCAACCTCAGCAAGCTATAATCATCATCCCATCCCAGCCAACTAATGAACCTGATTTTTTGGCTTACTCCATCTTCACCATGCTTTGCTGCTTTCTACCCCTAGGTGTCACAGCCTTGGTTTTCTCAATACAGGTGAGCATTGAGAGGGGGAGTTGTGGGTGGAGGGAGGGAGGACAGAAAGAGGCTGGGGAGAACATAATGTAACTTGTGAAAGAGTTATGTTCATGTATAGGATCCAAGATCAAAATGTCAGCTAAGAGATAAGGAAGATATGAAGGACTAACAATCACTGTCTTTTGTCCCTGAAGTTAGACCACAACAAGGACAACTTATGCTAAAGAGAGAGAGAGAGAAAGGGAGAGAAAGGGAGAGAAGGAGAGAGGAAGAGAGGGAGAGGGAGCATGCTTGGAATTGAGTTCTTAGGAAAAAGGTTGTACAGACATTTTAATGTTTATCTACCTCCTTCCATAAGGGAATCTCAGCAAGTGCTGTAAACCACAGCCAAAATTCAGCCTAATGTTCATTTTGGAAGGGTGATATGAATTTACAGGTAGTGTTCTGCTGATGAGAATTATTAGGGCTTTAGCAGGGATTCATTTTAAATGCAATGGTTTTAAAAGTAGTTAGACTTTAGAGTAGGTTGCAGGCTCCAGGGGCTTGCCCTGTTCTCTCAAGCCATATTTCTTAACCTCAGCAAGTTTGAGATGTGAGGCTGTATCTTTCTGCATTTAAAAAAAAGTTTCTTTTCTTTTTTAATTTTCACCTCTTCCCTCACTTTATCTCCTCTATCCCCTTCCTATCCGTTTTTTTTTTTCCAGCAACAATATGTGGCTGGCTGAGGAATCCTGGGAATTGAACCCCACGCATCTTAAAGTTGCTGAGGTTCAGAAACACTGCTCTGGATGAAGAATCTGGAGGACATGAGGCTGAAAAAGCTGACATTAAATTGAGTTTAAAGGTTGTCCCCAAAAGAGGCAACTGGACTTTCTGGTTTTTCTTTGAAGACGCTTCACTTCCCATCCAAGAAACGTTTTCAGAGATGTAGAAGCTTCTTGGATGAGAAGCGAAACGTCTTCAAAGAAAAACCAGAAAGTCCAGCTGCCTCTTGAAAAAGCACCTTTGGGACAACCATCACCTGGATGATTGAGAATCTCCATAGATGTGTTTAAAGATTCTTAGTTTTAAAAATTGGAGCAACTATTTTTAGAAATCCATGTTTAGCTATCTATTGAGTCAGATTCTATTGACTTTTATCATTTCCCAGAAACTTTTATAGCGGCTATTTATCTATCAAAGCAAGCTTTAAAAAGATGTGAACTATGGACTTCGGTTCTGCCAGTCCCTAGTGATAAGTCTCTCGCCACCCATGACAACAGAATTCTTCACTGACCGAAACAACAGAAGCTTCTGGGTAAATACTCAGGATGTACATTTCCTGCATGTGAAATATTATTCAGAATGATTTCATCATAAAGTCCATTTTTTCCCCTGCAGACTCGGCAAGCTAACAAACTTGGTGACCGAACAGCTGCTCGGCGACTCTCCGTGTTAGCCCGGTCCTTCGCCCATATAGCCCTGGGGGTTGGAATCCTATTAATATTCATTTTCATTACTATAATTGCAGTCAATTTAATCAGATTCTATCACCACTAAGAAACTTCATCCGACTCAACTCATCAGAACAGAAGAGGGTTTTCGACTGTTGTTTGAGTGGTATCACAAAATTAACAAACTCTGGGCTGGCTCACTCATGCCGGTGAATCTCGTGATTTTTATACTCTTGGTTCTGTGACCGTCAAAGATACGTTTCCGCTATGTAGTATTTGTATTTGAGGGGACATTTGTAGGCTGGAAAGAACCATCTATTAAAAGATTTGCAATGGACTAGCTGTGTCTCATATTCAATGTAGATTCTGTGATCCAGCATGGAAATAATTGGCACTGTGCAAGGCGGTTTTAAATCTGGCCCTTTCACGAAGTGGCAGACGTATTTGAAACCAAGCAACTGGAAAGAGGGAGCTGCCTAATGAGGGTGTCAACTTTGAAGCCAACTTGGCTGATGCCATCTTTTGCTGTCTCATAGTTGCAAAGAACTCAGGGGTGAGTGGGGGCGGGAATGAGGGAGGGAGTAGATAGACTGGCTAGCAGTCATAACAAAAAGCTTTCTCGTGGGAACCAAGGTCGCCCCAACAGGTGGCAGTTGGTGGAGTAGAGGAGTGGCCAAGGAGCCCATCAAAAGCCTTTCATTGGGAAATGTGACTTGGGACACTTGGTGAGGGAGACGATTGCTTTTTTAACTGGGCTACAAATGCCAGGAAACTTTCAGACTTGGCTTTCACTAGCTGTGCCAATATGATGCACTCAATAAACTTGTACTTTGTGGAACCTGCTTGCCTCAGAGTTCTGCTTTCAATGGGTGTGTTACTCAGAATGCTGACAGAGGGCTTCATCCTGGCCATTATCTGCTCTCTCACATCTTACTTATTTAGCCTGTTCAGGGTGATGAACTGGATAGGATATCTCTAGTATGAATTCTGCCATCTGTGGTATGGATCCAGACCCTTCCTGGCTCCTTCAGACAACTTTCCTGCTGGCTACATTGAAGGAGCGGTCACGTCCTGTCTCCAAATCGCATTTCTGGGGGGAAGATTGTTCAGAAATAAAATGCCATAGAGCAGGGATGTCAAACTTAAGGCCAGCAGGCCAGATCCAGCCTGTGGGGTGCTTAGATCTGGCCTGCAGGGCCACCCTGGAAACAGTGAAGGACTGGCCCTCGGTGCCTCTGCAGAGGTGGGCAGCTGGGGGTTCGGAGGGGTTGAGGAGAACCTCTAGCTAAACCTCTGGGCAGTTCAGAGAACCCCTAAATCCTATTCCAGCTGGCCCCACCCACACCCACTCCTCCCAGGAGCCTCCATGCAGCCCGTTTTGGATAAGTGCAGGATGTGTGCAGAGGCTCAGAGAGGGTGAAAAACAGGCCTATTGGAAGTTTGGGAAGGCCTCCAGAGGATCTCTGGAGCCTGGGGGGGCATTTTTGCCCTCATGGAGGCTCCAGGTATGGCAAAAACGCCCTCCCCCTCCATGGTGCAGTAGGCTGACTAGGCCAAGCCCACCATGGCCACACCCACCCAGCAACTGGGCAAAGAACCCCTTTCTAAAATTTTAAAAGCCCAGCCCTGTGCCTCTGCCAGCAAAAATGGATATCGGGAGGGCTGTGTGCAGCCCTCTTGAGCTCTGTTGCAGCTGGCAGAGGGTTGCAGGAAGCTATCGCAGCTGAAAATGGAGCTCAGGAGCCTGTTTTCACTGGCAGAGTGCTCGGGCAGCCACAGGCACCCCTGACACAAGTGACATCAAGCTAGCCACGCCCACCCTAGCCACATCCATCCCATCCTCTCCCCCCCCCTACCGGCGGTCAAACACAACCCTGATGTGGCCCTCGATGAAATTGAGTTTGACGCCCCTTCCATAGAGCAAAATAGATGGCAAGAACTTCTTTCAGTCCATATTCAATCCCGTGCAAGGGACGGTAACAGAGTTGGTCACTAGGGTTGTATTACCATCAGTGGAACAGTTTTAATTGAGCAAATCTAAATTCGGGCAACGAGCTCTTAGGTCATCCTTGGGGTTTCAAGAGTTTTAAGAGCATGCTTTAGCTTTCCTCTTCAAAGGTAGACGTTAAGGTCAGATAGCCCCCCGTTTCTGACTTTTATATATAAATTTTAATTTTCAGGGTTTTAAATGGGTTTTTTAGCACGGGATTTAATTTAATTTGTTTTTAAATAATGTATATTGTCTTTTGTTATGGTTTTTAATAATGCCTGTGCGCCGCCCTGGGTCCTAACAAGGAGAAGGGCGGGGTATAAATTCGAAAATAAATAAATAAATAAATATGCAAATGTCACTTTCGAAAGATCACCGTCTGTTTTTCTGGCAGCTTCGGGACTGATTGGTTTTTTGAATTTGGGAAATTGCAAACTTGCAAAACCTGGAAGCCAGAGGTTTATAGGTCCTGGGCAATAGACAAGGTAGGAAGTGCAGCTAAATACACACACACACACATACGTGTGTGTGTGTGCTTTGTGTTAGAGCACTGTCATTCCAAAACCCAAGCTTTGACCTAATTACACATGTTTCCTGTTCTTGAATAATAGCATTACCCTTGTTTTTCAAAAAAAAAAAACCCGCTGTTGAGAGGTCCTTGGTGCTCTCTGAGCTTGGTTGTTTTCTTGCAAGACATTTCATTACCCAAACTTGATAAGATTAACATTCCAGGTATGTTTGCTGGCATTGCCAAAAAATACAGGATCTCTACCAATCCATCCTCAACTTTCAGCAAAATGTTAGCAACACACCAATAGCTTTGAATTGCCTGTGTATAGTGTTTACCTTTGAAAGTACTCATTAGAATTGTTGTGAGCTTCATCTTTTTATTTCCTAATAATAAACTGAATTCAAAAGGAGATTTATTCCTTGGCAGCCTATTGTCTGTCCTAATTATGGCTAATAAGATCCAACACCCACAAATATAAACCCAGAGACTACAATCCCCACAAACCATGAAGGATGTGGACATCTGTATGAGAAAGGAAAGGAAATGTGCAGCTTCACAAAGCATAAATATCTGACCTGATGTTATGATAGCAAAACAAACCTTAGAGAACATTTAAAACCTAAATAGTCAGCACCATAAGCACATTAGAGCAATGCCAGATGGATGCAGCAATCAGTACAAACCGTATGTAGTATGTCATGCTTTTGCAATTGAATTTGAAGAAAAACATAAAATGTTATTACTGCTGTAATCTGGTTAGGAACCCTTGCTTTATTCTAGCGAGCTGTTTATTCCAGAATATTCTAACTAAAAGCAACCAATGAAAATCCTCCAGAAAACCTACTGGGATGGCATGACGATCTCTCTCTATTATACTGCCTTGGAACAAGGAAAAGTCACTTAGCAAATTGCAGCAAATTGTTTTAACAGACCTCTGCCCTCTGTTATTCTTAAAGACCAGCAATGAAAAGAATCTCTCTTTCTTTAGGCACAAAAGAATACAAGGAGGTTTATCTTCCATGCTTTCTTTTTAATTTCAAATGAAAGTTGCCATGTCTGAGCTGCAAAAATCTAGACCCCCACTAGATGGCAACCAAGTAAAACAGGAAGCTCTTTCTTTGCTGCCACCTAGTGACAATGTGGGGTTCTGCAATCCAAATACAGTGACCCGTGGTTATAAACCTGCCAGCATTTTTCCTAATAGTTTCAAATTATGCTTGACAATTTCCTTATTAGCTTGACCAATCTGGCAAAAACCACTGCTGCAATACAATTCGGTATTTGAGTTCGGGCCAAATTACATAAAATCAGATCCTGCCAATTAATCTTGCAACCACCGAGTTCCAAAAGGTAAATTACATTTACCTTACCGTCCAAGACCGAGTGGCTGTGGTTTCCGGCACCCCGGTTCAGCCAGATAAGTCCAACACTGGCCATTGGGGGCGAACAACTGGCCCCTGTGGAGAGGGCGCGCAACTTGGGCGTCCTCCTGGATTCCCGGCTGTCCATGGAGGACCATGTGGCGGCCGTGGCCAGGGGGGCATTCTATCAGGTTCACCTGATACGCCAGTTGCGCCCCTTACTGGACCGGGGGGCACCAGAAAACCTTCGCACAGTCACTCAAGCGCTTGTGACATCTCGGCTGGATTACTGTAACGCTCTCTACATGGGGCTTCCCTTGAGGTCCACTTGAAAGCTACAGTTAGTGCAGAATGCGGCCGCGCGGGTGGTTATGGGTGCCTCAAGGCAAGCCCACGTAACACCTCTCCTGCGCGAGCTGCACTAGCTGCCTGTGGCCTTTCGAGTGCGCTTCAAGGTGTTGACCACCATCTTCAAATCGCTCCATGGCTCGGGGCCTAGCTATATACGAGACCGCCTCCTGCCCCATACATCCCTTCGTCCGGTCCG
This sequence comes from Rhabdophis nuchalis, assembly GCA_039707465.1. Classification (NCBI taxonomy): domain Eukaryota; kingdom Metazoa; phylum Chordata; class Lepidosauria; order Squamata; family Natricidae; genus Rhabdophis; species Rhabdophis nuchalis. Next base: position 9,548,556 of record CM077654.1, read on the forward strand.
CTCCCACAGAGAGGGCCTTCTCCGGGTGCCGTCAGCTGGGCAATAATAATAATAATAATAAATTGAGATTTATTAACCGCACCCTCTCCCCACAGGGACCCGGGGCGGTGCACAGGCATAATTAAAACAATATACAATAATACAAACATTACTTAAAATAAAATTAAATAGAATTACCCGTGCTAAAAATATAAATTTAAAAACCCATTAAAATATTTGTAATTAAAAGACAGAGAGAACTATTCAAGGCCGGCCAGTCGAAAGAGATGGGTCTTCAATTTTACACGGAAGGAGCGGAGGTCGGTGGTCGTTCTAATATCAGGGGGAAGGTCGTTCCAGAGGGCCGGGCCCGCCACAGAGAGCGCCCTTCCCCTGGGCGTCGCCCGCTGACAAAGTCTAGTGGACGGCACCCGGAGAAGCCCCTCTCTGTGGGAGCGAATCGGTCGTGAGGATGTGTGGGGCAGGATCCGATCTCGCAGATAGCTAGGTCCCGAGCCATGGAGCGCTTTGAAGATGATAACTAACACCTTGAAGCGCACCCGGAAGACGACAGGTAGCCAGTGCAGCTCGCGCAAGAGCGGTGTTACGTGGGCAAACCTAGAGGTGCCCATAATTGCTCGCGCGGCCGCATTCTGAACTAACTGAAGCCTCCGGGTGCACCTCAAGGGGAGCCCCATGTAGAGAGAGTTACAATAGTCCAGTCGGGATGTCACGAGGGCATGAGTGACTGTGCGAAGGGCGTCCCGATCCAATAGGGGGCGCAATTGGCGAACCAGGCGAACCTGGTAAAACGCCCTCCTGGCCACGGCTGTCACTTGCTCTTCCATAGACAGCCGGGTATCCAGGAGGACACCCAAATTGCGCGCCCCATCCACAGGGGCAAGATGTTCGCCCCCTATGGCCAGCGTTGGAGAAAGCTGGTTGAATCGGGCAGCCGGAAACCACAGCCACTCGGTCTTGGTTGGGTTGAGCCTAAGTCCGTTGCCAGCTGGCGACACCCAGGGGAAGAGCCTTCTCTGTGGCGGGCCCTGCCCTTTGGAACGACCTACCCCCCGACCTTCGCACTACCTCGGACCTCCGCCTCTTCCGCCAATGTCTCAAGACGCATTTATTCCAACAAGCCGGCCTAGGATAGCCCCCCATTCTGACTTTTATACATAAGTTATAATTTGGTAGGGTTTTTAAAATATGGGTTTTAGCACGGGCAAATAATTTAATATATTTTAATGTTGTATATTGTATTTATTGTGGTTTTTAAATAATGCCTGTGCGCCGCCCTGGGTCCTAACAAGGAAAAGGGCGGGGTATAAATTTGAATAAATAAATAAAGTAAATAAAAATAAAAATTTTGATATCAGTTATAAATGGGATTTGTTTTAGAAGCATGCTCCTTTATCGAGCTACCAAATGTTCTACGTACGTCCATCCAGGATCACAGCATTCCACATGCAATATTTTGATTAATCCATTCATTGCCCACTTCTAAATTTCATGCAAATGCATTATTTCAAGCTGTAGGTGATATTGTGAAATTTGGCCCAGCCCCCAAAGAAGAACCTTGAAAGCACTGCTCATGTTTTTATCTTTACGAAGGACAGCGAAGGCGACTTCTGGAGAGCGCATCCAGCCTCTGTCTGGCCAATAAATGTATCCATTATGCAGGCAAGCTGTCAGTGTTAACAAAAGAGACTTAAGGGGAAAGAAAACACCTGTATTTTCAGAAAGAGAAAAGTTTGCTAGTGCTGACTACTCTCTTCTTCTTTAGGAAGAAGGCAACAGCAAACCATTTTCCAAAATCTTTGCCCCCCCCCGCCCCCCCCCCCCCACTAGGACTAGTTCTGTGATGTTGAATCTATGGCATGCGTGCCAGAGGTGGCATGCAGAGCCCTCTCTGTGGGCATGCGTGCCATTGCCAGCTGGTCTTGGTGGGCACCAAACCACTGGAAAATGGCTGGAAAATGGCCCCAAAAATGCCCCCAAAACCAGGCTGTTTGGTGGGCATTTTCAGGGTTTTTTGGAGCCATTTTCAGGCCATTTTGGGTCTGTTTGGGGGGTATTTTCAGGCTGGTTATGGGCTATTTGACATTTCAGGCCATTTTGGCCTGGAAAATGGCCTGAAAAACAGTAAAAACAATCAAACAGGCATATGTACGCCAGCCAGCTGGTCATCGGTTTTCTGGTGCTCCGGCATGCACGAAGACCAGCTGGCCAGTGCGCATGCCAGAAACCAAAGAGCAGCAGGTCGACACACTTATGTGCACTGGCCAGCTGGTGTTCGGATTTCTGGCACTCTGGCGTACACACATGCATCCCCATTCCAGTTTGGGCACTCAGTGCCAAAAAGATTCACCATGACTGTTCATGTAGTCATCAGCAATCCATAGCAACTCAAAAGAGTGGGAGGGGGGAATGCTACAAATAGTAAATAAAATAGTCAACCTTTCCAAGAGCTGCTGTTAGACTCCGGTTTGAAATAGGACACTGAGAAGAGCATAATGGATTCATCTCTCTGGCATAGGAGGAAATACAGTAATAAAGTTGATGGCTTCATAAAATCACAGAATCATAGGGCTGGAAGGAATCTAATTCTGGGGTCAGCAACCTTACAACACAATACAATAACAGAGTTGGAAGGGACCTTGGAGGTCTTCTAGTCCAACCCTCTGCCTAGGCAGGAAACCTTATACCATTTCAGACAAATGACTCTCCAACATTTTCCTAAAGACTTCCAGTGTTGGGGCATTCACAACTTCTGGAGGCAAGCTGTTCCTTAAACATTCAAAGAGCCACAAAGCCCTTCCTATGCCTGACTTATTTCCTGAGCAGCCACAACACTAGAATATGCATTTTTAGTCTTTTATTCTCGTTCCCATTTTTTTTTACAAATTCCAATAAATAAAAAATAAAATAAAATAAAATGAAATGAAAATTAAAATAAAAAATAAAAAAATAGAATAGAATAGAATAGAATAGAATAGAATAGAATAGAATAGAATAGAATAGAATAGAATAGAATAGAGGTTTGCTACTTCCTTCTTCCTAGGCTGAGGGAGAGAGTGACTGGCTTAAAGTCATCCAGCTGGCTTTGTGCCTAGGAGCCTGGCTCTTATTTTTCAGGTGTTTTGAAACAGTCAAAGGAAACCCTTTGCTGCATTCATCCCACCGGGCAGAAATTGTCCTTCTGCAGTTATCCATTGACTAACTTCTCATTTCAGCCCACTTCTTTTCTTAGTCCCAGCTGGACTGCCAAACTGCACTGCGTCAGAAAAAAAAAAAAGGAATCACAGAGACCTTGCTAAGCAGAAGGAGATAACAGCCTGCTGATAGAAAAGATAGAAAAGCCCAGCCGAGCATCTGGGCTCCATATATCACCGAAAGAGGAGAACGAAGGATCGGGAAGGCTCGCCGGTTCAGCCAAGTGAGAGCCATCCGGTGAGTCAGACAACTCAGCAAAATTATTCAGAGAGATCCTGGGACCAAACACAGAAATAAAACTGTGCTGTATTTGAAGAGGTAAGAGAAGAGCAGATGGACAAGATGAGCAAACCGCAATACAAGAAGATGGAAGAAGATGCAACTGAAGTCCAGAATCCACCCCCCTATGTAGAAAATCAACCGGCGTATTCCGACCACGGCTCCTTGGGGCCTCCCCAGTATGAACCTCCATATGATCTAAGATACAACCATGGTCTGCTTATTCAACCGACGCAGACCATGAACTTCATCCGTCTCCAACCCACCAAGGAGCCCGATTACATGGCCTACTCCATCTTCACCATGCTTTGCTGTTGCTTACCTCTGGGAATTGCTGCCTTGATTTATTCCATACAGGTAAGCCCCTGTGAGCATGAACCATAGGATGCCATAAGAGGGAGTCATGGAATATTATAGAAAGAGAGGTGGGCTTGGGTTCACAACTCACCTAAAAAGAGGACTATTTTATTTCTTTTTTTAATCAAATGTTTTTTTTAAATCAGGGTCAGCATGGGAGGAACCAAGACATTATAAGTTGCAAATATATTAATATGAGAGATATTCCAACGAATGCTCCAAACTGAAGAGCTTTATGTCCACGATTCTCACAAATCTGTGTAGTGAATACATTTGTGATCATGAATTAAGATCACCATTCTTTGCTTTTCCACTTAAAAGCATCTTGTCTTTAACAGCTTCTCGTCCAGCTCACCGCAAAATATGCATATAAGGCACTACTCCAAAATGTTTGGAACAGAATACCTTCCCTTACCACAACCAACTCCTTTGCAGAGTAATGGAAAACAAGTGTGTGTGTGTGTGTGTGTGTGTGTGTGTGTGTGTAGGTAGTCCTCAACCTATGATACAATGGAGCCCAACATTTATGTTGCTAAATGAGACATGTGTTACGTGAGTTTTACCCCCATTTTCCAACTTTTATGGTCCCATTTGTTCACCGAATCACTGCAGTTCTTAAATTGGTAATGTGGCTGTTAAGTGAATCTGGTTTCCTCCATTGACTTTGCTTGTGAGAAGGTTGCAAAAGGGGATCCCATAACCCTGGGATACGGCAACCGTCAGACTGTAAATGTGAGTCAGTTGTCAAGTAATCCAGCTGGGTAATTCTGGGAGTTGAAGTCCACATCTCTTAAAGTTCCCAAGTTTGGACACTCCTGGGTTAAGGCACGAGGCTAGAAACCAGGAGATAATGAGTTCTAGTCTTGTTTTAGGCATAAAAGCTGGCTGGGTGAGCCAGTCAGACTTTCTCAGCTCAATCCACTTCACAGGGTTGTTGTTGAGGAGGAGAATAGGAGGAGGGAGAAGTATTAGACCCTGAACTTGTGGGAATATGCTGAGAAGGAGGAGGAGGAGGAGGAGGAGGAGGAGGAGGAGGAGGAGGAGGAGGAGGAGGAGGAGGAGGAGGAGGAGGAGGAGGAGGAGGAGGAGGAGAAGAAGAAGAAGAAGAAGAAGAAGAAGAAGAAGAAGAAGAAGAAGAAGAAGAAGAAGAAGAAGAAGAAGAAGAAGAAGAAGAAGAAGAAGAAGAAGAAGAAGAAAAGTTCACCACCTTGAGTTATTTATAAAAAAATTAAATTTATAAAAATGACTTAATTCTGTCTCAGTCCTCTGTGTAGATTCTCAGTCATCCAGGCCATGGTTGTCCCAAAGGTGCTTTTTCCAAAGGCCACTGGACTTTGTTTTTCCTTGAAGAGGTTTCGCTTCTCATCCAAGAAGCTTCTTCAGTTCTGAGTGAAGAACCTGGAATGTACATGACCCCGAAGACATGAAACGTCTTCAAGGGAAAAACAAAGTCCAGCTGCCTCTGTCTCAGTCATGAGTTGGGGAATAGCTAATATCACGAGGGCATGACAGCGAAGGGGAAATGCTGGAGCATGTTTGTATTATGAGAAGATTCAGGTGGGGGAAAAAACAATATGCAGGGAGTTCATTCTTAACCCACGAGGCTAATCTATTGCAGCAAAAAGATAAAACAAGTGTTCTGCTTCAGGGTGGACATCAGTGGTGGGTTTCTGCAGGCTCGCACCTACTCGCGAGAGCCGGAGGGTGAAATTTAGAGAACCGGTGAGAGGGGGTTCCACCGGCGTACCTGGAAGTAAGTCTGGCCCGCCACTGCCGGTAACCCAATGGGAAGGAAAGGAAAGGAAAGGAAAGGAAAGGAAAGGAAAGGAAAGGAAAGGAAAGGAAGGAAGGAAGGAAGGAAGGAAGGAAGGAAGGAAGGAAGGAAGGAAGGAAGGAAGGGGGAGAGAGAGAGAGAGAGAGAGAGAGAGAGAGAGAGAGAGAGAGAGAGAGAGAGAGAGAGAGAAAGAAAGAAAGAAAGAAAGAAAGAAAGAAAGAAAGAAAGAAAGAAAGAAAGAAAGAAAGAAAGAAAGAAAGAAAGAATTTATCATCACAATTGAGCCCAAAATTTTGGTTGCTAAGCGAGAGCGTTGTTAAATGAGTTTCACCACATTTCACAAGTTGGCCACTCCCACCCTGTCACATGACTGCCAAGCCACGCCCACAAAGTAGGCCACACCTACAGAGTAGGTTCTAAAACAATTTGAAACCCACCACTGGTGGACATGCTAATGTTGAACTTTGGAATGGTTTTGTCCAAATTTGGCTGGTACAGCATCATTTACTGGAACAAGAACAAATGAGCCAAACAGTCTCATTTGTGGGAAATCAAATATATTGCACAGCTTTGGTGCATCCTGCCAAGGAGAAAAAGCTTTGCGTGCTTTATTTTTACTTGGGGAATCAAGAATGCTTGTTCATCAAGGATGATTGCATACAAGCCGTGATAAGTGAGTACTTCATACAGATAGGCCTTGATTTACAACCACCATGAGGACTGGAATTTCTGTTATGAAGCAATGCACATGCAAAATTTATGAACTTTATAACCCTAACCTGGTGATGGTGAACCTTTTCGGCACTGAGTGCCCAAATTGGAATGTGCATGCATCTGCCTATGCCAGAGCTCCAGAAGCTCAAAGACCAGCTAGCTGGTGCTGGTTTTTTGGCTGTTTGGGGGGGCATTTTCATGGCATTTGGGGGGCATTTTAGGCCATTTTTCAGGGCCTTTTCAGGTCGTGTTTTTGGGGCTGCTTTTGGCCCAAATAGGGCCAGAAAATGGTCCATTTTTGGCCATTTTGGAGGTAGGTTTTGGGAGCTATTTTTCAGACTGTTTGGGGGGCATTTTCCAGCACCCATGAAGACCAGCATGCGTGCCGGAAACCAGAATAGAAGCTGGCAACAGCACACATGCCCACCGAGAGGGCTCAGTGTGCCATCTCTGACATTGCGTGGCACAGTTTCACCATCACAGCCCTAACCCATTCACACTTACAGGCTGGAGATGCTCTTTCCTGTCCTCAGTGTATTTCTTTGCTAATATATCCCTTATTTTTCTTTATTCTCAGACCCAAGAAGCCAACTGCACTGGAAATGCAGAAGCTGCTCGACGAAGTTCAAAGCTGGCGCGCAATATGTCCCATGCAGCACTTGCAGTGGGGCTGGGGGGCCTAACTATATATATCATCTTTGTCATATTCCTATACACTCAAAGAATCTCTGACCTGATAGACAGTGACTATACAATGTCCCCATAACTCTAAAGTACTAGAATATAGGGAAAGTTCTAAGGCTGTTCAAACAACTAGCAAAATTGCTTAATCATGACATGAATACAGTTCTACGTGGCCGAATGGTAAGCTGCTGAGATACTAAAGCACTGATTTAACGCTACATACTAAAATGCCAAAATAATCTAGAAATAATTCTGAGTAGGTATAATAAAATGTGAGGTGCTACATTAAAGGAGCTAAGAGTCTGCCTGAAATATCTCAAATATGCCAAGCTGTATTATAAGGTTGATAGCATAATCCTTGCTTAAACAGCCAGAGTAATTGCACAAAGGGCTGTGACATCTCTAGAATATGCTGCAAACTGCAATAAGGCAGATGTCAGCGTTGCCATCTCCCAGTCAAAACAAATGATAAATTGGCAAGAAAAAGAAGACTGGATCTTTGCGCCATATAGAATAAAAAGGGAAGGTGAGAAGGTGAAAGATACAATGGAATTAATTTCCCTGAATGGACGGTATCAAAATGTCCTTGGAGAAGAACAGCATGCAATCAACTTTTTAAAATGTCGATGAGTATAAATTATATTTAACCACAATGAAAACATTCAGGTTATGGTTGCCTTTTCAATGTTACTTTCCTTCCCTCTAATCCAGGGGCCACCAACCTTCTGGACCTCAGACACCACTAAATGCATAATTTTAAATTCCGTGGACCACTAAAATGAATTAATGACGGGATGGGGTCTTTCAGGCACTTAGCTTGGCCACCTGTTCGTGGAGAGAAGCGCCCGGGGTCAACGCTAGGTTTGCTGTCCATTGCAGCTAGGAATCTCAAATATGGCCAAGAATGAATGTTTGTCTTGAAGCCAGCCCGGGAGCTAGACCGGCCCCCTGCAAACTCTGTCTTTTGAGGAGCCTGGCTGAAATTCTTGGCCATATTTGAGATTCCTAGCTGCAATGGACAACAAACCTAGCGTTGACCCCGGGCGCTTCTCTCCGCGAACAGGTGGCCAAGCTAAGTGCCTGAAGGACCCCATCCCGTCATTAATTCATGCACCACTCACTGAAATGCCTGGATTCCCAGGGAGGGAGGGAGGGAGGGAGGGAGGGAGGGAGGGAGGGAGAGAAGGACTGGAGCTACTAAATAGGCAACCAAGCTACAGTAAGTGCCTAAAGGGCCCCATCCCATCAGCAAGCGGGAGTAATCACTTCAGCAAGCCATATCCAGCACAGGGACCGTAGTTTGAGGATCCCTATTTTAGTGCAATATTAAAAAATGCAAAAATACAAAGATTTTTCTGCGGACCACCAACATTTTCTCATGGACCATCAGTTGGTGACCGCTGCTCTAATCAACTCTTTTTCTCCAAAGCAGTGGTTCTCAACCTGTGCTCAGTGAAGGCTTGAAGAAATGTTATGATTTAAATCTTGAGTTAAGCATTGGTGGTGGTCCTTGGAAATGGTCCATGGCCATAAAAGGTATTTAAAGGGGGCTCATGGTTAAGAAAAGCTGATAGTCCCTATACTATGTTCCCATAACTCTAAAATACTAGAACATAGGAAAAGTTCTGAATTGTTTCTAAACTGTTTCCATTGTCCAATTTCCCACCTAAACTCTACTCTCCGTGATCCATGCTTCCAACTGAGTCTCACAGCCACATGCTAAATGATGAGATGGAATCCCAAATGCTCATATGCGTGTGTGTTCTAGCAAGATGCTTTAAACCAGGGGTGGGGAACAATAGCCCCTTTAATAATTTGTGGACTTCAACTCCTAGAAGGTTGGCTGGGGAATTCTGGGACTTGAAGTCCACAAGTCATAAAAGGGCCATTGTTCCCCACCCCTGCTTTATACAAAAGACACTTGCTTCAGTAGTTGATAGCCAATTAGCAACTCCCAGCACTGTGCTTTTTATAATGGTCTGTGTCAGAATTTGGTGATTGTTGAGTGTTCCTTGGAAGGAGACCAAAGAGAAAGAATGCTTCTGTGTAATTTCCAAACCCTGAAGAGCCATAGCACTTAGACTTAGGCTTCGCAGTGCTTTTTGCAGCCCCCTCTAAGCGGTTTGCAGAGCCAGCCTATTGCCCCCCAACAATCTGCATCCTCATTTTACCCACCGTGGAAGGATGGAAGGCTGAGTCAACCTTGAATTAAATGCATCTCCCAATTTTTGACCTCCATGGACTCCTGATTAAACTGCTGGTCTCTTTGCTGCAACCATTTCAACATGACCTCAGAGCCCTGAGGCACTGCTTTTCTAAACATTGCAGTATCACAATTGTTTACATTAGTCGGTGATGGATCTTTGAGCAAAATATTGATCTACCAATTTCCAGAAAATATATAATTTTCATTTCAACCTGTTGTTATTGAGCTGTGTGTGTGTTTCAGTAGTGGGATTAAACATTTTTTTTACTACTGGTTCTGTGGGCGTGGCTTGGTGGGGGTGGCTTGGTGGGGGTGGCAGAGGAAGGTTACTGCAAAATCTCAATTTCCTCCTGATGAGCAGGGACTCAGGAGGCAATCAATAGATGGGGGCATGGCCAGCCAGAGCTGGTATTTACCCGTTCTCCAAAGTACTCAAAATTTGCACTACTCATTCTCCAGAACTGGTCAGAACCTGCTGAATACCACCTCTGTTGTTTTTTTGTGTAAATATGTACAGTACTGGCTAAAGTAGAAACAATCAATGTAAATCATAAAGATACAAGCAACAAGGTTATAGTCATACGGTCATAAATGGGAGGAAATGGGTGATAGGAACAATGAGAAGACTAATAGTAATGTAGACTTAGTGAATGGTTTGACAGTGTTGAGGGAATTACAATATTTTTCAGAGTATAAGACACACCGTTTTTCCTCAAAAAAGAGGCTGAAAATCCTGGTGCATACCCTGAATGCTGCATTTTTTGCCTCCCAAAACCCTTCCCCTTCACCAAAATGGCCATGCAGAGCCTGTAGGAGGCTTTCAGAGAGCTCAACAAGTTTAAGATGTGTGGACTCAAAAATATAAACCAAGTTTCTGGACTTTTGACAAACATAGCAAATTCATCTTTCCTAGTTAAAAATGTGGTTCAAATCTTGTTCTTTTATTACTCCCAATGGAAGGTTTCAACAGCTACATTTGAAAAACATTTACATTTACATTTTATTCGATTTATATACCGCCCTATTTTCACCTAAAAGGGACTCAGGGCGGTGCACAGAGAGATAAAAACCCAACAATACATACAAAATATAAAAGACAATTAAATTATTAAATCTGTGCTAAAATTTAGATAATATAAAATTAAAACCAATAAATATCAAAATTTAAAATTATACCATTAGTCTATGTCAGGCTGGCTAGATGAAAGAAATGTGCTTTTAACATCCGACGGAAGAGGCGTAGGTCCGTGATGGTACGGATATCGGGGGGGGGCAGGTCATTCCAGAGGGCCGGACCCGCCACAGAGAAGGCTCTTCCCCTGGGAGTCGCCAGCTGGCATTGACCGGCTGACGGCACCCTGAGGAGGCCCACTCTGTGGGAGCGGACAGATCGAAGGGAGGTATGTGGTAGGAAGCTATCCTATAGTTTTATTCTTGCAACAGAGTGGTCAAGGCCTGGAATGCTCTACCTCAGGGATCTCCAACCTTTGCAACTTTAAGTCTGAAGGACTTCAGCTCCCAGAATTCTGGCTGGCTGAAGAAGTCTGGGAGCTGAAGTCCTTCAGACTTAAAATTGCAAAGGTTGGAGACCCCTGCTCTACCTGACTCCAATGTTACATTCTCAAACCCCCACAGCTTCAACCTTAAACTGTCTACCATGGACCTCACCCCATTCCTAAGAGGTCCGTAAAGGGGGCGTCCATAAGCACACCAGCAATGCCTTCTGTCCCTGTCCTACTATCCCCATCTATTTGTATTTATTTGTTTCATTTATATCCATGCTTCTATTTATATCTGCTATAATCAGAGTGTCTCAAACTTGGCAACTTTAAGACTTGTGGACTTCAACTCCCAGAATTCTCCAGCCAACAGAGTTTTAAGAGACCTTATAGCTCTGCTGGCTGGAGAATTCTGGGAGTTGAAGTCTTAAAGTTGCCAAGTTTGGGAACTCCTACATGTTTGACAAACTAATAAATGCAAATACAGTGGTACCTCGGTTCACGAACTTAATTCGTGAACTGACTCTGGTCGCGAACCGAATTGTTCGTGAACCGAGGCACAGTTTTCCATATGCTAAAAGCATAACAAAAATAAAAAAAAAGTCACTGAAAGTACTCACAGTGTGCATGCTGGGGCTTTTTTCTGTATTTCTCCTCTCTACGATCTTCCTACAGGAAGTCACAACCATGTGACAGCCAGGAATACATTAAAAATGGCCGCGGTTCCTGTTTGTGAACCCGGAGCACATTTTGAGGAAAATTTCTGTTCGGAAACCGAATTGGTCGTGAACAGAGGCGTTCGTGAACCGAGGTACCACTGTACTATGGGCCAGTCACTTTCTCTCAGCTCTAGGAAAGAGGCAGTAGGCAATCACTTCTGAAAAACCTTGTCAAGGAAATTGCAGGCCGTCTCCAAAAATCAGATCTGACCAAACAGAAGAAAATATATACAGTATATAAATGGCAAAATAGACAATGGCAAAACTTAATTAGAAAAAGGACAATTTCTACTAACTGGAAGACTTCTTGCATGAAGCAAGAAAAAAAAAAAGAATTTATGATTTGTAGTTTTGAGGATAAGAAAAAAATTAGATATAGGTAGTTCTCAACTTACAATAGTTCATTTGGTGGCCGTTCAAAAGTTGCAACAGCACTGAAACGTGGTTTATTTATTTATTTATTTTTATTTATTTATTTTTCGAATTTATACCCCACCCTTCTCCTTGTTAGGACTCAGGGCGGCGCACAGGCATTATTAAAACCATAACAAAAAACAATATACACTATTAAAAAACATATTAAATTAAATTAAAACCCGTGCTAAAAACCCATTTAAAACCCTGAAAATTAGAATTTATAAATAGAGTCAGAAACGGGGGGCTATCCTAGGCCGGCTTGTTGGAATAGATACGTCTTAAGACGTTGGCGGAAGAGGCGGAGGTCCGAGGTAGTGCGAAGGTCGGGGGTAGGTCGTTCCAGAGGGCCGGGCCCACCACAGAGAAGGCCCTTCCCCTGGGTGTCGCCAACCGGCATTGCCCCGCCGACGGCACCCGGAGAAGACCCTCTCTGTGGGAGCGGATCGGACGAAGGGATGTATGGGGCAGGAGGCGGTCTCGTATATAGCTAGGCCCCGAGCCATGGAGCGCTTTGAAGATGGTCGTCAGCACCTTGAAGCGCACTCGAAAGGCCACAGGCAGCCAGTGCAGCTCGCGCAGGAACGGTGTTATGTGGGCTTGCCTTGAGGCACCCATAATCACCTGCGCGGCCGCATTCTGAACTAGCTGTAGCTTTCGAGTGCACCTCAAGGGGAGCGCCATGTTTATGTTTTGACCTTAGCAGTGTCCCCATAATCATGTGATCACTGGCCACTGACTCATATTGATGATGGTTGCAGTGTTTCAGGATCACATGATCCCCTTTTATGATCTTCTCACAAGCAAAGTCAAGGGGGGATCCAGATTCACTGAACAACTGTCTTATCAACTGCAGTGATTCATTTAACAACTGTGGCGAGGAAGGTCGTAAAATGGGGAAAACCTCTCTAAACCAATGTCTCACTTCACAACTGAAATGTTGGGCTCAATTGCAGTCGTAAGTTGAGGACTAGTTGTATGTGTGTGTGTGTGTGTACAGTATGTGTGGAGAGAGAGAGAGAGAGAGAGAGAGAGAAAGAGAGAGAGAGGAAGAGAGAAAGAGAAAGAAAGAGAGAGAAGAAAGAAAGAGAGAGAGAAAGAGAGAGAGAGAGAGAAAGAGAGAGGGGGGGGAAGAAGAGAGAGGAAGAGAGAGAGAGGAAGAGAGAGAGAGGGGGGAAAAAGAGAGAAAGAGAAAGAAAGAGAGAGAAGAAAGAAAGAAAGAGAGAGAGAGAAAAAGAGAGAGAGAGGGGGGGGGGGAAAAAGGAGAGAGAGGAAGAGAGAAAGAGAGAGAGAGAGAGAGAGAGAGAAAGAGGTGAAAGTAGGGAAGAGATTTACCGAGCATATTTGCACATGTAACAAAGAGAGAGTAAAAGTTATGTCTGAGCTATCTGTTGCCAAGAAAGATGTTCTGATGCTGAAAAGGTTTGCCATATCCTGGATTAATTGAAATTATTTTATGCTTGGCTTCTGATTTCATCCACATCCTTCCTCGGCTGTGGTGCCCGCTCACCTGCCCTTGTCAGAAGTCAGAGCAACAAATGAATCATTAAGCAAAGAGGTGGAACGAAACAGCGAGCAGGGCAAGGCGCTTAGTTCCTGTTAGAAGAGGAGGCGAGCCACTGGCAAAGAAGAGCCCTTGCAGAGAAAGGACCAATTTCGGAGAGCTAAGACAAGAAGAGCAAAAACAGCCTTTTCGGAACGGAGAGAAAGGAGACAGCTCACACAATGAGCAATGCAAATTACGAAAAGGTCGCAGGCAACATGGCGAACGCCCAGGAGCTACCACCCTCTTATTCTGATGCACTGCAGGCTCCGATTCAACCACCTGCCCCCATTGAGGTTCAACCTCCTGCTATGCCAAGCCACGTTTATTATGCCTCGGCTGCCCAAGACCTGAAGGAAGAACCAATTCTTCAACCTGTTCAAGTCACCAAGGTGCCTGACTACCTGACCTACTCCATCTTCACTATGCTCTGCTGTTGTCTACCCTTGGGTGTGGCTGCCTTAGTTTGCTCTATACTGGTAAGTTCGGCAAAGGTAGGGCACAGACGGTTAAGTGGGGGTGGAGAAAGGATCCTGCTCAGATTCCATCAAAACCAGAGGATCCTTATTGGCTCGCTTGCTTTCTAAAGACCCTTCCTCTGAGGCGGGAAAAAAAGCCAAGATGGGAACATACGAGCAATTTCCCTGGTTCATTTGACAAAACACTATTTTGGTAAATCGGGATGGAATGATCTGAACTTCGCCTTTTCGTGTGAGTTTGAGCATTAACGTAAACGGGGAGAGGGGGGGGGGGGAAATGAAGAGTTACAGGGAAAGAAACCAAAGAAGGAGGATGCAGGGTACAGATAGTAAGTTGGTCTCGTAGTTAAGGCACCAAGCTTGAAAATGGGGAAACCCTGAGTTCTAGCCTGCCCTAGGAAGGAAAGCGGGTTGGGTGAGTTTGGGCCACTCGCTCCCTCTGTCTCAGCCCAATTCACCTCACGGGGAAAGTTGCTGTGGGAAAAATTGAAGGAGGAAGGAGAATAGAATAAATCTTTATTACGGTCAAAGACCAGCAATACACGTTACATTTAATCATATGTTAAAAAGTACGAACTTTAAAATATAATTTTAAAAATGTCAGCATTATAAGTGGAAAATAGCATACATGTTCTCACTTTGTTCAGGTCATTTGCTGGTTTACCTAGGTGCAAAAGCGTTAAGTATGTATGGAAATACCATGGTCCAGAAATTGTTAGAGATATGTCCAAATGATTGGTACAAGATCACAACTATCCTTCTATAACCAATTTTTTTCTTATGGACATTGCGGAAGCACAGAATTTTGCCACTGCATGCGTAGTAGCCGGGGAAAAAAGTAAAAAAGGAGGAAGGAGGATAAAGAATTTGTAGCTTTGAGTTACTAATTAAAAAATAAAGATGGGATGAAAATAAATAAATTTGCATAGTGTCTGATTTAGTGTGGATTTAAATGTTGGCAAAGACAAGTTAAATATAGATATAGATATTATAGATATTATAGATATTATAGATATTATAGATATTATAAATATTATAAATATTATAAATATTATAAATATATAGTATTCCACCCTTTTTATGCCGGTCTGTGACCTAATAAAGATTTGTTGACCAAAGATCTCTTGACTTTTCTGAAGTCCATCAGTTTCCAGATATAAGTATAAGTATAATCTTTATTGTCATTGTACTTAAATACAACGAAATTGGTTATAAATATAGGAGAAGCAAGAAGAGAAGCTGAAGCAGGACAGTTTTTTGGGGTTTTTTTGAAAAAAACTTTTATTGGCTTTTAAAATTTATACAAGGAAAAAGGTATAGGGTGAAAATAACATTTTGGTAGCTTCCCTGCCATTGGTGTTGGCCCTCCCAAAAACTTCATAGATTTACAATTTTAAAAGTAAAGGATAAACATATAAAAAGATTACATTGTACAGTCCATATATTCAATCATCTTTTTCGTTGCCATTTTATCTTGTATCAACAATTACAATAGGATTTCTGCGATCTGAGTCTTTTCACAATTGACTCCTCTTCCCTGTCTCCGGGCGGGGCCGTCGCTCCCTCCGTTCCCCCGTCTTCACTGAAGCAGGACAGTTTATTGTTTTCACAAGTCGTTCTTGGCCTCACCCAAGATCGGGATTTTTATGGGCTCTGCTATTGGACGTTTTATCTCTGCTTCCACTCCCTTCCCAGATAGTCGAAAGTCTTGTAAGGCTGTGCAATCTCGCCCACATTTTATAGGACTAGTTCCGTCCCTCAAATGCTTTGCGGGAAGCTGCATTGGCTTTTGGCTCCTTCTGAATATTTTTGCCTTAGATCAGGGATGTCCAAACTTGGGAACTTTAAGACTTGTGGACTTCAACTCCCAGAATTCCCCAGCCAGCATAGCTGGCTGGGGAATTCTGGGAGTTGAAGTCCACAAGTCTTAAAGTTCCCAAGTTTGGACATCTCTGCCTTAGATCCTGATGAGACTGGCTGGCCAAAGGGATTGACTCCCAGAGTTCGCCTTAGATTTTAGAAAGTATTTAGTTATCAAATCTTAATAGCCACTCAGTTTACCAAAGGTGACGTGGGGGGGGGGGGATTGTGCATGCAAGCGCAGGGGGCAGGCGCATTGTACTGTGGCTGTGGGCGCACGCACACGTGATTTCAGCACACAAGGAGAAAAGGGTTAGCCATCCCTGGTATAGGACACATAGCAAGTTCTCTACACTAGTCTAGAACCGTCCACTTCTTCGTATCATGAATGTTCTCCAGAAGGTCAATTTTATATGCATTGCAACTCTGGCATTTTCTTTTTCCCCCCCTTCTTCAGACCCGAGAAGCCAACCATGCAGGAAACAGACCCTCTGCTCAACGCAACTCAAGAATGGCACGGAATTTGGCCCATTCAGCCCTCGGCGTGGGCATCGCCCTCATCACCTTATACATCATCTATTTTTTATTTACTGCTGGGTTGCTCAAATGAACAGCTCTCCGTCTCTAAATGACCCAAAGACGACATGATACTTCCTACTTACACCCACAGGCAAGTGATGAATCACATAAACTTTGGGACGTGAGAAAGAATTCAGACATCGTTATGTTTCGCGCTTCGTTTCTGTTTGTTCAATTTACCTTCCTATGTGAATTTACATAGGCTCTACACTTCCAGAAGGAAATGACTCACAATTTTTTGGGGGGGGGGGGTGTTGTAGGTGGCCTCCTGAACCCACAGCTTCTGCTGCGGTTAGGAAAAAAAGCCTTTTTCACAAATTTGCCTTGTGAACCAATTGGACACCTGTCAGGATCGAGACGCTGTTCACGAGAACAACTTTACTGTTATAGATTACTGTGACGTTCAAACCACGGAGCTGCCTTTAAACAACATTCAGAAGTTGCAACTGACCCCAAAATGGTGCAGTGCAGGCAGTTTGGGGCATTTCACGATAGCCTCATGTTCTATGAGCTGCACTGGCTTGCAGGAGGCTTCCAGATGCAATCCAAGATGCTGGCTATCACCCAGAAAGCTCTACATTGAGCCAAGACAGTTGAAGGTAGCACTTAGCACTTAGACTATCTACTGCTTCATACTGCTTTACAGCCCTGAATGGTTTACAATGTCAGTATATTGCCCCCAACAATATGGGTCCTTGTTTTCCCAATCTCAGAGGGATGGAAGTTTAGTTTAGTTTAGGTTAGGTGAGGTGAGGTTAGGTTAGGTTACTTTACTTTACTTTACTTTACTTTACTTTACTTTACTTTACTTTACTTTACTTTACTTTACTTTACACACATCCTTCACATGCTATATAATTGAAATTGAAAACTTGATATTGTGTTATACTGTAGTAGTTATTGCCCTGGGATAGAAGCTGTTTTTCAGCCTAGTTGTCCTTGTTTATATTATTCTGTACCGTCTGCCAGATGGTAATAGTTAAAAAAAAGGGGTGCCCAGGATGCAATGGATCTTTAAGAATGTTTTGAACTTACTTAAGGCAGTGGGAGCTATCAAGCTCTTCCAAAGAGGGGAGAGGACAACCCATGATCATCTGGGCAATCCTCTGGTCATTCGTTCACTTTTTTTTTCCTGAGAAGTCTCAGGTAGTATAATCTCTGCTGAGCCCTTTTGACCAGTTGAGTCAATTTTGAGCTGGTCAGGATCACCTTATACTCCTGGCAGAAACTCCTGGCAGTAGACATCACCTGTGTCTGCTTATTTTATTTCACCTGTGAGATGGGCTACAGGTTATGAAACAAACAGAATTATTGTATTTCCTGGTCTTCCCCTCCTGTGGTTTTGTTGGACTTAAGGTCTGTCTTAAGTTCAATGCAGACCTCGTATATTTTACACACTTTGCATATTTGTAATAAATACATGTGTTTTCTATACAATAATAACTTGTACTGTTCATTTGCCTCCACGTTCTTCCCCTTGAATAAAGATCGTTCAATTATACTAACTGTTTTTCTTCCATGCAGACCATGTCCAGCAAAACTCAGAATAAAACAATGGCTCAAGGAACTTGAGCATAATGGAGCAATGGTGCCTCTGAGCATATTTTCAGCCTAGGGATTTAGGAATAAGTGCCTGAATTAAGACTCAAACTCTTTGCACTCAAACATCAACTTGCTTCTCTTTCAGAATTTTTCATTCTCAGCAAAATAACTTTCCTTTGCAGAGTTATCCTGGATTAGCTTTCATGGACTATATTAAGTTTTTTACTTAGTTTTTTACTTTTTACTTTACTTTACTTTGCTGGAGGGAGGGATCTACCTTTTAAATAATACTATATTTTATTCAATAAATGCAAGCAGTTGAGTTCCAAACAGTCTCTTCTTCCATAAATCTTGTCATCTTCCATAGCTCTACCACTGCTGAACAGAATGTCCTGATTCTAAAGCTATCAGGATGAATTGAATGTAAGCCAGCGTCTCTCATGACGATCGCCTTTAGCTTCACTGCTCACGACCAACGTTCATTCTAAAACAAGGGAAGGCTCATTATATTTGCACTGGTCCCCGTGTCTAACAGGGTAAGAGGTTGTAGTTTTACATAACTGACAAGTTCAAATGCACAAGCTAAGAAATAGAAGATTCAGCAGCTCCGTTGCGCATTATTTGACATCTGGAATCAGAGATACTCCTCTAAAAGATTCATAAAAGATTCATATTAAATGATGCTCAAAATGTGGCTCCTTCCGCTAGGAAATTGCTCGTAATAGATGGGGAGGGATAATCTGGAAAGAAAATGAAAGCGTAGAGAAAAAGCTCCCATCTTATCCCAAAGGTGCTTTTTTCCAGAGGCAACTGGACTTTCTGGTTTTTCTTTGAAGATGTTTCACTTCTCATCCAAGAAGTAGCTCCTTCTCCTCCTCCTCCTCCTCCTCCACCTCCTCCTCCTCCTCTTCCTTCCAATTGCCTCTGGAAAAAAGCATCTTCCATCTTACTTGGCTCAATATTAGCTTGTTTGCATTCCCAGCTTTCAGAATGAGTATTAAAGTTCATTTGCATATAAACTATATTACTAGCGTGCAGCCTGAGAACTGGGATACCAAGAAAGACAATAGGGGGTCATGAACCTCTATAGATCCAACTTTGGGAAGAGGAAAACAGGATACACCATATAATCCACTGTACTGTCTCCATTCATTCAAAGGCGGTTGTGAACTTCAGCCAAGTTTTTTTTTTTTCTATCCTGTCCCTAAAGACGGCGGGGGAACCTGCATCCATTTTTATTCCTTTAACATAATAAACCTTTCTACCTAAAGACAATAGAAAGCCATAAATCATTATTAAATGTAAATACCCCCTTTTCTTTTTCTTTTTTTGAGTTATTTGAACTTCCAAAAGTTACCTAGTGCTGATACATTTAATATGCCCGTAATGTTTAATGCAAACCGTTACCAGGATGTTACTCTCTTTTATAAACAATGACATTCTACCGCTCCTTGTAAAATAATGATTCGTGACTTTGACTGATCGCACAACAGATTTAATCAAAGACTTTTTTCAAGGGAAGGTATATACTAGATCAGCAGACCCCAACGGCAGCCGGGCTTGGGGAAGGGGTGAGGAGAACCGGGCCGCACGAGGTCAGCTTGCTCAACTTCCACAAGCGGTGAACAGGAGCTCATGCGTAAGCGCGCAAGTGTGTGCCCGCCATCCTGCCACTCACACAAATTGAGTTGCACGTGCACGCCAGCCCACCTCTCGCACAGCCCAGTTGCAAATAAGCCATGGCTCAATAGTGGGCCCCTGCTCCAAAGTTGGGGACCCAGGTACCAGCTCTTATCAAGCTACTTATCTATGGAAATACCATGCAGCTATTTCACTGTTTACTAATCAATCATTCAGCTACAAATGCAGGGGTGAAATTCAGCAGGTTCTGACAGGTTCCGGAGAACCGGTAGCGGACATTTTGAGTAGTTTGGAGAACCGGCAAGTGCCACTGGCCCCAGAGAGGGGTGGGAATGGAGGTTTTACAGGACCCTTCCCCTGCCACACCCACCAAGCCACACCCACAGAACCAGTAGCAAAAAAAAATTGAATTTCACCACTGTATAAATGCTGTAGGTAAACACAGAATAAGGTTTCTTTTTTTACTTTTTTTTCTGTCCTGTCGTAAATTCGAATGGTCACTAAATGAATTCTTTTTAAGTCGAAGACTACCAGTACTGTAAAGCAGTGTTTTTCAAATGTGGCAACTTTAACATGTCCACATTTCCATTCCCAGAAGCTGAAGGTCTATGCTGGCAGAAGAATTCTGGGAACTGAAGTCCAGATATATCAAAGTTGTCAAGTTTAAAAAAATAAAACAACACTTGATTTGATTTTTTGATTTTATTGGATTTATATACTACGCCACTCTCCCAAAAGGGACTCGGGGCGGTGCACAGGAAATTAAAACTCAATAAAACAATACAAAAGAATAAATACATCCTAGACTGAATAAAATCCTATTAAATTAGAGATGCCTGTGTGCTAAAATCAATTTAAAACCCTTATTAAAACTATGTGTAATTTAAAACCAGTCGATGATATAATCTCGGAAGTTAGGCCAGGCCAGCTAAGTGAAAGAAATGCGTCTTTAGGTGTTGGCGGAAGAGGCGGAGGTCTGTGATGTTTCTAAGATGGGGGGGGGGGGTAGATCTAAATTACCATTTCCACCCCTTTTATGTAATTTTCTGGCTGAATTCAGTAGCCCAAACTAAATCAACTTTTATTTCCAGCCTTAGAGCAAAACAAACTATAAAGTAGTCCACTTTTAAAAGCGAAGCAGCAGTGAAACACAGCTAGAATAGAATAGAATGCGACTTAACTAACTGCTTGCATGTTTTCTATTGCAGGGATCTCCAACCTTTGCAACTTTAAGTCTGAAGGACTTCAGCTCCCAGAATTCTCCAGCCAGCAAAGCTGGCTGGAGAAGTCTGGGAGCTGAAGTCCTTCAGACTTAAAGTTGCAAAGGTTGGAGACCCCTGTTCTATAGTGATGCTACATTTAGCCAGCTTACATATTATTGAAGGGTCTTTGAATTTAAAATTAATCCATATGGAATAGCTTAACTAGGGGTTCAAATAGAGGAAGGGTGTCAAACTCAAGGCCTGGGGGCCAAATTTGGCCCATGGAGTGCTTAGATCTGGCCCGTGGAAACAGTGAGAGACCAGTCCACGGTGCCTGTGCCAGCGAAAATGGGCTCTCGAGTATTTGAGGGGCTGCTACAAAGAAGAGGGAGTCAAGCTCTTCTCCAAAGCACCAGAGGGCAGGACAAGAAGCAATGGGTGGAAACCAATCAAGGAGAGAAGCAGCCAGGAATTAAGAAGAAACTTCCTAACAGTGAGGACAATGAACCAGTGGAACAGCTTGTAGGAGGTTCATCACTGAAAGTTCGTAAGAAGAGTCACTTATCTGAAACAGTATTGAGCAGGGGACTAGAAGACCTCCAAGGTACCTTCCAGCTCTATTCTGATTGAGCAAATAACTGTAATCATGGTGGTGTCTTCAGCAGAGTAAACTAATCTTAAAAGAAAGGAGTTATGGATAACTTGTTCAGAGCCCTTATGGTAGGGATAGTTCTAGATTCAGTTCCATCTCCTCACCTACCCACCATTGACAAGAGAAACATCTGAATTCATCCAGGCTCTCTTTCCAAATTCAAGCATGAAAACTACTTTTGTAACCGTGCTGTGTGAAGAATATGGAGGGAGGGAGCAAGGATGTGCGTGCATGCTTGCTCCCTGGAATAAAGAATTGGCTGAACTATCTATGCATCAGTCTGGCAAGCTCTCGTGAGAATGAACTAATTTATGTTAAGTAGATAGGCGAGGGGACAGTCCCTCAGAATCTGAAAGGGGGAAAGTAAAACTCTTCTGGTCTTTCCCCTTTTTAGTATCAGCAGGCAAAGTTTCGTTATTTATTATCTAGTCTGTTGAGCTTGAACAGTGAAAAGTTGCGCTGCTCAAGACGGAGGGGTCGAGTCACATGCCAGAGAAGCTGGAAGAGGGTTGATGCTGGAACGGAGAGAGAGAGAGAGAGAGAGAGCAGTAAGATCCACCAGAAGAGACAAGCAGCAGAAGGAAGAAGCCAAGAAGGGGGGAGAAACTGCAAGGGAAGAGGGGAGAGAGAGCGGATTCAGCCTGCAATACATCAGAAACAGACATAAAGAAGAAGCCAGTATTGGTGGGGAGGGAGGAGCGAACTGACTCCATCTGAGCCTGCAAAACAGCCGAAGAGCAAGCAACATGAGCAACCTACAATACCAAACCTTCCCAGGGGAACATCAACCTGTGTCTCCAAACCCGCCCTCCTACTCAGAAAAAGACCCCTGCAAAGAACCTGACCCTGCTGGATCAGCACTTCCCATGGGCCAAGGACCCACTGCCCCTCTGCCTCCTTCCTATGGTTTACCCGGCTCAGCCTACCAACCTCCGATCAGTCAGCCCCAGCAGACGGTCCTGATCACCCCGATCTACCCTTCCGCTGAACCGGATTACCTGGCCTACTCCATCTTCACCATGCTCTTCTGCTGCTTGCCTTTGGGAATCGCTGCCTTGGTTTTCTCCATACAGGTAAGGGCTTGAGAAGACAAGGTGAGTAGGGTGCAGTAGCCAATTGCAAGGTAGGGTGAAGGAAGACCTAGCCTTTTGGTGGTGGTTGTTGTTGTTGTTGTTGTTTTTACACCATTTTACAACAATTTCTTCTTCTTCTCCTTCTCCTCCTCCTCCTCCTCCTCCCTCTCCCCCTCCTTCTCCTTATTCCCCTTCTCCTACTCTTCTTCTTCTTCTTCTCCTTCTCCCTTTCCCCCTCCTTCTCCTCCTCCTCCTCCTCCTCCTCCTCCTCCTCCTTCTTCTTCTTCTTCTTCTTCTTCTTCTTCTTCTTCTTCTTCTTCTTCTTCTTCTTCTTCTTCTTTTCACTCTACCCCCCTTCTCCTTCTTCTTCCTCTATCCCTCCTCCTCCTCCTTCTCTTTCTTCTTCTTCTCCTTCTTCCAAGACTTCAGATGATCATTGAGTTGGCTCAAGTCCTTCCAGGGTTTTGGAATAGTTTTGGTGGTGGCGTGTCAGAGATAAGAGAAAGAGAATTATCCCAAGTCACCCCTTTGACCACATGCCTAAGGTAGCACTAGCACTTACAGACTCCCAGTTTTCTAGCTCAACACCTTTAACCGTTATCCCAAACTGGCTTACATCAGAACATCTCACGTCACTGAAATTTCAATAAAGGGCTCTCTTTCTTTCTTTTTTTACAACTCCTCCTTTATACTTCAGATACATGTTCAAGGGGGGGGGGGAGGAAACACTGCCCAGCTACAGAGCCCGGAGCAAGGAAAAACAGAGAATCCATATGGGCCATGATTGCAGAGGGAGCAATTTTTTTAAAATACATTTCTTTTAATGCAGCATGAGCAGACAAACCCCGGGGCTAAAGCAGTTGCACAACTGTCCAGCTGCCTTCTGCTTTATATCTGTTTCCAAGATTTATAGTTCCTGCAACCTTGGGGTTGGGGGTAGGCGAGGGATAAATCTAGAAATACAAGTTTGCAAGGCCAGCCCTGTAGGCTTTTGCATGTGCCTCGTGATATTATAGGCACGTATGTGACATGATCTCACAAATGCTCTTTTTTATCATTTACAGCCTGCCTTTTTTTTACAGGAGTTCAAAGGTGCTTTAGACATTATCCATTTCTCTTGTATGTCACATAAACCTGGGAAGAATATTATACAATACAATAGCAGAGTTGGAAGGGACCTTGGAGGTCTTCTAGTCCAACCCCCTGCCTAGGCAGGAAGCCCTATACCATTTCAGACAAATGGCTATCCAACATCTTCTTGAAGACTTGCAGTGTTGGGGCATTCACCACTTCTGGAGGCAACTTCTGTTCCACTGATTAATTGTTCTAACTGTCAGGAAATTTCTCCTCAGTTCTAAGTTGCTTCTCTCCTTGATTAGTTTCCATCCCTTGCTTCTTATTCTATCTTCAGGTGCCTTGGAGAATAGCTTGACTCCCTCTTCTTTGAGGCAACCCCTGAGATATTGGAACACTGCTATCATGTCTCCCCTAGTTCTTCTTTTCATTAAACTAGACCTATCCAGTTCCTGCAACCGTTCTTCATATGTTTTAGCCTCCAGTCCCCTAATCCTCTTTGTTGCTCTTCTCTGCACTCTGTCCAGAGTCTCCACATCTTTTCTACATCGTGGCGACCAAAACTGGATGCAAATATTCCAAGTGTGGCCTTACCAAGGCCTTATAATGTGGTATTAACCCTTCACATGATCTTGATTCTATCCCTCCGTTGATGCAGCCTAGAACTGTGTTGGCTTTTTTGGCAGCTGCTGCCCACGGCTGGCTCATATCTTCTTCTTCTTCTTTTTGCCACTACTTGAGATTACCCCAAAACTCAGTGACTTCCATACCTGATTGAGGGTTTGTTTGTTTTTTTAATTTCACAAATAACTTGATTTATGTCAACCTCACTTTTGGAGCATACAGGTAGTCCTCGGCATACGACTACAATTAAGTCCTGAAATTTCTGTTGTTCCATGAGTTTTGTCCCATGTTATAACCCATGTCTTGCCACGGTGGTTAATTGAATCACTGCAGCCATTAAGTTAGTCACAGCGTTGTTAAGTGAATCTGGCTTCCCCATTGACTTTGCATGTTGGAGGTTTACAAAAGAGACCTTGGCAACAATTGCAAAAATAACAGCGGATTTCAACTCCCGGTGTAAAAACACATATTTTTAGGACCCCGCACTGAAAAAAAATTCCAAAATTAATTTTCACCCCATTAAAGGACACAGCCCTGAGTGCAACAGTCCAAATATCAGTCATTAGCCAAGCGACTGATTTATGGACATGTGTCCATGGGGACGCTGCAATGGTGCTAAGTGTGAAAAACAGCCATAAATCACTTTTTTTCAGGGCCATTGTAACTTTAAACAGTCATAAATGAACTGTCAAGGACTCCTGCTGCCTCTTGATCTTATACATAACCCATCACTCCTGTTTCTCTCTGTCTCTCTGTCTGTCTCTTTCTGTGTCTGTGTGTGTGTCTGTCTGTCTCTCTGTCTCCTGTGTGTGTGTGTGTGTCTGTCTGTCTGTCTCTCTCTCTCTCTATCTCTGTCTCTCTGTCTCTGTGTGTGTCTCTGTGTGTGTGTCTGTCTTTCTGTCTCTATGTGTCTGTGTTGTGTGTCTGTCTCTCTGTCTCTCTCTCTGTCTCTATGTGTCTGTGTTGTGTGTCTGTCTCTCTCTCTGTCTCTATGTGTCTGTGTTGTGTGTCTGTCTCTCTGTCTCTCTGTCTCTGTGTGTGTCTCTCGCTGTCTCTCTGTCTCTCTCTGTCTGTCTGTCTGTCTCTCTCTCTGCTTGTGTCTGTGTGTGTGTGTCCGTCTGTCTGTCTGTTTCTGTCTCTCTCTGTCTCTCTCTCTCTGTGCTTCTGTCTCTGTGTCTGTCTGTCTGACTCTCACTGTCTCTCTGTTCCCCCCCCCCCCTCTCTCTCTCTTGGGGTTTTTTGGGTTTTTTTGGTTTAATATTTTTCTTGGTATTTTAATACTGGCTTATCCTATCCTCTTCCTCAAGGATTTGGATCACACGTTAAAACTTAAGAGTGATCAACAATAAATGAATTGCTAAGATTTTAACATGTACGGGGTAAGTTTAGAATGATAGCTAAAGGCACGTCATGAAGCACGCTTACCCTTACTCTAGGTGTAACAACTACTAAAGAAAACAAGTCTAAGGAAAGAACAAGGATAAAAAGAGATGGTCAAAAGTAGCAGCCAAGATCAGCGAAAAGATGTTTGATTCTCCTTTCCCACATCAAAATAAAATTTCAAAGTTGGCACAAATATCTGGAATGAGCAGGGAACTACAGTGGTGATAGTTAACAGTGAATGTTAACAGTGAAATAATGAACTTATCTTTTTTTTTAAAAAAATAAATCTTTATTAATATTTGCCATATAAAACCACACAATCAACAAATATAGGGTAAGGATAGCTGGGAAGACAACATAAACATACCAGGGAAGTATCCAGTCCCCTAGATTGAGAATTGAGTTTATCCCAGTCTAACATATCAGTTATTATTTATAATTATACAAAGATTTTTTCCCCTCAAATTTACTATCCTCCTGTCTTATTTATTCCTCACATTGATTTCTTAAATAGTCTATCTAGTTGGTTCCCTTGGTATCCATTACTTTCCTGTTATACCATGAATACCATTTATTCCAGCTTTTGAAAAAGGTGGAGTTTTGTCTATCTTTTAAGATATGTGTTAGTTTGTCCGATTCTGCACAGTTGAAAATTTTGGCTATAATTAGGAGCTATGGTGGTAGGTTAGTGTCTTTCCAATGTTGTGCAATAGCCATCCTGGTCGCTGTTGTTATGTGCGAGAAGAGGTACCATCTTGATTTTGGATTTCACTTAGGTTGATGCCTAGCAAATACAGGTCGGGTTTGAGAGGAAAATTCATGCCTGTTATTTCCAAAAGCTAAATTTGTATTTTTTTTCCAGAGTTGGGTGATTATTGGACAAGTCCAACATTGGTGAAAAAACGTACCCCTGGCCGTCTTACATTTCCAACATCTATCTGATGAGTTCTGGAACATATTTGCAATTCGAGCAGGTGCTAGATACCACCTGTATAACATTTTATATAAATTTTCCTTAAATGAAGAGGCCAGGGTCATTTTCATGGTTTTACCCCAAATTGTTTGCCATTCCTCTAATTTAATATTCCTCCCTATATTCTTCCCCCAGGCAATCATGGCATCTTTGATTATCTCTTCTCCGACATGTCTCTGCAGCAGCAAATTGTAGGCCTTAGAGATAAATTTTGTTGGTGTACCCCAAAGAATTTAATCAATATCTTGATTTGTCGTGTACAGTAATCCCTCGTTTTTTGCGGTTAATCGGGACCGGACCCTTCCGCGGAAACTGAAAAACCGCGAAGTAGGATTCTGTATATCTATACCGGAAACTTGAGTTGGTGGACATCGTTTAAAGCAAGCACTAGGGGGCGCTTGCCTCCTACCGATGCATTTTTTTTCTATTGAAAAACCCGCGAAGCACTGAAGCCGCGGAAAATGAAGCCGCGGAAAACGAGAGATTACTGTATATTCCAAATTCCTATTTATCTTTATTAAATTTAGATTGTGCCTGGGCATATGACCACCAGTCCACCTTCCACCCCCTTGATTGTAAATCAGCCTGTGTCCTAATATTACCAGTTTCATATTAGAAATAACAAACTTATCAAACAAATAAGAGTAAGGATGGATTTTGAAAAATCCTGTTCTGAGCTCTGGCCAGAACGTATGGCGAAGAGCGGAGTCTGTCCTATCATAGCCTACATAGTTGGGTTGCTGATCAATGCTTGTTCATTGAGATAAAGATATTCTTAACCATCCACTGCAAGAATGTCTGTTGTGAAACCATTCAGCACTATCTATTCCTGTAAACAGAATGTAATCTCCAGCTAAAGACGGTTTCTTGGGGTTTTTTTCCACTAATCCATTGCATCATTCTCACTCTCTCACTCTCTCTCTCTCTCTCTCTCTCTCTCTCTCTCTCTCTAGACCCGAGATGCCAACCATTCTGGAAACATCATGGCTGCGCAGCGAAATTCCAAGTTGGCGCGCAAGTTTTCCCATGCAGCGCTTGGTTTTGGCATCGTCATCATGATCATAAATATCGCCTTACTGGTGATCCTGTATAAGTTCCACCGATCCTGAAGGGTTCTTCTCTTCTCTTTCTTGAGATGCAAAAACAGAAGCAAAAGGCATGGATTCATCGGCACTGGGAGATTGCATCGAAAGATACAGCAGTTTTACTTACACACACACACACACACACACACACACACACACACACACAAAAAACAAAGGATTTCCTTGTTCTTTACTGCCGCCACCAGCTATAATAGGGTGAAGTTTTGAGGTTCTAGCAGCTTGATTTGTACAAGAGTTGCAACGAGCTTTAGATGTTCACTGATAAGCATACTCTGACTCTACAAAGCACCTACTGAAGTAAGGGGAAGAGGGAGTAGGGTGTCAAGGATCAAACGGGATACAACAGCCTGCCTGTAAACTGTTGTCCTGTTGTCATCAGGGGCGAATTATCAACCTCCTTGGAATCACACAAGGGGTTGATATCGCCTACTTTCCGTTGTTCCTCCTCCCTTCAGTCCACCATCTTCTCATTTCCTCTCCTAGACTATTCCGTACACTTCAGCAATGAAGACCGCAGATCATTTCTTGGTAGTTGTTAGGTCATCCAGTTGCTTCTGAAACTTCATGACCTCGGGGGGGGACATTCTTTTGCCAGGGTTGTCTACAAGAGAACCAACTTTCTGAGCCCCTGTAAGCATCTGCCCATGTCATCCGAGGGGGCGCCTACCTTCCTTAGATACACTGCTTTTCATTGTCCTGTTGTTGTTTTTTAATCGCTTTTGATTCCCCCCCCCCCCCAAGTACCCAGTTATTCTTACTTTTGCATTATATAGTCAAAGTTTTAACTTCTCAATCAGGCCTTTCCAAAATTCACTGGGGTTTTTTTCCCCGCCTTCATCTAATATAGCTTCCTGAGAACACCCCAATTCTACAAATTGTTAAGGCCCTTCCCCCAATTATATAGGACACAGCAGCTTTTCTCCGCTCACTGGTTCTGCAACTTCTCCTCCAGTCTGTTTTCAAAATCCAAGAAAGCATCTTCTGAATTCACCTTTTCAGAGTCTCGCATGCAAGAAGAAGAATACATCTGACCATCACGTATGGTCCCTTTGGTTTCCTTGAAACCGTTTTTGCTTACCTCTTTGGAACAGAACAGTGGGATTAACATCAGGGGGGGGGGGGGGCTGAAACAAATATTATATAATGAAAATAAAGAAATGGTTCACATAAGGCCCCCTCCCTCCTTTTTATTTATTTATTTATTTATTTATTTTTCACATTTATAACCCGCACCCATCTCACCACAAAGGGACTCGGGGCGGCGAACAGAGAATTAAATCAATTAAACATAAATACAGAAACATTAAGGGCCTGTGCTAAAACCATTTTAAAATCCCCATTTAAAACTGGCGGTGTTGGAGGTTACGCAAGGCCAGCTAGTTGGAAGAGGTGTGTCTTCAGACATTTGCGGAAGAGGCGGAGGTCAGAAATGGTACGGAGTTCAGGGGGCAGGTCGTTCCAAAGGGCTGGTCCTGCCACAGAGAAGGCTCTCCTCCTGGGCGCCGCCAGTCGGCATTGCCCGACCGACGGCACCCTGAGGAGGCCCTCCCTGTGGGAGCGTATCGGTCCAAGGGATGTATGGGGCAGGAGGCGGTCTTGCATATAACTAGGCCCCGAGCCATGGAGCGCTTTAAAGTTGGTCGTTAGGACCTTGAAGCGCACCCGAAAGACCACAGGAAGCCAGTGGAGCTCGCGCAGGACAGGTGTTATATGGGAGTGTTAATTTGTAAGAATTAAAGAATAGTGCTGCCCAGTAATTTAGATGGAGGTTGACCGAAGAATGATATTTCATCTGCTTTACTTCCAGCTCTTTCCTGTTGCATGTTTTGTTCTATAGACTTTGATTTCCCACCCAAACGCATCAGCAGGAATTTAGTCTGGCTAGCAATTGTCCATCGGGGAAGATCTGCTGGAAGTGAAATGGCCCTTTGTACTCCAGCCAGCATTTTTGGATGGAATTAATATTAACCTCAACCATTTACAGTAAATGTGCGCGCATTCTGTTAGCGCCTTCTACTCCTATGGTAGAAGGAGCTAACAGAGTAGGCCCTGGGTCTTACCTCCACAGTCTCAAGAGTGATGTGGGACTAACATAGGAATGTGCAGATTGTTTTGGGAGCATGCTGTCTGGGGAATTCTGGGAGTTGAAGTCCAGACATCTTAAGGTTGCCAAGGTTTTTTTTTTTAAACCCTGCACTAAAGCATCCCTTTTTTCCCTTTTATGGAAATTTCTGGCTGAATTCGACAGCCTACATTAAGCTAAACAGGTCTAAACTAATGAACTTTTATTTACAGTCTCAAACCAAAACAAACTATAAACTATAAAATGTTAGGTGTTTAAAATGAAGCCACTTGCGCAATAAAACATAGCGGTAGCTACCCTAAGTAGAATTCCAGTTAGCTACTTAACTTATTTGTCACGTAGCTGATTGCTTGTGGGTTTTGCACACTCACAACACAAATTTAGCATAGTTGCGTTATGAGTGTGCAAAGTGCACAGTGATTGTGTTAGGCAATAGTAGCGTAACACAACCACTGTGCATAGTATTGAATGGTGCTTGAACTTAAAAATTCATCCGTATGCCCAGAGAACATCTTAACTAGTTTAACAGAATTGTCCTTGATCAGTAAAGCAAATATCACATAGCACTGGCCACCATTCCATGGTGAATTTCATTGTGGTAATTACCTTCCTATTCCACTGAAGACGTTACTGAAATATTTGGAAACCAAACCCACAAGCTCAGAGAACAAACCTCCACACCAGAGCTACAGATATTTGATACTATCGCAAATTAACAATCCTATCTTGTTGCTACTTATAAAGCAGAGAGAGTCTATATTACTTTTTTTTAAAGCAATATTCACTTCTAAACATCTTCATGACATGCTGAGGACCTGGCTTAGTATTTTAAGGTTTTCCTGCATGGCCCAGGCCTCGAATATGAGACAAGTGAAAGGAAAACACAATTTCAGAAAAGTTGGGCAGCTGTTGGTCCAGACATGCTCCAGTCTGTCCATGTTCTTCCTGAAACACCACATCCGGTCAGTTGCATATCATAGGAGCCTTTCCAGACATGTTCCAGTCTACCAATCTCCTTCCTAAAATACAGTGCCCAGAATCAGACCTCATAGTCTAGGTCCGATCTGACCAGTCCAATACAGAGAGAATCATTTGTCTCAAGTTGTTTTGCTTGGATCTAGCCTAGGATTGCATTTTGCTCTTTTTGCAGTCAAATCCCACTCTTGGCTCAGGACCAGTTTGCAAACTGTTTTCATTAGATTAAAATAAGCCCCAGCTACATAGCTGAGTCCTCACCACAAACTTAACCGGTTGCATATTGTAGGAGCTTCATGCAAACAATACGTACTAAGATTTATTCATTACTAACTGATAACACAGCATTGCCCGGGTATTTATTTATGGAGGGGAAAGGTCCAGACCAAATGTAATTTCTAATGTTGGATTTTTCCCCCTTTCAGAGGGAGCCCTCCTTGTGGAGTACTGTGGGCTACTTACGGCAGTACAGTAGAAGCCATTTAAAGGCACAACAGGCTGCATTTTAACAGAACACACACCCTGGGGGGGTTAGGGGTGTCTTACCCCCCCACAATATTTGTTTCCAGAGAGTAAATCATCTGTGTAGCAAATTTGGTTGAAATTGCTCGAGGTGTTCCAGAATGGAACACACACACATACACACACACAGAGTCATTTTTATAGAGAGAGATAAGCTTAGTCAATGTACAGTGGTACCTCGGTTCACGAACTTAATTCGTGAAATGACTCTGTTTGCGAACCGAATTGGTCGTGAACCGAGGCACAATTTCCCATAGGGTTCAATGTAAATCCGGTTAATCCGTTCTGACCTTGTTTTTTGGTCGTAATTCTTGAACTGAAAAGGAAATACGTTCGTAGATAAAATGTCCGCGGCTCCGGTTCGTGAAGCGAAACGGAGTTCGTGAACCCGAGCATTTTTACGAACTTTTCTGTTCGTGAAGCGAGGCGGAGTTCGTGAAGCGAGGCGGAGTTCGTGAAGCGAGGCGGAGTTCGTGAAGCGAGGCGGAGTTCGTGAAGCGGAGCATATTTTTACGAACTTTTCCGTTCGTGAACCGAAACGGTGTTTGTGAACCGGAGCACATTTTTTGGAAAATTTATGTTCGTAAACCGAATTGGTCATGAACAGCGGCGTTCGTGAACCGAGGTACCACTGTATGTGTATCTTAGTGAACTGTGAAGCCACAGCATAAAACTCAGATTATTTCCCAAGCACAGGAAATGGGTTAATTGAATGGATCTTACTGGCCCATTTTACACTCTTATCTTCCATTATCACCATGCCTTTTTAGTTTCAGCTAATCATTAAAAACAGTAAGGAAACATAAAAGCTTTTTCATATTTGAAGGACAAATATTCGGCTAGCAAGCACTGTGGGGAACTGAAAAGGAAATACGTTCGTAGATAAAATGTCCGCGGCTCCGGTTCGTGAAGCTGCTTCAAAAAAGTACTAAAGTCATTCTCTAGTTTGAATATAGAACATAGATTTATACGCCTTGGATAGGACCTCGGAGGTCTTCTAGTCCAACCCTCTGCTCGAGGCAGGCGCCCTGTGCCATCCCAGAATATCTTCCCAGAATACCTTTTTCACAGTTGTCCCAGTTCTTGCTATTTGTTCTCATAAAGGGGAAGGTTCCCCTCACGCATATGTGCTAGTTGTTCCCGACACTAGGGGGCGGTGCTCATCTCCATTTCTAAGTCGAAGAGCCGGTGCTGAAGACGTCTCTGTGGTCATGTGGCCGGCATGACTAAAGGCGAAAGTGCACGGAACCCACCAAAGGTGGTTCCTATTTTTCTACTTGCATTTTTACATGCTTTCAAACTGCTAGGTTGGGAGAAGCTGGGACAAGTCACAGGAGCTCACTGTCAGCGTTCCAAATACCATCCAGAAATAAATCAGAGTCCAAGGCTGAGCTTAAACTTTTAATTTAATAGGTTTGGGTTTAGGTTTATTGGTTTTTTAGACCGCCCTACTCCCGAAGGACTCAGGGCGGTGTACAGCCAAAATAAAAACAAATATATAAAAGTTAAAAAAAGCTTTTAAAAGGCATAATTAAAAGACATCATTAAAATATTGGCCAAAACGTGGGGGGAAAACCAAACTAACCCTAATTAAAATAATAAAAATTTAAATTTAAAAATTTAAATTTTAAATTTTAAAAACATGCTTTATGCCAGCCCGGCTTGTTGAAGGAGAAAGGTTTTGAGACCGTTGCGGAAGGTGCGTAAGTCAGGGCTAGTTCTTCATTCCGGGGGCCATTCGTTCCAGAGGGCAGGTGCTCCCACGGAGAAGGCTCTGCCCCTGGGTGTCACCAGTCGACATTGTCTAGCTGACGGCACCATGAGGAGACCCTCTCTATGGGAGCGTACAGGCCGGTGCGAAGCTCTCGGTGGCAGAAGGCGATCTCGTAGGTACCCAGGTCCTAAGCCATGGAGCGCTTTAAAGATGGTAACCAATACCTTGAATCACACCCGAAAAACCACCGGAAGCCAGTGCAGCTTGCGCAGAAGGGGTGTTACATGGGAGCGTCGTGTCGCCCCCATAATTACCCGTGCGGCCGCATTCTGGACCAGTTGAAGCCTCCAGGTGCTCTTCAAGGGGAGCCCCATGTAGAGAGCATTGCAGTAGTCCAGACGGGAAGAGATAAGGGCATGAGTGACTGTGCGTAGGGCATCCCGATCTAGGAAGGGACGCAACTGGTAAATCAGGCAAACCTGATAAAAAGCCCCTCTAGCGACAGCCGTCATATGAACTTCCAAGGACAGCCGTGCATCCAGGAGGACACCCAAGTTGTGAACCCTTCCTGTGGGGGCTAAGGTCTCACCCCCCATAGCCAGTGATGGAACCAGTTGACTGTAACGGGATGCCGGGAACCACAGCCATTCGGTCTTGGAGGGGTTGAGCCTGAGCCTGTTCCTCCCCATCCAGATCTGCACGGCCTCCAGGCACTGGAACATCACGTCAAGGGCAACATTGGGGTTGTCTGGGGACAAAATGTACAGCTGCGTATCATCAACTTACTGATGGAACTTTACCCCAAAACCCCGGATGATCTCGCCCAGCGGCTTCACATAAATGTTGAACAGAAGGGGTGAGAGGACCGACCCCTGGGGCACTCCACAAGTGAGGCACCTTGAGGACGACCTTTGCCCCCGTCAACACAAACTGCAAATGGTCAGAGAGGAAGGAGGAGAATCACCGTACAGTGCCCCCCACCCCTAACTCCTCCAACCGCCGCAGCATGATACCATGGTCAATGGTATCAAAAGCCGCTGAGAGGTCTAATAGGACCAGGACAGAGGAGCAACCCCTGTCTCGAGCCCTCCAGAGATCATCGACCAATGTGACCAATGCCGTTTCCATGCTGTACCCAGGCCTGAAACCCGACTGGTACGGATCAAGATAGACCGCTTCATCCAGGTACCTGGGAAGCTGTTGTGCCACCACACTCTCAACAACCTTTGCCACAAAGTGAAGGTTGGAGACTGGATGATAGTTTGCTAAAAGCGCCGGGTCCAGGGAAGGCTTCTTGAGGAGGGGCCTCACCACCGCCTCTTTCAAAGCGGTGGGGAAGAAACCCTCTCTCAAAGAAGCATTGATAATACCCTGGAGCCAGCCTCGTGTAACCTCCTGGGTGGCCAGCACCAACCAGGAGAGACATGGGTCCAATAAACATGTGGTAGCACTAAGCTTACCCAAAATCCTGTCTACATCCTCGGGAGTCACAGGGTCAAACTCCTCCCAGATAACAGTCTCAAGACCTGCCTCCATCACCCCATCTAGCCCTACCCAGTCTGAGTCCAGCCCTTCCCGAATCTGAGCGATTTTGTCTTGCAGATATTGTAAAAAAATCCTCAGCTTTAGCCTGCAAGGGGTCCTCCCACGCTTCCATATGTAAGAGGGAATGGGTCACCCTAAACAGGGCGGCTGGGCGATTTTCTGCAGACACAATAAGAGTGGAAAAGTAATTAAACTTTGCCGCTTTTATCGCCACTAGGTAGGTCTCACCAGTGTCCGATCAGATTCGGAACGGCTGGCCCTCCAACTGCTCTCTAGGTGTCTTTTCTGGTACTTCATCTCCCTCAGCTCCTCAGAGAACCAAGGAGCCAACCGGGTTCGGCACCGGATCAGAGGCCGCAAAGGCACAATGCGGTCCAGAGCTCCAGCAGCCACCCTGTACCATGCGGCCACCAGTTTTCCAGCCGAGTCATGAGCCATAGCCTCAGGGAGTGGCTCAAGCTCCATCAGGAACCTATCAGGGTTCCTCAGGCACCTGGGGCGGAACCACCTAGTGGGTTCCGCCTCCCTGGGGGGGAGGTAGCGGATTGGAAGTCCACCTGAAAGAGCAAGTGATCTGACCATGACAAGGGTTCAATGGCTATATCCCCTCTTCCCAGATCCTTCAACCACTGACCAGAGACAAAAATCAAATCCAGGGTGTGTCCCCCCGATGTGCATGGGGCCTTGAACTAATTGGGTCAGGTCCATGGCTGTCATGGAGGCCATGAACTCCCGAGCTCCCTCCGATGCTTTGCCGGCTGATGGCAAGTTGAAACCCCCCATGACTATAAGCCTAGGGGTACTAACCGCCACCCCGGCAATCACGTCAAGCAGCTCGGGCAGGGCCGCTGCCACGCAGCCAGGAGCCAGGTACCTGGTCAGCAAGCCCATCTGTACCCCACGACCCCACTTCACAAAGAGGGACTCACATCCTACTGTCTGAGGTACAGTGGCCTCCCTCGGGCACAAATCCTCCTTTATAATGACCGCCACCCCCCCACCCCTACCCTGAGCCCTAGGCTGATGAAATGCACAGAAACCTGGTAGGCACAATTCCATGAGGGGAACCCCCCTCCTGGCCCAATCAGATCTCTGTAATACCTGCCAGGACCACCACCCTCTCCTGCACAAGATAACAAATGAGGGGGGCTTTCTTTACCACAGACCTGGCATTGCACAACATCAGACGCAGACCCAGGCCCTGAGGATCTGGACAACCTGGGGGATGAGAGAAGCATTGGGTGCCAGAGCGTGCAACCGCTCGAAGACAGCAGACGCGTGCTCCCCGAACATGATATGGCCCCCTGCTACCACCATACCTGCCCCTCCCACCCACCGTACTGATGGAACAAGCTTTACTAGTCTGGAACTTAGCCCCCTCCCTGACCTCTAGCCCTGCACCTCCAATGCAGCAGCCCCCAGCCGGGCCCAGCACCGACCTTGGTGGATTTCCCCCCAAACCCACCCGGTTCATATAAATAGCCCCCTCCCTACTACCCCTTAAAAATTTACTTTAAAATCCCTTTAAAAAACCCCAAATGTTCTTCTGCGTTCTGTGACATGTTGGTACATCTGTGAGAATCCCGAATCTGAAAGCTTCCTGGGATTCCCACCCAATTGAAAGTTCCTGATCTTGTCCCCACACACATCAATCCATCACATGGTCCAATCTTCTTTCACCCATCTAGTTCCGGTCAGGTGCAGAGACGTGGAGACAAAAGACGACCTTGGGCTTCGAGAAAGGAATTTTTTATTTTGAAAACAAGCACATTCTACTCCTTACTACGCCCCTCTCCC
Source organism: Rhabdophis nuchalis (assembly GCA_039707465.1). Classification (NCBI taxonomy): domain Eukaryota; kingdom Metazoa; phylum Chordata; class Lepidosauria; order Squamata; family Natricidae; genus Rhabdophis; species Rhabdophis nuchalis. The sequence continues at coordinate 9,584,764 of CM077654.1, forward strand.
AATTGCCCACTAATGAAACAGCGTACTAAAGAGAGAGAGAGAAAGTGTGGCAGGCCAAAGATCCTAAGAGGAATATGACTGCAGGCCTGACACTCACTCCATTATGCAGCACCAGGGATTTGAACCGCTGTGCTGCCGATCTTCTGATCGACAAGCTCAGTGTCTTAGCCACTGAGCCACCATGTCCCTTCCTGAAGGGATAGAAAAGAGGAAAGACCCATTTTAACCCAAGCTACATTGGAACGTCGGCTGGGAGTTCATACAATCTCAGCATAATAAAAAATAATAAAGTTGCTAATGATCTCAGAGGACATCAAGTTCTAACCCACCCACCCACCCACCCACCCCCCTGTTCTTCATGGCAGCATTTTTGACAGATGAACCTCCAGCTTCTGTGGGGAAATCCCTAGGAAAGGAGAAATCGGGAATTAGGTAAACCGTTTGCTCCATTGACTAAAGATCATAAAATTCATACGTTCCTCCGGATGACTAATTTGAACTTTCTCAAGTTTTACAACTTTTGCTGCGTGGTTCCGCTTAACAGATGTTCATAGGGAAAAAAACTCATTTCCTCTTTTGATAGTGTTTTAGAAATTGGAAAACTCTTCCCGTAGCTCTCCATAAAATGCACGCCCCCGCCCCTGCCGAGCACCAGGATCTGAATGTACTAATGTACTGCAGGGGTGTCAAACTCAATTTCATGGAAAGTGACATCAAGGTTGTGTTTGACCTCAGGGAGAGGGGGGAGGCTGGGTGTGGCCAGCTCAAAATCACTCATGTTGGGGGCGCCTGTGGTGGCCCAAGCGCTCTGCCAGCGAAAACGGGCTTCCGAGCTCCATTTTCGGCTGCCACAGCCTCCTGCAACAGAAGACTGCAACCCTCTGCCAGTGAAAATGGAGCTCGGAGGCCCGTTTTCAGGAACCAAGGACATTCTCACATCTGGTCAGAAGAAGGAGCAGTGATGTTACCTGGCAACCGGATGGAACCTCGATTGGACCATGTGACTGATGGTTTGGGGAAAGGGGAAACACTTTTACTCTTAATTAGGTGAAAATCACGGGAACTTTCAGAGTTGGTTTTCACCAGATCTGTGCCAATATGATATACCCAATAAAACTATTCCTTGAGGACTCTATCTGCTTCGGAGTCTTGTTTCCTGTGGATGCATTACTTGGAGACCCTGACACCATCATTCAGCCAATTCTGACTCCATCTAACAGTAATATCATCTAACCCAACTTCTCACCACTTTATGAAGTGCAACAAACTTTGCCAATGGTGTTGCTGCTTCTCAGGTAAAAGGTCCACAAAGGGTTCCCCTTCCTCAGGATCCAGGAAGATGAGTGCAGCAAGGCTCAGGTTCCGAAGACACAATTTCCATCCTCCCCTGCATTCCTTAGAGTCACATGATTGTATTTAGGGCCCTCAACAATCAGTCCACATTTACAGCTCTTTGTAGTTTCTGGCGGTCTAATGATTGTGATTTACGAAGTTTCTTTTTGCCAGAAACTGGGGTTTACTTCCAGTCAACTTCCAGTTTCTGGCAAAAATTGGCCCATGGTGAATAATGGGTTTGCTTAACGACCGTTGCAAAACAAGACCAAACAATTGGTTTAGTCATCTGATAGCTTGCTTTACAGCAATCACAACTTACGACTGCGATTGCCATGCTTAGCTACAGTCGTAAGTTGAGAACTATTTTTATACACCACTACAGGGAGTCCTTGAGTTAAAATAGTTCATCTAGTGACCATTCAAAGTTACAGCAGCAATGAAAAATGTGACTTGTGACCATTTTTCACAGTTATGACCTTTTCAGCATCCCCATGGTCACGTGATCAAAACCCAGGTGGTTCATATTGATGACAATTGCAGTGTCCCAGGGTCATGTGATCCCCTTTTGCGACCTTCTGACAAGCAAAGTCAATTGGGGAATCCAGATTCATTTAACAACTGTGTTACTAACTTATCAACTGCAGTGAATCACTTAACAACTGCCTGAAATTTGGCAGTTCGAATCTCACTAGGCTGAAGGTTGACTCAGCCTTCCATGCTTCCGAGGTGGGTAAAATGAGGACCCAGATTGTTGGGGGCAAAAGGCTGACTCTGTAAACCGCTTAGAGAGGGCTGTAAAAGTACTTTGAAGTGGTATATAAGTCTAAGGGCTATTGCTATTACCCTTCCTTCCTTCCCTCCCTCCAACCTGTTGGTTAGAATGCAGTATTGCAGGTTAATTCAGCAGTTCGATCCTGACCGGCTCAAGATTGACCCATCCTTCCATCCTTCCAAGGAGGGTAAACTGAGGACCCAGATAGTTGGGCGCGAGAGGCTGAATCTGTAAACTGCTTGGAGAGGGCTGTGAAAGCACTGTGAAGCGGTATATAAATCTAATTCCTATTGCTATTGCTAACTGTGGCAAGAAAAGTTGTAAAATGGGGCCAAACTCACTTAACAAACTTAAGTCTCACTTAAGTACAGAAATGTTGGGCTCAGTTGCAGTCATAAGTTGGGGACTACCTATTACTTATAGGCTGGCCTCCCTTGTTAGACCATTGCAGGAGACCTACATCCATTGCTTAGAGGGAGTTTCTTTATATGTTTGATGACAGGGCCGTTTGTTCTTTTTCCCAGTTAACGGGAGGCAATAAATCCAGCCACCATGGAAAAGATTTAGCAGTCAGGAAGATGGTGGAGGGAAACCCTGGAGCCAGAAATGAATGCAGGGGGTCTCAAGACCCTGCCCCTATTGTCAGTTGTCAGGTGGTGGGCCTGTTTTGTAGGAGGAGCTGCCTTAACCTGCCCTCAATGAGGAGAAAAAGAAAATTGATTAACTGTAATTAATTTACATCATCTGCTGCTAAGGAAATATCCGTCTTTTGCTAGTGCTGCCCCACCCAGTTCAGTTCCATCCCTCTTTGTTCATCGTTACATTTCCCACACCAGACAAACCTTATCTTACTACCACAATAAGGAACTGTTATTTCCGAGGGTAGGGCAAGTCTACCATAAATTAAACCACCTGTTGGAAGCCAATCTGCAGACAAGAGAAGTTTCAGTCCATGGGACAAGGACGCTGGCGAAGAAAGAAGAGTGAGGATTGAAAAGGGCAACCAAGGCGAAAGAAGGAAAGATCAGCAGGACTTCGGGGAGCATCTGGAAAAAAGGAAGGAGGAGGAGGAGAAGAATCTGTGGAGAAGCGAGCAGAGACATTGCAGAACTTCAAGGAAGGCAAGGAGAGGAGAGCAGACTGCAAGATGAGCAATCCACAGAGCGAGAAGACTCCTCAAATTAATGAACACCTTCTATCAGAACAACAGCCTGATCCGATGAAATCAGCTATTAATCCACCACCTCCAATGTACGGGGCATCTCCCTCTATGCCATACCAGTACCAAGCTTATGGTGGACCTGGTGGAGCCATACCTATGCAGCCTCAACAGAACGTCTACATCGCCAATGCCCAACCGGTCAATGAACGCGATTATTTGGGCTACTCCATCTTCACCCTCATTTGCTGCTGCCTCCCTTTGGGCATTGCTGCCTTGATTTTCTCTATAAAGGTGAGTTTCAATGAGAGACAAGGAGAGAGAGGAAGAGGAGGGGAGGGAGGGAGGGAAAGGGAGAGAGGGAGAGAAAGGGAGAGAGGGGAGAGGGAGAAAAAGGGAAAGAGGGAGAGAAAGGGAGGGAGGGGAGAGTGGGAGAGAGGGAGAGAAAGGGAGAGTGGAAGCGAGGGAGATCAGGGGAGAGAAAGGGAGAGAGGGAGGGTGGGAGAGAGAGAGTAAGGGAATCTTGGCTATAAACTACAGCCAAAATCCAGCCCAATGTTCAATTAAATTTCATTTATTTTAATTTGTCAATCGTTTACAAGATAATAGGAATATGAATAAACATGAGTATGAATGTAATGGGTACAAATAAATGGGAACAGTAGGACAGGGATGGAAGGCACGATGGGGCGCTTATGCATGCCCCCTTTACAGACCTCTTAGGAACGGGGTGAGGTCAATAGTAGGGAAGAGTGATATGAATTTACAGGTAGCCTTCTGAGAGAGAGAGACAAGGAACCATGACAAACTTTGCTTAGATGGTTATGAGTGTGTGGTCAATGCTAGATTAATCTTGGTCAGAGGTAACAGCCAGCACTTGTTGCAGTGAACTGTGGAGCCGGGACAGGGCTGTAGAAGAAGAGGGAGTAAAAAGGAAGAGAGCAAGAACTAAAGGGTGTAAATGATGTGTACCTAGTTTGTTAACACGAGCCCTTACTCAGCTATCAACTTATGACCAGAATTGGGACCAGAATTTCCGTTGCTAAACAAGGGTGGGGCATGTGTGGTTTAATTGAGTCACACCTGTTTTTATTACCTTTATGGCCACCGTTGTTAAGCAAATCACTAAAGTTATCAAGTGAATCACACAGGAAATCCGGATTCTTCCATTGATTGGGTTGGAAGCCAGTTGGGAAGGTGGCAAATAGTGATTGCATGATTTCACTGAATTAATTTGAGACCCAGGCTTATTTTGTCCTTCTGCAGTGCTTGCACAAACACACACACACACACACAGAATAAATATTATGTTCGTCCTTCTTTTTTTGTTTCACTCTGTATATAGTGCATTCCTCTCTATCGATTTTGTTCTTTGCTTCTTCCTTACATAGAATAGAATAGAGCTGGAAGGGACCTTGGAGGTCTTCTAGTCCAGCCCCCTACTCAAGCAGGAAACCTTATACCATCTCAGACAACTGACTGTCTAGTCTCTTCTTAAAAACCTGCATTGATAAAGCATCCACAATTTCTGAAAGCAAGTTGTTTCCACTGGTTCATTTTTCTCATCGTTAGGAAGTTTCTCCTTAATTCCAGGTTGCTTCTCTCTTTCACTAGTCTCCAACCATTGTTTCTTACTTTCTACTCTTCTTGTTTTCTTTTCCTCTCTCCTGCTGTCTTCACGCTTGCCATCTTTATTTTTAAAATTGTTCTTCTCATGCCTCTTTTGACATTTCTCTTATTGTCAGTGGTGAGATTCAATTTTTTTTTACTACCAGTTCTGTAGTATGGCTTGGTGGGCGTGACTTGGTGGACGTGGCAGGAGAAGGTGACTGCAAAATCCCCATTTCCTCCTGATTAGCTTGGACTCGGAAGGCAGACAATAGATGGGGGCGTGGCCAGCCAGAGGTGATATTTACCAGTTTTCCGAACTACTCAAAATTTCCGCTACTGGTTCTCCAGACCTGGTGAGAACCTGCTGAATCCCACCTCTGGTCTTTGCTCTCCCTCATGCCCAGGGTCAACTAATTACATGGGTATCAATGATCTTTTTCTTACCTCTTTCCTCTCCCCACTCTCAGACTCAAGGAGCCAATCAACAGGGAGACATCATGTCTGCTAAGAGATATTCCAGACTGGCACTCACCTTGGATCACGTGGCACTTGGATTGGGGATTGCATGGATCGTTCTGGCGATTATTTTGATCATTGTTTACAGCACCGTCGGTGCAACCACAATATCATCAGTTCATCAGAGCGGCTTTGGCAGTTACAATCCCTGAAGACACGATATTATCTTAAATGATTTCTGCTCTTAATACCCGGAAGAGAACTCAGAAATCTAAAATAAAACCATCGTCTTTTCACACCTTACCCTTACCTTTTGTATGTAAAATTTGTAAAACCCAATAAAACTTTTTTCATTTAAAAAAAAACAACCATCGTCTTTGAATGAATGTAAATGTAAATCATGTAAAACTTTAATCAAACTCAAATCATGTAAGAATCTAACCCTAGGCTGCTCCTTCAGATTTCCCACTGGTTCACATGCTTTGTTGACCAGCAACGACACCTAAGAACTACCTCGATAAAGCACTGAGGACAACACTGGGCAGTCTGAAATCCTATTAATTGAGAATTCTGATTCTTATCAACCTGCAGATTGAAACAATAGCTTGGGAAAGGTTTTGAGGCCAGATGTGAAGCATTGGCTGATTTGACGGTGAACACTGTTTATATTTATATTTATATTTATTATATATTTATATGGTAGTGGAGACCCCCAGACTTCTAGTCATGGGGGACTTTAATTTACCATCGGCGGGCGAGGCATCAGAGGCAGCTCGGGAGTTCATGGCTTCCATGACGGCCATGGACCTGACCCAATTAGTTCAGGCCCCCACTCACAATGGAGGACACACGCTGGATCTTATTTTCGTCTCTGGCCAGTGGAGAAGTGATCTTGGAACCGGGGACTTAGTCATCTCACCCTTGTCATGGACAGATCACTCTCTCCTTCGGCTGGACTTTCCAATCGCCTCATCTCACCGCGGGGAGGCGGAGCCAGAGACACCCAGATGGTTCTGCCCCAGGCGCCTGATGGACCCTGAAAAGTTCACTTCACTTTCTTGCGAAGGTTGTAGAGAGTGTGGTTGCACAGCTGTTTCCTCGTCACCTGGAGGAAACTGATTATCTAGACCCGCGCCAGTCCGGCTTTCGGCCCGGTCATAGCACCGAGACGGCATTGGTCGCGTTGGTAGATGATCTCTGGAGGGCCCGGGATAGGGGTTGTTCCTCTATCCTGGTCTTGTTAGATCTCTCAGCGGCTTTTGATATCATCGACCATGGTATCCTTTTGCACCGACTGGAGGGGTTGGGGGTGGGTGGCACCGTTTTATGGTGGTTCTCCTCCTTCCTCTCTGATCGGTCGCAATACGTGTTGACGGGGGGGGCAGAGGTCGACTTCTCGGCCCCTCGCATACAGGGTACCGCAGGGGTCGGTCCTCTCGCCACTCCTATTCAACACGTATATGAAGCCGCTGGGTGAGATCATCCGTGGTTTTGGGGTAGAATACCATCTGTACGCTGATGATACCCAGTTGTACATCTCTACCCCAAGCCACCCCAACGATGCCGTTGAGGTGATGTCCTGGTGTTTAGAGGCCGTAAGGATCTGGATGGGCAGTAACAAACTCAAACTCAACCCGTCCAAGACCGAGTGGTTGTGGTTCCCGGCTTCCCGATTTAGCCAGTTGACACCATCGCTGGCCATGGGGAATGAAAATTTGGCCCCCGTGGATAGAGTGCGCAATTTAGGAGTCCTCCTGGATTCCCGGTTGTCCCTTGAGGATCAGGTGGCGGCCGTGGCCAGGGGGGCATTTTACCAGGTTCGCCTGGTCCGTCAATTGCGCCCCTTACTGGACCGGGATGCCCTTCGCACAGTCACTCAAGCACTCGTGACTTCTCGTCTGGACTACTGCAACGCTCTCTACATGGGGCTCCTCTTGAGATGCACTCGGAGGTTGCAGTTGGTCCAGAATACGGCAGCGCGGGTGATCATGGGAATCTCAAGACATTCCCACATAACACCACTCCTGCGCGAGCTGCACTGGCTACCTGTGACCTACCGGGTGCGTTACAAGGTTTTGATGACCATATTCAAGGTGCTCCATGGCACGGGGCCTAGCTACCTTCGAGACCGTCTTCTGCCCCATACATCCCTTCGACCGACTCGCTCCCAGGGAGAGGGTCTTCTCCGGGTGCCGTCGACCGGACAATGCCGGTTGGCGGCTCCCAGGGGAAGGGCCTTCTCTGTGGTGGGCCCTACCCTCTGGAATGGCCTACCTTCCGACCTCCGTTCCATCACAGACCTCCGCTTGTTTCGCCGGCACCTAAAAACTTTTTATTTTCATCTGGCTGGCCTAGCATGATCTACTCCACACCCATTATTTTATAACAAATCAAAACTGTAATTTGGGTTTTAAATTTAAACTTATTTTAAGTTAAGCAGGATATGGATTTAATTTCGTTATTATTTAATAATATTTTGTATTTATGTATAATTGATTTTAAATCTCTGTTCGCCGCCCCGAGTCCCTTTATGGTGAGATGGGTGCGGGCTATAAATGTGAAAAATAAATAATAAATAAATAAATAAAATATTGAAATACACCGAATTGGTTCTAAATCTCATTCACATGCCATATACTAGATGTGAGAACTGAAATCCCAATCTGTTGGAAACCTACCATAACGATATTCCTCATGTTTCCTCTGGGACAGTCTTCCATAAAACATTATCTTTACACATAAAACCCAATGTTGTCATAAATCAAAAGTGAACCATCTGGTCAATTAGGGCTTCCTGTAGCTTTCCATATCCTGGTACACATTTAACTCCAAATTGTAAATTTTAATGCGATCCTAGGAATATCTCTGTCTCACCTTTTTGTATAATTGATTTTATTGTCACCTTGTTCTTATTGTTGAAAAGTATTATTACATATCATCCAATGAGCATCAGCCCTTCTGTAATTTGATAACAAATTGACCCAAGCAGGGTCTCCTGCTTGGGCAGGGGGTTGGACTAGATGACCTGCAAGGTCCCTTCCAACTCTGTTCATCTGTTAATATTCTGTATACTGCAAACACAAAATAGGGCCTTATTAACTGTACGAAGTGTGATTCTATGAAGATATTTTTTTATGTTTAAGCTTATGTAAATTTATAATATAAACTTATGTGAAATAAATGCTACTTTGTGTTCTGCCCCTTATGTGTGTGTACTTCAACTCCCAAAATCCTCCAGCCAGCTCTGGAAATAAATGGAAATCAGAAATGTCAAAATGAAAGGTTGGACAGAACGATCAATATGTTAAGTGAGCTAAAGCAGGAAATTATAATGGGTTTTGGTCTGGGGCAAAATGAAAGCTTAATTTAACTGGCTCACATCTGATTTATTTCTTTGTACATGTGTGTGTGCGTGCATATTTTTTTGGTCTGATACCAGTTAATTTTTCATTGGCTCATGTACTACTGGTGCAACTCTTCCTTCACTAGCTGAAAATATCTATTGGGTCCACATGTAGCATACACACCCTGCGGAAAATATTTGTATTCCAACAAGCCGGCCTAGCATAACCCCGTTTCTGATCTCTTATAGGGATAATTTTAAATTTTAGAGCGTTATCATTTTTAGCACAGGGAATTATTTAATTAGTTTTTTTTTAAAAATTGGTTTTTTGTATTTTGTATGTTTTTAATGATGCCTGTGCGCCACCCTGGGTCCTTTTTTAGGAGAAGGGCGGGGTATAAATTTAATAAAATAAAAATAAAATAAATAAATAAGTATGTTAAAACAAGTTGAAATTGTGGTAACCCTTCCTTTAATGGAAAATGGCATGAGGATGTTCTAAATCTATTATTTAATACATTTTTAAATATATATTTCATGTATTTTTATATTCTATATCACTGATTTTATTGCTGTCTGTACACCGCCCTGAGTCCCGGAAGGGAGAAGGGCGGTATAGAAATTAAATTAAATTAAATTAAATTAAATTAAATTAAATTAAATTAAATTAAATTAAATTAAATTAAATTAAATTAAATTAAATTAAATTAAATTAAATTAAATTAAATTAAATTAAATTAAATTAAATTAAATTAAATTAAATTAAAATCAATACCTTACCAATGAGAACTATTCCAAGCTGCTGCCTTCTACAGGGAGTAATGCTTCCCATGGGCAGTGTAGAAAGTTAGCACCCACCCCTCTATAAGAAGAATGAAATATTTTAGGAAATATTAAAAAGACAGAATATTTATATTTCCTCTAAAAGAGAAACAGAAGTCTTAAGGGAGACAGAAACTCAGAGTGTCAGCTCCCTGCTCCCAGCAGATATTTGGTGCTCATTGAGAAGGACAGGGCCAGCCTATCTACAAAACAAAAGACATTCAGCTCCAAGGTGAAGAGATTATGACATGACCTTCCAGGATCTTATAGGATTATCTAGCAGCAGGGCTCAATATGAGACGAGTGAAAGGAAAACACAATTTCAGAAAAGTTGTGCAGCTGTTGGTCCAGACATGCTCCAGTCTGTCCATGTTCTTCCTAAAACACCACAACCGGTCAGTTGCATATCATAGGAGCCTTTCCAGACATGCTCCTGTCTGTCAATGTCCTTCCTAAAATACAGTGCCCAGAATTAGACTTCATAATCTAGGTCCGATCTGACCAGTCCAATACAGAGAGAATCACTTGTCTCAAGTTGTTTTGCTTGGATCTAGCCTAGGATTGCATTTTGCTCTTTTTGCAGTCAAATCCCACTCTTGGCTCAGGACCAGTTTGCAAACTGTTTTCATTAGATTAAAATAAGCCACAGCAACATAGCTGAGTCCTCACTACAAATTTAACCGGTTGCATATTGTAGGAGCTTCATGCAAACAATACATACTAAGATTTATTCATTGCTAACTGATAACCCAGCGTTGCCCGGGTATTTATTTCTGGAGGGGAATGGTCCAGACCAAATGTAATTTCTAATGTTGGATTTTTCCCCCTTTCAGAGGGAGCCCTCCTTGTGGAGTACTGTGGGCTACTTACGGCAGTACAGTAGAAGCCATTTAAAGGCACAACAGGCTGCATTTTAACAGAACACACACCCTGGGGGGGTTAGGGGTGTCTTACCCCCCATAATATTTGTTTCCAGAGAGTAAATCATCTGTGTAGCAAGTTTGGTTGAAATTGCTCGAGGTGTTCCAGAATGGAACACACACATACACACACACACACACACACACACACACACACACAGAGTCATTTTTATAGAGAGAGAGAAGCTTAGTCAATGGGTCCGCTTGGAGAAGGGCGTGGTATAAATATAATAAATATAAAATATATAATATAATGTATGTGTATCTTAGTGAACTGCGAAGCCACAGCATAAAAGTCAGATTATTTCCCAAGCACAGGGAATGGGTTAATTGAATGGATCTTACTGGCCCATTTTACACTCTTATCTTCCATTATCACCATGCCTTTTTAGTTTCAGCTAATCATTAAAAACAGTAAGGAAATATAAAAGCTTTTTCATATCAGGACAAATATTCGGCTAGCAAGCACTGTGGGGAAGCAACTTAGCGCCCCCTGGCTGCTTCAAAAAAGTACTAAAGTCATTCTCTAGTTTGAATATAGAACATAGATTTATAGGCCTTGGATAGGACCTCGGAGGTCTTCTAGTCCAACCCTCCACTCGAGGCAGGCGCCCTGTGCCATCCCAGAATATCTTCCCAGAATACCTTTTTCACAGTTGTCCCAGTTCTTGCTATTTGTTCTCATAAAGGGATAAGGGAAGGTTCCCCTCGCACATATGTGCTAGTTGTTCCCGACTCTAGGGGGCGGTGCTCATCTCCATTTCTAAGCCGAAGAGCCGGTGCTGAAGACGTCTCTGTGGTCATGTGGCCGGCATGACTAAAGGCGAAAGTGCACGGAACGCTGTTCCCTTCCCACCAAAAGTGGTTCCTATTTTTCTACTTGCATTTTTACATGCTTTCAAACTGCTAGGTTGGGAGAAGCTGGGACAAGTCACGGGAGCTCACTGTCAGCGTTCCAAATACCATCCAGAAATAAATCAGAGTCCAAGGCTGAGCTATTGTTAAACTTCCAATTTAATAAGAGAGACATGTTGGTACATCTGTGAGAATCCCGAATCTGAAAACTTCCTGGGATTCCCACCCAATTGAAAGTTCCTGATCTTGTCCCCACACCCATCAATCCATCACATGGTCCAATCTTCTTCGGCCACGCTGGCATTTCCACCCATCTAGTTCCGGTCAGGTGCAGAGACGTGGAGACAAAAGATGACCTTGGGCTTCGAGAAAGGAATGTTTTATTTTGAAAACAAGCACATTCTACTCCTTACTACGCCCCCCTCCCAATTGCCCACTAATGAAACGGCGTAGTAAAGAGAGAGAGAGAGAAAGTGTGGCAGGCCAAAGATCCTAAGAGGAATATGACTGCAGGCCTGACACTCACTCCATTATGCAGCACCAGGGATTTGAACCGCTGTGCTGCCGATCTTCTGATCGACAAGCTCAGTGTCTTAGCCACTGAGCCACCACGTCCCTTCCTGAAGGGATAGAAAAGAAGAAAGACCCATTTTAACCCAGGCCACATTGGAACGTCGGCTGGGAGTTCATACAATCTCAGCATAACAAAAAATAATAAAGTTGCTAATGATCTCAGAGGACATCAAGTTCTAACCCCCCCCTTCCTGTTCTTCATGGCAGCATTTTTGACAGATGAACCTCCAGCTTCTATTGGGAAGTCCCTAGAAAAGGAGAAATCAAGAATTAGGTAACCCGTTTGCTCCATTGACTAAAGTTCATAAAATTCATACGTTCCTCCGGATGACTAATTTGAACTTTCTCAAGTTCTACAACTTTTGCTGCGTGGTTCTGCTTCAAAAAAATTCATTTCCTCTTTCGGTAGCTTTTTAGAAATTGTAAAACTCTTCCCGTAGCTCTCCATAACGCACACACCTCGCCCCTGCCGAGCACCAGGACCTGAATGAGCACCAGGACCTGCCCCAACACTTCTTCAAGTCTTCAAGAAGATGTTGGATAGCCATTTGTCTGAAACGGTATAGGGCTTCCTGCCTAGGCAGGGAGTTGGACGAGATCAGGGGTCCCCAACCCCTGGGCCGTGGACCGGTGCCGGTCCGTGGCTTGATAGGAACCGGGCCGCAGTGAGCGCCACAACTCTTAGAAAAGGTCGGAGAGAAGGAGGAAGGAGGAAGGGGCAGCTCCCCGGGCAGAGCGCGCGCCAGGGGTGAGCGAGCACAGGCGCGGCTGCTCATGCCGATGGGGGCCCGAGATTCACACACACCCACACACCCACACATGCGCTGCCTGTTCCCCCTCCCCCCCTGCTCCCCCTCTACATTGGCCGAGCCATGGCCACCGGTCTGCGGAAATTCTTTTAACATGAAACCGGTCCCTGGTGCCAAAAAGGTTGGGGACCCCTGGACTAGATGACCTCCAAGGTCCCTTCCAACTCTGCTATTGTATTATTGTATTATTGAATGTACTAATGTACTGCAGGGGTGTCAAACTCAATTTCATGGAAAGTGACATCAAGGTTGTGTTTGACCTCAGGGGGAGGGGGGAGGCTGGGTGAGGCCAGCTCAAAGTCACTCATGTTGGGGGCACCTGTGGTGGCCCAAGCGCTCTGCCAGTGAAAACGGGCTTCCGAGCGCCATTTTCGGCTGCCACAGCCTCTTGCAACAGAAGACTGCAACCCTCTGCCAGTGAAAATGGAGCTCAAAAGCCCATTTTCAGGAACCAAGGACATTCTCACATCTGGTCAGAAGAAGGAGCAGTGATGTTACCTGGCAACCGGATGGAACCTCGATTGGACCATGTGACTGATGGTTTGGGGAAAGGGAAAACACGTTTACTCTTAATTAGGTGAAAATCGCGGGAACTTTCAGAGTCGGTTTTCACCAGATCTGTGCCAATATGATATACCCAATAAAACTATTCCTTGAGGACTCTATCTGCTTCGGAGTCTTGTTTCCTGTGGATGCATTACTTGGAGACCCTGACACCATCATTCAGCCAATTCTGACTCCATCTAACAGTAATTACCCAGTAATAATGGGTACCGCAAGGTATACCCATGTAACACCGCTCTTGCGCGAGCTGCACTGGCTACCTGTCGTCTTTCGGGTGCGCTTCAAGGTGTTAGTCCTCATCTTTAAAGCGCTCCATGGCTCGGGACCTAGCTATCTGCGGGATCGGATTCTGCCTCATACATCTTCCCGGCCCATTCGCTCCCACAGAGAGGGACTTCTCCGGGTGCCGTCCACTAGACTTTGTCAGCGGGCGACGCCCAGGGGAAGGGCCTTCTCTGTGGCGGGCCCAGCCCTCTGGAACGACCTTCCCCCCGACATTAGAACAACTACGGACCTCCGCTCCTTCCGTCAGAAATTAAAAACTCACTTTTTCTGCTTGGCCGGCCTAGGTTAGTCTCTACCTCAGGGGTTAGGGAATGTTAATTTTAAAATGGGGATTTTAGTACAGGGACAGTTGATTTAATTTGTTTTTATTGTATTTATTTATGTATATATTTTATGCTGTTTTAATTTTCCCTGTGCACCGCTCCGAGTCCCCCTGGGGAGAGGACGCGGTATAGAAAAATAAAATCTATTCTATTCTATTCTATTCTAATATCATCTAACCCAACTTCTCACCACTTTATGAAGTGCAACAAACTTTGCCAATGGTGTTGCTGCTTCCCAGGTAAAAGGTCCACAAAGGGTTCCCCTTCTTCAGGATCCAGGAAGATGAGTGCAGCAAGGTTCAGGTTCCGAAGACACAATTTCCATCCTCCCCTGCCCTCCTTAGAGTCACATGATTGCATTTAGGGCCCTCAACAATCAGTCCACATTTACAGCTCTTTGTAGTGTCAGGAAACCCTGGAGCCAGAAATGAATGCAGGGGGTCTCAAGACCCTGCCCCTATTGTCAGTTGTCAGGTGGTGGGCCTGTTTTGTAGGAGGAGCTACCTTAACTTGCCCTCACTGAGGAGAAAAAGAAAATTGAGTAACTGTAATTAATTTACATCATCTGCTGCTAAGGAAATATCCGTTTTTTGCCAGTGCTGCCCCACCCAGTTCAGTTCCATCCCTCTTTGTTCATCGTCACATTTCCTACACCAGACAAACGTTATCTTACTACCACAATAAGGAAGTTATTTCTGAGGGCAGGGCAAGTCTACCATAAATTAAACCACCTGTTGGAAGCCAATCTGCAGACAAGAGAAGTTTCAGTCCATGGGACAAGGACGCTGTCGAAGCAAGAAGATTGAGGATTGAAAAGGGCAACCAAGGAGAAAGAAGGAAAGATCAGCAGGACTTCGGGGAGCATCTGGAAAAAAGGAAGGAGGAGGAGGAGAAGAATCTGTGGAGAAGCGAGCAGAGACATTGCAGAACTTCAAGGAAGGCAAGGAGAGGAGAGCAGGCTGCAAGATGAGCAATCCACAGAGCGAGAAGACTCCTCAAATGAATGAATACCTTCAATCTGAACAACAGCCTGATCCGATGAAATCAGCTATTAATCCACCACCTCCAATGTACGGGGCATCTCCCTCTATGCCATACCAGTACCAAGCTTATGGTGGACCTGGTGGAGCCATACCTATGCAGCCTCAACAGACCATCTACATCGCCAATGTCCAACCGGTCAATGAACCCGATTATTTGGGCTACTCCATCTTCACCCTCATTTGCTGCTGCCTCCCTTTGGGCATTGCTGCCTTGATTTTCTCTATAAAGGTGAGTTTCAATGAGAGACAAGGAGAGGGAGGGAGAGAAAGGGAGGGAGGGAAACAAAGGGAGGGAGGGAGGGAAAGGGAGAGTGGGAGATCAGGGGAGAGAAAGGGAGAGAGGGGAGAGGGAGAGAAAGGGAGGGAGGGGAGAGTGGGAGAGAGGGAGAGAAAGGGAGAGTTGAAGCGAGGGAGATCAGGGGAGAGAAAGGGAGAGAGGGGAGAGGGAGAGAAAGGGAGGGAGGGGAGAGTGGGAGAGAGGGAGAGAAAGGGAGAGTGGAAGCAAGGGAGATCAGGGGAGAGAAAGGGAGAGAGGGGAGAGGGAGAGAAAGGGAGGGAGGGGAGAGTGGGAGAGAGGGAGAGAAAGGGAGAGTGGAAGCGAGGGAGATCAGGGGAGAGAAAGGGAGAGAGGGGAGAGGGAGAGAAAGGGAGGGAGAGGAGAGTGGGAGAGAATGGAGAGAAAGGGAGAGTGGAAGCGAGGGAGATCAGGGGAGAGAAAGGGAGAGAGGGGAGAGGGAGAGAAAGGGAGGGAGGGGAGAGTGGGAGAGAGGGAGAGAAAGGGAGAGTGGAAGCGAGGGAGATTAGGGGAGAGAAAGGGAGAGAGGGAGGGTGGTAGAGAGAGAGTAATGGAATCTTGGCTGTAAACTACAGCCAGCCCAACGTCCAATTTATTTCATTTATTTTAATTTGTCAAGATAATAGGAATATGAATAAACATGAGTATGAATGTAATGGGTACAAATAAATGGGAACAGTTGGACAGGGATGGAAGGCACGATGGGGCGCTTATGCATGCCCCCTTTACGGACCTCTTAGGAATGGCGTGAGGTCAATAGTAGGGAAGAGTGATATGAATTTACAGGTAGCCTTCTGAGAGAGAGAGACAAGAAACCATGACAAACTTCGCTTAGATGGTTATGAGTGTGTGATCAATGCTAGGTTATTATTATTATTATTATTATTATTATTATTATTATTATTATTATTATTATTATTATTATTATTATTATTATTATTTCAATTTCTAGACCGCCCCCTCTCCCCGAAGGGACTCGGGGCAGTGTACAGGAAAAATTAAAACATCTAAAAAACATGACAATAAATAAATGGTCAGAGGTAACAGCCAGCACTCGTTGCAGTGAACTGTGGAGCTGGGACAGGGCTGTAGAAGAAGAGGGAGTAAAAAGGAAGAGAGCAAGAACTAAAGGGTGTGAATGATGTGTACCTAGTTTGTTAACACAAGCCCTTACTCAGCGATCAAATACAGTTCAAAGAACAAAAGTTAGCTTTGCAGAGATAAGAGCGCCTTTCAGACTAATTGAAGGTATTGTACAAGTATTCTTAAATAGAATTATTTCTTGCAAGCGGAAGCGAGAATGAACGTGACGAAGCGTAGGAAGGCTTCAACTTATTACCAGAATTGGGACCAGAATTTCCGTTGCTAAACAAGGGTGGGGCATGTGTGGTTTAAGTGAGTCACACCTGTTTTTATTACCTTTATGACCACCGTTGTTAAGCAAATCACTAAAGTTATCGAGTGAATCACACAGGGCTTAGGAAATCCGGATTCTTCCATTGATTGGGTTGGAAGCCAGTTGGGAAGGTGGCAAATAGTGATTGCATGACGCCCACCTCTGGGTGCTTCCGCGATCATGAATACATGTCCGTTATCTAGAATTTTGATCCCTTGACTATGGGGAGGCTGTGACCATCACAAGTGCAAGGAATGGCTGTCCTTCACTATTTTCAGTGCTAATGTAACTTGAAATGTTCATGAGATGAGTGGCTGTGAATTGAAGACCACTGTAATAGAATATGATTCCTTCTAGCAAACATGTTGTTGTTATGGACCTCGTCGTGTTTTTTTAAGTGTTTCAGATATCAAACTATTAAGATTTTTTTAAGGGAAAGGAATACATCAGAGAAGTGTATTAAACCTGCCAATGTGAATGTTAGCGGATATATAGTGATAGGGATAGGGATAGGGATAGAGATAGAGATAGAGATAGAGATAGAGACAGAGACAGAGACAGAGACAGAGACAGAGACAGAGACAGAGACAGAGACAGAGATAGAGATAGAGACAGAGACAGCGAAAGAGACAGAGACAGAGACAGAGACAGCGACAGAGACAGAGACAGAGAGAGAGAGAGAGATACCTTGTTTCCGTGAAAATAAGCCGTCCCCGAAAATAATGCACCACAGCAGTAACTATGAGGTGACCACACTCGCCACCTTCTGCACCTCAAAAATAATAAGACCTCTCCAAAAATAAGACCAAGCGTTTAATTCGGGGATCAAAACAAAATAAGACCCTGTCTTATTTTAGGGAAAACACGTTGTATACTGTATATATGTGTCTGTGTTAGCTGATATACATAATATATCACATAATGTTAGCTGATATACATAATATAATTACTTTATTCTCCAATAACATAATTATCTTTATATGTCCGTCCTTCCTTCTTCCTTCCTTCCTTCCTTTCTTTCCTTTTATCTATCCTGTTCAGGATAGTTTACAAGATGCCAAGAGAAAAATACAGTGAAAGGGATCAGTGTAACCAAAATTCAAGTACCAAGACAGCCCCGATCCAACCTCTGCTCCAAGTGTGAAATTGCATTAAGGAGCCCATTGCACTTAGGACAAGATATGCTAGAGGACAGGGGTGTCAAACTCGATTTCACTGAGGGCCGCATCAGGGTTGGGTTTGACCTTGGAGGGGCATGGCCAGGGTGGGCGTAACCAGCTCAACATCACTCATATCAGGGGCACCTACGGTGGCCTGGGCAGGGCTGGGGTATCCCTCCTGCAGCCCTCTTCCAATGAAAACGGAGCTCGGGGGGGCACGTGCTATAGGAACAGGTTAAAACAACCCCATGAATTGGCTCTCGGTGCCTGTTTCCAACCAATGAGCAACGAAGAACAGACGTGTCGCTGCTACTTACTCTTGATAGTAAGCTGTTACATTTTTCACCAAAGGTGCAAAGTCCGAGTCCTTTTGAAGGGTAGCCCCATTAAATATTTGTTGAAGCAGCAGAACACATGTAGGCAACAAAAAAAACATGCAGTTAGTTTCTTCTAAAAACATCTGAGAATGCAGAGGTATTATTTTAGCCTACAATGGTGGGTTTTATACATCTGGGCCACAACATGTCTTAATGCAGCTGCAGGATGACATTGGAGGGGATTTTGGAACAAAAAACAAATGGGCATCAGATCGATGACCAAATTCTCATGCATAGAAAGTTACAGAGATGACCTTGGAGGAACCAGATAGTGTTTTTTTTAAACATGCTTTTAAACCCAGGAAACAAGGGAAATCTGAAAAAGGAACTCAAATGCCCTAATTTCCTGAGAAATAAGAGGGAAGGGATAACAACAGCTAGACTTTGAATAATCTTGTAGTGTGTAGCCTGTATTACTCAAGAAGAATTTCAATCAAATTTGTCAAATCTGCTTCCTCGTCTGAACTGGCTCAAAGGCTAACATCCTGCCAGAGGTGAGACCCATCCCCACTTTTTTTGGCCTTTCAGAAGGGCCTTAAAACTTGGCTCTTGTCAGTTGGCTTGGCGCCCTGAATTTTGATGCCATGATGAGTCAGGGTGCGCAGATAACCTAGGACAGGGGTGTCAAACTCGATTTCATTGAGGGCCACATCAGGGTTGTGTTTGACCTCAGGGGGGAAGGGAGGGCATGGCCGGGGAGGGGGGGGCATAGTCAGCTCAACATCACTTGTGTTAGGTGGTGACCCGAGCACTCTGCTAGCAAAAATGGAGCTCGAGAAGGCCATCTGTTTTTGCTGGCAGAGTTATCGCAGGCCAGTCCTTCACTGTTTCAGCCCCACAGGGCAGCCCCACATATTATGGCCCACCAGCAGCCAAAAGATCTGGCAGCAGATTTGGACAGTGAGGAGGTTGGGGAGGAAGATGGGCCAATCCTGGAGTCTGGGGAAGGCTCTGAGGAGGGCTCTGTGTCGGAGGCAGAGAAGGGGCCAGGGCCATCTGACAGTTATCAGCTGCCTTCGGAGTCAGACATCAATGAGGCAGATGAACAGTTGGAGCCTGTTCCCAGTGTGCACGTGCGCAGAGTTGCCAGACAAAGGGAACAGGTAAAGAACAGGGGTCAACTTGGGAGTAAGACCACGGGTGGACGATGAATGGCCCCTCCTGGAGGAAATAAAAGAGGAGCAAAAGGGGAGTGGAGTTTGCAGGAGACGATTAGTTTGCTTAATTGCCTCGTGACTCTCTGAGTCTCCTTGCCAAGTGTTGCAGGCATCAGTCTGGTAGCTCTCCAACGCAGATAAGGTCTGTGACTGTAAATCCTCCCTTGAAAGACTTTGCTGGATGTGAATGAGCAGAATTCACAGTCAATTAATAAAAGGGGTTTTTGCCGGGACCAGGATTTCTTCAGGCTCTTGGGAAGCCTCCGTCAGAACACCACAGGCAAGATCTAAGCACCCTGTGGGTCAGATCTGGCCCGTGGGCCTTGAATTTGACACCCCTGACCTAGGAGAACTGCTTCTTTAAAAATTAAAGCAAACAGCCTCATGCCAGAATCAGTCTGTAAACTAAACTGCAAAGTATCCCTCGTGGCAGAGATTGGCAATGGTTTCTAACCCCTTGGCTCAACCGTGTGGTCAAAAGACATGCAAGAACTTGATTTGAACATAAACCGATTCCCTAGCAGCTGCCAGGTTGCTTTTCTAAAGAAGTGTGTGTGTGTTTTTTTCTCCACTAAATCTATTTATCTTTCGTTGATGTTGATCTGTTTCCAGTGCAACCTGCCCAGAAAAGTCTCACATCACCCAAAGTTCTGTGTTCATCAATCTGATGAGCTAAATTGATTGGAATAGTTTATCAAAGTCTTTGATTTTTAAAAGGGTACAAGTGCAGCAAATGGATAAAAGGAGATTTCACTGAATTAATTTGAGACCAAGGCTGATTTTTGTCCTTCTGTAGTAAGATCGGTGCTTTCACAAACACACACACAGAGAATAAATACTATGTTCGTCATTTTTTGTTTGTTTCACTCTGTATATAGTGCATTCCTCTTTAGCGTTTTTGTTCTTTGCTTCTTCCTTACATAGAATAGAATAGAGCTGGAAGGGACCTTGGAGGTCTTCTAGTCCAACCCCCTGCTCAAGCAGGAAACCCTATACCATCTCAGACAACTGACTGTCCAGTCTCTTCTTAACAACCTCCAGTGATAAAGCATCCACAATTTCTGAAAGCAAGTGGTTTCCACTGTTTCATTTTTCTCATCGTTAGGAAGTTTCTCCTTAATTCCAGGTTGCTTCTCTCTTTGACTAGTCTCCAACCATTGTTTCTTACTTTCTACTCTTCTTGTTTTCTTTTCCGCTCTCCTGCTGTCTTCACGCTTGCCATCTTTATTTTTAAAATTGTTCTTCTCATGCCTCTTTTGACATTTCTCTTCTTGTCAGTGGTGAGATTCAAAAAATTTTTACTACCAGTTCTGTAGTATGGCTTGGTGGGCGTAGCTCGGTGGACATGGCAGGAGAAGGTGACTGCAAAATCCCCATTTCCTCCTGATTAGCTTGGACTCGGGAGGCAGACAATAGATGGGGGCGTGGCCAGCCAGAGATGGTATTTACCACTTTTCCGAACTACTCAAAATTTCCGCTACTGGTTCTCCAGACCTGGTGAGAACCTGCTGAATCTCACCTCTGGTCCTTGCTCTCCCTCATGCCCAGGGTCAACTAATTACATGGGTATCAATGATCTTTTTCTTACCTCTTTCCTCTCCCCACTCTCAGACTCAAGGAGCCAATCAACAGGGAGACATCATGTCTGCTAAGAGATATTCCAGACTGGCACTCACCTTGGATCACGTGGCACTTGGATTGGGGATTGCATGGATCGTTCTGGCGATTATTTTGATCATTGTTTACAGCACCGTCGCTGCGACCGCAATAGCATCAGTTCAACAGGGCGGCTTTGGCAGTTACAATCCCTGAAGACACGATATTATCTTAAATGATTTCTGCTCTTAATACCCGGAAGAGAACTCAGAAATCTAAAATAAAACCATCGTCTTTGAATGAATGTAAATGTAAATCATGTAAAACTTTAATCAAACTCAAATCATGTAAGAATCTAACCCTAGGCTGCTCCTTCAGATTTCCCACTGGTTCACACATGCTTTGTTGACCAGCAATGACACCTAAGAACTACCCCCATAAAGCACTGAGGACAACACTGGGCAGTCTGAAATCCTATTAATTGAGAATTCTGATTCTTATCAACCCGCAGATTGAAACAATAGCTTGGGAAAGGTTTTGAGGGCAGATGTGAAGCATTGGCTGATTTGGCACTGTTTATATTGAAATACACCTAATCGGTTCTAAATCTCATTCACATGAAATGGATGCCATACACTAGACGTGAGAACTGAAATCCCGATCTGTTGGAAACCTACTATATAGCTATTCCTCATGTTTCCTATGGGACAATCTTCCATACATCCCTGTGGCCGATTCGCTCCCACAGAGAGGGACTTCTCCGTGTGCCATCCACTAGGGTATGCCAGCGGGCGACGCCCAGGGGAAGGACCTTCACTGTGGTGGGCCCGACCCTCTGCAACGACCTTCCCCCCGAAATCAGAACAACCACGGACCTTCGCTCCTTCCGGCAGAAACTAAAAACACACTTCTTCTGCTTGGCCGGCCTAGGGTAATTTAAATTGTTCTTAAACTGTTTTTAGGGGTTTTTAGGGATAGTTTTAGTTTTATATGGGTTTTTAGCGCAGGGTCAGTTTAATTCGTTTTTAACTTTGTATTCTGTTTGTGGTTTTAATTGTATTTTTAATTCCCTGTGCCCCGCCTCGAGTCCCTTCGGGGAGAGAGAGAGGGTTATAAATTAAAATTATTATTATTATTATTATTATTATTATAAAACATTATTTTTACACATAAAACCCAGTGTTGTCATAAATCAAAAGTGAACCATCTGGTCAATTAGGGCTTCCTGTAGCTTTCCATATCCTGGTACACATTTAACTCCAAATTGTAAATTTTAATGGGATCCTAGGAATGTCTCTGTCTCACCTTTTTGTATAATTGGTTTTATTGTCACTTTGCTCTTATTGTTGAAAAGTATTATTACATATCATCCAATGAGCATCAGCCCTTCTGTAATTTGATAACAAATTCACCCAAACAGGGTCTCCTGCTTGGGCAGGGGGTTGGACTAGATGACCTGCAAGGTCCCTTCCAACTCTGTTCATCTGTTAATATTCTGTGTACTGCACTGATATAACACAAAATAGGGCTTTATTAAATGTACGAAGTGTGTTTCTATGAAGATATTTTTTTATGTTTAAGCTTATGTAAATTTATAATATAAACTTATGTGAAATAAATGCTACTTTGTGTTCTGCCCCTTATGTGTGTGTACTTCAACTCCCAAAATCCTCCAGCCAGCCCTGGAAATAAATGGAAATCAGAAATGTCAAAATGAAAGGTCGGACAGAACGATCAATATGTTAAGTGAGCTAAAGCAGGAAATTATAATGGGTTTTGGTCTGGGGCAAAATGAAAGCTTAATTTAACTGGCTCACATCTGATTTATTTCTTTGTACATGTGTGTGTGCGTGCATATTTTTTTGGTCTGATACCAGTTAATTTTTCATTGGCTCATGTACTACTGGTGCAACTCTTCCTTCACTAGCTGAAAATATCTATTGGGTCCACATGTAGCATACACACCCTGCGGAAAATATTTGTACGTTAAAACAAGTTGAAATTGTGGTAACCCTTCCTTTAATGGAAAATGGCATGAGGATGTTCTAAATCTATTATTTAATACATTTTTAAATATATATTTCATGTATTTTTATATTCTATATCACTGATTTTATTGCTGTCTGTACACTGCCCTGAGTCCCGGAAGGGAGAAGGGCGGTATAGAAATTAAATTAAATTAAAATAAAATAAATACCTTGCCAATGAGAACTATTCCAAGCTGCTGCCTTCTACAGGGAGTAATGCTTCCCATGGGCAGTGTAGAAAGTTAGCACGCACCCCTCTATAAGAAGAATGAAATATTTTAGGAAATATTAAAAAGACAGAATATTTATATTTCCTCTAAAAGAGAAACAGAAGTCTTAAGGGAGACAGAAACTTAGAGTGTCAGCTCCCTGCCCCCAGCAGATATTTGGTGCTCATTGAGAAGGACTGGGCCAGCCTATCTACAAAACAAAAGACCTTCAGCTCCAAGGTGAAGAGATTATGACATGACCTTCCAGGACCTTATAGGATTATCTAGCAGCAGGGCTCACTGCGTTGCAAAATCTCCCAAGGACATTGCATCAACCCAACATTCAACCAAGCTTGATTCAGACAAACATGACCCACGTGGCCCCACGGGAGTCTGACTACAGCCAATAGAATACATTTCTCGCACAGGAACAGGAAGCTCAAGGGCAAGGCCCAAGAGAAGGTATAAGCAATCCTCACTCTCCATTCCATGTGGTCAGCTGTACCAGGACCATGTGCTTTATGGTTCTGCTTCATTAAACCACCTTTCCAATCAGCCTCCATGTTTCCTCTGATGATCAGTTGATCAAGTGGTCCCACCTGCCTGCCCATGCGCTTTACTGACCTATATCTTCGCAGCTGAGCCGCGCGGCAGAGTGGATTGCTGTGCCTTAGCTGTTTTCCTCCCCAGCAGTAATGCGGAAGGCATGTTTTCTCAAAACTGTGCACGCACGCACAACAAAGTGCATGATCATCAAACTGGTTGTTAAACCAGTAGGATCCCACCATTGACTAGATGGATATTTCTTCCAACACCAGGAAATTCCTTAACCAAGGTGCTTGAAGCTTATAATAATAATAATAATAATAATTTAATTTTATAACCCGCTCTCTCTCCCCAAGGGGACTCGAGGCGGGGCACAGGCAATTAAAAATACAAAGAACAAAATACAGAATACAAACTACAAAATTAAAAGTGAATTAAATTATCCCTGCGCTAAAACCCATATGCTAAACTAAAAATTACCCCTAAAAACCCCTAACCTAAAAAGAGACTACCCAAGGCCGGCCAGGCGAAAAAAGTGTGTCTTTAATTTTAAGCGGAAGGAGCGGAGGTCCGTGGTTGTCCTAATATCGGGGGGAAGGTCGTTCCAGAGGGCTGGGTCCGCCACAGAGAAGGCCCTTCCCCTGGGCGTCGCCCGCTGACAAAGTCTAGTGGACGGCATCCGGAGCAGTCCCTCTCTGTGGGAGCGTATCGGCCGTGAGGATGTATGAGGCAGGATCCGATCCCGCAGATAACTAGGTCCCGAGCCATGGAGCGCTTTGAAGATGATAATTAACACCTTGAAGCGCACCCGGAAGACGACAGGTAGCCAGTGCAGCTCGCGCAAGAGCGGTGTTACGTGGGCAAACCTAGAGGTGCCCATAATTGCTCGCGCGGCTGCGTTCTGGACCAACTGAAGCCTCCGGGTGCACCTCAAGGGGAGCCCCATGTAGAGAGAGTTGCAATAATCCAGTCGGGATGTCACGAGAGCATGAGTGACTGTGCGAAGGGCGTCCCGATCCAATAGGGGGCGCAACTGGCGTACCAGGCGGACCTGGTAAAACGCCCTCCTGGCCACGGCTGTCACATGATCTTCCATGGACAGCCGGGTATCCAGGAGGACACCCAAGTTGCGCGCCCCATCCACAGGGGCAAGATGTTCGCCCCCTATGGCCAGAGATGGAATCATCTGGTTGAATCGGGCAGCCGGAAACCACAGCCACTCGGTCTTGGTCGGGTTGAGCCTGAGTCCGTTACTTCCCATCCAGGTCCGCACGGCTTCCAGGCACTGGCACATCACCGCTACGGCATCGTTGGGGTGGTTTGGGGTAGATATGTACAGCTGGGTGTCATCAGCGTACAGATGGTACTCTACCCCAAAACCACGGATGATCTCACCCAGCGGCTTCATATATGCATTAAACAGGAGAGGCGAGAGGACCGACCCCTGAGGCACCCCACATGTGAGGGGTCTCGAGGTCGACCTCTGCCCTCCTGCCAACACAAATTGCGATCGGCCAGAGAGGTAGGAGGAGAACCACCGTAACACGGTGCCTCCCACCCCCAACCCCCCCAGCCGATGCAATAGGATACCATGGTCGATGGTATCGAAAGCCGCCGAGAGGTCTAATAGGACCAGGATGGAGGAACAACCCCCATCTCTGGCCCTCCAGAGATCATCGACCAACGCGACCAATGCCGTCTCGGTGCTATGCCCGGGCCGAAAGCCGGACTGGCGCGGGTCTAGATAATCAACTTCCTCCAGGTGACGGGGAAACTGTTGTGCCACCACACTCTCAACAACCTTCGCCAAAAAGGGAAGGTTGGAGACTGGACGGTAGTTGTTTAAAAGAGCTGGATCCAAAGAGGGCTTCTTGAGGAGGGGCCTCACCATAGCCTCTTTTAGGGAAGCAGGCAAGGAACCCTCACTCAAGGATGCGTTGATAACCTCTTGGAGCCAGCCTCGTGTCACCTCCCAGGATGCCAGTACAAGCCAGGAGGGACACGGGTCCAATAAACATGTGGTGGCTCGCAGTCGCCCACGTAACCTGTCCATATCATCGGAAGCAACGGAGTCAAACTCCTCCCAAACAAGATCCGCCTCGCGGCACTCCACTGGACCAGCAATGGGGGCTAGCTCGTTCTGTATCTGAGCGATTTTCTCCTGCAGAAAAGTCACAAATTCCTCTGCTCTACCCTGTAGTGGGGCTTCCCGCACCCTCTGTTGAAGGAGGGAGCGGGTCACCCTAAACAGGGCGGCAGGGCGGTTTTCTGCGGATGCTATGAGAGTGGCACAATGATGACGTTTGGCCACTCTCAGCGCCACAATGTAAGTCCGTAAATGGGCTCTTACCTGTGTCCGGTCAGATTCAGATCGAGTATACCTCCATCTTCTCTCTAGGCATCTCTTGTGGCGTTTCATCACCCTTAGCTCCTCGGTAAACCAAGGAGCCAGGGTGGCTCGCCGCTGCAAGAGAGGCCGCAAGGGCGCGACCCGATCCAAGGCTCCCACGGCCGCAGTATTCCATGCGGCCACGAGGTCCTCCATCGGGGCGCGGGTCAGGGGTACAGGAAGTGGCCCAAGCGCCGCCTGGAACCCGTCAGGGTCCATCAGGCGCCTGGGGCGGAACCAGATAGGTGACTCAGGTTCCGCCTCCCCGCGGTGGGGAGTAGCGGTTGGAAAGTCGAGCCGGAGAAGTGAGTGGTCTGACCATGACAAGGGTGTGATGACTATATCCCCTGTACCCAGATCACTCTTCCATTGGCCTGAGACAAAGATGAGATCCGGTGTGTGTCCACCCTCGTGGGTGGGGCCTTGAATTAATTGGGTCAGGTCCATGGCCGTCATGGAAGCCATGAACTCCCGAGCTACCGCGGATGATTCGCCCACCGATGGCAGATTAAAGTCCCCCATGACCAAAAGTCTGGGGGTCTCAACTGCCATCGTAGCGATCACCTCGAGGAGCTCGGGCAGGGCTGCTGCTACATAGCGGGGAGCCAGGTATACAACCAGCACGCCCAACTGCCTCCCTAGGCCCCACTTCACGCAGAGGGACTCACAACCGGTGGTCTGTGGCACAATGGTCTCTCTCGGCTCAAGACCTTCCCTAATAATAACCGCTACCCCACCACCCCTGCCTAGGGCCCGGGGCTGATGAAAAGCGCGGTAACCTGGTGGGCACATTTCAACGAGGGGGAGTCCTCCCTCGTGGCCCAACCAGGTCTCCGCAATTCCTACCAGGTCCGGCTCCCCCTCTGACACAAGGTCATGGATGAGGGGGGCTTTGTTGACAACGGACCTGGCGTTGCAAAACATCAGCCGCGGGCCCTGGCTCTGCACTCCCTGACCACCTAGCCTGCGGGGGTTGTGGCACCTGACCGTTTGCAACCAACGGCCGCGTGCCCCCAACCGGGAGGATGAAACTTGTCTCCCCTCAGACCTGCCTCTCCCCACGACCCTGTTGATGGGTATGCCCTCCACCGGGACGACTCTTATTTCCCCCCTCCCGTCGGGACTTAGGATCCAAGAAGTCTAGAGAACCAGGCCTAATCCTGGTTGTTCTGATACTAACTGCAGTGAAGTAGGATTCTCATGAGGAATAGCTGAGGAGGGGAGAGTTAAAGCATTCCCCATCGAGCACCACAATTCCTAATTGAAATGACTGCTTGGTATTTCAGTGAAAAAAGAAATAAAATATAAAAACTTGGCATGGTTTCAAGCCCTGTAATTATTTTAATGCCTGCTTTGGCTTGAAGTACCCCTTTTGAAATGTGCAAAGCTTTTTGATTCCTTTCAACACATTCTTTCTTTCTTTTTTCTTTTTTTGCCCTGGCTGGATTGAATTTCTAGCTGAAGGGAAGAATTGCATGATGGGAGCAGGTCTTCCCTGGAAGGACATCGGTTTCCAAGGAGAGATTGATCTGTAAGGCGACAGAGGCCTTAGAGGGCAAAGAACGTTCGTACTCCTCCATAAAGAGATGGAAAATCTATCCAGAACAGCCCTTTGACTTTACTGAAATGCTGTCCTTCTGTCGGTTCTGTTGAACGGACGGCCCTGAGAACCTTCAGCTCGTGAAAAGTCCTCTGCAAACATTCCAGGTCACTTCGGTCTTGTTTTCCTTTCCTTTCTAACATGGCACCGAGAGTCCTCAGCCAGCTCCCAGGTTCGGTTCCAGATTTCAAAGGGGTGGGGAAGCCCAGCATCTCTGGCAGCCACCTGCTTCGACCCATTGCCCCATCTCAGAGGTCTTCAAGGGGTCCCCCTGCTTAGAATAACAACAGTTGGAAGGGACCCTGGAGGTCTTCTAGTCCAACCCCTGCTTAGGCAGGAAACACTACACCACATCAGACAAATGGATATCCAACATCTTCTTAAAAACGTCCAGTGTTGGAGCATTCACAACTTCTGGAGGAAAGTTGTTCCACAGATTAATTGTTCTCACTGTCAGGAAATTTCTCCTTAGTTCCAAGTTGCTTCTCTCCTTGATGAGTTTCCACCCATTGCTTCTTGTCCTGCCTTCAAGTGCGTTGGAGAATCGCTTGAGTCCCTCTTCTTTGGGGCAACCCCTTAGATATTGAGTATTATAGAGTATTATAGAGTAATAGAGTTATAGAGTATTATAAAATGCAAAAGTAAACAGAAGAACAGTGGAAGGGGGAAGGGGGAAGGGAAGTGAGGAAAGATGAGAGGGAAAAGAAGAAGAAAACGAAGCAACGACTTCCGACTCTCTCTGTTACGGTAAAATAAGGCATTGAGATCAAATTGCAGCTTTTTCCTTTCCCATAATAGCATAAACAAGCCATTTCTATAAAGATCTATCAATTTAATCTGTAAAACCCTTAGCCAGCAACTGCATAATGGGTAGAAAAAAGAAGAATTTGTAAAGGTGACAGTGGGAGACAAATACCCCAATAATGTTTGGCTAGACCAGGGCTCTACAAAGTTGGCTCTTTTAAGACTGGTGGATTTCAACTCCCATGCTGGCTGGGGAATTCTTAAAAGAGCCAACTTTGCAGACCCCTGGGCTAGACAATTGTGAAATGCAGACTACAGAATTATACAAATGGGCTCAGATCTGGTTAGAATACTGTAACACAAAATGCTAGGTCAGTTGCTTTTCATTAAACCAGTTTAGAGATGGATTGGAAGAAATCAGATCTATAAGTAGGAAGAGAGTTACTACAGTGGGGGGGTGGGGGAATTTATTAACGCTCAGTAACTTCTCAGAATGGAAACCTAGGCAGAAACAGACAATGCAGTGGCATAATATTCCATGCAAAGCATAATTCAAATAAATCGATTGACTCAGCAGGGTTAGACTGTTTCAAAGCAAAACAGTGCGATGTAATTAATGATCATGGTAATGGAAGCAGAATCTCCAAGTCACAAAAAGAATATATATATATTCCGTTATGCAGCACGTATTCATTCTTCTCTTCTGCCCCCTCAGAAAATGTTGTTGGCAAAATGAATCAGTCCAACTGAAGACCACAAAGATCTTTTGATGACATGTAGGAAATGGAGCTATAGGTGGTAGGATTCTGCCACCCGGGACTTAAACAAGACTGGTAATTTGTGGCCCCCAGGGAGCAGTGTAAGGTCTAATGCAGAGGTGGTATTCAGCCAGTTCTAACAATTTCAATTTCAATTTATTTCGATTTGTATACCGCGCCTCTCTCCATCAAGATGGACCCAGGGCGGTGCACAGGAAATTAAAAACCACAATAAATAACAACAAATACAATAATATAATTTAAAAGAATTCAATTAAGAGCCTGTGCTAAAATTCCCTTAATAAAATAAAAAACCCAACATCCATTTACTAATTTACTAATTGGCAGGAGCTGTATTGCGTCCAAGATCTAAACTCTAAGCTAGGTCAGCTTGCTGGAAAAAGTATGTCTTGAGTGAGTGGTGAAAGAGGAGAAGGTCCGTGATAGTATGAAGTTCGGGGGGTAGGTCATTCCAGAGGGCCGGCCCTGCCACAGAGAAGGCCCTACCCCTGGGCACCGCTAGCCGGCATTGACCGGCAGTTGGCACCCTGAGTAGGCCATCTCTGTGGGAGCGAATCGGTCGAAGGGAGGTATGTGGCAGGAGACGGTCCCGCAAGTAACTGGAGAGCCGGTAGTGGAAATTTTGAGTAGTTCAGAGAACCGGCAAATAGGCTGGCCACGCCCCTGCTGCCTCCCAGCCTCCCAGCTGATATTCTTTTGTTGCCCTAAACAGGGGAATGGAGCTGGAAAGCAGGTTAGTGGGGTGGGAAGGGAATGGGGAATGGGCAGTATCTTTCCCCTGCCATGCCCACAAAGCCACACCATACCCACAAAGCCATGCCCACAGAACCAGTAATAAAATTTTTGGAATCCCACCATTGGTCTAATGGGAAGGTATCACTGAATTGTACATTATAGTCTAAAGCAGAGCTACCCAGAGTTGCTTAGATGAGATGGATGATACGATTTGAATTAATAATAATTGTCCTGTTTGCCCCTTTCACCTGAGTCTTGAATATGAAAACAGTTTAATAGAACTACTTTGAGGGTGAACCATCTTTTCCGTGATGGAGTTTTCAAAGAGAGACAGATTGTTCATTTGTTGGGATTGTTCTTCCCGGATTTCAGGACATTGAGCAGTTGGGTTCAACAAAGTCAGTGATGGATCCCTGGAACTTCTCCTGAACTGTTATTCTTCAGTTGTGAAGAGATGCAAGACACAATGTCTATGCATTTGTGTGTGCATATATGAAAGTCAGTCCACCTATAACAGGGACACAAAAACAAAGGCCTGTGGACTACCAACTTGTGTTCCATACCAGTGGTGGGATTCAAAAAAAAATTATTACCGGTTCTGTGGCCATGGCTTTGTGGGACTGGCTTTGTGGGCGTGGCAAGGGAAGGATACTGCCAAATCCCCGGTCCCTCCCCACCAGTGGTGGGTTTCAAAATTTTTTAGAACCTACTCTGTAGGTGTGGCCTATTTTGTTGGCATGGCTTGGCAGTCATGTGACAGGGTGGGAGTGGCCACCTTTTAAAATGTGGTGAAACTCATTTATCAACGCTCTTAGCAACCAAAATTTTGGACTCAATTGTGATGATAAATTCTTTCTTTCTTTCTTTCTTTCTTCCTTTCTTTCTTCCTTTCCTTTCCTTTCCGTTGGGTCACTGGCAGCGGGGGCCAGATTTACCCCCTCTCACTGGTTCTCTAAATTTCACCAACCGGCTCTCGCGAGTAGGTGCGAGCCTGCAGAAACCCACCACTGCTCCCCACCCACTAACCTGCTTTCCACCTCCGTTCTCCTGTTCAGGGCAACAAAAAAAGATCAGCTGGAAGGCTGGAAGGAGCAGGGCCAGCCTATTTGCCGGTTCTCCAAACTACTCAAAATTTCCGCTACTGGTTCTCCAGAACCTGTCAGAACTGGCTGAATACCATCTCCATTCTATACTCCTCAGAGCAAAAGGGTTGGCTTCTATTTGAATTTTGGCGAATTCTGGATGGCAGGGCAAATGCAATTGTATTTCTTAAAACCCTTAGTCCAGATTTTCTCCCCAAGCACTACCTACTGTTCTGTTCACCTGAAGCATGGGCTCTTTTCTGTAAATGGTCTCCTTTTCATGTCAGCATTCCCCCACCCCCACCCAAAATTGGGCCATTAATTTTGTAACGAAATTCTGAACATGCCCACATAAATCTGATTTATTTGGACTTTATTTTATTTGGGCTTATTTAATTAGCCTTTGGACTAACAGACGTTCTGCATCCTATCCAACTCCAGCCTGGCATCCATTTCCATAGGACGTGTCCAGTATCCATCAGTCTGTTCGTCCTGGCTGCCTATTTGTTAATTCCACCCACTCTTTCTCCTGATCCTCAAGACACAGTGATGTCATCCCGCTGGAGAGCCAGAGCAATACATCGCGGTCTCTTAACAAGATAAAAAAAAGGAGAAAACTGCATTATAAGGCATCGCGTCAAGCAAACAAGAGACGTCTTGCCAAAAACGGAAGCAAGAGTTGGAAAACAGGCATTGGGTACCACCAAGGAGGAAAACTTAAGCAGATTCACTGCAGGGCAGTTGAAGTGGAAGAAAATCAGAAGCTAAGGGAGGACCTCACTGGCCGTGACAAACGAAAGAGAAAGAGAGCAGCTCTACATGATGACCAACCCAAGCTATGAAACCCACATTCCTGTCCCCCCAAATCCTTCTCCTTATCCGGAACAAAAACCTCATGAAGAGTCCGATTCACTTAAATTCCACGTTGACCCACCATCTTCTCTGGACTATGGGGCAGCTTCCTCAATGCCGCCGCCACCACAGTATCAGATGTATCAGGATCCACCATCTGCAAAGCCCCGACAAGATCTATTTGTTGAGTCTCAGGAGGATGTCTTTATTTCACACGTCCAAACCACCAGTGAGCCTGACTACCTGCGCTACTCCATCTGCACCATGTTCTGTTGTTTCCTACCCTTTGGAATTGTGGCTGTGATTTATTCCATAAAGGTGAGTTGGTGGCCATGGCTTTATTCTGTAAAGGTAAGTTTCTCTGGGATCAGGGGCTGCAGGTGGCAAGGAGCTCGGAATTTTGTTTTTCTGAAGTCCCTCTTAGTTATATGTGGAAAAATGAAGGGGACAGAATCATATTGGTTTAAAGTAGGTGGGCTCCAGCTTCTGGGAGTCATCAAGAGCCCCTTTCGTAGCTCCAGTGCCATGCAATGTTCCTCAGGAGCTGTGTGGCTACAGGGAAGGAGATTAGTAAGGGGACAAGTAAGAGAATGTAAAGTAGTGGCATTTGCAGAGGAACAGAATATGTGACATCATGGTATCTTCACTTAGGATTAGTTGCCTGCTTTTCCTTCCTATTGTATTCATATTCAATGCTTCATTCGTTCATTTGTTCATTCATTTGTATTCTGCCAAATTTTTTAATTTATTTGCAGAGGCTTTTCCTCTAGGGGCTCAAAATGGTAGGGACGGGAAGTAGCTTGAGTTGAAAGAATGAATGGCACAACTTTATCCAAATAACGTTTGATCAGGAGGAATTTGAACTTCAATAATTAATCACTAGATAGATAGATGATGGATGGGTGGATGGGTGGGTGGGTGGATGGATGGATGGATGGATGGGTAGATGGGTAGATGGATAGCTAGATAAATAGATAGATGATAGATGGATGGATGGATGAATAGACAGACAGACAGACAGACAAGTGGGGGGAGAGAAAGGGAGGGAGGGGAGAGAAAGGGAGGAAGAGAATAGGTATAGTGGCAATACAGAAAGCAAGTATATTTCAAGAAGTTAGTGATATATTTTGATTTATCCTTCCTATTAAGAAAAGTTGAAGCTGAGAACTCATTCTACTTGTTTCACATGCTCATTTTCACTCTTGCTTGATAAATAAGGGGGGGAGGGAGTCTTCACACATCTGCCGATAACTTTGTCTTACCTGAATTGATTCCTATCCCAGAATTATCTAGTCAAGACTAAGGCTTCCAGTCTTGTGACCACGTAAGAAGGATCATGAAGTCTTGGTGCTAGGTTTTAATCAAAATATTGCCCATTAAGCTGAGATTCTGCATAGGCTTGAACTCAGAGGTGTGTGTACCCATATAATATGGGTCGCTCCAGAGCTTAAAACGGGGTTCCCAACAGCTGAAGTGAGAACACCCTTATTAATATGTTATGCTTTCTTGTCCTTCCATTTAATTTCCACCAGAATTAAAACAATAAAGCTTGAAATCTCTTCACTTAGTGGTGTATTCATTGTCTCTGGATTCTCAAAGAACCAATCTCTTTGCCACTGCCTCACACTTTGGCAAAACCAGAGGTCAACTAATTATATCTCTCGTCACATAATTTATCATATATTCTTGTTGACATTTTAAAGAGGGTAAATAATACGCATTGATTGGTGTTACCGTGATCAAACAGTAAATAATCCTTTACACATCTAAAAAGGCTTTTTGTGAGCTATTTGGGGTTCAGATCATATATAACCACATTTACTGTTTCCAAAGTATATTTTTCCAGAAAAGCTCCGTGCCATCTCTAAATTTTAATCAGAAAATATTATTTGGCACAATTATCGTAAATTGTTCTGAAGACAGTTTAAAACGTACAAGCTACCATGCATTTAGGCATTACTTCACCTGCAGTACCGTACATGCCATCCTGAAGAAGGAAATTAATAAACTGTTTGCTTATCTACTTCCAATAATGATGTCATCCCATTGTCCTTCTTAATTCATCCTGCAATGGGAAAGGTTTCTTGCAGAATATTAGAACAATGGGTGCTTTATTAGATCATCTGCCACCTTTAGGTATATAAATCACCTGGGGCTAATTAAAAAAAAAAACATGGTCTGGAATGGATAGAATCAAGATCATGCGATGTGTTAACAGCGCTTTATAATGCCTTGCTAAGCCCATGCTTGAAATACTGCATCCAATTTTGGTGGTCACAATGTAAAATTCTCCAAGAGGACAGAGAAGAGCAACAAAGATTATTAGGGGACTGGAGGTTAAAACATAATTTAAAAAAAACAGTTGCTGGAATTGGGTGTGCCTCGTTCAATGAAAAGAAGAACTAGGGATGACATGATAGCAGTGGTCCAATATTTGAGGGGCTGCCACAAAGAAGAGGGAGTCAACCTATTCTCCAAAGCCCCTGAGGGCAGGACAAGAAGCAACAGATGGAAACTAAGAGAGAAGCAACCTACTGTAGAACTAAGGAGAAATTTCCCGACAGTTAGACCAATTAATCAGTGGAATGATTTGCCTCCAGAAGTTGTGGATGGCTCCAACACTGGAAGTTTTTAAGAAGAGATGGGGCAACCATTCATCTGAAATGGTATAGGGTTTCCTGACAGAGCAGAAGACCCCCAAGATCCTTCCAACTCTGTTATTCTGCTCTATTTTCTCTACTAAAAGAGCTTATGAGTTTGGCCCTGGTAAAAGTTATTCCTAACATCATATATGCTCAAAGAAAGCCAATTCATCAATTCTGGGATATGTTATCTTTCTGAGCCAGAATTTGATATCTGGTTCCAGTCAGAGGATCTCAAGATTAAAGTTTGAAGCAAAAATTAAATCCTTTAAACTTGAGATCTAAGTAAGTAAGCTTCATCATCAGCCATGGTGGCACTGTGGTTAGAGTGCAAGCTACTTCTATTGACTGCTGGCTGCCTGCACTTTGGCAGTTCAAATCTCACCAGGCTCAAGGTTGATTCAGCCCTCCATCCTTCCGAGGTGGGTAAAATGAGGAGCCAGACTGTTGAGGGCAATGTGCTGACTCTGTAAATTGATTAGAGAGGACTGTAAGGCCCTATAAAGTGGTATATAAGTCTAAGTGCTATTGCTATCTTGCAAGGCTTGTGTCAATCTATCACATAGCAGCAATGTGATAATACCTGACAAGCAAGATGGGTTGACTTTCTAAGTCAGCTGATTGTTCCCGCAATTACTGCAGGTCAACTTATTTCTGGAGATGCTTCTCTGTTTTCAACTGCTCACCAACCTGATTCTTATGTCTTTTTCTCTCCAGACTCAAGAATCCAATCGAAATGGAAACTACACCGCCGCTCGAGAAAACTCCAGGCTGGCCCGCATATTTATCTATTGTGCAGTTGGGGTCGGTCTCATTTTGTGGATTCTGTACATCACCTTAACTTTTCATCGCTTCTAGGCTTCCGACTGTTAAGACATCCAAGTCAAGTCTGTTAGAACGTCAGGCATTCCATGAGGCTCTTATCACACAGCTTTACCCAAAAGCCTTAGTTGGAGGTAACGTTGTCGGCATCATTCCCTTCATATGCACACCAACTGACTTGATGAACACCAGTGGAGCACGAGAACTTCAAAGTCTTGCACATGAGCCAACTTTTAACGTTTTGAAAGTTCTCCCTGGCAGTAACCCATCCACATCAAGTGATACATTTCACGTGGGATGAAACTCTTATCATATCAAAAGATCTACAGATGAAGGTCATAGGACAGTGATGGCTCACCTTTTTCTAAAGGCGTGCCAAAACTGTGTCCGCGCGCAACTTCCAGTTGGCCCATTGGGTCTGTTTTTCGTGCCCTCTAGGCTCCTGAGGCTTTCCTGAGGCCTGAAGAGGGTGAAAACAGCCTGCCCCGGCCCTCCAGAAGGCCCATAATCAACTGGCAAGCGCATGCATGTGTGCCAGAGCTGAGGGCTGCCAAGGGCTGTCATGCCAGCAAATATGGCTCCGTGTGCCACCTGTGGCATGCATGCTATAGGTTCGCCATCACGGCCATAGGAGGTCCATTGGCTACCTGGAACAATCCCTTTAGCCAGGGTTATTAGTTTGTTTCTTACATGGATATAATTTATATTTCTGTGGGTTTTCATCTCCCTTTTGTTTATCACCAAAACAACATGGGTATCTCAGACTGGGTGTTTTGTTCAATTACCATCATATTGTCCAGGAAAACAATGGAATGGCTTTAATGTGAGTTTCAGCCAGTAACAGATTTTTTTTTTCATCCATTTGACCTTTTTTTCATTTTATTCTAGAGTTGGCCTTTAAATGGTGGGCTTCAAAATGAATTAATATACATAAGTTTAATTGCAATCAGTTAAATTAAATATCTCCTATATATTTGAGCATTTCCCCTCCATTTGAGCACTAACTTTCCCAGAGGTTACCAGAGCTGTCTTCAAGGATTCAACCCAGTGAGGAAATTAAATTTCCTGAAGTTGTTTGGGACTACACCTTGCACGATCCTTAGCCATCCAAATATCTGGACAGGTCCCGCCTGCTCGCTAGGGTTCCTGTCTAGCCAACCAACTTCCCTCACTCAACTGCAATTCTCCTCCATATTTCATAGAGATCTTTTACCTTGATCTCTACCTGGCTTGGCCCCTTCAGATTCATGCAAAGGAGTGAGATCTGGGCCTGCACTTGAATTGGGTTGATTCTGCAAGAGGCTTTCATCAGCTACTAAGCACATCTTGGCGCTATATCAATCAATAAATCAATGTTGTAAAACTGTGGTGGTTTTTATTTCCTGGTACGTTTTCAATGACTTGCTTGTATTCTACACATTGCTAAAAAAAGAGAGCAAGAAAGATGAATAATCTTGTTTATATTTAATAGAAAGGAATTTCTTTTACTGCAACAAAGAGCAAATATTCAAGATGCCTTAAATATGATGCACAGCAACACTCAAAATTTGTCAGATGATGACCTGTGCCATAAACTAGACTTAGTGGACACTGCTATGCTGTCTCCCCTGGTCCTTCTCTTCACTAGACTAGCTATGCCCAGTTCATATAACCATTCTTCATATGTTTTAGTCTCCAGTCCCCTAATCATCCTGGTTGTTCTTCTCTGCAATTTTTCTAGAGTCTCCACATCTTTTTTATAGTTTGGTGATCAAAATTGGATGCAGTAGTCTAGGTGTGGTCTTACTAAGGCTTTATAGAGTGGTATTAGTACCTCATTTGATCTTGATTGCATCCCCCCTATTAATGCAATTTAGGATTGCATTGGCTTTTTTGCCTGCAGTCGCACACTGCTGGCTCATATTTAACTGGTTGTCCACTAAGACTCCAAGATCCCTCTCACATTAATGCTATTAAGCCTGGTTTCACCCAGTCTTTATGTGTACTTTTGGTTTTTCTTGCCTAAGTGTAAGATTTTACTTTTCTCTACATTGAATTTCATATTGTTAGATAGGGCCCAGTGTTCAAGTTTGTCAAGATCCATCTGGATCTTCAACCTATCTTCTAGAGTCCACCTAAAGGCCAGACAAGGAATATGGATGGAAATTGACCAAGGAGACATTCAACCTAGAAATAAGGAGGAACTTTCTGACAGTGAGAACAATCACCCCATGGAACAGAAGCTGCCTTTAGAAGACGGGAGAGCTTCATCACTTGAGACTTTCAACAAGAGTTTGAACTGCCATTTGTCAAAATGGTGTAGGGTCTCCTGCTTGAGGGGGGGGTTGGACTAGATTACCTATGAGGTCCCTTCCAACTCTGTTAATCTGTTAAATCTATTAAAGGGCATTGGCTATTCCTGCCAGCTTAGTATCATCTGCACATTTGATAAGTTCCCCTTCTATTCCCTCATCTAAGTCATTTATGAAGACATGGAAGAGTACTGGGCCTGATAGAACCTTGTGGTAGCCCACTGCTTACTTCCCTCCATGTAGACATAGATCCACTAAGGACTATTTGTCGAGTATAGTTTGTCAGCCAGTTAAGAATACATCTGGTGGTGATGCTATCTATCCCACTTTTTTCTAGCTTACCAAAAAGTAGGTTGTGATCTACTTTGTCGAATGCCTTGCTGAAGTCTAAAGTATATTATGTCCACAGTATTTCCCTGGTCTACTAATTTAGTCTCTTTGTTGAAGAATGAAATAAGATTGGTTTGGCATGATGTGTTTTTAACAAAGCCCATGCTGACTGCTCGTTATTACTTTACTTGTTTCTAGATGTTGGCAGTTATGTTTTTTATTATCTTTTCTGTTTTTATTCTCTTTTATTATCTGCATTGCAACACCCAGTTTGGAGCGCTTAAGGAAGTCACAAAGTAACCACTAGGTTCTTTTTCATTCCGGAAATCTTACTCTGGGGATTTCCCACCTCCCCATAAATTAAACATTTGACATATACTGCAATTCTTGCAGCCAAAAACAATATTCCAATATTTGCTACTGGGGCAGTTTCTGGTGCTTTCTGAATTTCGTTGCTTTCTTACAAACGTTTCATTACCTAACTAGGTAATAATATTTGCCTGCCTTTATTTCTTGCCCAATAGGGTTAGTTTCCCCCAGTTCCATTTGGAATATCCCAATTACTTCATTACCCTGGGGGGGGAAAGAGGTCTTCCATTGCTTTTATTTATTTATTTATTAGGTGCTTTCCAGTTGGTTTTTGGCTGCTGGGAAAGTCATTGCAGTTTTTCTTTCAGAAATGGTTTGCCCTTTCCTCTTTCTTAGGGCTGAGACAGACTGACCGGCCTAAGATCATCCAGTTGCCATTTTGCCTAAAACAGAACTAGAACTTATGACTTCCCAGTTTCTACTTGAATGGCTTAAGTTTGATGATAATTTTTATCTAATTTTATTTATTTATTGGATTTTTATCCTATCTTTATTATTTTTAGTAATAATTCCAGGCAGCAAACATACTGTACCTAATATTCTTTCCTCCTCCTCGTTTCCCCACAACAACAGCCTTGTGAGGTGGGTTGGTCTAAGAGAGGGTGATTGGTCGAAAGTCAACCAGCTGACTTTCATACCTAAGGCAGGACTAGAACTCAGAGTCACCTGGTAATTGGCCCAATATCATCCAGCCAGATTTCACGTCTTAAGAAGGGCTAGAACTCCTGGCCTCCTGGTTTCTAGCCAAATATCAATTCCTTAAACTCAATGAAAATATTTTATTAATCTTTATTAGATTTTTATCTTGTCTTCATTTATAAATAATTCAAAGCGGTGAATGCTTAATACTTTTTCTTCCTCCTATTTTCCTCACAATAACAACTCTGCCAATTGGATTGGACTGAGAGAGAGGGAACTGGAGCAAACACACCCAGTTTAATTTTCCACACCTAAAGTGGAACTAGAACCCACAGTCTCCTGGTTTCCAAGCCAGCCCCTCAAACACTACACCAAGCTCACTATTATATATTGTAAAGGGAACCAATACGGGGAGGTTTATTCTGTCAAAACGTCCTGTGGGAAGTGAGGGACCCTCTTCCTGCAGGGCAAGGGTCCCCCAATCTCTTCAGCACATTGATTCCTTCAAGTCACAGATATTTTACGGTTTGTAATTTTATGTCAGCTTGATATGCTTGAGAACCCGACAAAGAAACAAGCCTTCTGAAAGAAGAAATGGAGTCCAACTGGTGTTTCCTCACTGAGTTTTTTTCTTTTCTTTACACATTTAAGGACACCGATGCTCCCATGTGCCCACAGCAGAGTCATTGCTTCGGTTGCAAAACACAAGTAGATGGTCTTCACGGAAGGATGACAAGCAAGTTCCCACCCTTCAGGATATGACTCTGGAACAATTCAAGCGGTACATGTTGAGCTGCCATTCCAAAAGCAAGTTGGTGCGTGTGTTTGTTTTGCTTTGTACACTAATGCTGCTCCTTCCCCTGGCTCTCCTTCCTGCTTCATAAGGTCACCCGTTGATAAGACTGGGAAACACTTTCCAAACGACTTTGGCTTTGATAAGTGGAGATCTGCTGACATGCCAGAGCACCAGGGAGTTTTAATGCAAGGTCTTATCAAGGTGCTCTAGAGAAGGGTGCTTGGAATGCAAAGGTCCATGGGAAACTTTTCTCCAAGGCACCTGGGGGCAGGACAAGGAGCAATGGGTGGAAACTAACCAAGGAGAGAAGCAACTTAGAACTAAGGAGAAATTTCCTAACAGTAAGAACAATTAACCTCTGGAACAGCTTGCCTCCAGCAGTTGTGAATGCCCCAACCCTGGAAGTCTTTAAAAAGATGTTAGACAGCCATTTGTCTGAAATGGTATAAGGTTCCTGCCCATGCAGGGGGTTGGACTAGAAGACCTACAAGGTCCCTTCCAACTCTGCTATTGTATTGTATTGTATTGTAAATCCATGGAGAATGGCTGGAGGGAGGCACAAAGGCTTTCTCTCCAAATATTGCAGCAGGTATACCTCTAAGCCTCATTTTCAACCAACCACTTGCAGTTAAAACCTGAGAGGCATATTTATTAGGGCCCGGGCTGTGCAAAGCTTCAGCGAGAGACTGTGTTCCAACAAAAGTTCATGCCAAAGCATTTGAAATACTGCAGACCTCTCCCACTGTAAAAAAAAAAAATCATCAAATCAGTTGTTTTGCTTCTGCTTGTTCTACGGTTTTCCTCCTGCAATGATATCATCAGAGGAGGCTTCTATACGTGTGGAGAACATTTGCATTGGCATCCTTCAGTCTCAAAAGACGAGGGTATCGTGCTCTGGGAAGAGATCAAAGCTGGAGTGTCCTCTCCAGAGCACGAGGCCTGGGTAGATTAATATGGAAGATAGACTGTTACCCAAGCAGCAGATCCGCTCTCTCCATGTTGCTGAAATAGTCCAATGCAACAGCAGAGTTGATGCAATTGGTTCCAGCTGCATTGCAGGAGTTTCCAGAACGGGGTTGTACACAGTCACGAACTGCTTCCGAGACTCCAGCTCTAGATTTTGCCTCGAGGTTGACTCCTGAAGCCTTTTCCAGTAGTGGATGTAGCCACAAGGGCAGTGGAGGTTTGGAATCAGAGTTTCCCTTCTCCTAGAAGATGGTTCTGCTGCTTGATCTGCCGTTGGGGCATTGAGCCCTCTTCCGCCTTCAAAACCATGGACCGGCTTCTCCTGTAACCCTGGAAAGGGGCCCTTACGAGGGGCTACCAGCCGGGCGAGCTGGACCAAGGTTTTTTAAGGTGGTGTTACTCCTCCAACACTCACCCTTTGTCCTGGCTTGTGACAGGCAGAGCCTGGCTTCCCAAAAGTTGGACCCAGGATGGCGGGTTTGGAGAACATGAAGGAGCTTTAAAAGGGAGACCCTCTCAATTGCTCTCCACCCATCTTTGGGTCACAGAAAACCATACCAACACAATTATGTATGGCAGAAAGCATGAAAAGAGAATAACTGAAGCTCACTGCAGGGAAACCCAAGGAACGATGAAGGCACAGAGGGTTTTGATTTATATTTGATTAGTTTTAGAATTGTTTTCTAATTCTTGGTTCCACTGCCGTGAACTAGCCAGAGTCTCTTAAGATGGGCAGCCATATTAATCTTTTAAACAAATACATTAAACGAATAGCATTGAGGGGTGGTCCTTGGTGCTCTCAAAGCTTGCTTGTCTTCTTGCAGACATTATCCTGGCTAGGAAAAACATCATTGGTGAGGTTACCTAGTTAGCGTAATGAAACGTTTGCCAGGGAACAAGCAAGCTCAGAGAGCACCAAGTACCCTTCATTTCAACCCTGAGCTACAAATATTCTCCTTTATAACTAATATTGGCTGTCCCCAGGGGTGGGATTCAGCCAGTTCGCACCGGTTCAAGTGAACCAGATGTTAATTTTGCATCCGATTCACTGAACTGGTTGTTGCAAGGATCGGCTGCCCCACGTCTCCCATCCCAGGAGTCTCCACGCGGCCTGTTCATCATGCCATATAAGCGTAGGCCTGTGTGGAGGTTCCGGGAGGGTGAAAAACAGCCCTCTCGGAAGTCTGGAAATGAGCCTGTTTTCGGACTCCAGAGCTCAGGAGAGGCCATTTTTGCCCTCCTGGAGGCTCGGGAAAAGCCTCCAGAACCTGAGGAGGGTGAAAAACGGGCCTACAAGAAGCACCGGAAGTCCAAAAATGGGTGAAAATGCACACACACACCCCCATTGTGGTGCAGGAGGCCAAGTCTGCCACACCCACTATGGCTACGCTAACCCAGCAACCAGGCATAGGTTGCTAACATTTTTCAATCTCACCCTTATCTCAGTTCCCTATTGTGCTTCTGTGGCTTCTGTTTCTTTGCCGCAGCCATCTGCCTTCCTGCAAAGGAGATGGGCAACAAATCAAATTTGATAAACTTTGACTTTAACGTCGGATGAAAGGAGAGGAGACCACTGCTGATGCACCACTACTGTGGAGGACCACTGAAGGCCACATCGCTCATGATCGGAACGAGATGAAGACAACACCTTCCGATATGTGGAAGAAGAACAAAATGTGGGATGTTCATAACGTCCTTCGCTTCTGCAATGGACTCAGAAAGAGAAATAAATATCTCAAGATGGCAGGCAGTGAACTGTGATCCAAGTTAGGCCCCTTTGGTGCAGGGCAAGGCTTCTATTGCCATCCATTTTTGACATGGTCTCATCCCACGGACACCGTAGAAGCTCTGTAAAATTAATATGAAAAGGGAAAATTGTATTTAATATTACATGTTTGGACAGCAGCAAGGTTGTATTTGCACAGTATTGGGAAAAATGAGGAAACTCTGAGAGAAGAAGAAGTAATTTAAAAAAAATATTAAACTGTGCAGAAATGCACGGATAAAAGAAGATACAGAGTATTTTTGAATGTGGGACTTAGTTTATAAATGGTTGGATAACAGAGGTAGAAATAAAGAGCAGGGAAAGTAATATTATGGAAGCAGATTGACCCAGACAATACACCGTTCACAAAGCACTTGTGTCTATTAAATGAAAATGTAGAAATAAACTGTTAAAAACAATAGCGAACAGCTCAAAGAGGATGTCTCATTTTATGCCCTAAAATGCTTCATCCAAAAAAATGCGTAACCGCCTTGCAAAGATCTAGATGTCATTGAACTAAATGGGAAGTGAAGACATGTAGCCAACTTGCCTGTCATCCTTGCAACAGATGTCAAATTGTGTGTAATTACTTGATTTAACCACATCTATCGGCTAGCTTTGTGGTTTGGGTTATTGCAACGGTTACACAAGGCCTTTTCTGGAATACTCTTGTGTCAGAGGATGCAAATGCTTCGTTATATTGTCATTGGAAAGAATGATAATTGGTTTCCTTCCAGAAAGGGCCTTCCAGGTTAGATGTTTTCTTTGGAATTTATTTATTTATTTATTTATTTATTTATTTATTTATTTATTTATTTATTTATTTATTTATTTATTTATTTATTTTTCATATTTATAACCCGCTCCCATCTCACAACAAGGGACTCGGGGCGGCGAACATAGAATTAAATCAATAAATACAAAATACAAATACATAGATATTAGATGCCTGTGTTGTAACCGTTTTTAAAACCCTCGTTTATAATTGGCGGTGCTGGGGTTACGCAAGGCCGGCTAGTTGAAAGAAGTGAGTCTTAAGACATTTGCGGAAGAGGCGGAGGTCAGGAATGGTGCGGATTTCAGGGGGCAGGTCGTTCCAAAGGGCCCTTGTACGTACAGGAATGTCAAAATGGCATCCTCATCATCCTCATCTGATTAAAAAAAGACTAGGAGTGACAGGATAGCAATGTTCCGATATCTCATTGGATGCCACAGAGGGAGTCAAGCTATTCTCTATGGCATCTGAAGGCAGGACAAGCAATGAGTGGAAACTAATCAAGGAGGGAAGCAAATTAGAACTGAGGAGAAATTTCCTGACAGTGAGAACAATTAATCAGTGGAACAACTTGCCTCCAGAGGTTGTGAATGCTTCCAACCCTGGACGTTTTTAAGAAGAGAATGGACAACCATTTGTCTGAAGTGGTGTCGGGTTTCCTGCCTAAGCAGGGGGTTGGACTAGAACAGGGGTTAGCAACCCGCAGCTCTGGAGCCGCATGTGGCTCATTCATCCCTCTGCTGTGGCTCCATTGTGCAAAACAAGTGTCACAACCACCAATGTTCAACACCTGCCGACATGGAATCTATTGAGCTTTTCGGCCCCTGGTAGGCCAACCATGGATAAATCCAAGAAAAGAAAAGTTTCAGAAGAAAACAGAATGTTTAATTCAACTACATGTGCTAACTTTGTGGCCGCTCAGGGAATAGTCAGGCAGGGGAAGGATTTTGTGGCTCCCGATGTTTTCTTTTCTGTGGGAAATGGGTCCAAATGGCTCTTTGAGTGTTTAAGGTTGCCAATCTCTGGACTCGAAGATCTCTAAGGTCCCTTCCAACTCTGTTATTCTATTATTCTCTCACATTACATAAAAGGTTTTCAAATGGATTTTTTAAATGGCTCTGGGTTGAATGCCTTAGTTTTTCAAAGCGCCATTTCATTTGTAAAGTAATTACTTTATTGAGAGCGATTGCCGTCAGAGGCTGTTTCTAGGCTGCCAACTGAGACCTTACTGGCCAATATAGAAAGGAATGGGGGGGAAATACTAACATCAAATTCTTTTTTGTTTTAATGTCTCCTTTTATAAACCTTCCACTTTGGATACCTACTTCGCCCGGATTGCATTTGGACAATT
This sequence comes from Rhabdophis nuchalis, assembly GCA_039707465.1. NCBI lineage: Eukaryota > Metazoa > Chordata > Lepidosauria > Squamata > Natricidae > Rhabdophis > Rhabdophis nuchalis. Next base: position 9,629,324 of record CM077654.1, read on the forward strand.
GTTTTGTCTAATGCACACAGTATTCCTCTTCATAAATGCATAAATCAGGGATGTCCAAACTTGGGAACTTTAAGACTTGTGGACTTCAACTCCCAGAATTCCCCAGCCAGCTATGCTGGCTGGGGAATTCTGGGAGTTGAAGTCCACAAGTCTTAAAGTTCCCAAGTTTGGACATCCCTGGCATAAATGCACAATTTTCATGCCCAGGGGAAGTTTAGTACAGAATTTTCTATATTAATATTCTTTTGGAGGGAGGGAGGGAGAAGAGTCACTCTGTGCTATTTGGAAAAGCACAAACGTGACGTTTTGGTTTGGACATTGGTTTGAAAACGTAAAATTCGATATGTCCTATTTACTTATTTATCTACTCGCTTTTCGTGTTGAAAAGAAAGAACAAGGCACTCTTCACCTTCAGGTTCACAGGCCCCTAGGTGTGCTTGGTACAGGAGGAGATATTGTAAAAGGGGCATTCCAAGGTGGCCTTCAGCTGGATGGCTAGGTGTGTGTGTGTGTGTGTGTGTGTGTGTGTGTTCTGCCCTCTCTTACAGGGCTGTCTCCTCTTGGTGTGTGACTTCAAGAAATACGCAAGCGAGACCTGGCTGTACAGTGCATGGTACCACCCCTCTTTCTTAGGGGAGGTTGGCAGCCACAAGAATTTATAAAAGGGAGTTTATAAAAGTGTCATCCGTTTACTCAGTTTCAAGGTCCGGCATCTCCTGCAGCCTTCAGCACCAAGTTCCCCTTCGGCCCGTCTTGTTGACCTCAAGGACTCACCATGGGGAAGGCGGTAAGGAAGCTTCTGTTTTCATTTGGGCACCGGGTTCAAAATTCACTCAAGATTCCCCCTTTTTACTAGCAAATGGATTGGCATCGTGTAGCAGTAGAATATTTTTTTTTCCATCCAACCAATATTCTGGTCAAGTAAGATGTAGACAGATGTTACAGATCTGACAGATTTATGTGAATTATATGGTTACTCTTTTTGTTTCTTACGTCTTTCTTTAAGCTAGGCTTGTTGTTGTGAATTGCAAAGTCATGTCCGAACCATCGCGACCCCATAAATAACATTCCTCCAGGCCTTCCTGTCCTCTACCATCCTCTAGAGTCCATTTAAGCTCACGCCGATTGCTTTGGTGACTCCGTCCAGCCACTTCATTCTCTGCCGTCCCCTTCTTCTTTTGCCTTCTGTCTTTCCCAGCATGAGGCTCTTCTCCAGGGAGTCCTTCCTTCTCATTAGGTGGCCAAAGTCTTCCAGTTTCCTCTTCAGGATCTGGCCTTCTAAAGAGCAGTCAGGGTTGATCTCCTCTAGGACTGACCGGTTGGATCACCTTGCAGTCCAAAGAACTCACAGGAGTCTTCTCCAGCACAAGAGTTCAAAGGCCTCCATTCTTTGGCACTTTCTTATGGTCCAACTTTCACAGCTAAACTAAGCTAAATACCCAAAAAAAATCCTGTTTCACTTTTTATACCATTCAAATGATTGCTAAATTATGGTATATTCACACAAAAATGAAAAGACAGATTGTTTTTTATTGCTGTTAATAACTATTTACGATGACTGTCGCCTGGATGTCCAACAGATTCTACCATTTCATGATGAGAAGAATAAGAATAGTGATGTTATATCGAAATCGGCTCCTGCAAAATCAGGGCTGACCCTGCCCGTGGGCAAAACGAAGTCAGTTCTTGGAGAAGCTGACCAGGATACAAATCACCCTCTTGCAGCTAGAACAGCTGCTCCCCTCTAGAGTTCTCCGGGATAAATTGTCAGCTCAATTATTTACTGTGAAAGCTTCCCAAATTCTGAATATTTTTTTTTTCTTCCGTTCAGTCATGTCTGATTCATGGAAACTGCTTGGACAAATAAGGACCCAGATTGTTGGGAGCAATACGCTGCCTCTGCAAACCGCTTAGAGGGGGCTGTAAAGCACTGTGAAGCGGTATATAAGTCTAAGTCAGGGGTGGGCAAACTTTGCAACTTTACGTCTGAAGGACTTCAGCTCCCAGAATTCTCCAGCCAGCAAAGCTGGCTGGAGAAGTCTGGGAGCTGAAGTCCTTCAGACTTAAAGTTGCAAAGTTTGCCCACCCCTGGTCTAAGTGCTATTGCTGTCTCCCTGCTCCTCCTCCTCCTCTTCCTCTTTTGCCTCCTATTAATCTTATAAACAACTCTTGCGGTGCAGTGGTGAGAATGCACAATGCAGGTTAACTCTGCCCACTGTCAAGAGTTCGATCCTCACAGGCTCAAGCTTGACTCAGCCTTCCATCCTTCCGAGGTGGGTAAAATAAGAACCCAGATTGTTGGGGGGAGGGCAATAGGCTGACTCTGTAAACCGCTTAGAGAGGGCTGTAAAGCACTGCGAAGCGATATATAAGTCTATTGCTAAGGGCTATTGTCGTCAGTGCCAGGAGAGCAGAGTTGCTGATAAGACTGCAACCTTGAGACAAGGGTGGAAGGAGACGTGTGTTTTGAATGTGGCAGCCACCAGCAAAGGAAACCAAAGAAGCAGTTTTTCCTTCAGAAGAACTAGAGGGAGCAAAGGAGAGGAACAGAAATAACAGCGGTAGAGCAAGACAAAGCACAGTGTAAAGACAGATGCAAGAAGCTGGCCCTTAAGAGAAAAAGGAGACGTCTCAGAGAGAGTGGAGTGAAGACAGAACAGGTTTAAAATAAACATTGATGATGTCTGCCAGGAAATGGCATAGTATGTAGACAATTGTAATAGCGTTACAGTAACAGCAATAGTATATTGAATACAGTGGTGGGTTTCTGCAGGCTCGCACCTACTCGTGAGAGCCGGTTGGTGAAATTTAGAGAACCGGTGAGAGGGGATTCCACCGGCGTAGCTAGAAGTAAATCTGGCCCGCTGCTGCCAGTGACCCAACGGGAAGGAAAGGAAAGGAAAGGAAGGAAGAAAGGAAAGAAAGAAAGAAAGAAGGAAAGAAAGAAAGAAAGAAAGAAAGAAAGAAAGAAAGAAAGAAAGAAAGAAAGAAAGAAAGAAAGAAAGAAAGAAAGAAAGAAAGAAAGAAAGAAAGAAAGAAAGAATTTATCATCACAATTGAGTCCAAAATTTTGGTTGCTAAGCAAGAGCGTTGTTAAATGAGTTTCACCACATTTTAAAAGGTGGCCACTCCCACTGTCACATGACTGCCAAGCCACGCCCACAAAATAGGCCACACCTACAGAGTAGGTTCTAAAAAATTTGAAACCCACCACTGATTGAATAGTACTAGTATATAAACTTTCTTGTCGCTCTACTAATTGAAAAGTAACATGTGGCCTTAGTAATTATCATAGTACTGGTGTAGAAATAGCAATAGAACAGAATAAGAATGCACATATCACTTTTATATGTTTTTACAAAACAAAACACATTCCCAACACTGACAAGGAGATGTATAACAGAATAAGAGAGATGGAGGTCTTGGAGGTCTTCTAGTCCAACCCCTTCTTCGGGCAGAAAACTCTGCACCATTTCAGACAAAATGATTGTCCAATCTCTTCTTTAAAACTGTGTTGGCACATTCACAACTTCTGGAGGCAAGTTTAATTGTTCTCACTGTCAGGAATTTTCTCCTTATTTCGAGGTTACTTCTCTCCTTTATTAGTTTCCACCCATTGCTTGTTGTGCTGCCCTCTGGTGCTTTGGAGAATAGCTTGACTCCCTCTTCTTTGTGGCAGACCCTCAAATACTGGAATACTGCCATCCTGTCACCCCAAGTCCTTCTTTTCTCTAGACTAGACCTGCAGCCGTTCTTCCTATGTTCTAGTCTCCAGGCCTACGATCATCTTAGTTGCTCTTCTCTGAACTTTTTCTAAAGTCTCAACATGTTCTTTTGTAGTATGGTGACCAAAATCGGTTGCGGTATTCCTGGTGTGGCCTTACTGGGGTTTTATAAAGTGGTACTAATACTTCACGTGATCTTGATTGCTTGCAACCTGTGAGATATTAGAACACTGCTATCAGGTCTTCCCTCGTCCCCTCTTTTCATTAAACTAGACCTACCCTGTTCCAGCAACCGTTCTTCATATGTTTTAGCCTCACGTGAAAAGCTTTCAGTTCCCAGGTTTGGTGCTCTTGACTCTGGGTATAACAAATTGGGTACAGTTTGTTTTAAAAAAACAAACAAACTCTGTGACAATGTCCGAGGAAGTAAAAATAAATTAATATGAATAGAGGGTGAGTCCTTATTTATCCAGCCGTGAAAGGAATTCGAGCATTCATTTTCACGTGACCTTGTGTCAGTGGGAAAACCACAGAGAGGAAGGGCAGGCAAACGCCTGGTCTCCAGAAACCACCTGGATATCAACTTTGCAAAAGAAGAATGCAGCACTGCTGGTCCATGGGTAGTGTCACGTTTCGGGTTATGGTGACAAGCTTGTCATCAGCTTTGTGTGAATAGGTTTCTCTAAGCTACGGCTTGCCCTGGACAAAGCCTTTAAGCTTTTGTTAGGGAAATAGCTGCATAAAGTACAGTATAATAAAATACTGTATAAATAAACAACTCCTAGGGCTGGGGTGTCAAACTCAAGGCCCACAGAGCCGTCCTGGAAAATGTAAGGGGCCAGCCTGCATCGCTTCAGCCCGGTTTACCCAATGCAAAGAGGAAACATGCCAACAGTTTGGGGAGTGGCGTCAAGATGGCCACGCCCTCCCCCAAGTTGGCCACGCCTGCCCAGCCCCCCCCCAAGGTCAACCACAGGCCTGATGTGGCCCTCAATGAAACTGAGTTTGACATCCCTGTTTTGGGGGGGGGAGATATTTTCTTCTCACTCCCTCCTCTGGCACTGATATTTATTTATTTTATTTTATTTTATTAAATTTATACCCCGCCCTTCTCCAAACGGAACCAGGGCGGCGCACAGGAATGTTAAAATACATACAAAACGTATAAAAAATTTAAAAACTTATTCTAATGAAACCCTGCGCTTAAAAACCGAATTAAAAATCCCAAATTTAAAACTGTCTAATAGTCAGTAATGGAGGTTACGCTAGGCCGGCTAGATGGAATAGATGTGTCTTCAGACACTTGCGGAAGAGGCGGAGGTCAGAGATGGTGCGAAGTTCAGGGGGTAAGTCGTTCCAGAGGGCTGGGCCCGCCACAGAGAAGGCTCTTCCCCTGGGTGTCGCCAAACGGCATTGTCCAGCCGACGGCACCCTGAGGAGGCCCACTCTGTGGGAGCGTATCGGTCTGAGGGATGTATGATAGACTTATAGGCTTGCATTTGAGATTTGTAACAGTATTTCCAAGTGTTGGGGTTTCTCCTTCAAGGTCGCCTGTGGGAGGTGTTCATCCTGGGGGGCGCAATAGGGCAAATGCAGTGAGGCTTTGCTTATGCTTACAGCAAGAGCATGCTGCAGGATCGGACTCCATTACGAGTGAAAAAGCTCAGAAGACAAAACCTCTGGTCCCGTTGACTGATCCAGATTGGATTCTGGAACATTAACCTGGGACAGACAGACAGACATATTCACCTTCATTTATAAGTGCCTTTTATCAAATGGCTATGATCAAATTCATTAATGTAAGGCATTTCAAACAGAGCATGAGTAGGAAAGTTCTACTAGGACAGAAATCGAAGTCACTTCAAAACAAAAAATAACACCGCCATAGGTAACTGGTTCGAGTCCCATGTCGTCAAAACTGAGCTGGTATCAGCCGCGCGACCAACCTGATACCAGAAAGTCTCAAAATTCAGGGAACTGCCAACTGTTCTCCTTTTCCATTTGGCCAAGAGGAAAACACCCAAAATATCATTCCGTTCAGTTTCACATCCTTTAAAAATTGGGGAAGGGAAAAAAAAAACCTGCCTGCGTACAGAATTCGGCACACAAAATTAAGGGAAGTCACAAGAGGAAGGAGAGGAGGAAAGAAGAAAGTAGAGAAGGGGACGTTGGGAAGAAGGAAGGGGTAGGGTTGTGGCAAAATAAGATGGAGAGGCCAGGTGACAAGAAAGCCATCCCAACTGTGTTTTTTATGTTCTTAAACAGATTGTAATAAATGCTAGAAACCAACGGATAAATGTTAATAGCATCTACAATGTTAATAGTATCTACAATAGTATCTAGTATCTACATATACATTTGTGAATGTGTATGGAAAGAAAGAAAGAAAGAAAACTTTAAAACAAAACCTGAATCTGTTTTGCAGATTGTATGGATGACTGTGGGACTCTCAAGTTTAGATCCCCTACTAGCAAAGTAAAATTGCAGAGTGAAATTTTTGTAAAGTTCTTCTATTCTATTCCCAGGATAATCAGCTTTGTTCTAAAGCACAACTCAACCAGTGTAATTGTGTGTCCTGTAATCCACTCAGTTGTCTTTCAATTCATCCCATTTCTTGGGTGCCCAATGGTAGATCAACATTTGAGTACAAACCAGACTTTTTTTGATAAAAAAAAAAGTCCAGCCTGGCCTAATCCACACCATCAAGTTATAGACTGAAGTTTAAATTGTTTTAATTCGGATTTTAAGGGTAAAGTTTTAGAATTTTAATGGTTTTAGGATTTTTAGCACAGGGTATTGGCATTTAATCTATTTTTAGTATTAAAAATATTAAAAACCTCCGCTCCTTCCGTCAAAAATTAAAAACATATTTCTTCTGCTTGGCCGGCCTGGGATAGCTTAACTGTTTGTAGGGTTTTTTAGGGGTTTGTCTTAGTTTTAACATGGGATTTTAGCGCAGGGGTTTAGTTTAATTCTTTTTAATGTTTGTGGTTTTATATGTATTTTTAATTTCCCTGTGCCCCGCCTCGAGTCCCTTTAGGGAGAGAGAGCGGGTTATAAATTATATGATTATTATTTTTTATTTTTTTATTTTTTTATTATTGTCATGTTTGTCCTTTTTTTCTATTTTAACTTCCTGTGCACCACCCCGAGTCCCTTTGGGGAGAGTGGTGCAGTTTATAAATTTAATAAATGAATGAAAAATGAATGAATGATAAACAATTTGACAAAGAGAATTTTCTTTGAGCAAACGTGTCGACGCTGGGGCCCCCAGACCTGTAAAGGTGTCAAAATAGCCAAGGTGGCAGTTGCAACCAACAATTGATTTTGTCTGACACTCCCATACACCCTCCACTCTGGACATCATTCTTCATGCTAGTCATTTGCCTTCATTTTTAATCCCAGCATTTAACAACTGTTCTGCTTTCCAGAGATGGGCTTTAAAAAACGCTCAAAAGAATACCGTTAACACCTTAATTCAGAATGATTAACGAAGCTATTTGAGCTTTCAAACCTCTTTTTCTCTTTGCCTTTTTTGTCCCGCTAGGAGAAGTACGAAATGTACTCGGTGGAGATGGAGAAATATGATGGGGAAATGGATGTGAAGATTAAGAAGAAGAAAAACAAAGGGTTGAAGAAAAAGGAGAAGTTGGAGAATATGAAGAAAGAGATGGATGTGGTAAGCCATCAATTGTTAGTGTTCTTAGTTGCAAAGTCGTGTCCTGCCTATTCATGACCCCATGGACAACATTCCTCCAGGCCTTCCTATCCTCTACCATTCTCTGGAGTCCATTGAAGCTCAGGCTCAACGGGCCCGTTTCCAGCCTCCAGAGGGCCTGGGGAGTCTGGGGAAGCAGTTTTCGCCCTCCCAGAGACTCAAGGAAAGCCTCCGGGGCCTGGGGAAGGTGAAAACGCTCCCCCTCCCCAGCCATAGTGCAGTAGGCCAACTAGGCCATGCCCACCATGGCCATCCCCACCCAGCAACCAGGCAGAGAACCCATTGGTGAATTGTTTGAAGCCCACCCCTGCACAAATGTCCATCTTGTTAAGCATATCCACTTTTTTTTGTATAATGTTTTATTTATTTTTGAACAAACACAGATAAAACAGATATATTTGAAAAAAAAACATAAAAAGCCACCTTCCATTACAGATTACAAATCATAAAAATTGTGTCAGTTAATCACAAACTTCCATGCATTTCTTCCTTAATCATCGCTTGTCTTTCACATCGATTTTTACCATTATTATATCTCAACCTCAATTTAATTGATTGTCTTTACATCCTTTTATTTATTTTTATTTATTTTTATTTGATTTGATTTATATCCCGCACCTATCTCCTACAAAAGGACTCAGGGCGGCGCACAGGAAATTAAAACACAATATAAATATACAAATACATAATATCCTAAAACCACAATTAAACTTAAGAACCCTGTGCTAAAACAACATTTAAAAACCCCTCTGATTAAAATTTGTTAAACTAAAACTCAGTCGTGTATAAAACAAAAGGATACAATGGCATTCCACCAACAAGACAAACGAAGAAAAGAAAAGAACAAAATTTAAAATAAAGATAAAAAGGAAAAGTCATCACTCTACGTTGTCTCCTTTCGAAAGCACACCGACCGGCCTCACATAACTTCTGTACATCTCTAAAATGATTATCATTCATAAATGATCTCATTTTATAAATTATACATCAGAAATTTCATCATATACCTTAATATCAGTACACCAAAATTCTCATCTAATATTCCAAATTTAATCTATCTCCTTCTTCAAACATGTCTTTAAAACACAACCACCTAATAGCATCCATAAGCATATCCACTTTTAGCAAAAAAAAGAATTAAGGTGTGATGTGAGACACCAGCCAAAGTGAAATACATTCGTAATCTATGAACCCAAGTTCAGCATTATGGCATTGTCCTCCCTCTCCTACAAGATGCAACTCAGTGATCTCACAGGGCTGTGATTGATTTAATGAGGGGCACTTAAACCCCTCTTAAACTCCGTCAGAATTTGGAATCTGAAGGCAGACATTAAAAATAAAATCAATAACAGACGCTAAAGGAAATTTGCATCCAAAGCTCTACACAGAAGAGCTGCGTACAGAATTCGGCACAAAAAATTAAGGAAAGTCACAAATAGGAACAATTGCAACATCTTGTTTTTTCGCAGCCTGCAAACCATTTGAAACTATGGAGTACATTTAATTGTAATTATATCTGTCTCGGGGGAAGGAACTCTTCTCCAGAACAAAATGTAATTTTCTCTCAGAACTTCAAGGAAGGAATGATGTTGTTTTTCCACTAGTTTTGGGAGAGACAACTTTGGTATCTCTAAAAGCATTGGTCTTCAGAAAATGTCAGCAAATGATAAGTAATGGTTTCTATACGACCAAAAACAATGTTAATTCCATCAGGTAGCCTTTGTTGTTGTTGTAAAATCATGTCTGACCCATCACAACCTCATGGCCAACGTTCCTCTAGGCCTTCTTGTCCTCTACCATCCCCCAAAGTCAATTTAGGCTCCTGCCGACTGCTTCAGTGACTCCATCCACCCACCTCATTCTCTGTCGTCCCCTTCTTCTTTTGCCCTCCATCTTTCCCAGCATTAGGCTCTTCTTCAGGTATATGGCCAAAGTATTTGAGTTTCCTCTTCAGGATCTGGTCTTCTAAAGAGCAGTCAGGGTTGATTTCCTCTAGGACTGACCGGTTGGATTGCTTTGCAGTCCCAGGGACTCACAGGAGTCTTCTCCAGCACCTGAGTTCAAAGGCCTCCATTCTTTGGTGCTCAGCCTTTCTTATGGTCCAACCTTCACAGTTATACATTGCAACTGGGAAAACCATACCCTGGACTAGATGCACTTTTGTTAGCAGGGTGAGACAACAGAACCTTGTTTATATGAACAAAAACAATGTTAATTCCATCAGGTATCCTCAGTCTAATCCAGGGGTTCCCAAACTTGGCAACTTTAAGACTTGTGGACTTCAATTCCCAGAATAGCTGGCTGGAGAATTCTGGGAATTAAAGTCCACAAGTCTTAAAGTTGCCAAGTTTGGGAACCCCTGGTCTAATCCATTTCATAATTCACAATAAACCTCTCCTCAAACCTCTCTGAATAACAGAGTGCCTCATTTCAAGGGCATTTGGAATTAATTATTTTCTTTCCTAAACATTTTGGTATGCAAACGTTAGAGCTGCAAATTCTGTTCAATACTGTGCCCTCTCAATTTTATGAGACAATGTAATAAATTATAGTGCTGTTTAATACCGGGTGTGTACGATTACATATACAAGCTAAATTGCTTTTTTTTTTTTGCCCCCATCGCTAATACTGCATATTCTTTGCCTCCGTGCCCGATATGCTTCATGTCTGGAATTTAATCTCCTAGCATCCAGAATCAATTCCCACTTATCTGGAATTTTTTCAAATCATTCCATGCTTTTGTTTTGTGAGTTTATCTCATTCATCTGAAGAAACATTTGTTGACTGTGCATATGTGTTTATACAAAACAGCAGGAGAGAACACTGAATGAAGGACCACGCTCAAAAGATTACATCTCTCCATCCACTGAAATCATATTCTTATCTTGGGTCTCTCTTCCTTTTAGGATGATCATCAACTGTCTATCGAAGAATTGGAGAGGAAACATACGACCAACATCAAGAAGGTGACGCCCTTTGACAAAAAGAGTATTAGCAGCAAACAGAGAGGAATACATGTTTTCATAGTTCATCATAACCCCTTCTGCTGCCTTGAAAGTACGGTTGCCATCTAGTGTTTGAAAGGAAGTGGTACATGGGGAATAAATAAGGCTACCCTAAATTGATAGCAGGGATGCGGTGGCTCAGTGGCTAAGGCACTGAGCTTGTCAATCAGAAAGGTCGGCAATTCAGCGGTTCGAACCCCTAGCGCCGTGTAACAGGGTGAGCTCCTGTTACTTGTCCTAGTTTCTGCCAACCTAGCTCTTCGAAAGCACGTAAAAATGCAAGTAGGAAAATGGGAACCACCTTTGATGGTAAGATAACAGCGTTGCGGGCGCCTTCGGTGTTGAGTCAAGCCGGCCATATGACCACAGAGACATCTTCGGACAGCACTGGCTCTTCGGCTTTGAAACGGAGATGAGCACTGCCTCCCTAGAGTTGGTAACGACTGGCACATATGTGCGAGGGGAACCTTTATCTTTGCCTAAATTGATAGCCACATTCATTGAATCCATGATGGACAAATGTCTGGGGGTCAGGGGTGTTACTGGTTTATTATTACTACATAGTTATATCTGGCCTCCTTGTCTATCTGTTTCCAGGGTCTGACCAGCACAGTGGCCGGAGAGATTCTCCTTCGTGATGGTCCCAATGAATTGAAGCCCCCCAAAGGCACTCCGGAGTATGTGAAGTTTGCACGTCAGCTGGCTGGGGGGCTGCAGTGCCTGATGTGGGTGGCGGCTGCCATCTGTCTCATTGCCTTTGGCATCCAGTGTAGCCAAGGTGATCTTACCAGTGCAGACAATGTAAGTGCCCTGCAGAAGCAGACCATCAATTGGGGGTCACCGGGACAGAGGGAGGCAATAGTAGATAGGATGAGGATGCAAAGTGGGTGGGGCTAAGCCTCGGGTAGGCAGGGTCCAGAATTAACTGTTCATCTCTAGGTTTTAATGTCATGATTTAATTGTATACCTTGAAGGATGCTGGATCCCTAGCAGTAGATGAATTCAGGATAGCAAGGTTGGGCTACTGCATGGTTACCATATCTAGGCCGGGAAAATTCAGATGATATGTAGATCAGGGATCTCCAACCCCCAGGCTGTGTGGCCTGTTTGGAACTGAGCTATGTGGCATATTGGCCAAAAAATGAATATTTGCTAGTGTTTATTATTGTCCTGTTTGAGAATGGTTGCTAAAGAAGCTAGTTGCTAAATGAGGAGCGGCTGTATAATAAATGGGATGTCTGCCAGGATTAATTGAAGCAAGTGCAGCTGTGACAACACAAATACCAGCATATATATATATTTATTTGTTAGATTTTTAAGGGCTGAAAATAAAGAGACCAGGATGGATCCATTTCAGGCTTATTAGCCTTCTTCAGCTGGCCATACTCCTTCTACTGGGATTTGAACCGGTGCTTTCCAGCATTTGAGGCAAGCCTCTCTATGCCTTGAGCTATCCGGTATCCCTGATACATCAGCCAATTTACAGGACTCTTAAATGAGAGAATATTATCACAGCTCCTGTTCAGAGGTCCCTTTAAGGGGAGGAGACTTAACGTAGGGCAGAGAGGGATGACGTTAAGTCTCCTCCCCTTAAAGGGACCTCTGAACAGGAGCTGTGATAATATTCTCTCATATATATATTTATATATATTTTCCCTTCTTGTTTAGTTATACTTGGCCGTTGCTCTTATCGCTGTTGTGGTTGTGACTGGCTGCTTTGGTTACTATCAGGAGTTTAAAAGCACAAACATCATTGCAAGTTTCAAGAATCTTGTGCCGCAGGTAAAAAAAAAAATTAAAAATGTCTTCCAGTATCCCCCATGCATCTGAAATTAAATTCTTTGACCATTTAGGACAGTTATGGCTAACCTTTTTTTCCACATGCCTGCCCACAACCATAATGCAGCATGCCCTGCCCCCCCTACACTCCCCCCACCCAGTGTTTGCATGCAACCTCCATGCTATCCTCACACATGGGCCTAGCAGGCCTTGGGGCCACGGGAGGGGGGCGTACCCTGTACTCTACCCACTCCACATGCATGCGTGCATGACCCCCCACCCCAACCTCCTGCACATGCATTCCTGCATACACAGCACAGACCCTAAAATCAGCTGGCTGGCGGGAGGCACACGCGCATGCTGAGCTGGGCGACAGCTCGCGTGCCCACAGAGAGGGCTCCAGGGGTCACCCGGATTTTTTTTTTAATGGAAGAAAAGAATGTTGGAAGTCCAAATCCAGGACTTGGTTTCTTCTCTTCCTCCCAAATACAGCAAGCCACAGTGATTCGGGATGGTGACAAGTTCCAGATCAATGCGAATCAGCTGGTAGTGGGGGACTTGGTGGAGATCAAAGGGGGAGACCGAGTCCCAGCCGACATCAGGATCATCACGGGTCAAGGATGCAAGGTACGTAAAGAAGGAAGAAGGTTGTTCTGATAAAGGTGACCTCGCCCCACTCCAAACTGTTTGCTTTTCTCACCCTCTGCTGGAGAAAGATGATAAAGTTTGGCCGATTTCTTTCACTGGAAGAATGAAAGGAACTAGAGCAGTGATAATACAATAATACAATAGCAGAGTTGGAAGGGACCTTGTAGGTCTTCTAGTCCAACCCCCTGCGTGGGCAGGAACCTTATACCATTTCAGACAAATGGCTGTCTAACATCTTTTTAAAGACTTCCAGGGTTGGGGCGTTCACAACTTCTGGAGGCAAGCTGTTCCAGAGGTTAATTGTTCTTACTGTCAGGAAATTTCTCCTTAGTTCTAAGTTGCTTCTCTCCTTGATTAGTTTCCACCCATTGCTTCTTGTCCTGCCCCCAGGTGCCTTGGAGAATAGTTTGACTCCCTCTTCTTTGTGGCACCCTCTGAGATATCGGAACACTGCTATCATGTCTCCCCTGGTCCTTCTCTTCATCAAACTAGACATGCCCCGTTCCTGCAGCCGTTCTTCATATGTTTTAGTCTCCAGTTCCCTAATCATCTTGGTTGCTCTTCTCTGCACTCTTTCCAGAGTCTGATGATGGCAAACCTTTTTGCTGTTGGGTGCCAAAAATGCGAGGGCGCATGCGTAACAGCGTGCGTGCATGCCAGCGCTCATAATGTAATGATCCCCCCCACATGCACATGTGTGCACAACCTCCCACACACTCCCCTCACCATGCATGCCACACTGCTCGCCTCCAAACTGAGCTTGGTATTTCCTCCCGAGGGCTGGGGGAGGTCATTTTCACCCTCCTCCGGCTCCAGGAAAGCCTCCCATTCTGTTCTTCAATATACAACAGTCCCATATTAATTTCAAAGTAAATACTGCAGGTGTGTTGACTTTGAATCCCAGAATTCCCCAGCCAGGATGGCCTTGAATGAGAATTATGGGAGTTGAAGTCTAACATACCTAGAAGTTACCAAGATCAGGAAACACTGACTTAATTATTCAGATCAATCCAAACCTCAGAAATGACTCCAATCTGGAAAACAATCTATGGGGAGAGAAACATGTTCCCATCTCCTGCACATACACATATTTTAATAATGTAAGAAGGAAAATGCACAATGTAAATTTCAGAGTTGAAAATTGTCCAGCCATGGGCTGCTATCTCCTTACCAAGAATTGTGCCTACCAAGTTTCATGGATGGCACAATGCACATAGAAAACCTTTCTTTCTTTCTTTTTCTTTCTTTCTTTCTTTCTTTCTTTCTTTCTTTCTTTCTTTCTTTCTTTCTCTTTTTCCTTCTTTCTCTTCTTTCTTTCTTTCTTCCTTCCTTTTCTTTTTCCCTCCTTTATTCTAGGTGGATAATTCCTCTTTGACAGGGGAATCTGAACCTCAAAACCGTACTCCAGAATGCACCCATGACAACCCCTTAGAAACAAGGAACATCGCCTTCTTCTCAACCATGTGCTTAGAAGGTAGGAAGCACTGGTGCTTTGGAAGGGAGACATTGGTTGTCCTCTGGCAGCATCTAGCTCTTCCCTTCTTCTTTTTCAGGAACTGCCACTGGTATTATCATTAACACTGGGGACCGCACCATCATTGGGCGCATCGCCAGCCTGGCTTCAGGAGTGGAGAATGAGAAGACGCCCATTGCTATTGAGATTGAACATTTTGTGGACATCATAGCTGGCTTGGCCATTTTCTTTGGTTTCACCTTCTTTGTTGTTGCCATGGTGATCGGCTACCCCTTCCTCAAGGCTATGGTCTTTTTCATGGCAATCGTGGTGGCTTATGTCCCTGAGGGTCTTCTAGCAACGGTCACAGTAAGTATCGCAACGTAAGTTGTTTGAGCTTTTTCTGGATACTTTCCATAACATCTTCACATGTTGCTTGGTGTGAAGGAAGTACTGTGATCACTCCCTGGCATCTCCACCAGGAAGTCCCAAAGGTGATTTTTCAAAAGGCAGTTGGACTTTGTTTGGAGGTTTATCTGTGCCCTCAGGGTCACCTGAATAGTGCAAGTAGGTGTGGAACCTTCTTGGAACTCCCGACTTTGTTGTAAATAGGACCACCCCTCCCCCAGGGGTGAAATCCAGCAGGTTCTGACAGGTTCTGGAGAACCGGTAGTGGAAATTTTGAGTAATTCAGAGAACCGGTAGCAGAATTTTTGAGTAGTTCAGAGAACCAGTAGCAGAAAGTTTGAGTAGTTCAGAGAACCAGTAGCAGAAATTTTGAGTAGTTCAGAGAACCAGTAGCAGAAATTTTGAGTAGTTCAGAGAACCGGTAGCAGAAATTTTGAGTAGTTCAGAGAACCGGTAGCAGAAATTTTGAGTAGTTCAGAGAACCAGTAGCAGAAATTTTGAGTAGTTCAGAGAACCGGTAGCAGAAATTTTGAGTAATTCAGAGAACCAGTAGCAGAAATTTTGAGTAATTCAGAGAACCAGTAGCAGAAATTTTGAATAGTTCAGAGAACCGGTAGCAGAAATTTTGAGTAATTCAGAGAACCGGTAGCAGAAATTTTGAGTAGTTCAGAGAACCGGTCGCAGAATTTTTGAGTAGTTCAGAAAACTGGCAAATGCCACCTCTGGCTGACCCCAGAGTGGGGTGGGAATGGGGGATTTTGCAGTATCCTTCCCCTGCCACACCCACCAAGCCACACCATGCCCGCCAAGCCACTCCCACAAAACTGGTAGTAAAAAAAATTGAATTTCATCACTACCCTCCCCCTCTGCTGAAGGAAGAGTGCTAATGACCAGATGACTGCAAGAAATATAAATCCTTCCATTCTCCGCCATTCCATCAGAAGTGAGAAAGCTTCTTGGGTGAGAAGCAAAACATCTTCAAGGAAAAACAAAGTCCAGTTGCCTTTTGAAAAAGCACCTTTGGGACAACCACGATCTGGAGATGACTGAGAATCTTCCCCAGGCAGCATCTCAAGTAACAAAATATCTTCCACAGTTCAAAGACTTATCACCCAACCGAACAGACAGGAATGATCTAAATTATCCTACCCAACATGGGATCCTTCAGATATTCTGCACTACTTTTCCCATAAGTCTGTGGAGGTCCTCAGTCATCCAGGTCATGGTTGTCCCAAAGGTGCTTTTTTTCAGGAGGCAACTGGACTTTCTTGTTGTTGTTTTTCTTTTAAAGACGTTTTGCTTCTCATCCAAGAAGCTTCTTCGGCTCTGACAGGATAGTGGGGAATGGAAGGATTTATATCCCTTGCAGATAGACCCTGCAAGGACACAGATAAACTTCCGAGTGCTTCAATGACCCCCTAAAAGGATGCAAATGACCAGCTGTCTACAAGGAATATAAATTCTTCCATTCCCCACTATCCTGCCAGAGCTGAAGATGAGAAGCAAAATGTCTTCAAAAGAAAAAAAACAAGAAAGTCTAGTTGCCTCCTGAAAAAAGCACCTTTGGGATTATTGTTCCCATATCTTCCAGCCGCTCAGAAGTATAAGATTGGAAGTAGGGTCAGTCTTGAACAAATGGCTTAATGCACTCAACCTAAGTTGACTTGAGTTATCCCAAGTTCCAAATATTGGACCTCACTTGTTTCGTATCCCCTCCCCTCTCCTCACCCCACCTCCCTCTCATCCTCCTTGGGTAGGTCTGTCTGTCTCTCACAGCCAAGCGACTGGCCAGGAAGAACTGCGTGGTCAAGAATCTAGAAGCTGTTGAAACGCTGGGCTCTACATCGGTCATCTGCTCGGATAAAACCGGAACCCTCACCCAGAATCGAATGACGGTCTCCCACCTTTGGTTCGACAACCAAATCCACACAGCGGACACGACAGAAGACCAGTCAGGTATTTGCAAGCCTAGAAAAAAAGCAGAGGGACAGTGGGTCACGATGGGCACCAGGTTGCCCACCCTAAGCTTGCAGCGCAGCAAACCTGCCACGTCGCTGCCCATCGCTTCTCATTCTGCTTTACAGGGCAAAGTTTTGACCAGTCTTCGGAGACCTGGCGAGCTCTGTGTAAAGTGGTGAGCCTTTGCAACCGGGCTTCTTTCAAATCGGGACAGGATGGTGTACCTGTGCCACGGGTAAGAAAACATTTGTATGGATTATTATTATTTATTTATTTAGCGTATGAAGCCGTGGTGGGCTGCTGCGTGGTCGCGCGGGTTTAGGGGAACCCTTAGCTTTGATCGCTGGCTGCAGAGGTGGTATTCAGCAGGGTCTGACCAGTTCTGGAGAACCGGTAGCGGAAATTTTGAGTAGTTCGGAGAACCGGTAAACACCACCTCTGGCTGGCCCCGCCCCATCTATTCTCTGCCTCCCGAGTCCCAGCTGATCGGGAGGGAATGGGGATTTTGCGGTAACCTTCCCCTGGAGTGGGAGGGAAAGGAGATTTCACAGTATCCTTCCCCTGCCATGCCTACCAAGTCTCGCCCACAGAACCCGTACAGTGGTGGGTTTCTGCAGTCTCGCACCTACTCGCGAGAGCCGGTTGGTGAAATTTAGAGAACCGGTGAGAGGGGGTTCCACTGGCGTACCTGGAAGTAAATCTGGCCCGCCGCTGCCAGTGACCCAACGGGAAGGGAAGGAAAGGAAAGGGAAGGAAGGAAGGAAGGAAGGAAGGAAGGAAGGAAGGAAGGAAGGAAGGAAGGAAGGAAAGAAAGAAAGAAAGAAAGAAAGAAAGAAAGAAAGAAAGAAAGAAAGAAAGAAAGAAAGAAAGAAAGAAAGAAAGAAAGAAAGAAAGAAAGAAAGAAAGAAAGAAAGAAAGAAAGAAAGAATTTATCATCACAATTGAGTCCAAAATTTTGGTTGCTAAGCAAGAGCGTTGTTAAACGAGTTTCACCACATTTTAAAAGGTGGCCACTCCCACCCTGTCACATGACTGCCAAGCCACGCCCACAAAATAGGCCACACCTACAGAGTAGGTTCTAAAAAATTTGAAACCCACCACTGAACCCGTAGTAAAAAATTTGAATCCCACCACTGGCTGGCTGAGTCCGCCCATCTGCCCTTGTGCTAATCTATCCCTTTATAGCTAACTTTCTGGCTTGTTCCCTCCGGCCTCCTTGCCAGCTGAGTTTCGTACCACCCTTGCTTTACTCACTGGAGCTGCCTGAGTGGATTACCTGCTCCTCTGAAGCTTCGTTTCACTCCCAAAGGGGTATGTGGGAGCAAAGCTAGTGTGCATGCGTGCACACTCATAACCAGCAAACCACTTGTGAATGTAAGTGCAGCCCACCACTGGCATAATGAGAACATGACAAAAGAGTAATCACACACAGGTGGTCCACAGGGTACAACAGTTCATTTAACATCCGTTCCAAGTTACAATGATACTGAAAATGTGACTTGCCACCATTTTTCCCCCTTAGAAGACTGTTGTGGTTATGTGATCAAAATTCAGCGGCTTGGCCACTGACTCGTATTTATGACGGTTGCAGTGTCCCAGGGGTCATGTGATCTCCTTTTGCAAATGTCTGACAAGCGAAGTCGATAGGGAAGGCTTTAACCCCATTTTCGGAAACTTGGCACTTTAAGACATGTGGACTTCAGCTCCCAGAATTCCCCAACCAGCATGTCTTAAAGTGGCCAAATTTGAGAAACACTGCCCAACATGGCATAATGGCTAGAGGTTTTGCCCACAATAGGCATTCAGTTGCAACTCCTCGCATCCTCAGCCAAACCTGTTAAGGTCAGAAGATGAGGCTTATCATGAAACACACCTGAAAAGCAGTGAGGTTGGATCACCTGTTCAACTCAAACCCAAGTGGGGGGCAATCAACAACCTAGAAAAGTTGCTTCTGCGCCAGCTATCCAATCTCATTTTAACTATCTTGCCTTCTGAGGAATGTTGGGAGTTGAAGTCCCCTCATCTTAAAGCAGCCCAAGTTGATAAATATTGATCCAGTAAAAATGCAAATTCAGCCAGCACGTCAACGGTGCTGATCCTTTTTCTCTGTGTCTCCCCCTTTTCAATCCCAGCGTATTGTGATTGGAGATGCCTCAGAGACAGCCCTACTGAAGTTCTCTGAAATCACCCTCGGCAACGTCATGGAGTACCGAGAGCGCTACCAAAAAGTCTGTGAGGTTCCCTTCAATTCCACCAACAAATTCCAGGTTAGCAGCTGACTTTCTGTCCCCTGGTTTCCAAGAAGTTCAGCACGGGCCACCAAAAGGAACTCTGATTCGAATAGTACTGAATTAATCTGGCATTTAAATTCAGACTCGGTTCCCTCCTATTTATAGTTCCTTCCCAAAAGTCAAGAAACTAGAAAGTTGCACAATGGGTATGGACAAATCTCATGGATTCTATGGTCTTCCCTTACTTTCAGCTGTCTGTCCATGAGCTTGACGATCCCAGAGATCAGCGCCATTTGATGGTGATGAAAGGTGCTCCAGAGAGGATCCTGGAACGCTGCTCCACCATTATGATTAAGGGCCAGGAGTTGGCCCTTGACGAGCAATGGAGGGAAGCGTTCCAAACAGCTTATATGGACCTTGGTGGACTGGGCGAGCGTGTGCTGGGTAAGAAATAATAGTATCAATGACTGACATTTTCATTAAGTAATTTTTTTAAAATAAAAATCTCTACAACTCCCAACTGGTAGGCTAGTTTGATCTTTGAGAAGAACCTCAACAAAAGGCCCTCTTTCTGGATCTTCTCCTTCACTGACCTGTTGAGCCCTTCCAGGTATCAATTGTGCTCTCGTGAGCAGCATGGAGCCACCACTGAACCTCTCCAACAATTTCTCAGAGGTATTTTACATGAGGAACATTCAGGAAAATTTAAATAATGTCTGCAAGCTTCTTGAACTTCATCCTGTGTATGGCAACTACCAAACTATCTGCCAACACCCTCAACAATGTCAACTACTTGGGATTGTGAGAAACCTGAAATATCAAGTGAAGCACCAAATGCCCAGTTTGAGGACTGTGGGCTAAGTGAAGATGGAGCTGTATTAATATTTGAATAAGTAGCTTGATTTATGGGCTTGTGAAGTAGGTCTAGCAATGCCTCTCTCTCATCCACAGGTTTCTGTCACCTCTACCTTCCCCAGAATGAGTTCCCCCGTGGCTACCACTTTGACAGTGATGAAACAAACTTCCCCACTAGTGGGCTATGCTTTGCAGGCCTTATCTCTATGATTGATCCACCTAGAGCCACCGTGCCCGATGCCGTCATGAAATGCCGTACTGCAGGTATCCGGGTAAGTTCATTAGATGTCCTGATGACATCAAAGGTTGGGAAAATATTCATAGTACTGCTATGAAAGCCAGACGTCGACACACTGAAATCTTACAAGATTCTAGAATGGTTCTTTCCTAAGCTGAAGCTTCTAGATAGGTCATCAGCATCAGCTCCCCTATTTGGGTTAGTGTGACAAATAAGTTGAGAAACAACTATTGCAAAGGCTTAATAGCACTAAGTGTGAGAGGGATCTTGGAGTCTTAGTGGACAACCAATTAAATATCAGCTAGCAGTGTACAGTGGCAGTCAAAAAAGCCAACACAATCCTAAATTGTATTAACAGAGGGATACAATCAAGATCAAGGGAGGTACTAATACTAATAAAGCCTTAGTAAGACCACACCTAGAATACAGCATCCACTTTTGGTCACCACACTATAAAAAAGATGTTGAGACTCTAGAAAGAGTGCCGAGAAGAGCAACCAGGATGATTAGGGGACTGGAGGCTAAAACATAGGATGAATGGTTGCAGGAACTGGGCATGGCTAGTCTAGTGAAGAGAAGGACCAGGGGAGACATGATAACAGCGTTCCAATATTTGAGGGACTGCCACAGAGAGGAAGCGCTCAACCTATTTTCCAAAGCACTTGAAGGCCAGACAAGGATTAATGGATGGAAACTGAACAAGAAGAGATTCAACCTGGGAACAAGGATAAATTTTCTGAAATGAACCAATGGAATAGATGTTGCCTTCGGAAGTTGTGGGAGCTTCATCACTGGAAGCTTTCAAGAAGAGACTGGACTGCCATCTGTCAGAAATGGTGTAGGGTCTCCTGCTTGGGCTAGAAGACCTACAAGGTCCCTTCCGACTCGGTTAATTTCTGTTAAAAATCCCCACCCTCTCCTATTTTTTCCCCCAGGTGATCATGGTAACAGGAGACCATCCAATCACTGCCAAAGCCATCGCTGCCAGTGTTGGCATCATCTCAGAGGGCAGCGAAACTGTTGAAGATATCGCCGCTCGCCTCCGCATCCCCGTGGAGCAGGTTAACAAGCGGTGAGCACCTTAATACCCAGGCATGTTAAACAGCTACTTTGAGTGACAGCGGCACCGGACAAGGAAGATATTCTATGCAAGGGAGGAAGTCATATGGCATTGCTGGGATGCTATTGGGAAGTTTCCTAATCTTGAAGAAAGTTTCTCTCTTGTTTCTAGGGATGCCCGGGCATGTGTGATCAATGGAGGTCAATTGAAAGATTTGGAAAGTGAAGAGCTGGTTGAGATCCTCAAGATGCATCCAGAGATGGTCTTTGCTCGCACTTCTCCACAGCAGAAGCTCATCATTGTAGAAAGCTGTCAGAAACTGGTAAGAGCCAAACTTCTTATTAAAAAAAGTAGATATAGTTGACACCTATTGTTTTTTTACTTTCCCAGCTATTGAAATCAGAACATTTACAGAACCAGTGTCATCCTTTATACAAAATATCAAACATTGATAATTCTCCTCTTAGATTTTGCCTTTTTTGCTTATGGTTTTAATACGTATAAAAACTGGCCAATGACCCTCATAAAGATAATTGATTTGTGTAACCCCATGAATCACGATTGCTTTATAATTTGATTTCAACTTCCCAGATGGGTTTTGATGAATCCAGTAAACAAATTAAGCATGCTACAAGGACACGGTCCATAATTAAGTAATTGCCTGCATCCTTCCCTTCCTCCAAAGATAATACAAGGCACGGTTGCCATTTTTTTCCATCTTCATAATTCCTTTGTGAAATACATTCGGCAGAACGGACAAGAGTTCTTAATTGTTTTACTGTGGGATATATAGAAATGCCTAAAGCACCCAGCCTCTGCTCCCTTTGGCTGGACCACTTCTGATATTAGAAAGCTTCTAATCACTGTATTTTTCCATCTGTAAAATGGGCCCATGCTACACACACACACTTTTCTTACCCAAAATTCAGAAATAAGTATAATCTTTATTGCCATTGTAGTTGTTTAAAATGAAATTGTAATATTTTAAACATTAAATACCCTGTTTGGCTTTTGAGCACATGCGCTAAAATAAGCCCTCCCCCCCCAAAATAAGCCCTCTCCTAAAATATTTAAACACATGCACAGCCGGTCCCTGCCATTTCCCGGGGAAGGGAATATGCCCCATGCACTCCACATGCACCTGCCATTCACGCACATGGAATATTAAAAAAGAATGTGTTACCCATGACATATCTTTGCTCTGAATCCCGTTCTTGGAACCCGAGTCTCACACTTCTCGCTCTTGTCCACAGGGTGCAATTGTGGCCGTTACAGGAGACGGGGTGAACGACTCCCCGGCGCTGAAGAAAGCCGATATCGGCGTCGCGATGGGCATTGCTGGATCCGATGCAGCCAAGAATGCTGCTGATATGATCTTGTTGGATGACAACTTTGCCTCTATTGTCACCGGCGTTGAGCAGGGTCAGTTCCTGGAAGGATCCCTTCCTAGGGAGATTCTGAGATTCTGAGATTGTCCTCACATCTCTAGAACAATAGCAATAGGGTTTAGATCCATATACCGCTTCACAATGCTTTACAGCCCTCTCTAAGTGGTTTACAGAGTCAGCCCCCCCCCCAACAATCTGGGTCCTTATTTTATTGCAGAGGTGTCAAACCCAAGGCTTGTGGGCCAGATCCAGCCCACAGGATGCTTACATCAGGCCCACGAGCCACCATGGAAACAGCAGACTGCCCCATGGTGCCTCTGTCAGTGAAAATGGTGCTTGGGAGGACCACATTCGGCCCTCCCAGGCTCCGTTTTCAGCCATGACTGCCTCCTGCAGCCCTCTGCCAGTAAAAACAGCTTGAGGAGGCCCCACGCGGCCCCTGAGTTCTGTTTTTGCTGGTGGAGGTCTGCAGGAAGCCATCATGGCCGAAAAGGGAGTGCAAGAGCCTGTTTTCACTGGTGGAGCACTCAGGCCACCACAGGCACCCCTGAGTGAGGTCAAGCTGGCCCTGCCCACCTCAATCCCCAAGGTCAAACGCAACCCCGATGCAGCCCTCAATGAAATCGAGTTTGTTTTACCTGTGTTAACGACTTCAGAAGGATGGAAGGCTGAATCCACCTTGAGATTCGAACTGCCAAATTGCAGGCAGCCGGCAGGCAGCAGAAGTAGCCTGCAGTACTGAACTCTAACCACTGTGCCACCGTGGCTCTTACAGCACGTCGAAAGAAGCCATTCGTAGTCTCCATTTTTCCTCTTTGTTTCCCTTCCAGGACGTCTTATTTTTGACAACCTCAAGAAATCCATCGCTTACACCTTGACCAAGAACATCCCAGAGCTGACCCCCTACTTGATCTACATCACTGTCAGTGTCCCTCTTCCCCTTGGCTGCATCACCATCCTCTTCATCGAGTTGTGCACAGATATTGTGAGTCCTCAAGGACCAAACTAAAGTTTGCAGGAAGCAGTTTAGCGTTGGTCCCCATTTTGCAGATGTATAAGTCACTTCTTTTGAAACAAACCTCACCTTGGCTTAGCCTGACGTGTTAACCCAGCTTGTTTAAGGCAGTATCATTGTTGCATTCACACAACATGCAAAACCCGCTAAGCCAGTGGCTGTATTTATGAATTAATAAGGTGGGTTTCTTGTTTTTCAATAATTTTAATTGTGAGGTAGCTAACCAGGCTAGGCCAAGTTAGCCTAATTGGTTAGGTCAAGGTAAACCCAAGTGATACAAATAAATTCAATTATCAGGTTAAGTGTGTTGTATGAATCCAACTTTACAGGTCTAAAGTCCAACTCTTGCTCCAAAAGGTTTTCATCCACCACACCAAAAGTCCCAAAAATTTCACACTCCATCATAGCAAGTCTGGGGTGAAATTAAAGTGTGCCAGATGCTTATTTTAGATATTCTGTTCTTCCCCCATAGTTCCCTTCAGTTTCGCTGGCCTATGAAAGGGCTGAGAGCGACATCATGCATCTGAAGCCCCGCAATCCACGACAGGACCGCCTGGTCAATGAAGCACTAGCTGTCTACTCCTATTTCCAGATTGGTATGTATGCAGGCAAGAAGGTGCCACGTAGTGCTTAGAGCAGGGGTGGGCAACCTTTGCAACTTTAAGTCTGAAGGACTTCATCTCCTAGACTTCTCCAGCCAGCTTTGCTGGCTGGAGAATTCTGGGAGCTGAAGTCCTTCAGACTTAAAGTTGCAAAGTTTGCCCACCCCTGGCTTAGAGCTAGCAAATGAATGAGAATGCACTTGCTGGAGAGCAATGTGCTTTTAATTCAACTTTAAAATAAGCATCCAAAGTTGTGTTGTTGTTGTTTGATAGCTCACTAAAATAGGTTTTGGTTAGCCTTATCCAACAGAAGCAAAGCCACGCAAGACATATCAGGAGGAAACTGCATCTCCTACACCAGTAGGGAATTCTAGGTACTGGGGTGCCAAAATTGCTGGAGAATGCTGGGTTAGGAAAGGCTGACCTAGCCTTGAATGGCATCAGGGTTAGGCTTTGATCTACAGTTCTCAATATATTTTATTTACCTTTAAGGAACGTGAGATTTCTGCCCTCTTTAAAAAAAAGAATCTTTTTAAATGCTGAGTACCACCATTCACTGGATCACTTCAATGGATCTATTCTAAAACAAAAATAGTTGAGAGGACAGAGAAGTCAAGAAATTGTTATTGTAAATATTCCGCCATGCCAAGAAGCTAGGACCATCCTTAGGAGCTGGAAGAGATAGCAAGGTGCAACCTCCTTGCTTTGGCTCACTTGGTGAAAGTGCTTGCAATATTGTCAAAACGGGCTCACCCAAATACCGAAACCCCCTGGCTTAAAAGTCTGGTGCCAAGATGCAGCAGGACCAGAAATTCAACACAACCTGTGCTGTTTTATCCTGCAGGAGCTATCCAGTCATGTGCTGGCTTTGTTGATTACTTCACCGCCATGGCCCAAGAGGGCTGGTTCCCACTGAAGTGCGTAGGGCTTCGAGCCGCCTGGGAGAATGACCATATCCAGGACGTTCAAGACAGCTATGGCCAAGAGTGGGTGAGTAGAGATGGGAAAGACCAATCTGACTCCCAACCTGATGTTCCAACTGTTGCAACGCGAGACTGTTTAAGGCCATATTTACCCAATCTGGCAACCTGGAGTGTTCTTGATCAGGGGTCTCCAACCTTGGCAACTTTAAGACTTGTGGACTTCAATTCCCAGGAATTCTGGGAGTTGGAAGTCAACAAGTCTTAAAGTTATCAAGGTTGGAGATCCCTGTTCTTGATAATTCCTTGATTAGATGGTTTACTTTTAGCTTGTTTGCATGGATTGGTAGAACACTCCCGCTATCACTGACAGGGCAAGCCACTAGTATATAGAGAACAAATCCCACTCCCTTCTAACATTGATGATGTTACCTAGTTAGGTATTAAAATGTCTGCAACAAAACAATCAAACTCAAGAGAGCCCTAAGGACGCCACCATTCAACCCTGAGCTACAAATATTCTTTTCTATGAGTAAACCAGTAAACCAGGGACTGGTTTGGACCAAACTCAGCAGTACTTTTTCGTGCAGCTGGTAAAAATAGGATTGCCAACATGATGGCCAGCGTCCAATAACGGATATGGCACAAGAAGAAGACTGAGTAAATACTCTGTATTGTCTTAGAACCTCAAAAATATTTAAGCAGTTCTCAGGGTTGTTTGATGGCTGGTGGTCATCTATTGAATTTGCCTTCATACCACCACCGTTTCTTTCTCTGCCCAGACATTTGGACAACGTCTTTACCAAGAGTACACCTGCTATACCGTCTTCTTCATCAGCATTGAGATGTGCCAGATTGCAGATGTGCTTATCCGCAAGACACGGCGACTTTCTGTCTTCCAGCAAGGATTATTCAGGTAGTTCAGTTCCAAGTCAGATCTTCCTAGCTAGGAACGTGGGTTTTCAAGTCTATGTCTTTTATGTTGCGATACTATACATCAAAACAAAGGGATAGTAGCCAATGGCTGCTTTGAGATGTTGACAGCTATATGACCAGTGAACAAAATATTAATATGAAGGAACCTTCAGGATTGTCCAACAATACAGTGGTGACTTTGAGCTATCCAAAGAAAAGTTGAATTAGGCTGTTACCTTGAACCCACTTGGCTCACTGAAGAACTGGTACTCATATTGGAAAAGTGCTATTTATAATGTAATGGGAAGAATTACAGATATTCTACATCTTACTAGAAATAATTTTTTCCAATAGGCAAATGGCACAAAATTTATACTTTGCTGATAGATGCTACAGCTGGAATCTTTCTTAACTTTTCCAACCCAACAAATTCAACCTGTGATTCGATCTCCTGATCTCATACTTAGTTTTCGAATTTGTGTTGGTTGGGGAGTGTTTTCCTGACCAAATGGTGTCACCGTGTTTCCCTGAAAATAAGACAGGGTCTTATTTTCTTTTGACGCCTGAAATAAGCACTTGGCCTTATTTTCAGGGGGGTCTTATTATTTTTGAGGTGCAGGAGGCAGCGAACGTAGTCACCTCATGGCTGCTGCTGTGTTGCAATATTTTTGGAGGGCTTATTTTAGCACATGCATTCAAAAATCCAATTGGGCTTATTATCTGGGGAGGGTTTATTTTCAGGAAGCAGGGTAGTGGTGGACAAATCTGAATCAAGCATGAGTTCAGGGAATAAGCTCCTTTCCCAGAAAAAAATTGATAAAGCGTTTTCCAACCCCAATCCAAGATCAAATTTGAGTTCTCCCTAAACTTGACCATTTTGGGAATTCCACAACAGAATAGGAGTATTTGCCTTCTTACCCTGGAATTGGCTTCTTTCCACTGAGCGATCCAGTTCTGCCAATGATCAGCTGACCATCACCCAATTCTGGTCTATTCAAAGCAGAAATCAAGAACAGATACACACCTTCCATCCAGTCCTACCCATCTCTTTCTCTTTCAGGAATAAGGTTTTGGTGATTGCTATTGTGTTCCAGATCTGCGTGGGCTGCTTCCTCTGTTATTGCCCTGGGATGCCCAATATCTTCAATTTTATGCCCATACGGTAAGAACCTGTACCCATTGGTATTCTAACGTGACAAAACCACCTCTCAAACGTTCTCATGAAGACATGCTACAGAGCAGAGCTTCCGTAGCTGAAGGTTGATTAGAATTTGGATCCCCCCATTTCTGGTCCAACGCCTATACCGCTGTACCTCATTGGCTCTCTTTAGGTTTTATTTATTAATTTATATATATATAAAATTCAGGGTTTAAAAGCTAGTTATTTTGCCTCTCCTTCACAAACCATTTCTTGTTTTTTAGGAAACCCCATCTCACATCTTAGAAATCTTTACTCAACCTGCTGTAATATGTATTTTCCTCTAGCTACACTTCCATTGCTTATTCTCCTATCCCATCAAACATTTAGATATTAAATTCAGCAAAGCAAGAGTAGCTCATTTACACATCGCTTTCAACAACTTAAATACAGACACAGGGAAAGACAATGAGGAGTTAAAAGAGCTAGAAGGCTGCAGCTTAATCCTCCTGATGCAATTCTTCCCTTTGGCCAAGTGGGAGAAAGCAAATCCCCTCGGAAGAGGAAAGGAACTTCCTGCAGCTCAGCTCAGCTCAGCACCAAGGACAGCGGCCACTACAGCCCTACATTACAACTGTCCCCTTTTTCCTGGGACCCAGCAGGAGAAAGCACAGATCACAAACTGAAAAACAAAGCTTTGGGGCCGTATTTGTGCTGCAGAACGATGTTCAGTTCCTGTCTCCTTCAAGGCACTTCACTCAAAGTCGATTCAGCTCAGTGGCTAACTTTTGAAGCTGTTAAGCTTAACTTTGTCCATTCTTTTGTCCATCCCGTCCCGTCCCGTCCAGGTTCCAGTGGTGGTTAGTGCCTCTACCCTTTGGTCTTCTCATCTTCGTGTATGATGAAATCCGAAAATTGGGAGTCCGGAGACACCCTGGAAGTAAGTTACAAGAATGGGTAAGGAGAGGAGGGAGGCACAAGTTGACATGAAGTCCATAGAAGGCTTGATTCAGACATCTTCTACTGCAATTCCCAATTCTGGATCGTTCAGAAATAGAGCTGTACTACTAAGGGTACACCTCTTTGTTTTTCCATCATCTGACAAACTGCTGTGGGCATCAATGATGCCCCCGTCACCCTCGACCTGATCCCCATGTTGCTTCTTTCTTCCAGGTTGGTGGGACAAAGAACTTTACTACTAAAGTTGAAACTCTGGGCACAAAAAACGTCCCCACTGGCATGGTTTGTGCTGCCTGGGCTGCTCCCTGTGGGTGCAAAGTACTACAGTAAGAAGGAACCTGGGATTTGCTTTCTTCATTAGCTACACCTTCAACCGAGCTTGCTGAAATTCTTACCCTTCCTATGATGACCTTCCATATGCCACATGTCCCCCCTCCAGCTACTCTGGGACTAGAATCTGCCCATCATCAAGAAAAATATTTGGGGAAGCTGATATGCTAGGGGAAATGGACAGTCCTTGAGATGGCAACCAAATATAAACATTGGTAGAGATATAAAGTTTATATATAGATAGATAGAGAGGGAGAGGGAGAGAGGGAGAGGGAGAGGGAGAGGGAGAGAGAGAGAGAGAGAGAGAGTTTACACACACACACACACACTTCAAACCCCAAAGCCTTCAAACAAGGCATTATGACTTCAAGGAAGAATAATCTGAGCAGGTTGAGTAAGTGGTTGGCCTCAGTTTGTCCTCTCCATAGGAAAAGCATTTTTTTTAAATAAATAAAAAAACCCACCATATACAGGTATAAGATATGCAATGGCACATTAGCATCACTTTCAACTTCTGCACGATTTGGACTTTTGGTCTCCTTGGATTAGTCGTTCCCAAAGCATAAAGCTTACAACGGAAGAACTTTCTCACAGTGCATGAAAGGAAAGCAAGAGAAATTCATACAGAGGCAAGCAGTCTACGTTCAAGATAACCAGATGATGAAGCTCCATTTTCCATTCCTTCAAATTCTGATTAACCAATAGCCCAAAGGACTGCAATAAGAAAAGTAAATAAACGATATATGCCTCGTGATTTGTGGCATCAGGCAAACATGACTTACATGCTTGCACCACACTTTATGATGCAAGTCAATAATTTTGTGGTTTGCGTAATGGTGTTATTTTGAAATCATTCGTCAAGTTATCAAATGGGCAGATCAGACACCACCACAAGCCACCTCCTGTACTTGTGAGATGCCTCCCTTCCTCCCTGGCTACCACCCTATGAATAAAGAGAATGATCCTTCCATCTTTCTCCAGTCAATTCGCTCACCCATGTGGAGGTAACTATAAGATTGAATTAAAGGGAAGGATAGGTGTGCCCACGAAATCTCACTTAATGGTTTTTAAGAACCCTGATCTTGCCCGGCTATTTATTTATTTAAAAAAAAAGGGGGGGGGGGGGGTTCCAGACCAAATGTAATTTCTAATGTTGGCTTTTCCCCTACCAGAGGGAGCCCCCTGGTGGAGTACTGTGAAACTATTACCATGGCAACTCCACTGCGCTGCACAGTAGAAGCCATTTTATGGCAGTACAGTAGAAGTCATTTAAAGGCACAACAGGCTGCAACTTAACACACACACACCAAGGGGTGTTAGGGGTGTCTTACCCCACAGTATTTTTCTCCGGAGAGTAAGTCATCTGTGTACCAAGTTTAGTTGAAATTGCTCGAGGCTTTCCAGAGATATGTTGGAACATGCATATACACGCACAGCCATTTTTATACATATAGATTATTACCTTAAAAAGTTAAGTATTACATATGCCCTGGGACAAAAATGAATCTTTCCGCTTCTGTTGCTTTAGGCGCATGGAGGACAATTAGATATATATGCACATGGACTAGAGAGGTTTCCAAAGAGCGTTACCATAAAGCTCCCTAAATCTAGCCAGTTACTGTTCACATTCCCTGAACAAAACAAAAATGGTTTGCAGAGGGAAGGAGAACTCTCTTGTTGAGAAGATCATGCAGAGAAGATTAGGAGTATCCAAATAACCCTGTGTTTTTCATTACCACTTGGAACTACATCACCGCATCCTCCATCATGAGCATCCATGCCATATGCAAGGAAAATATCCCCATGACAGGCCAAACCATAAAAAGCCTTTAATTTTAATTTTGCCATTTTATCCCCAGCTACATATAGCTTTGCCTGCAAACCCTTATATACACCAAAGCCTAAATAACCTCAGCTTCAAACATAATTCAAGTGTTACTAAAATTCACTGTGCCTTTACCTTAGAGCATCTCCAAAGCTCTGTCCAGTTTTAAGTTAGATAATAGAGCAACAGTTTCTAGGAGTGAAGAGTGCCAGGTACATCACGATGCAAATGATGGAGCCTGTAACACGACTGATGTACTTGCTTCCAATGTTATAATAAGAAGTGTTACCTTGTGTATGATGAACTTATGACGTGTTGTCATTTTTATGCCATTGTGGCTGGTTATGGAGGTAGACGCAATAGAACTAAGGTTGAATAGGATAGGAATATGAAATCGTTCTGTATGGGTCTTGTTGGCTTAGTGGGTTGCATAAACACCATTGTAGTGTAGGAAACAGGTGTAGAGAACAGCCAAATGAATTCAAACTGTGCAAAGTATAAATAATACTTTTTTTAAATTAGCATCATTCTTGGAATTGCCACAGTGGAACCGATCTCCCCGCAGGAAGGCAGCGCAAAGGCCTGCATGCCTTCCCAAACAGAATCCATAGTTGAGCTATCTTAGGATGTACAAAGACACGGTCTCTGAAGTTGGAGTTAACAATGGGTGGAGCTTCAGTTACTGTGTACCAGGGTGACAAAGAGAGCCAAGGAGCTGAAGGAAAGGAGGCCAGTGATCACTGCTTTCACCAGAAGTGCAGTCCAGCTACCCAGGAGGAAGACGTGCACGAACGATCTAGAAAAGCAGAGAGAAGTAGTTGAAGCCTGGGATTTTAAAGCTCGTGAAAAAAAATCCCACTTTTGCATCAATATCCCAAGCTTGATTTGCACATCGCGATGAACCAAGATGCCACAAATCACATACATGATCAGCTACTAACTCTCCTTTATATTTAAAAAAAACACTGACTTTCTAATATAAAGACCCAACAAGCTGACACGATGGCGTTCGGTGTTGGGTGAATACAACCAAATGTAGCCAAGAGAGGGGCGTCCACTGGGTGGGAGAGGATTTAAAAAAAAGCCAAGATGGTGGCTTTAATCACAGCTCCGCCCCCTTCTTACTTTTTGACCTAGCACAAATACTGAGATGGGAAAGTTCTCCAAGCATTGGAGCAAAGAGAAGTCTTGATTCTTTGAGAAGAGGGATTTTTAAAGGAGCCATGGTGAGGATGTGGGAGGCCCAGCTTCAATTTCTCACTCATACAAAAAGGTTACTCAGTTCTGTGGGCGGGGAAAGGATTCTTGCGCAGAAAATAAAAGAACAGGGAGACAAGGATTTGAACCAAGGATCTGGAGGTTCCCAAGGTTTTCCCACCCCCATCCCACCCCGGTAACCTCCCTTGGCCACCTTAATTGTACCAAATACACTCACTCCATAAAGAAGGCTTTGTAGATACTGACACCTAGGAGGAAAGTAAGAGGCAATCGGTAATGCTTGGGTAAATCATAGCGGGTGAACATCCACACCAGGGCAGCGGTGGCGATGTAATGAACCTGAAAGGGCACAAAACGAGGGATAAGGAAAGATTCCCAAACGCTTTCCAAAACCTACAGTATTTTCCGGAGTATAAGATGCACCTTTTCCCCCCAAAAAAGAGGGTGAAAATCTGAGGGCATCTTATACACTGAATACAGCATTTTTGGCCTCCTAAAACCCGGCCCCCTTTTGCAAAAATGAACGTGCAAAGGGTTTGGGATGCCTGCAAAGTGCTCCTGGGGGCTGGGGAGGGCAAACACAAGCAAAAATCTGATTGGCTTTTGCTCATTTCTGTCCCGTCCGTCCCCCACCCCCAGCAGCATTCTACAAGCTTCCCAAAGCCTATGTAAGCCCTGTTTTTTGCACAAACGGGTCATTTTTGCTCATTTTAGCATCCACCCACCCACCCCAGCCCTGAGAAGCACTTTGCAGGACTCTCAAACCTTCTGCAAGCCCCGTTGTTCACAAAAAATGTGGCGTGCAGAGGGTTTGGGAGGCCTGCAGAGTGAAAAAACCTTTTTTTAATTTATCTCTTCAAAACCTTGGTGCATGTTATACTCTTTATAGTCCGAAAAATACAATAACTGCCAAGCAGACCATCTGACATTCATATGTCAACTGGGATTTATAAGACACTGCAGTATAAAACTGAAATATGTTTCTTCCAAAGCTAGCTAGCTAACCAGCTCTGCCCTTGTTCAATTGTGTTCTTTACAAAGTCCTTAACTTCAGGCTCCTCCTTGGTGCTTTGCTGACCCCTAAAATTCACTCAGTTTCCATTTTAGCTCTTGGGGGGTGGGGAACCCAATTCCTTACACCAGTGTTTCTCAGCATTAGAAACTTGAAGATGTGTGGAATTCAACTCCCAAATTGGTTGGCTGGGGAATTCTGGGAACTGAAGTCCACACATCTTCAAATGGCCACAGGTGAGAAACAGGGCCTTAAGAGTTTTTCCTCCATCAAAGAAACCGTTGGGGGAATTCTTTGCTGGAGTTGTGTTTGATTACAGAAAGTTACACATTCACAGAACGATCTCTTACTTCCCAGCTCTGTTTAGAAGCCACACAGATGGAGTCTTTTAATTTGAATAATATATATACTCATGATATATATTTTTAAAATTAAATCTCAGTAAATGCATCCTGTCTGTGAAATATTATTTTCTTTCATTCTTTCACATGCAAAGATCCATAAACGTAATGGACGGATTGATATTTTTAACTGGACTGCCAATCCAAATGTATATAGCAAGGAGGCAAGTCTACATACATTACCAAAAAAACCACCTCTCTCAGTAATCTAATCCTGTCATATGAAGTATTATTTTAGAGCTCAACTGAAAACAGAGAGAAAATTAATACTTACCAGGCTGATGTTGGAATCAATGCTCATCTGAATGTATTTCCAATCAAACTCGATGCCACGAGCTCCCACCCACAATGGGATGCATCTGTTGGAAGCACGAAGGCAATTAGGATGGGAAACCTCATAAAGACAGAGACACAAAACTTTGCACAGCAGCCTTGCAGGCTGCATTTGTTGAACCAGCATCAAAAATGTGGGCAAGGAAATGCCCATCTGGTTTCTCCCATCCCTCTTCTGAGCAGTGATAAACCCAACTCACCGAGACATAATGAGCTCCGCCGTGGCCCAGCCCAGTGCAGCGACCATGATCTTATATTCTCCTTTTCCCGCGTTCCGGGACATCACCAGGTGGAGACCTACCAAGTCAGCCAGGTCTACGGTAGCTTTCATGAACTCCTGAAGTACAAGACAAAGCTCAGAAGCAAGCAAGCAAACTCCGTGTTTCAACCCCAAAGGTTCACACAAACACACTCACACACACACACACACACACACAAACCACAAACCCAACAAAGTAAGAGCATTCGGGTAGGTCCATGAACAGGATCTACTGGCAGTAGCAGCCAGTATTCATTCTTAGGCTCCAACAACTATTATTTGCTAATGGAAGTGAGATTACTGTGCTACAGATTTGCAAAATATAACTCACTTGCCCCTGTCCAAGGAATGTATTCGAACCCCAAATGACTCTACACTCAAAAGGTATTTCTCTCCGCAAGATGGTCTTACTAAGGAAAGTAAATACTTATGTAATAAAACTTTCTGTCGCCTTGAGCATTTTACATAGCAAAGAGGATGCTAACCTTTTCAAGCATAGGTTCCCCGCCCCCAAAGGAAAATAGAAATTTCAGTTTCAAAAAAGTCTCCAGCCCCCACAGGATCGCCAAACTCACAAAATTTACAGTGGACAATGACAAAGTGCAAACAAAAGATCCACCAGGGGGGGGGAAATCACTGTCCTTTAGATTTTTGTTTTGTAAATACATCTCTTGAGCACCTGGCAGTACGCAAAATGCCAACTTTTAAGACTCTTCCTTGCTTGTCAACAACCACACTTACTCCAACAAAATCATACGCTCCTGCACCACCTTCCCAGGTAGGAAAGAATGTAGCTAAAAACAGCATCTGTAAAAGACAGAAACAGAATAGTCCATTGCAACATTTTGCCATTACAGGTCTCACATTTTTGCACCCAGATTCGCATTCAGCCCTTCAGCAAAAAAGTGTTAACCCATTACCTTGCATAGCTGGACAAAGAGGTAGGTGGCTCCTGCTTGCACACATCGCCAGAAGGCATTATATTCTGACCTGCATGAGTGAAACAGCATAATCGTACCCTGGATAAAATCTTTATTTTTGCACAGCATTACACTGGAGATTACACCATACATGGATCACCAATAAATGAATCAAATTGTTGCTGCACCATCCTAAAAAACACCACAGGGCTCTCAGGGGCTACAACCTGGTGTAAACTTCCAAAGCACCATTTAAAGCAGTGTTTTCTCAACCTTGGCAGCTTTTATAAATCTGCATGCATTCCTGCCCAGCCACACTCAGATTATCTTCCAAGCCAGGAATCCAGCTCAGGGTTTGCAGCCCCCTCCTTGGAAAGAGGAGAGCCCACTTCTTTTTTTCTCACCTGCCAGGCAACTACTGCACTTTAGGGAGCAGTCGGGGGCAATGGCAGCGGAGTCTGTGTGTCTGGGCAAAGCTAGCTTAGCTCTTGGCACAGCACAGATGAGCTTCTGGCTGTGGAACAGCAACTCGGCTTTCGTGAGAGGTGGTTAATTTAATGGTAGGATGGATTAAAATGATTTTTTTTAAAAAAAATAGCTGTAAAGGCTTCCTGCTGCATTGAACAGCAGTTACTGCAGAATTAAGGCGATGTTTCTCAACTTTATAAATCCATGTACTTCAACTCCCAGAATTCTCCAAACAGCCATGTAAAAAGTAAAAAATAAAAAATTGCTACATTAGACCACTAGGTGTTAAATTCCGCCAGAAAAATGCCATAAAGGGTGTTAGGAGTATAATCCTAATGTTGGATAGGCAATATATATAAGCCATGACGACAAATGGTCTTTGTTACTTTAAATGTTTAAATATAATTAGCAGCTGTAACTAACTCAGCAATAAGAGGAAGCCAGGAGAGTCTCTCTCTCTGCTGGCTGTGACTGACTGATTGACTGACTGACTGACAAGGAAGAATCGTGGATTGCAACTGTAAGCAATTGTTGGTGAGTTAAGGACTGCATTTGATTCAATATCTACTATCACTGCTTGTGAAGCAGTAGTTTAGTTTTACATCACAAGTAAAGCTACTTGTTTTTACTATTAGTGTCTGAGACTTTATCCATGTGTCTACTAGCAACATTTCTCTGCACATTCTGCTGCACAACTTCCGTCTCCTACAGAGCAGCCCCTGATATTGTAAGCAGCCACAAATTCTCACTTGCAGTCACTATCAGCACATAATATGCACACCCACCCCTCTTCCAAGTAAGAAAGTCACTCACAGGCCGCTGCATTTATAGGTGATAAAATAGGGGAAATAGGCCAGGGCAAAACAATTCCCAAAGTGGAAAAGAGTCATCTTGGCACACAGGTGGAGCAGGCGGGGTGGCTTTTGCCACTTAGTACTGTGGTGATGCTCCTACAGAGAGACAGAGGAAGAAAAAATAAATCAATAAATCAATAAATACTAATACGGGGGGGGGGGGGTCCCTCGGCATACGACAATTGAGCTCAACATTTCTGTTGTTAAGTGAGACATTTGTTAAGCGAGCTTTGCTCCATTTTACAAGCTTTCTTGTAACTGAAGCTGTTAAGTGAATCCTAGCAGTGGATAAATTAGCAACCCAGTTGTTAAGTGAATCTGGCTTCCCCGTTGACTTTGCCCGTCAGAAGGTGGTAAAAGGGGATCGCGTGGCCTTAGGACACAGCAACGGTCCTAAACATGAATCCGTTGCCAAGCTTCCGAATTTTAATCCTGGCAATACTGCAAAAGCCACAACTCTGTGTGTGTGTAAGGGGGGGGGGGGGGGGGTCCTAAGTAACGTTTTTTTCCCCAGGGCCATTGTAACTTTGGTCACTAAGTGAACTGCTGTTAAGTCGAGGACTACCTGGATACCCAGAGACTCCATGCACACACACACACATGCCCAGATGTGTGTGTGTCATTCCAATTTGCCCTCCCCCAATGACCTCCCTTCCAGCAGACTACAAGCCCCATCAGGCTCAGCCAGCACTGCCAGGGAGACGGGATTGAAGGCCGCTTTGGCAAGCCATGGACAGTCATAGCCCCACACACACACACACACACACACACACACACACACACACGGAGGGAAGGTCAGAGATACACACAAATAAAACACACACACACACAAACACGATACACACACACACACACTCAGAGGGAAGGTCGGAGATACAGAGAAATAAAACACACACACACACACACGATACACACACACAGCGAGAGAGCTGCCCTGGCTCCCGACTGGAAGCGCCTCAGGGCCAGCCCCCCCACCACAGCTCCCATAAAATCCCCCCGCGTCTCCCTATGGAGCTCCCCGCTGTGGGAAGGCCCCCAAAGCCTTTTCCTCCCCCCCCCCCCAAAGTCCCCGTCCCCTTTTCCCTTCACATACACGTCCTCCGCCGCCTCCTCAACGGCGTCTGAGCGTGCGCCCGCGGCGGCGCCCTTCTCCGCCGACGCCCGTTGGTTGGTGGTTATTGTAGTTCTTTCCCGCGGCCGCCAGCTTCTTTTTCCATAGAGCCCTGGGAACGCCAATGCAATACAATCCCCATAATGCCTAGAGGTTTGGGAGGGGGAAGGGGAGGGAGGGCGGGTGCATGGCGGGAGTCGTAGTCCTTCATTTAAATCACGTCGGCCTTAACGCGAAGGGCCGCGTGTGGGGAGGATTGCTGAAGCGAAAAGGAGGAGAGAGGCGGCGCGCCTGCCGAGCGGTGCATTCTGGGAATCGCTGTCGGAAGGTGACTGGGCACAAAAGGGATGGGAGTTGTAGTTCTCGAGTCTAGTTTGAACTACGGGAGTTCAGGGATAGTGTAGTAGAGGATGATTTTCGCCGCTTCGTTTTGCAGACGGTTCTTCTGGAGTCTGGATAATGTTGCAGAAATACAGCAGACATCTCATTTGTTGCATTTCTTCCACGAAAAGTATACCGCAGGACAGTTGCAATCCTTAAGGCGTTTCCCTTCTCATCCAAGAAGCTTCTTCAGAACTTTGGAAAAAATCCCTTTTTGCCAGTGATCTCTGAAAGCTTTTAAAGCATCGCTTCCTTAGCTTTTTGCTACTTTAGCTTCCTTTATTGTGTATATTTTATTGTGTGCAATATAAGCTTGGCAGGCTGTAACGTCATTTGTTCAGGTGTATCAATATTAAATATTAAATATAGCTTATCTTATAGCCGAACCCATAAATCATGGGTTTTAGATGCCCCATCACAGATCTCCTGCTCATTAATGTATCATGCTTGTTTGTTTTATGTTGCTGCAACCGATTGTAATTTTATAGGTGTTTTGTGGGTTGTAATTCCTTCCTTTGCAATTTTATGTAAATAAATGTATTTTACTTCATTTTATTTGCCAATATGAATTTTATTTCTAACTTAGAGTAGCATTGTTAGTTTTATAAAAATAATAATCTTTATTGTCATTGTACTAAAATTACAATGAAATTGGTTTTAACTTCACTGGTGCAAAATTATAACAGAAACAAAAAAAGGAGAAAAGAAAAAAAGAAAAAACTAGCATGTGCATGGAGTGATTGTGGTTGAATTTAAAAGTCTCACAGCCCAAGGATAGAAGCTATCTTTAAACCTGCTTGTTCGGCTGGCTATACTTTGATTCAGTGTTTGAAATCCAAGAAATCAATGATTATTCAGTGTAATACTGTATGTACATAGAAAAAGAACATACTATTAGCTTTGCTATTAGCAATAAGGCAAATTTAGCAGAAATCCCATTTTCTTAAGCAAAATAGCTTAGTGTTCTTGCAGTATTGAAGTGTAGTGTAGAAGTCACCTATGAAGTGTCTTCCAGAACATGGAGCTGTGAAAACTGAATGTTAGGAGCTGTATCTCAATAACATCTAAACTAAGCATCTGAGCTAGGGTCTCTTTTGATTCCTATTGTAAAGACAGTCAGAGACATTCTCAATCATATTTACCATTTTACCAGATGCCTTGAGTAAAATGTTTTTCATTAAAAAAAATAAAAGCCTGATCATTGCTGCACTTCCATATAGTTTTTTCTTCTGCATGTAGAAAATGATTTTATTCAGAAATATGACCTCTTATGGTCAGAAAGAATCCTTTGACCCCAATGAAGAGTGATTTAAGAGAGAGGTATTTGCTTAGCCTTTGTAATTCATGCCAATTTCTATAAGTTCAAACTATGAATTGCTAAACCAGTAGTTTTGATGTGGTTGTATAAAGTACAACATGAATTATTCTAACAGATCATTTAACAGGTTAAAAGTTGGAAGGGACCCTACACCATTTCTGACAGATGGCACTCCAGTCTCTTCTTGAAAGTCTCTTCCAGTGATGAAGCTTTCACAACTTCTGAAGGCAACTTCTTTTCCATTGGTTGATTGCTTGGTCATAAAATTTCTCCTTATTTCCAGGTTGAATCTCTCCTTGTTCAGTTTCCGTTCATTATTCCTTGTCTGGCTTTCAGTTGCTTTGGAAAACAGTTTGACCCCCCTCCTCTCTGTGGCAGCCCCTCAAATATTGGAGCACTGCTGTCATGTCTCCCTTGGTCCTTCTCTTCACTAGACTAGCCATGCCCAGTTCCTGCAACCGTTCATCCTTTGTTTTAGCCTCCAGTCCCCTAATCATCTTGGTTGCTCTTCTCTGCACTCTTTCTAGGCTCAACATCTTTTTTGTAGTGTGGTGACCAAAACTGAATGCAGTATTCTAGGTGTCACCTTACTAAGGCTTTATAGAATGTTATTAGTACTTGATCTTGTTGCTAATGCAACTTAGAATTGCATTGGCTTTTTTGGCTGCCGCTATACACTGTTGGCTCATATTTAATTGGTTGTCCACTAAGATTCCATGATCCCTTTCACAGTTACTGCTATTAAGCCTGTTTTCACCCAGTCTACATGTGCACTTTTGGTTTTTCTTGCCTAAGTGTAAGACTTTACTTTTCTCAACAATAGATTTGATATAAACAAGTCACCTGGGTTTCCTAAAGAAACTGTTTTTGTATGTACAAACGGAACGAATACATAATACTTTAGGGTGATATTTGCTATCACAGTTACTGAAATTAAGTCTGTTTTCACCCAGTCTGCATGTGTACTTTTGGTTTTTCTTGCCTAAGTGTGAGACTTTACTTTTCTCTACACTGAATTTCATTTTCATTCTCATTTTCTTATGAGAAAATCATCCATGAATATCAGTCGAAGCAAAACAGAAGTTCCCAGGGAAGTGGCAGCTTTCAGTGCTCAGAAACCTCCCAAAGAAACCTTTGTTTGGCATGATCAAGAGCACGAAATCCACATCCCTAAGACGTTAAGATCACACACGGATACAAATCAAGGTCAGTTTAACTCGAGTGGTTTTTATTTCAACACTTGCAGGATCTTGAAGACGCTACAGCCACACAAACCAATGCATAACCCCAGAGACTAGACTCCTTTCTCCAGGGAGGAATTTGGTGCAATTTATCTTCACTAAATAAAGCTGCTGTGGAAAGAAGGATTCACGCTCACGGATATACACACACACACGTACACACAAAGCTTTACACAAAGTGCGGTGTTTGGGATTCTGTGGTTGAAGCAAAGAACCTATTGACTAAAAGTGGTGAGGCCCTCTATCGAACAGCCTGGAATGTTAAGTCGGACTCTGGGTTCAAATCTCCTCCTTGCTGTACATGTGCTTCAGGAGATCTACTACACGACAGCTGTACCCATATTCATTATCGTACCTGGGGGGTGGAAAAACATAAGCACATCTTTGTATTCACGAATGACAGCATATAAAAGTCAAAAGACTGGAGCAACCCACGATATACAATGCCCTTCTCTGAAGTTATTCCATACTTTGGTTTTCCAGATTCTGGAACACTGGGTTAAGGAAAAAATGCACTAACTATAGTCTATAATTATGATGTGTTGCATGTCAGGCATTCCCTGTTTAGCAACTACTTTGTTCAGTGACCCTTTGTAATAAGACAGTATTTTTTTTTTAAATCATTTTCCATCCAATGGCTGCATTTGTAACCAAATCTGCTTAATCCTAAATGAAGCTCAATGTATGAATGCAGTGTACACTTTATAGATTGGGAAAACATCCCAGTTTTAAATAAGAGTGCATTGGCTTTTTTGGCTGCTGCCATACATTGTTGGCTCATATTTAATTGGTTGTCCACTAAGATTCCA
This sequence comes from Rhabdophis nuchalis, assembly GCA_039707465.1. Taxonomy (NCBI): domain Eukaryota; kingdom Metazoa; phylum Chordata; class Lepidosauria; order Squamata; family Natricidae; genus Rhabdophis; species Rhabdophis nuchalis. Next base: position 9,669,821 of record CM077654.1, read on the forward strand.
AGATCCCTTTCACAGTTATTGCTATTAAGCCGGTTTTCACTCATTCTACATGTGCACTTTTGGTTTTTCTTGCCCAAGTGTAAGACTTTACTTTTTTCTACACTGAATTTCATTTTCATTCTCATTTTCTTATGAGAAAATCATCCATTTAAATGCCAGGTGTCTTTTCCATATTACAGTTCAATATTTCTCCATTATATGAATTCTAGCATTAGCTGATGAAATTAACTCTAAAAGTGATGGTCTGGTGTTTTGATAGACTGAAGCCATCTAACTATATCCTTACTTGTGAAGGAAAGTAACTCAAGACAATTTTGTTGGGCATTTCTCCTGGTGGCAAAAAATCATGAGATAACGCCCTGGCCATTTTCCTTATGAGCTAACAATATCTTGGAAAGCTCAATTGAGAGTCGAAACAAAGGGCTCGGCTTACCAGGCGATGAGCTTCACAAAGTTATCATTGAGGGAGATGCCTGCTCCAGCATCAAAAATAGAGGAACGTTCGTCACCAATGAAATCAGTCGAAACCACCTGCAAACAAAGAAGAGAAAATTACAGTATACAAAGAAGATGGAAGGAGACCCTTGCAATAACCCACATCCTGGGCTCAAAGCTTGAATTGTATAACTTTGTGAAGCTCATTGTGTGTGTCTAACCCTTCCAAGAGGATCAAGGGCACTGCCACTTGAAATAGAGTGCTTCAAATTCAAATGTTTTTCACACTTCTTCCATAAATCCCAAGTGATTAAGCAGCCTGGCTAAGGGGTTCACTATTTTGGACAGAGTCCACAGACATATCCTTTATCAAAAACGATGTCTGGCATTGCACTTGTTTTTAATTGTTACAACCTGCAGTTGGCCCTTACATTTATCCACATATTCCCCTGTTCCTCAAAGCTACATGATAGCCATGTTCCAATATTTAAAGGACTGCCATAGAGAGGTGGGAGAGCTATTTTCCAAGGCACCTGAAAGCCAGACAAGGAATAATGGATGGAAACTGAACAAGGAGAGATTCAGCCTGGAAATAAGGAGAAATTTTCTGACCGTGAGAGCAATCAACCCGTGGAAGAGAAATTGCCTTCAGACGTTGTGGGAGCTTCAGCACTGGAAGCCTTCAAGAAGAGATTGGGCTGCCATCTGTCAGAAATGGGGTAGGGTCTCCTGCTTGGCCAGGAGGTTGGACTAGATGACTTACAAGGTCCCTTCCAACTCTGTTAATCTATCACATTTCCCATTATTGACATGGCCTCATGACATAGCATTATCTCATCTCCAGCCTATAGCTGAGGCTGCTTAACTATATTTGTATGATTCAAGGTTAAAACGGCGTTTCCTATTTTCTCCCCACACAGCTTTCTACAAGCACAATCTCTGGCCTTTCAGTGGTGTGCAGTTCTTGGTGCTCTCTGAGCTTGGTTGTTTGGTTGCAGATATTTCATAATCCACCATCATTGTTCCTGGCTGTTTGTATATAGTCATTTGCTGTGCCAGTTTTGATAGGGGTGTGGTTTCCTCCTTGGTAGTTCCTAAAGCTACAGATGTTCTCCTCTACCGGGACTATAGTGGTTACATAAAAGGCACAGGGACCTGCCCATTAGTCTCCCTGGCTATTTCCAGCAGCTGCAGATACAGTCTTTGAAAAGTGTCCATGGGCATTAAGGCTTGAGCAGCAGGACAAAGCATGAGGCATCTGATGCCAGCTCTTTGTCTACATGAATAAATAGATGTCCTGACTGCCAGCAAAACAGCACAGGTTAAAGAATGAAAATCCATCCACTCTCATCACAAAACATACACACGTGACACCTCTGTAGAGACAGTACAAGAGCGAAATGGAAACAAGAGTGTAAGATGGAGTGACAGGGAGAAGAAGGAATGAAAAGAACAAGAGTAAGTCAGGTGACTGAAAGAGGAGCGAGAGAGGGAGGGAGGGAGGGGGAGAGAGAAAGAGGGAGAGAGAGGATAATCCATGGATAATCTGATGGTTGGGCAAGAGTTGATCCACTGGGTGAACAGAGGCTTCCTGGTAACGTACAGAAAAAAAACAAAAAACCCCACCCTCCACTCCTCAGATTAGCTAAACCCACCGTCTTGTCCATCAAAACTCACCTTTTTCCTTTTTTCACCCCAACTCACGTTAACAACTGGTGATATTTTTCCCACCAGCAAGAAATCCACCAGTGGCTTTCCCTAGCTGGACCCTTATCGAGGGCTTCCACTTGTCGGCATTATTTATAAATTTAATAAATTGAAATTGAAATTGAAATTGAAATTATTGCAAAAAGCAAACAACACATCAGCTGTTAGAGCACATTATGCCGGCCTACTCTAGAGGTTGCCTTACATTAAATCTGCTGGAGCTCAAGATAGCTCATCGGAGCACCTTAAACTAATCCTGCAACAGCGTGTTTTACCTCGTCTTCTGTGTATCCCAGGATCCCTTTCATTGGCCCTTTAGCTGCCTTCTTGATAGCTTCTTTAATCTGAGCATAGGTCGCTGATCTAGAAAGGCGGCAGGTCAGGTCAACAACAGACACATCGCACACTGGCACACGAAATGCCATGCCAGTCAGCTTCCTGGTGGGGGAGTGAAGAAGAGATTTGGTCATTAAAAGGAGAAAGAAACAGTTCCCAGTCTAGATTTGAAGTATCTTACAACCAACCACTCCATCTTCCAAGGAATGAGGGTGAGAACAGACAGTCTGGCATCTAAGACTAAGACTCCAGTTATTCTTCTGTTCTGTTCTGTTCTGACCCAGCTCCCCAAACACAACAAATCCTCTTTATTTAAATCAATGCTTCCTTTATTAGGAGCAGCAGCATCCCCAGCAAAAAAGTTTCTCTCTCAACGCAGGCTAACACATCTGTCCAGCAGTGGGATGAATAGTCTGGCACATGTATTCATCTCCGCCCCCTGCCTTTTATCTCCAGAGCTAGGGTGGGGCTTCATTAGCACCAGTGGCTCTTCCTTCCCAAGGACCAGCCCACAAATTTCCACTGCTCTCCTCTCCTCTGCCTTTGGCACATCCACGCATCAGGCACTGAACCCAGCTGTTCCTCTTCTTCCTCATCAGCCACCTCCAGACTTGGGGGTTGTTGACTCTCCATCTGATGGCTGATTCACAGCCCAGACTCTGTCTCTCTGACAGCCCCATTCTCTCTTCCCCCGTGGAGCTCTCAGGTTGCCTTGATGCTGACCCTGACTCCCACGCCTCCTCCTCCTCCTCTGATTCAGCTACTGGAGAGGCTGGGTGACCGACAGGCCACAACATAAGTAGTCCCAACTGCAATAAATATCATTTGGCAGAATCTCTGCTATTTTGTTTTCTCTGTTTCTCTATATAACCCACTCAAAATAAGTAAGGATAGGTTTTAGACTAGCTCTTTCATTCTGTCATCAAGTAAGCATGGATAATGATCAAGGGTTACAGCATCAATAATATAAAACATCCGGGTGTCCGGGAAATAATCTCAGAATGAAATCCTGGCAGTTCTATGGTTTCCTCTCATTCTCATGGTCACAGAGCAATAATTAGAAATACAGCCTTACTAGCCTCTTATGGTCACATCTTTAAGATTGGCCCAAATGCACAATGCCATGCCACGCCCCCCCCCCCCTCTTTTCAGAAGTTACATTTGTTCTGCATACCCATTAAGTTCAGGAATGACCTTGCCCACAGCTTTGGCAGCACCGGTAGAAGCTGGAATGATGTTCTGGTGAGCACCCCTCCCATCACGCCATGCCTTGGCAGAAGGTCCATCCACAGTTTTTTGAGTGGCAGTGTAAGCATGAACAGTGGTCTGCAGACCAGAAATGCCAGTTGATATAGGAACAGACATACAAAGCATTTTTCAACAATAGATTTGTTCTAAACAAGGCCCCTGGGTTTCCTAAAGGGGCCATTTTTCTATGTACAAATGGAACTAATACATCATACTTTAGGGTGTATTTGCTATCATTTGCAATTTTTTATTTTATCTGGACTGTATGCTAAAACTTATCGAAAGTTATAGTAAATTTTAAAAAATCAATTCAAACTAGAAGAAGCGATTTACAAATGATTTTGCTATAAGCGAATAAAGTAAAATATGACTGTTAGCCATCCATACTCAGAATTTTACCCCCCAATAACTTGATTAGGAAGCCTGGTACTTAAGGACTGAAGGACAGCTATAACTCTATAAATTGGCAAACTGAAAGTTATGGTTAGTTGATGTGTGGGATTAATCGAAACACATCCAGCCATCTCCTGAGGAGTTCCATTATCCATTATTCCCAAACCTTCATAGCTATAAGAGACACTGGAATGGCAGTATCCGGATTTCATCAGAAGGAGAAAGTGTGTTCTTCATGGAATAAAGAAAATCATTTAACCCTGTTTTGTTTTTCTTTTTGAGATCAAATTGCTTTTACAGCTCTGTAGACTATATATATATATATATGTGCTTAGCTGTCTTTGCTATTTCTTTCTTTGTGTGTGTGTGTGTGTGTGCGCGCGCACGCCGTCAAGTCAATATCGACTCCTGACAACAGTTAGGCAAATCCCTGAAGTTTTCTTGGCAAGATTTTGGACATGGTGTGCCCTTGCCTTCTTCCTAGGAATGAAAGAGAGCAACTGGCCCAAGATCACTCAGTTGGCTTTGTGTCTAAGGACACATCATCTCCAAGCTTCTAACCTGGTGCCTTAACCATGACATCAAACTGGCGCTCCCAAAGGAATTTGGCAGTATAAAAATGCCATAAATCAAGAAATGAATAAGCCCATTGGAAAGAATGACATAGTTCTCACCATCAGGCCCTCCACAATGCCAAAGTGCTCATGGATGACCTTGGCCAAAGGTGCCAGGCAGTTGGTGGTGCAGGAAGCATTGCTGGAAAGCAAGAGTTACACATGACCCTGAATTTTCGATGTTGTTCGGCACCCAACCAACCCGCATAATGAAGTTACGTCTCAACACAGATCTATATTCTTGGCTTCTCTGACGTTTTTCACTCCAAATCTAACAAAGATGAACACATAACTATCATCTTTGTAATGAGTCATGCCAATGATTCAGCATTTAAACAATGCTTTGGGGAAAGTTCTTTTTTGAAAAAAAAGTTTTTTATTGAACACAAATTAAAACGTTGGATACGTGTAAACCATCCTGGCAAAATCTATGCTAAGATATAAAGTTATACATTGTAACCACCCTGCTTTTTAACATTTGATCCGTTCTGTATTTACAAATATAAAAGTATCCCATTTCCAGCCACATTGCTTTGTGTTTATCTTATACATTCTCACTATTATCATTTCATATATAATTCTAGTCTCCATTCTATGAATCTTAGCCCTTGCCTATTTTGGGCCTTTCCTCTTATATTCCAACCATTGATAAAATTTATCCCAGATCTTATAAGTTTCTGATTCATCTTTATTCTTCAATTCCTACATCAATTTATCCATTTCACCGCAGATCAAGGTTTTCCTAATTATTTCCCCTTTTTGCGGAGTTTCCCTGTTTTTCTTTGGGGAAAGTTATAAAGGGTGCCATGAGCTTCAAACATTAGCTGAGAAAGCACACCCAATCTTTCCTCGCCATTAGAGTTTGCTCAATAGGTTGGCCCATGAAATAACCCCACAGAATGAAATTGCAAAGCAATCTTATAATAATAATAATAATAATTTATTTCTTATAAACCGCACCCTCTCCCCACAGGGACTCGGGGCGGTGCACAGGAGAAATAAGAACAATGACTATATACATATTTCATTAAAAATAAATTAAATTAATTAACCTGTGCTAAAATACCCATTAAAACTATCTAACTAAAAATCCCCAAAAGACCCTAAAAACAGAGGAGTAGCTATCCCAGGCCGGCAAGACAGAAAAAGTGTGTTTTCAATTTAAGACGGAAGGAGCGGAGGTCCGTGGTGGTCCTAATATCGGGGGGGAGGTCGTTCCAGAGGGCTGGGCCCGCCACAGAGAGAGCCCTTCCCCTGGGCGTCGCCCGCTGACAAAGTCTAGTGGACGGCACCCGGAGAAGTCCCTCTCTGTGGGAGCGAATCGGTCGTGAGGATGTATGAGGCAGGATCCGATCCCGCAAGTAGCTAGGTCCCGAGCCATGGAGCGCTTTAAAGATGATAATTAATACCTTGAAGCGCAATGAAGTTTCTTAAATGGTGTGAATAAAGCCGCTAAGACTGGCCTTCCCTGTCAGTGCCTGCCCTATTGCACAGCCTCCCTCCTACGATTCAGAGGGCCCCAATCCTCCTGGCCTTCCAGAAGGTTGCCAGAACCTGGCTTTTTCCCCGAGGCTTCAAGGCCAGGATATTAGGAGAACTCAATAGATATAGATCTGTTTTTGTGAAATTGCTATGTTGTGCTTTCATTTTCTTCTTTGTGCTGGATTATTTTAATTGCCTATAGGGAAGAACGGACTGCACCGATTTTGTATAGATTGGTCACTCCCTGTCAACCCATAAGCTTTCCCCCAGTTGGCCAAATTCGATCTTACCTCACAATGTTCATGGTAGCTTGATCGTACTTCTCATGGTTGACTCCCATAACAAACATGGGAGCATCAGGTGATGGGGCAGTCACCACCACTCGCTTGGCTCCTCCGTGGAGATGAGCCTGTAAAAAAAAACATGGCAGATTTCCATTATAAAAGATCAGATTCTGCCAGCGCACAGGCAGTAGGACAAACAGCTTCAATAAGGAGTAACTAGAACAGAGGTTTTCAAATTTGGCAACTTTAAGACTTGTGGAGTTGAAGTCCACAAGTCTTAAAGTTGCCAAGTTTGGGGACCTCTGAACTAGAAGTTTTATCCCAGTGAAGCAGAAATCTGTGCTGGCACGTCATAAAAACCAAGCATCTAAGTGAAATCTCCTCAAACCCAATAAATAGCATGAAAGGGAATTACACTGGTTCTTATCTCAGAGAAGGGACCTACGTTAAGATACTTACCGAAGCTTTGTCAACATTGAGGAAGACTCCGGTGGATTCTACTACGTACAAGGCACCTGCATCTGCCCAAGGAATCTCAGTTGGTTTCATGCTATGAAATACAAGAGGACAATCTTTAGTCAGACCTGCCCACTGGGATTTCTACTCAAGCAGGAGATTACTTTCAGGGCCTTTAGGCTTCAGCCAAGTAATTGGATGAACATGTCATGGAATCTACTCTCCTCTTTGAAAATATTAAAATACTAAAATATTTTTAGTGGGTAAAACAATGAAATGGAATGAATGCAATATGCTCAGTCTTATTCCCACTTACTGCTGGAAAACTGAGATTTTTGAACCGTTCACTACCAGCTTTCCATCCTCTGCCTTGACCTCTCCCTTGAAGCGTCCATGAGTAGAGTCATATTTGAACATGTAGACCTGTGGAGGAAAGAAACTAAAGCCACATCATGCCAGGAGAAGTAAACTTGTGCTACCTCTCTAGCTTTGATCATCGCCTTCTTTTAATAACCCCATAATCCCTTGCAGGGTGAAGTCTGGACAACTGAATGGAGCTGAGTGTTTACTGGCCAGATGCCTTTCCTGTCGCCAATGCAGAGGTTTTTTTTTCAGCAGATCTATTCTCATTGTGCCCAGAGACAGAAATATCTGCCTCTACCTAGGATCGAGCTCACAGCCTCCCAATTGTGAGGAGAGAGCTCCACCTCTAGGCCACCACATCACTCACCTCTCTAGCTTGATAGAGGTCTAAAAAGAGACAGCCAATCTCCATTTGTCTAGGCATCTGACAGTTGCACAAGGATGCTGGGTTTTCAAAGGACGAGGCACCCAATTCTTATACAGGTGGTCCTTGCTTAATAATTGGCCATTACAACCCCGATTCAAAGTTCCAATAGCCTCCCACCACCACTGCGCCATGTGATTGCATTTTGGGTGCTTGGCAAACAGTCTGTATTTCTGTCCATTTGCAGCCTCCGAAAAAATGTTTGTCAGTCACTTAATGATTCACTTAACAACCAGCACAACTTATGACAGTAATTCTGGGCTCATTTCTGGTTGAAAGTCAAGTACTAGTACCTGTAAACAGAAATCATTTTTGTTTCCCAAGAATAACTAGCTATCGAGTTAGAAGAGTCCTAACCTCTGCTTACACGCTGGACTCCCCAACTGCTTCTCCATTCCAGCATATTTGACAGAAACAGATTGGGGACATGTAGAAAGGACCTTCTTACCAGGGTTTCAATGAACTCTGACACTTTGCATAGCAGGCCTTCCTTTCTGGCCCCGGAAGGAAACTAACCTAATTTCCATAAGAGGTTTGGTGTAATCTCATAAGAAAGCCATTACCATGTAGTTCACATCAATGTAAGGGTCGTTGACAGCCACAACTTTGACCCCCTTGTCCACGCAGGCCCGAAGGACCAAGCGCCCAATACGTCCAAATCTGCAGGAGCAAAGAAGCCCATCCATTAAAGCATAGTTCCAAACCCCTTTGGTACAATTAAGGTGAGCAGAAAGGATTACTTAAAAAGAGACCTCCTTTAGTGCAATGTTTCTCAACCTTGAGGAGAGGGGAGGGGAGGGGAGGAGGAGAAAATAGATAATAATAAAGAATAAAGAATAGAGAAAAGAGAAGAGAGAAGAGAAGAGTTCTTTATTGGGCAAGTGTGATTGGACACATAAGGAATTTTTAATTTTAAGACATATAGACCTCCCAGAATTCTCAAGCCAGCGTAAGGGAAGTAAGCTCGGCTCCCAAGGGCATAACTTCTGCCCATATCTGTTTTTAAAGCGGCCTCAGGAACCTCTGCAAATTTCTAGGCCCTTCGGATAGACAAGACAGCAAGAAGAATCCCAGAAACTAGAAGGCTTGGAAGTCAGGGGTTTGCCTCTCGGTTTCATGTTGCACTTCCACCTAGGTTTCACTGCAATTTCCCAGCTTAATATCACATAGTGCAACCCAAAAATTCTGGCTGCAGAATCACTTGGGAATCAAACCAGCAAGTTTTATTCAATCACAAAGGCTTTGTTTGAACATGATGGTTGAGTGAGGTAGGTAGGTAGGTAGGTAGGTAGGTAGGTAGGTAGGCAGGCAGGCAGGCAGGCAGGCAGGCAGGCAGGCAGGCAGGCAGGCAGGCAGGCAGGCAGACAGACATTTCATTTTCTATCATTAGGAGGGCATTTTCAAGAAACTAAGAGTAATGTTTCCTAATGTGTGGACTCCAACTCCCAGAAGCTCCCAACCTCATCTTAAAATAACAAAAACATCAACAGTGCATGGAAGAAAAAAAAGGTTACCCATTGATTCCAACAGCAAACTCCGCCATGCGTTTTTTAGCTGGTGGAGGCGGTGGAGGGGGTGGAGGTGGAGGAGCTTCTGGCTCTGGCTCTGGGGTGGGTGGCTGGGGCTCTGGCTCTGACTCAGGGCTAGCTATCACTGGCTCCGGAGAGATCTTTGGAGGAGACCCGTCACTGATCTCAAGCCTGGAGGAACATGAACATCACAAAAAGAGCAAAAGTAATTGCAAATTTTTCTTGGTTGACATTTGTAACCTTCTTCAAGCATAGCCTTAGTGTGTGTGTGTGTGTGTGTGTGTGTGTGTGTGTGTGTGTGTGTGTAATTTACATGTATATATTAAAATCAATAAACATCACATCCTAAAATTATTCCAAGCTGAATCACAATTATTTCAAAAAACGACTGCATTTGCTTGAATAGTTTTACTAACTCAGACCCTATTAACTTCACCGAAAGATCATCCCAGTAAATATCTTTACCACATCTGTATTGGAGCAAGAATTAGCATGTATTTTTCTCAAGGAGTTTCCTGAAATCCATATTCTAGCTATGTCATCCTTCTGAACACTATGTAGTGAGCACTACAATTGCTAGATGCATTCAGCTTACATTTCCATCTTCTAACTACAAATTCAAAACTTACATATATAGCCTAATGTTAGGATTTCCTTCCTTCTTCGCTATCTTTTTTTTTTTTTTTTTTTTTGTAACTTGGCTTGACAAAATCTTTCTGAGAATTCAAAGTTAGCATGCTTACCTTCCGTGGGATCAATCAGAATGATTCTATTGTGGATCTGAAATTATTTTTCTCTTGAACCAGTATGGTTATGGCCAATTCACATGTAGATTGGTTTCTCTCGTCACTAGTTTAAGCCATTCTATTATTTTCTTGCATTTGGCTTAATGCAAAATATAAACCCAGCCATTATGGCTTGTAAATCATGGTTTCTGATCAATGATTGCAATGAGTATAGTTTACCTATTATTAAATTCATATTATAAATGATTACAATCCTTCCTCAGGGACCTAGAGAACTAAAATTTGACAAAGGTGCTACTTTAGATTCCAAGAGAGAAGGAATAGCAGATCTTGTGTACATATCTACTCCAATCATCATAAGATCCTCAACTGTTTCTACAAATTCTTTCAAGGCTAATGGAGCTGATATTTGTGAAATTGAAACAAACAAACAAAAGTGAATGCTCGGATATACCAGTATTCCTCCTTTATGTAAAGAATATTCAAGTTCATTATTTGAGAGGGAAACCAAAAAGTTGTTGGATGCTTCCAAACAGGGAAAATACTGTATTTTCATCCATGTATAGCTGAAATATACTAATTCCACAAAAAAACCCACTTTATACAACAAGTAGATGTTAATTAATTTCCATATGGCTGGACAGGCTTTCTAAATGGACATTTTGGTTATTGTTGCTAATACCAATCCCTCTACTGTGAGTATATATGAAAGTCATTTCTTTCCCAGTACAATATCCTATATTGATAGGCATACCACTATCCTTTAATGAAGCATTGGATAACATATGCCTACCACCACCACGCTACAGCACTGCTGGGCTACAATTCCCATCATCCCCACCACTTCTCAGGTTGGCTCAAGCTGCTGAGAAAAGTAGTTCAAAAATGTTTGGAAGATCGCAAGTTCCTCAGCCCTGTTTCAGGGCATAAATCAGAAGATCTTACCGTTGATTATATCGATTCCATAAACTTCATGGAGGAGATAACAATTAACCTTTAAAGACTTTCAAGGTGATTTTCTTACCTGAACACTTTGACACTAACTGATGTGCTACACTGATCCATTTTCGGTGAACTATTGTGTTGATTTCATATACTGGCTGACCTATCTACTGCTTCTCTACCTAGAGACACTGAAACAGGATTTCAAAAAAAGTTAATATTCTCATCAGAACATTCTTTAACCATTATCAGAACACATTTCACTCCATCTCCATTCACTAACCCTTTTCAAAATGGTTTCCGTTTCCCTTTTATGTTTCAATTCACAGACTGACAAATGTAATGTCTCAAACAACTTGGGATAGGGCAAAATACTTGGTTTCAATTGACTATCCTCAATGTGTATCTTTTCAAAGGTTTTTTGGGGTCTTCTTGAACTTGAAGATTGAGGGTAGGGGGGGAATATCCCAAACAAAGTGCACTTTTTCACTCCCCGCACAGATCTATTAAATCAGGGCTCCCTTAAAGTGGTCAATATCAACCCCAACAATTAGTGAGTCTATCCAAGAGGTCAATAAACAGCTTGTTTAAAATAAGACCAATCAATGAAGGTGGGGGGGGGGGGATTGTACCTGAAAGATTGGGATTAAAATTCACTATTCTCCAACAAATATCAATGCCCTTTTTTGATACCATTAATGATATCAGCAGTTTTAGTAAGAAAAGGTATGTTAAACCTTATATTTTAAATATTGCCTATTTTAAAAAGTCACTATTATCTATTATTCAGTGCGCTGTGTACTATTAAAGTACTATTTATTACTTTTATGTGTTTCACGGTCAATGAATAATGTGAAACTGCATAAAGGGATTAATGAGCTGAAGAGTTTGGGGACCCTTGTATTAAATCAAACTAAGCCAGGTAATCCGATGAGACACACATTTTGTCCCAATAAACACATCCCCATGGACTTTGTGTTTATTTGAAATCATTTTCTGACAGCACATTCTGCACAACTTCTTGGCAACTAGAAGCCATCTTTATTTCATCCCTGCCAATTTAACACTGCAGTACTCCAAAAAAAACATTTTAGCCGTTTTACTAAAACACTTTACAGATTCATGGCAATCTTTTTGTTTAGTAATCATTTATGTGTAACACTGCACTATCAAAAGGGAAGCTGGAATACATACCTTTAATGCAGAGCCAAAAAAGAAAAAAGAAACCTTTCTTCTGAAGTATAGCAGTAGCAACAGCTTGCAGATCAGCTATGAAAACTGTTGCTATAGAAATTAAAAATGTGAGAATACGAGCTATTAGAACATGAGCTTCTTATAATTCTAGGATCTGCTCATCTATTTATTTTATTTAACGTGTATATAAGCTGGCATATTCAGCATCTACTAGTATAAGCATATTTGGCAAGGGCTTGGGATTTAATGATTAGCCCAGGAAATATTTCTTCCATACCAATGTAAAAATTGACCATACCATTTTTGATGCTCCAATCTTTCTTATAAGCAATGGAAACTTTCACCAATCATAAAAAAAGAATGCATTCTCATTCTCATTGCAGGCTCTCGGTTGCTGCAGTGCTACTCTGTGGCCAGGAACAGAGCGCCAAGCTTATCCAAAAACATATTAAGGAGGTACCAGTCCAAAACCAGCCTCGTCATGTGCAAGCTTTTAAAAAAACACCCAACCCTATCATATCTTGGTTGCAACAGCTATGACCTTGAAGAAGTCATTGGGACAGAATGGCCTCCCCTCAGTTTGCCTGAATTCCAATCCTATACAATGTAGGGTAGATGTAGTGTTTTTAATGTCACACAACTATAGCCACAGAAATGGAAGTAGAAATTTCTTAGTACCTACGCATTGATACTGTTGACAGCAAGTGCAATCTAAATTTTCAATTAGAAAATTGGCTCTCCTATCTCCACCCGTTATCTGCCTCCAGCCCTCCATTGCTGGCTTCCGAGTTACATAGCAGAGACATGAAGCCCAGCTTCCATGCTTCCCTCTGGGGGCCTAGACAAAATAATCCATTCACTACAGCAATGAAGACTTAAATCTCCCCATCAGAGAAAGGTCAGGCATTTCATCCAAGGATCATCTCTCCCCCAAAGCCACCTAGCTGCTGCTGCTACAATCTCCAATGCAGATAAGCTAGCCAGACACCAGCTGCGCTTTCCTATCCCATCAAGGTTAATGTGGGTTGCCCACCGTGACTTAGCAACTGTGCAAAAATCAGGCCACTATGGCTTAGTCAACCAGTGGTAGTTAAAATTTTAAAAAACAAAACATTTTAGCAGTGTTCTGTATGCTTAAATTTAGAACCATCCCTGGCTTTAAGGGCTTTTAAATAAATATAGGCAAAATATTTGAGCACAAAAATATGCATCATAGGAAGAAACACACTTGTTTTACAGTCTAAATTTGCAACAGGCGGTGGTGGTTTTATTCACAATATAACACATTCTTACAATAAACATACAGTATTGCTACCTAGGATCCTGCTGGCAAATGGAGGCAGGTTATCCTAAGCCTGTCGAGTCTTTTATGCCGGTGAGAAAGTCACATCAACAAGGCAGATCTGTGCAATCAAAGCTGAATTTAGACGCAAGTAAACTAGAGGGGTCTTTTTTTACTTTCTCCATTTCAAAAAGATGTGCAGGTGTTAAATGAACTAGTCCAGACGCCTGAAGATCTCATGCACATAGCCACACAGTACCTTTTTCCACTTGTGGATATATCAGGGTATATTTAGACCTAATTTTGTATATGTATGATTTGGAGAAGAGGGTAAAATAACCCTTTTCTCTCAAACAGGAGCAGGGAATGGAGCAAGGGAATCCAATAGCTAGGTTTAAACGAGCTAGAAGGGGGGGGGGGGGGGGGAAATCATTCAGTATATAGGCATGCATTAATTTTGCATTCAATTTCTGCAACCAACGGAAAGTGCTCCCTTTCCTGAGTGAAGGTCAAGGGCTGAAGCTCTCCATCTAGCTGCCTTCTAAATCTAATCAGGATTATCAATTCTCCTGGCGTTTCTGACGCAGTTGCATTTTTAGAGGGAGCCATTGCACAGACCAGGGAGCACAAGCCGATGACTCTGCATTCCCATCTTCCTATACTCTTCTCTAGCAAGAACAGCGGATAATCCTTCCTGCTGCATCTCACAAAGGCTGTAAGATCTGCCAGCTGCTCATAATCCCCAAGACTATTGCAGGCATCCTCTCTTCTCAAGGACAAGGGCATTTTCCTGTCTGCTTTCTGAACAACCACCGTTTTGCAGCAACCAGCCCTGCGGTCCTCCCTGGCAGTGTCTAGCAATCCCATCTAAGACCTTATTTTCCCCGTGCCAAATCTAGAAATGCCCTCCAGACATTACCAAGGGGCCGTCGAACCACCCAAAAGCCTGCACCCCAAGGCTTGAGCAAAAAACAACTCTCGTTTTCCCCCCTCCGTAGTCATTGTTGAGGGCAAGATATTGATTGTGTGCCAAGAAGCTGCATCACTCCTCAAAATGTCCCACAAAATCCCTCCCCTTTTCTCTCCAGGTAAGACCACCTCTGCCCCCATCCCTCCTTCAGCCCACCAACGCTACGATGCCCTCCCCAGATAACCTTGCAGGCCTTTCCAAGGTTAACTGGTTTTTTTTAAGGGACCTTCCTCCGTCTCCTATAAACCAGCATATTGGGGACCCCCTTCCATTTACTTCTGCTCCCCCCCTTTTTAGGGGCCATTCCTAACCTTTAAATTTCCCCTTTTCCCCTCTTTAGCATCTTTGTTTAAATCACTCCACCACCACCTTCTCTTCCTCTGCACAATTCAGGCTTATTTATGTATAACCTCCCCCAACCCCTCCCTCATTTTGCTTGGAGGTGGGAGGGGGTTTCCTTCAATTACTCCTCTGCCCATCATCCCCCACTAGCTTGAACCAGGGTCCCTAGGCTCAGGATGATGGGAGGTGTCCCCAACACCCCCTTGAGCAGCATGGGGAAGAGGGAAAGCCCCTGAAGGAGCCCCCTGCCTCTTGACGGCCGCCCCGCCCTGGTTCTCCACCTGCCCTTCCCTCCCGCTCACCTGTCCGCCTCCCCAACCGAAACGAGATCCTCGACGGCGTCGAACACGGAGAGTAACGGCCAAGAGGTGGCTTATATAGCTGCTAGGCAACGCCTAAGGCTCCGCCCCCTCTCCCACCAGCCGAAGCCTATTCCCCCCTCCTCATCCCTCAGAAGACACGCCTCCGTCTGTCTCCAAGCCCGGGAGGGGCGGCGGGGGCGCTCTCAAGGAGCCGTAATGCGCGTGCGTTGTGCCGCTCAGTCAGATGGTGGTACCCGGAGCATCCTAACGGCTGCTTTGGCCTCCCCGTTTGCGCGTGCGCAGTGCGGCTGTGGTTACCTGCCGCGGCTGAAGGAGAATGCTGGCCCTTGTGGAGTGGGGTGGGGTTTTTTTTTTCCCCTCCCGTGTCCTTCTGCCATTGTGGGCTGTTAGAATCTTTTCGGTTATGAAGAGGCTCCTGCCAAACGTACGGGAACCTACCATTCCCATAGTCTATTCCCAAACGTGTTAGTTGGGGTGATCAGAATCAGGATGGAGAAAAATCAGGTGTTTCATGTTACAGCACACCTGTGCAGCTGAGCAGCAGGGGGTGGGGAGAAGGCATCTAGTGATTGGGGGGGGGGGACGGTGCAAGAAATAAGTTTGGGGTATTTAATTTGGAAACTAGATTTAGTTGCTATTTCTTCAATGCCAGTCAACAGCAGTATAAGAGAGAGAAGCAATTTTCAAATAAACATCAAAATAAATAACTTGCAATGTGTCTTTTTTTCCCCCCCAGCAGTTCCTAGAAATTTTAAAGGTCTTATAAATAACAAACAGTAGTGCACTGCTTATTCGCAAGTAACAACCAGAAATTAATCTTTTTAACTCTTGGGGGGGGGGGGAGAGAAAAATCCAGATTCCTATTTAAGATGCAAGTTTTCATGTTCTCAGAATTTCTGCCTCAAAGGATTGAAGCGTGAAAATAAAGCATCAGGGAACAGAAATATTCTTTATTGGCCAAGTGTGATTGGACACACAAGAATTTGTCTCCAGTGCATAATTTTAGTATGTAATTAATGTAATTTTAGTACAATGGCAATAAAGATTATGATTATAAATTCGGGAGCCACATCTTGTGAGAAAGCCACAACTTGTGAGAAAGAATTACTGAGAATTTGGAAGCTTGCCCATTGTGTTATACTATATTATATTATTAATATTATATTAATATTAGACTATTCAAAACCATTCAGCTAATATGGACTTAAGGTAATTACTTAATAGACACCATATCTCGTACTATATCTCATTTCCTCCCCCTCCCCTCCCTTTTTCTTCTCTCAGTTCTGCGGTAACGCGAACTTCTTCAAATTTGAATTTTATAGCTTTTGTTTTCATATAGTTTATCAGTTGAATGCTGAGTTTCACAAGATTACACATTTAATTTAATTTAATTTATTCAAATTTATACCTCGTACCTTCTCCTAAAAGGACCCAGGGTGGCGCATTTAATGTAGATGGTGAGTTTGGTTTTGAATAGAAACAGGAAAAAGCTGGAAGGAGAAAAAAACATTCAAAGTGAAAACAGAATAAATGTTTCAGCAGATGAACATAGCAAGAACTTTTCCAGACTGCTTTTGCCCTCTGACTAAAGTTGCTTTTTCTGCATCTCAGCCCTGCCACATGGCACGAGGGCACTACAAGTGCTAGCCGGCTTCGGTGCTGATGTTGAGATGAGCCAGCACAATTGAGCTATTAATAATTTAAGAAACCGGAGCAACAAGGGGAAGAAGGATGCTGATGAAACAGTCACTCTCCTCTATGTCCTTGAAAAAACATCATTCTTAGAGCACACCTGTCCAACATGGATGATCTAGCCCAGGTTCATCAAAGTGGTCAAAGTGGTCTCAAGGATAACTGAGACTAAGGGGTTGAAAAATGGCTAGGAATCAATAGGTGGTTGATAAACGATGGGAGATTAATTGGAGTTGATCTGTTGAGGTCTCTGTAGAATTCCATTGCAATCAGTGCTATCGGTGTGGTAGCTCATGGTGAGACAGCATTAACCAGGGTTAGTTGTTCATGTTACTATTATTATATGAATAATTTACAATAAGATTTACAAAAGCTTAATTCAAATTCTTAACCAAGTATTCTAAGAATCTAAGGTATTATATCTACCACAATGAGATCACAGCTGCCTATTTATAATGTATTTATTATTCATAATGTTATTAGTGAAAGTAATACAATAACAACAATTATGTAGGTCTTCTAGTCCAACCCCCTGCGTGGGCAGGAACCTTATACTATTTCAGACAAATTGCTATCTAACATCTTTTTAAAGACTTCCAGGGTTGGGGCATTCACAACTTCTGGAGGCAAGCTGTTCCAGAGGTTAATTGTTCTAACTGTCAGGAAATTTCTCCTTAGTTCTAAGTTGCTTCTCTCCTTGATTAGTTTCCACCCATTGCTTCTTGTCCTGCCCCCAGGTGCCTTGGAGAATAGTTTGACTCCCTCTTCTTTGTGGCACCCTCTGAGATATCGGAACACTGCTATCATGTCTCCCCTGGTCCTTCTCTTCATCAAACTAGACATACCCAGCTCCTGCAACCGTTCTTCATATGTTTTAGTCTCCAGTCCCCTAATCATCTTGGTTGCTCTTCTCTGCACTCTTTCCAGAGTCTCCACGTCTTTTCTACATCGTGGCGACCAAAACTGTATGCAGTATTCCAAGTGTGGCCTTACCAAGGCAATATACAGTAGTATATTCAACTTATTTTCAACTTATTTAATATTGAATAATATTCAACTTATTATTAATATTGAATATTGAATAATATTCAACTTATTTTCATATAATTATTTGGGGGATCAATCAACAATCTGCAACTTCATGAAGAGAACTGGAGAGTTTGGGGACCCCGATCTAGCAAGCTTCTCATCCGATTACATGTTCCATGACTAGGAGAAAAGCAAAAGGCATTCAATCAGTCTTGTCATCAACTCCTGAAAGGAGCACAATATCTTAAGAAAATGGGCTGAGTTCAGACATTATGCAAAGCCACTGTTTTTTGCTTGAATAAATTCAAATTATCTCCAACATAATTGGTAAACAACAGCTGGGATTTCACATTGTGCTAAGCCAGATACATTCAAACCATATCCTAGCTGCACCTAGTGAACTCAGTGTTCCTATTTTAAAATTGCTTTATGGTTGGATTCATTTAAAGATACTAATTTCAAACTGGAAAGCCTGATTTTGTGGGGAGAACAGTGATTAGAAGCCTTTAAAAAAATCCTTTACAGCTGAGCTAGATTTTCCACTTCATTCTGTTTAGGAATGAAAGTTGTGTTTGTCTTAGTCATATTACTTCCATCACTCAATAGATGGAAGATGGCAGTAGCATCACTAGAAGCATTTAACAGGCCTTCATATAATTATATCTCAATCTGCCGCAATCATCTTATTTCCTAAATTTTTCCTGATTTTTTGGAATCACGTATTGTCTTTTTTCTGTTCCTCATCATCACAAACATCCTGGTGAAGCTATGGAAAGGATCAGCTGGACTAGAGTTTGAAGACGGGCTTTGACTCTACAGAATTGCAGAGATGATCGGTTTGAAGGCCTAGGGCAATGGTGAAATGCAGCTAAAAATAACTCATGTTCTCCATTGAAGCATGCAAGAGGAACGATGGTAACAAAGAATTGCTCGACCAAGGACAGGGAGACACAGAGGTGGTAGGGATTCAAATAAGATTCTCCAGGTTACCTAGGCCAATGGGAATTAACGAAAGGAGTAATTCAATTTATAGATCTAGTTGCCAAAATAGGTTAATGTCTCTTTCTTCCCAAAGACCCTATTTTGTGAGTTGACATCTAGTGATTGAAAAACCAATTTTTGCAAATATGAAATGATTTTTCTTTCTTTTTTTTAGGCGCTCAGCTCAAAGTACCATTTTAAATCTTGGCAAAACAGTAGCAAGCAGTTTTGCGAAATCATTTGATTCAGCATGGCAGACTTTTGTAAATGTCGTTTTCAGACCCAATAAAATGCTTTGAGTATTGCAAAGTGCTAAAGGACTTCCTGAACAAAGCAGCGATGACTCCAGACGCCTCTGGGAACGATTAGCATTGTTCTTGGGAGGGAAAACAGATATTTTCCCCCTGTGGTTGGCAGTGTTGGGAGAAGGTTGGACAGATCTTATGTGGGAAAAGGCAGTTTAGGCCAGGGCAATTAAAGGAAACAGAATGGCAGTGAATAAATTGGAGCAAAGAAAAATAGGTAGAAAGCTCAGGTGTCTAGGATGAAAATAGGTCAAGAAATAAAGCAAAACTGGATGGAAGGCACGAAGCTAAAGGCATGATTCGCAAGAATTATCTACAGAAAAATAGTCAATCGTGTCAGAAAACAGCACCATGGATAAAGAAATCAGATACTGATCTGATGCTGCAGGTTCTAGCTATCCATTTAGAAAGTTCAAAAAAACCTACACATTATTGATTGATCCATTTATTTCAAGTTATCGGTTAGTAAGCTCTAAATTGTAAGAACAATAAACAGGAGGAGGAAGCTATGTTAAGATTTATATCCTCATTTTTGTATAAGACAATGTAGGTGCTGCTGAATTTTCCCAACAAACAGCAACCCTTTGGGCTGAGGAGAGGGATAGCCCAAAAACACATGACCAGTTTCCATGCCAGAGAGAGTAGAACTCATAGGCTCCCCAATTTCTAGTCCAAATCCTGTATCACTACACTATCTATGGCAGGGGTGTCAAACCCGCGTCATCATGGCGGTGTCAGGTGATTTAGCATTTCCCCATCCCCCTTTGCTAAAACTGGGCATGGACGTGGCAAGCACGTGACGCATCCAGCCCACGAGTTTGACACCCCTGATCTATGGATTCCATAACTGAAAATACTTTTTAAAAAAAAAAAAAAAAAAAAAAGAACTGCACCAGGATTGCTTCATTCAAGCTTTACCATGATTTCGCAGGGGTGCCAAACTGGCAGCCCGCTGGCCAGGTGTGTCATGCGCAGGCCACACCCATCCCAGCTCCGCGAAGGGAAAAAAGCACCACCAAGGTTTGATACCCGTGCTTTAATGGAATATCAAGATGACCTGGGGGGGAAGAGGAAAAGAGAGAAGAACCCCCACACACACGTGGTTTTTTAGGGCAGGGAAAGAAACTTAGGAAGGAACCCCCACCCCGCCTAATTGATCAGGCAGTTAAAATGGCGGCTGGAAGCTTGCACCATAAGACATTATTGTTTGCCAAGAATTAAACACAGGAAACCATTTTTTCTGTTGCTTTGATGCTCACTGCACCTTTGTTGCAGTTTCACCCCTACAAAAAGCTACGAGTGTTTCAACACATATCTTTGAGAACACCTGTTTATGCTACGAATGATACCCAAGGCACCATAGAAAAATCTCGCTTTTTATTCACAAAACAAAAGCAAAAACATCCCTACATTGCGAAGGCGTTGAAGAGTGAGGGTAGTCTTTGTTGTCTTTATGGCCATTCAACAAGATATGTAAAGGTAGCTGACCTGGCTGGTGAACACAAACACATTCTGTGTTAGCAACTCATGGATTGTCCCATTGTGTTATAATTCTACACAAGAAATATTGCCTCCTTCTGGACAGTTCTAGAGTTATCATCCATCTATATTTATTTTTCTCTCTTTTAAAACTGCAACAGAGGATTTCACGACAAGTTCCAGGAAAAGATGAATGTAAGTCATCCAGGAATGCACAGGTGGCTGTTTTCAGAATAAACAGCAACTGCAGGAATCTGTTATTTATTAAAGTGAAAATAGCAGAACGAATCATTCACATTTTCTCATGTCCTCCAATATGGTGGGTAACTTTCAGAATGTATGTTTAGATGTCCATTATGCGACCTCACACATCTTGAAGATATAAGGGCTGGGAAGACTGGACTAAAGACTGGTAACAGGAGGAATTTCAGTCCGCTCTGAAATTGCTGAACTTAGCCGATACATGTGCTCTGTTCATTTTTATTTTCATTCCTATAAAAATGTAATCTCTTTTTTAAAAAACAAAAAAACAGTAATTGTAAAAAGAAAAACTTGCTCGCTTATCACTTAAATATTTACAGCCTCAGTAATTTCATACTCAGATTCTTTAAAACCCCTAAAATTATACACACAGTCACATTATTTAAGTAGAAAATGTGTTTAAAGAATTCCTTTAAAATCAGAATGAAAAAGGCAATACATATAAATTCATCTTCTTTGGAATCCTTTTTAAAATTACAAGGGGGGAGGGAATAAAAGGCAAGTTAGGTATCCGTGTTCAATGAAATAAAAACATTCTTTCTGTTTGAAAAGTATCCAGCGATCACATCTGAAAATGATCCTCTTTCCTGAATAGCACATTCAGAAACAGATAGCTCTGAAATTCAAAAAGGGACACCAAAATGTATTTTAAAAATGTCTATAATACTAAGAATCTGAAGGAATCTTGAAGGATCCTAAGCCTGCCTCTGATGAAGATGAGCTAAGACATTGAGAGGTGACCGGGTGCAGCCAGCCTGGGTTTCTTTGATGGCTGCTCAGATCCAGCATAAATGATGTCCCGTTTCATCTTTTATTCTCCTGAATAAAACCGATGCTGACACGTGAAGAGCATTCCTGTAGCCATTCAAGACACAGAGTCTCTCATATTCCAGAAAGAGCGGAAAGAATTAAACCACCAAGCTTTCTCTGCTGACAGCATGATTCTGTAGAGGAAAGAGAAAATCAAGGTTAATGATAGCCATAAAATCTCCTCCAGTATCTTCAGAACCGTTTTAAGATTAACAACCCAAGATTAAAGGTAAATACCACACTGGCTACGTACACACAAACACACATTTTGCAGACAGGCTCCAAGGTGCAAACATTGGCATCTTGGATCAGGAGCTCACTGAGACATAAAAAAGATATAGATAAATCCAATATAGGGGTGGGAGACAGGCACTTTACTACAACAGTGATTGCTAATTTGATTTTAAGGGATGGGGCTAATCCTATGAAATCGTCTTGATTGATTCCATGCAGGAAATACTTTCAATTTGGTCTGTGGTTTGTCTGATCCTGACTTATTCAACAAGGAATAACTGGGTGGGTTTACACATCATTAAGTAGTGTAAATACAACCAAATACATGATAATGAAAGATAATGCACAAACCATTCATACACACTTAATAATAATGTGAATATTTTGCTCAAAAGAACAACTGTAAGTCTAATAACTATAAAGCCTTAGTACAATCACACCTAGACTACTGCATCCAATTTTGGTCACCACACTATAAAAAAAGATGTTGAAACTCATAGAAAAAGTGCAGAGAAGAGCAACCAAGATGGTTAGGGGGCTGGGGGCTAAAACATACGATGAACGGTTGCAGGAACTGGGCATGGCTAGTCTAGGGAAGAGAAGGACCAGGGAAGACACGATAGCAGTCTTCCAATATTTGTGGGGCTGCCACAGAGAGGAAGAGGGTCAAGCTATTTTCCAAGGCACCTATAAGCCAGACAAGGAATAATGAATGGAAACTGAACAAGGAAAGATTCAATGTGGAAATAAGGAGGAATCTTCTGACTGAGAGAAGAATCAACCAATGGAATAGACATTGCCTTCAGAAGTTGTGGGAGCTTCATCACTGGAAGCTTTCAAGAAGAGACTGCATTGCCACCTGTCAGAAATGGTGTAGGACAGCGTGCCAAAAGCGGGGGGAGCGCAGGGGGGTCGTGCATGGGCACCCCACACCCATAATGCTATGTGTGTGACCCCCCTGCTTTTGGCACGCTTTTTTCACCCTCCCCAGGCTCCAAAGGCTTTCTAGGAGCCTGGGGAGAGTGAAAACAGCCTCCCCTCCCCACCTCCGGAGGCTTCAGGAGCTTCCCTGAAGCCTCCAGAGGGCAAAAAACAGCCTCAAAAGAAGGCCTAAATCAGCTGGCCAGCACACACATGCGCGCTGGAGCTGACGGCAACGCCTCGCGTGCCCTAAGAAATGGTTCCACGTGCCACCTGTGGCACCCGTGCCATAGGTTCGCCATCACGGGTGTAGGATCTGTTTGGGTGGAGGGGTTGGACTAGGTCCTTTCCAATCCTGTTAATCTGTTATCTGTATCTAACTTCGCCTTATCCAGGACTTCTCCATTTATAAAGCATTACAATTGTGTGTCCTTCTCCCCATTTTTTAAACCTCACCCTTCGCAGCTTGCGGTCATCCTTGCCGCGGGAAGACACAGATTCGGTCTCTGTGTATGGAGGTGGTGGAGGAGGAGGAAAGCCATTGCTATCTTCATCCCGTTTTTTCCTGTGGCCGTATTTCCCATTGGAGGCGCTTCCGTGATCCAGGTGTTCACGGCTACCTGCCCGCTGCTTCTTCCGCAGTGCTTCCTCCAGGAGCCGGTTATCATAAGGGGTTCGCTCCAGATCCCGCAGGTCATCCCTACTCCGACTTCGGCGTCTACCGTAGCGCTCAGAGTCGTAACGGGAGTCAGGGGAATAATCGCGGTGATGGCATTCGTTGTCTGAGCCGTGCTGGCCCCGACCTCTGTGCTGGGAAGGGTAGGACTCCCGTTCATAGTCATCTAGGGCATCGACCGAGCGGGAACGCGGGCGTCGGGCGTAGCTTCGTGGCGGGGAGTCCTCATAACGGTCCCGCCAAGTTGCGGGAGGCAGCAAGCGCCGGTTATCGCTGCTCCGTACACTTTCCTCCTCCAGGTCGCTGATGGGAGACATGGCCTGGCCACGCAGCCTCCCCATGCCCTGCCGCAGCTCATAACGCCGGTCATCTTCATGAAGAGAACTTAGCTCACTCATCACCGAGGCTGGAAAGCAAGACAAGAGAATTAATTATCTGTTCTCCTCCCAACAATAAACGGGGCTGCTGTGAAGGATCAATTGGGCACAGGTCTTGTTCCTACAGAGAAGGACCTCAGCAAAGTACCTTTCTCAAGCCTCCCATTGGGCTGCCCTGGCCGAGTAGGGTCAAAGTTGGCCAGCTCCTTCTCCATGTAGTAGAGCACCCGCATGGAGTCATCCTGCTGGTTGGCTTGGATGCGATAGCCGCTGCGTACAGCTGGGGAAGAGAGATCAGGAGCAGGCTTTAGGACATAGGCCGGTCATATTTCTATTTTTTATTTTATTTTTAAGGAGCCATATGCCTTGGGGAGATGGCCATGTAGGTTGGCAGCCGTGTGATTCACCCACCGCTTTCGCCTTTCCAACTGCCATTGAAATTGGAAGAGGAGGCAGGATCTTCTCTGCTGACTGCAATCCCCTTTTGTGCTTTACACCAAGTGCTGCTAGTTGCAGCAGGTGCAATGGGTGGCATGAAGCACGGTGTGTGTGTGTGTGTGTCAGGAGATTTACTTCTTGCTTTAGTAACACATTTAGAGTTAAACAAGAAAGCTCAAGGTTGTAACACTATAGACAAAGAGTGCGTGCATGTTCTCCCTCCCCTTTAGGGGGAAAATCTTCCTGCTGGACTGAGAATTTATCTCCAAGATCCAACATTTGAAAAGTTCATCTTTTCAGCGCAAGGACCAGCCTGCCAGTGTCTAGTAAAATATTGCAGGCACAGAGATCTCAAAAAAAAAAAAAAAAAAAAAAAAGGTTGCATCTCTTCAAAAGGTAACTCTTCTGACAAGCGTTTGGAAGGAGTTTTGTTTACAAGGAGCATGGTTTAATTTTATGAAGCTTAGATGGATTGGACTTCCACCTTTGATCATACTAGGTGGAAATTCGGCAAGCAGAAATCCTAACATAGCCGCATGGCACCAATTAGAGAAAAGTGAAGGATTTTTTTTTCTTCTAAGCAGCAAAGTTAGATTTTAAAAATCCAGCTACAAAGCTAGTGGCACTCCACGAGCCAAGCGCTACTTGAGAGACCTACCATATACCTCCCTTCGACCTGTCCGCTCCCACAGAGTGGGCCTCCTCAGGGTGCCGTCAGCTGGTCAATGCCGGCTGGCAGCTCCCAGGGGAAGAGCCTTCTCTGTGGTGGGTCCGGCACTCTGGAACGACCTGCCCCCCGATATCCGTACCATCACGGACCTACGCCTCTTCCGTCGGATGTTAAAAGCACATTTCTTTCATCTAGCCGGCCTGACATAGACTAAGGGAATAATTTTAAACTTTGATATTTATTGGTTTTAAATTTATTTATCCAAATTTTAGCACAGATTTAATTAATTTAATTGTTTTTATATTTTGTATGTATTGTTGGGTTTTTATCTTTCTGTGCACCGCCCTGAGTCCCTCTTAGGTGAAATAGGGCGGTATATAAATCGAATAAACTAAACTAACTAAACTAAACTAAACTACAACAGCGTTTCCCATTCAATGTGATAGGTAAGAAGAATCAGCATCACCCTCAGCTGCAAACAGCTGAGTCAGCCAAGTGAAGCAATAATTATAATTCCTCTGCTGAACAAAATGTTGAATCATCAGCGTGAGCGGTTTCCCCACAACCAAGCATGCCTGATCAGACAGAAGCACAATATCTAAGCAAACTCAGTACTCCATTTCATGTTTCTTACCAGCATTTGCCACACTATCTGTATCCCTCAGGAGAGGCACTTGGGAGCTGTTTCCACCAACTGTAATGCAATCAAAAGACAGGAAAAGGTTTCCATAAAAAGGATAGCAATAGCAATAGCACTTAAGGCTTATATACCCCTTCGCAGCCCTCTCTAAGTGGCTTTACAGAATCAGCCTCTTGCCCCCAACAATCTGGCTCTTCATTTTACCCACCTCGGAAGGATGGAAGGATGGGTCATCCTTGAGCCTGGTGAGATTTGAATTGCCAAATTGCAGGTAGCCGGCAGTCGGCAGAAGTTGCCTGCAGTACTGCACTCTAACCACTGCGCCACCATGGCTCAGTGACACATACAACCAGTAGTAGGCAGGACAAACTGCCCCATGGCTGTATTTCTGAATCCTAGCAGTGGCCTGCAATACAACATTGCAATCTATGCTTTCACTATACAGTACAAGCCCTGACAAGCCATAAAATAAAGAGGCCAGTTGGTCTAACTTTCTGCTTAGAGAACCAGAACACAACAAAAATCTGCTGATTGAAGATTTCCAAGGAGAGAGAGAGAGAATTCTTCCCTTCCCCCAAATTTTATCAACTGATTGCAATTGTCACAGAGATCTAGCATTAGGGACACCCAGAAAAGGCATCCAACTAGATTGAGGACAATCCAAAATGAAACCTAAGATACAACTCAAAACGGTAAACCTCAAAGTAGCACAAGATCTTTTAGACCAGAGATGTCAAGCACAAGGCCCGCGGGCCGGATCTGGCCCACGGGGCTGTCCTGGGAAAATGTAAGAGGTCGACCCGCATTGCTTCAGCCCAGTCTCCCCAATGGGAAGAGGAAACATTGGGCTAGCGTGGCTTTGGCCCAGTCTACCCAGTGCAAAGAGGAAATATGCCAGCAGTTTGGGGAGTGGCGTCAAGCTGGCCATGCCCACCCAGTTGGCTACATCCACCCAGTTGGCCCTGGACCACCTGCCCCCCCCCCGAGGTCAACCCCAGTCCTGTTGCAGCCCTCATTGAAATTGAGTTTGACACCCCTGTTTTAGACTGTTAATTCCACTAGCTGCGAACTAGCTGTGGGCCAACATAAATTCAGTGGAGACAAGCCACTTACCTGAGCTGGCTCGATCATAATCCACTCCATAATCATTGTACATTGGAGACATTGGACCCATAGGGATCATGGTGACTGGGGGAGCTGGTTTCAATGGATTGCTGGAGGCATAAATACTGGGTGCATAAACACTGGGGACTCCAGATGTTGCAGCTTTCCCTGCCATGTACACTGGAAAGACAAGGATTTCCAAATAAAGCTCTGGTGTTTGCTTTTTAAGAGATGTTGCATGTGGCAAAGTGGCACGACCCCGCAGA
This sequence comes from Rhabdophis nuchalis, assembly GCA_039707465.1. Classification (NCBI taxonomy): domain Eukaryota; kingdom Metazoa; phylum Chordata; class Lepidosauria; order Squamata; family Natricidae; genus Rhabdophis; species Rhabdophis nuchalis. Next base: position 9,696,777 of record CM077654.1, read on the forward strand.
ACACTTGGCAGGGATTACAACCCACAGTTCCAACCATTAACCTTGAGAATGTGATCCCTGGATAAAATTCGATTTTTTTTGCAGCCTTCTGGGATTAATAATAGTGCTTCTTTTTCAATGTAATGGTCTTGGGTTGGGAGGAGGAGGAGGGCATGGTGGTAAAGGATGCAAGTAAAGAATCACAGAATATTGATCATCTTTATGGGCAGGCCTCAGTTTATGACCACTCGTGCAACAATGGTTTGAAGTTGTGACAGCACTGAAAAAAAGGTGTCTTGCAAACCTCAAAGATACAACCATTATTACCACCCTCACGGTCGTAATTGTGATTTGAGCACTCGGCAACCAGCTCACACTTCTAATGATCGCCGCAATCTGTAGTCACATGGTCATAATTTGAGACTTCCAACCAGCAAAATCAAAAGGGGAAGCCCTGGTTAAAAAAAAAATGCCCCCGAAATTGGGTCTGGTCATATGATGACTTGCTTAAACCACCACATTATTTAGCGACCAGAATTCCAGACTGCAGTCACAAAACAAGGACTCCCTTTACTTAAATGTTCTTAGGGAGCCCTTTTAAGCTTGACTGTAAATTAAAGCACCAGAAACAAAATAGCTTTAGACACACCCTGAATACACCCAGTTTAGGAATCCAGATAGCCAGTCTGAACTCTGTTTATTGCTGTAGTTCTGAGTGGGATGGCTTCCGTATACCCACCCCTCTCCAGCCATGCCCTGCTAAGCATTTCCCCCCTTACCCGTGGCCTTCTCAATGTGCTGGAGTAACTTCCAAATCTCCAGCAGCCAGCAAGGGACTACGGGACTCCCAACCTAACACAGCTGGAAGTCGCATGAATATTCTGCTTGAATCAATACGAATAACATATTTATTTCTTCATGTTTCTTCTACTTACAAGAAGAACCACCTGTTCCTTCAGACCCAAAACATTTTGCTTGAATAAATACAAATAATATATTTATTTCTTCATATTTCTTCTACTTACAAGAAGAACCTGTTCCTTGAGATCTGTTTTGACTTAGGCTTCCCAAGAGCATGAAGCAAACTCCTTGACCCGAAAAAAAAAACCCTTTTATTAATTTACTGTGAATTTTGCTAATTCACATCCAGCAAAGTCTTTCAGGGGAGGATTTACAGTCGCAGACCTTATCTGGCTTGGAGAGCTGCCAGGCCGATCTCTGCAAAACTTGGCAAGGAGTCTCGGAGAGTCACAAACCAATGAAGCGAACTAATGGCCTCCTGCAAACTCCACTCCCCTTTCTCTCCTCTTTTATTTCCTCTGGGAGGGGCCATTCATGGTACACCTGTGGCTTTCCTCTCAAGTTGACCCCTGTTCTTTAGACGTTCTCTTCATCTGGCAGCTCTGCGCATGCGCACACTGGGAACAGGCGCCAGCTGTTCATCTGTCTCACTGATGTCTGTCTCCGAAGGTAGCTGATAATTGGTATACGGTTCTGGCCCCCTCTCTGCCTCCGACACAGAGCCTTCCCCAGACTCCAGGACTGGCCCAGGTTCCTCCCCAACCTCCTCACTGTCCAAATCTTCTCCCAGCTCTGCTAGCCGCTGGTGGGCCACAACAAGACCCAAACAACTACAGATGTTTTGAGAAGATCTGTTTAACCACTTCTAGGGAAAGTTGAAAGAGGATCTGTAAAGGTAACTTACGTGCTTCAGGGCAGCAACATTTCTCTGGGCAACAAGGACATCGGAGGTAGCAGCAGCAGGTATGGGGGCAGCACTGGCACCAACAGATTCCAAGGAGCAGGAAGACCAGAAGGAAGGCCAGCACAACCAAGACCACAAAGACCCAATCTAGGAAGAAACCATGGGAAGCAGCCCTCAGAGATACAACCAACGAACCCCACTGTATCGAGAGAGTCAGCTGTTATACGTCTGTTAACGTCTACCAAGAGTCTATAAAGATGAAGGAAACAATTCCAGCATCTCACTATCAGCACTCCCGTTTGGTATGTAAACATTTACCGTATTTTTTGGTGTATAAGATGCTCCAAAGTTTTGAAGAGGCAAATTAAAAATAGTTTTTGCACTCTGCAAACCTCCCCCAAACGGCACGTTTTTCACAAAAACGGCTGTTTCCCCCCACAAAAAAGGCATAAATAGCTTTTAAAGGGCTTGCAGAGTGCTCGGGGGGGGGGGGGGGGGGTGAACGGGCCCGTTTTTTTAAAAAGAAAAAAAAAAGGGCACGGATAGCCTTTAAGGAAGCTTATAGAGTGCTCCTGGGTGCTGGGGGGGGGGTGTTTAAAATTGAGCAAAAAATGCAGTTTTTTCTGCCCTCTCCAGCCCCCAGGAGCTCTCTGAAAGCCTCCTAAAAGCTATGCACGGCCATTTTTGGTGAAGGGGGCGGGGTTTCGGGAGGCCAAAAATGCTGCATTCAGTGTATAAGACGCACCCAGATTTTCAGCCTCTTTTTTGAGGGGGAAAGGGTGCGTCTTATACTCCAAAAAATACGGTAGTTTTAATTATATGCACCGAGTGCCCTGATCTGGGGGGCTGCAGTGGAGGACGCCCAAAAACATAGATACAGTTTCAAAAATATCCCCTCATTTGAATCTGGCCAGTGGAGCAAAACCCCAAATAAAGGAGTCCCACTATGCCAGGGGTCTCCAAACTTGGGGACTTTAAGGATTTTGGACTTCAACTCCCAGAATTCCTCAGCCAGCTGAGGAATTCTGGGAGTTGAAGTCCACAATTCTTAAGGTCCCCAAGGTTGGAGACCCCTGCCCTAGGCTTTAAGACAGCAGTCCTCGTTTAACAAAGGACGGGCAGACTACCGGAATAAACTAATCTGTTCAGTTGGCCAAGTCATTTCAGGTGCAATTTCTCCATTCCCCTTTAGGCAGGTAGTCCTCGACTTACGACCACAATCGAGCCCAACATTCCTGTTGTTAAGTGAGACATTTGTTAAGTTACTTTTCCGCCATTTTACAACCTTTCTTGTCTCAGCTGTTAAGTGAATCCCTGCAGTGGATAAATTAGTAATCCGGTTGTTAAGTGAATCTGGGTTCCCCATTGACTTTGCTTATCAGGAGGTCGCAGAAGGGGGGGGGGTCACATGATCTTGGAACACAGCAAAGGTCATAAATACGAACCGTTTGCCAAGCACCTGGATTTTGATCACATGATCATGGGGCTGCTGGGAAGGTTGCTAAGTGTGAAAAATGGGTCATAAAGTCACTTTGTTCAGTGCCGTTTAACTTAAAACGGTCCCTAAGAGACATTGTTGTAAGTCGAGGACTATCCATACTGATTTTATTTCCCTTGGACACATCCCTTGTGATGGATAACACCGATTCTGAGCATTTCCCCTCCTTAACCCCACCTATTATTTGTAGACCACTGGACTTTATTATAGTTGACAATTTATACTTTGTGACAATGTGGAAAATCCCACCTACCATATATATCTCTGGGGAATTTGAAGGAACAATTTTTCAAGCAGGGCCTATCAACCCCAACAAGGGAGATCCTTGACCTCAACTTACACTAAGCAGAAAGGTATCACCCAAGGGGGCCATGGGACAAGGAGAGAGGACTCAGAAGTGGCTTTTCCAAATGAGGCACTCCACCATACCCCCCAACTTGTCATGAACAGTCAATAGAGGAAGGGAAGAGCACTTAGCAATAGCACTTAAGACTTATATACCACTTCACAGTGCTCTTATAGCCCTCTCTGAGCAATTTACAGAGTCAGCCTCTTATCCCCAACAATCTGGGTCCTCATTTGACCCACCAATGAAGGATGGAAGGCTGAGTCAACCTTGAGCCTGGGGGGATTCAAACTGCCAAACTGCAGGCAGTCAGCAGAAGTAGCCTGCAATACTGCACTCTAACCACTGTGCTACCGTGGCTACCTCCTAGCTTGCATGCCCAACTTCACAGAAAGGGAGAGGTGTGAAGAAGACTATGGATTGCATTTGCAACTCGGCCCAAAGCTTCACAGAAAAAGCCCGCGTTTTTTGCAATGGTGCCAAGGGGCAGGTTTTTACAACGTAGGAGAGGAACGGAAAAAATTGCAACAAGGTCACACAGTAAAAGAGAAAGGAAGACAGACAGACAAGCAAGCATTTCGGAATTTTTTGCATTCCAAGCGCTTCTACTTCTAACTTTGAGAAATCCAAGGAGAAGTGTGGGGGGGGGGGGATTAAAATAATAGGGAGGAGGAGAAGTCAACTCTTTCCCAACCACTTAGAAAGTAAGCATGGAAGAAAAAGGCAGTACCTTCCATTTGCCCTATCTGAAAGTCTGGCAAAAGCTCTGAGACACCAGGGGCCTTGCCTACAGAACAAAACAAAACAGGAGAAAGTTACAAAGATATCTGACTGACACAGGTGTTAAGGCTTTCTGAGCCAGAGGTGTATTTGCTGGAGGGATGGGCAACATGGAAGACATCCACTAAATTCTATCCCATAACAGGAAAAGCTGCCAGGAGCTTATATAAAGAGTTGGACCGGACTAGTCGATAAGGCATTCACAGCAGGAGCAGCCAGCAAGGATGCTCGGCCCATTGTGTGACCGCACGTCCCTGCGCGGTCATGTGATCGCGATTCAGGTGCAGAGAGGCCAGCTCGCCATTGTGACATCGCAGCATCCTTCAGTCACACGATCCTCATTTGCAACTTTCACGGCTGGCAGCTGACAAGCAAAGTCAATGGGGAAGTTCGCAGAAGGGCGTAAATGTGTTCACATGACCTTCGGACGCTGCAATCTCGTTGGGAGTCACCTAAGGAGGGATACTAGAACTGCCATCGTATGTTTGGGCAGTCGTATGACATCACACTTCATGATTCTGTTGCTTAGCGATGGAGTCCTCAGTCCCAATTACAGTTGTTAACCGAGGACCGCCCGTATCCATTGCAAGCATCTGCTGTTTTCTATTAACACGGAGCTTAGTAGATTGACTTGATGCTTCACTGGAATCCTCCTCCTCCTCCTCTTTTAATGACCCCCATAATCTCTTGCGGGGTGATGTCTGGGCAACTGAATGGAGCGGAGTGTTTACTGGCCAGATGCCCTTCTTGTTGCCAATGCGGAGTTTTTTTCTCCAGCAGATATATTCTTAATATAACTGCCCGCCAGAGCTCCTTACCTGTCCTTTAAAGCCTTTGGCGCTGGAGCATCTCGGAGGCGTCCCTGGCAGGTACGACACATGTGCGCACACCACGCATCTATGTGGGCAACACCGGGCCCGTTCCAACCGTACCGGTCGGAACGAGATCCGAAACCCACCACTGGGTAGGACACTCAATAGCTCTCCCTTGCTTTATCACTTCAGTACAACATATATGCAGTTGTTATGCATGGAGATTTCCTACAGCTAACCTGGTGATAAATTATACATAGTGCTTTTCTACTCTGTTATTTTGTCCAATCCTGCTTCTAGCTTTCTTCTACCAGGTTTGTCATTTGTATCATCTGTGAGCAGAGAGGGTCTTACTCGTTTGGGTAACCTATTATGATAACAGCGTAATATGGACTTTAAAATATTTTCTAGAATTACGGTTTCAGCCCTACACACTGTATCTGAGAGATTCAAATATGACTAAAAGACAGAAATGATTTTTCAGGTGCCATGTTTACAGCATAATTTTAAGAGAAGACGTTGGAGGAAGAGGCTAAAGACAGTTGTCAGCATTTCTATTGATTTTTTTGGATAAATAACAAGGAAGCTTTTAGAGCAGGGGTCCCCAACCTTTGCAACTTTAAGTCTGAAGGACTTCAGCTCCCAGACTTCTCTGGAGAAGTCTGGGAGCTGAAGTCCTTCAGACTTAAAGTTGCAAAGGTTGGGGACCCGTTTTAGAGGACTGTTTCCCAACCTTGGCAACTTTAAATTGTGTGGACTTCGACAAACAGAATTCCCCAGGCAGCATGCTGGCTGGGGAATTCTGGGACCTGAAGTTGTCACACCTTAAAGTTGCTACGGTTGAGAAATATTGTCCTGGAATATCTAGATGACAGACAATTGCCATGTTGGCTGACATTTAAAGACAGCTGCACCTCAACCTTTCTTGGGGGAAGGTGCCTGGTTTTGAAGCAGACCATAATATCCCCTTTTTTATTCCTGTTCTTTTGAACAGCATCTCTAGCAAGGAATATTCCACATTTGGATGGCATACATAGCTCTGTTTTTAATGATAGTCATACAAATAACAAGCAAAATGTATGCAGATTTGCTTACGTCAAACTAACTGAAGAGCATCGTTTTTTAAAAACAGCCAACAACACAATCTCTCATAGCCAGGATCAATGTTATAAAGCAGGCCAATTGAACATTGCTCATGAAAAGGAGAAAGGGAACAATAATGGCTTTCCACCGTTTCAGACACACTTAGATATGAAAAAGATGGTGACAGAGAGAGAAACAGCAGCTTGGGCTATTGCAGGCAAGGCACTGGGACTGATACAGCTGGAAATTAAGCAGACAGTGCAAGGCCAGGACACAGTTTATAAAGGAGGCAGAAAGTGCTGAAGTCCCAGCCATGAAACACATACATTCTAATTCTCAGGCTGGACCTATACAGATAGAGGGGGGGGGGGGGATAAGAATAGAGTAGATTGGAGTGTTTCCGTTTCAAACACAAACTTATTGGGAGTGGGAAGATGGTAATTCTGACATTTCCCTCCTACTTAAAAACAAGACAAGACCAAATCTGTAAATTAAAAAATAGGCCAGAAAAAAACTGTAGATAGCTTTCTCCTTGGCGTGGTTATGTATGTGTTTCACACTACAATGATCATTGGTCATGCTTTGCTGAGCCAGATATTGATCCTTACAACATGCAAAGCCTTAAACCATGATTTACAAACCACAATGGGCTAGATTTGCCCAATATGCTATGTAAAACCAAACTCAAGCCAACCACGCAATGCTTTGGTGCAGGTGTGAACTAAGGCTGTGTGCATTTCTGGGTTAGCAACAAGGAAGCTTTCTCAGTCATAAGAGCTTGCATGCCGTGAACTCATTCCTTCTGAGGGGAAATCAAAATCAAATTTTACCCTTTTAATGGTGATGTGGCCAGTTTTGTGGGCGAGATCCTGTTTGCCACCCAAGTGGCTTCCTACCTTTGGGGGAACTAATGCAATTAAGATGTCCCGTTCTCCTTCCTATTATTTGCATTCAGTAAGAGTCTCCTCACTTACCCAATACGATGAGTTCAGCGTAGGCTTCGTTGTTGCCTTGCAAGTCTTGGGAAGAGGTCACAGTGCAGTAATAAACACCACTGTCCCCCCAAGCGGTCTGCTCAATGCTGAGGTCAGCATCTACAGGAAGAATGAACAAAAAAGGAACTGTCAAAATGGATGCCAAAATCAATTCCTCGTGCTCAAATAAAGAATATTCTTCATATAAATTCCCTATATCTTTGCTCAAGGTTGCAATACTGCAATACAGAAAACTGAGGATGGTTTAAACCAGTGTTTCTCAACCTTGGCAACTTGAAGATGTCTGGACTTCAACTCCCAGAATTCCCCAGCCAGCATTCGCTGGTTTAAAAGAAAGAAATTATTTATGAACTTCACAACCATCAGCTGAATGTGCCCATGATAAAAGGAGTAGAGAACCAATGAGAAAGGCCAATCTATGATTATTTACCTATTTTTCCTGTTATCCAAATCCATTTCTTATTTGAATAAACGAATGAATAGAGCTGGCTTGTGTATTGGTTAGGGTTATAATTCACCTTTCCTTCAGAAGTTCAAAGTAACATCCACAGTGATCCCTCTTTCTTGTCTTTTTTTTCTTTTTTGCCCTCAACCACAACTACGTGAAGTAAGCAGGCTGTGAGGAAGTGAATTGCCCAAAGCCATTCGGTGAACTTCTGAAGGAGGAACAAAACTTGGGTCTCTCGTTCCAACCCAACATCTGAATCAATGCATGACTCTGGTACTATTCCCAGCATAGCGTAAGAACAGATCCAGGTGACCTGGTTACTCATTCTTTAGTAGCATCATAAACCAACAGCTAAAATGTGTTATAAGTTAATTGCATCCTTGCTGTTGCAAGATATCAGCAAGTCTGGAGGGTGGGAGAGAGAATTTTTTTTTTAGCTATTAGTTCATTCCATCCCGTTACTACATCACTGTATCTATGTATAACCACCTTGTGGCACATGAATAACTTCCAAAAGCATGAGTAATGTGCTATTTTATAAGCATAGCCTTCTATTGTATAGAAAGGTCATTCTCCAGATCTCTTTTCACTTCATGTAATACAGGAGGTACACCAGAACCAAATCTATAAATCCCCCAGTCCCAAACCTTAAAGAACTGAGATAACCAATGGGTTAAAACAACACTATGAATACTTAATGGGGGAAAAATCCCTTGAAATAAATATGAAAGTGTTGTTATTATTGTTCCATTGTGTTCAACTCTTCAGAGACTGCCTGGACCGCAGTGTTCTTGGTTTTTCAGAAGTGGCTGGCCGGCCCAAAGTCACTCAGCTGGCTTTGGGTCCAAAGTGGGATATAGTAGATTTCATCCATGACATCCCTACATTGCTTAAATCTATATATACAGCCAAATCAATAGGCTGAGAAGGAAGAAAAGTATTCCACTCCAATCTGAAAGCTGTGTGTTTTACTGAAAGGAAGACAAAATATTGGAAGTGTTAAATAGCTTTCTTACACTGCCCAAAGATGTAAAAGAAAAGTCTTACAAGTTTCACTTTTCTCTGCTTTCAGCCCAACGAAAGCTGTTTCTCTCCCTCAATTTACTGTCTCAAGGGAAAGCTATACCAGGGGTGGGTTGCTGTTAAAATTACTGCCGAATTGGTGCGCGCAAAAAAAAAGTGCACGTTTGCACATAAATAGGTCTGCGCAAGCGTTAAAATGTTGAAAAAATGAAAAAAAATTACATTATTCAATATTTACTGTAGATTTCAGCGGAGAGCACTTCTGGAAGGTTCTTGACTGGCAGAAGGATAATTGTTTGAGAAGAACAGAAAAAAATCAGCTTCCAAGGAAAGTGACCGCCATCCAGGACAGGATGGATAAAAATCAATTTTTTTTAATGATTTTTTTTTTAATCGTATTTTTTAAAATCAAATTTATTTTAATAAAATGCCCTTGGAGTAAAAGTCTATCCAAACATAGTTTTCTATTTAAGACACGTTCATAATTTAGTTTATTCAGCATGAAATGGAGCTCAGTTATGTAGCACGAGGCTGTATATTCTGCAGTATTTACATTTTTGGTAATTCAATGAATCCAAGGCCTGAAAACTGAGACAAGAATGCATTGATGCATTCACACAATTTCACTGCAGAGACGACAGTTGCTGCCTGTTATTAAACTGTTATTTAAATCGCGTTGATTCAAATCAAGGCTTTTTACTAGTGATTTAAATCATGATTTAAATCGACTTGACTGGGGATAAAGCATGACACTGGCCAAAAGATTTCTCCAGGCTCCAAATTCCACTGGTGTGGTGCTACTAACATCTTTAAAAGGCACCACATTGGAGCTGCTAGTCCTTTCTTCAGAAGGCCCACGTGGGAGTAACTTGTCCTTCAAATCAATCTCATCTCTTGTGTCAGGCCTGGAAGCCATCTTGAGCCTTGGAACGCTGGCATCTTGCTGACTTCACAAATAGATTTACGCCATCCAGAGTCACACCATTCGAGTTTGGTGGCCTTATAAATCTAGTTAATAAATAAATATTTAAACTCCTTGGCCACCGAACAGTAGTTCGCCTTCTTCCAGCAGATTTCCAAGTTTAAGATCCCGCTTTAGTTTTAATGTTTTAGGGTATATTTGAATTATACGTCTGTAAGGAGCCTAGTTGCCTCCAGCAGGATTGGCAGCATACAAATGTAATAAATAAATAAACAAAACTCCCATTTTAGCTGACACGATTCAGGTTCATTCATTTATTTATTCAATTTTCATAGCTGCCCATTCTCAAACAAGTTCCTGACCAACATACCAATCCAGTCTAACCCTGCTTAGCTTCTCACCCCAGGCAAGATGTTTAAATTCTCAGTGCCATCACGGGAAGTAAAAATCCTTAAAGGCACCCATGGATGTTTTATACATGAGAGAAAGGAAGAAATGTGAAATGACTATGACTTAGAGTTCTGATTTGTACATTGAGAAGCCCTATACAGGTAGTCCTCGACGTACGACCACAATGGAGCCCAAAATTGGTGCCCGCTAAGTGAGGAAATGGGTTAAAAGTGAGTTTTCCCCATTTTGCCACTTTTCTTGCTACATTTGTTAAGAGAATCACTGCGGTTGAGTTAGTGTTAGGATATTCAGCCTTATATTGGGTTGACAATATATATGAGCCTATGTTCTTAAGGAGTTATGTAGCTTTAAGAACTGTGTTTGAATTCTGATTGGCTGTGCTTCTCAGCTCTACCATAAAGGAAGCTCAGGAACACAGTCCGTTCCCTTTTCGATTCCATTCCTGTTCTTACTGTTTGCCGTCTGAGGAGCTGAAGCTGAATATTGAAGGAGGAGGAGGATTTGTTTTGCATCACTGTAAGATAACTCTGTTTGGTGAAGGACTGTTATTATTTTGAGAAGTTATTCGGAAGAAGTATTTTAGTTGCTTCAAAGTAAAGACTATTTATTTTCTTACTAACAGAGTTTGTAAAGTTTGTTTGTAGTTAAAGCAACGTATCTCTTTACTGTCCGGTGAATTACACTATTCCGCATTTATTTCTAAACACTGGTTATGGGACCAGAGTTGTAACACTGGTTCTGAACCCAGAGTTGCCAACAGTTAGTTAACATGCCACGGTCAGTAAGTGAATCTGTCTTTGCTTGCTAGGTCACAAAAGGGGTGTTGTATAGCCTCTGGACACTGCAACCGTCCTACATACGAACCAGGTGTCAAGCATCCAAATGTATATCATATGACCATGGGGGAAACGGTCATAAGTCCCTTTTTTCAGTACTGTTGTAACTTTGAATGGTCACTAAATAAACTGTTGTAAGTTGAGGATTACCCGTATTGTATACAAGGAGAGGATGTCAATATTATATTTGCCCAAGTCAGTGGCTCTCTTAGACTTAGAAAAGAATAGTCACCAATGATGGAAGGGAGCTTGGGGAGAGGAAAATAATTGGTTAGTATAATCAATACGATATATTAATGATGAACCAATAACCAGCACTACTTATTAAATACGATTTTCTTTTCTCGCTGGAGTCAAAAAATAAGAGTTTGCTTTGAAGAAGGGAATCAACCTTGCTTACAGGAGGAGGCTGAGCTTGGCTGATTTAATGCTATTTTATGCAAACCTTCCAAGAATATATCTATATGTCTGGGTGTAAACAAGGGAAACGTGCCAGGGGCTGTTCAGAACTGCAATCAAATTCATCAGCAAGGCTGATGCAGAGCGAGAAATAGTTGCAACCGCAGTGAATTTTTGGAACCACCACTTAATGAAATGTTTCAGCAAGGAGACAAAGGAAGGTGCTGCATAAAACATATCAGAATGCTACAGGAACAGAGACAACAACACAGGGGTGTCAAACTGGATTTCTTCAAGGGCCGGATCAGCATTGTAGTCCTCCCCTGCAAGGCGGCCAGGGAGAGGGGGGGAGGGAGACAGCCTAGATGGCCTCCTGCAGCACTTTGTCAGCCGAAACGGCATGCATGGGGCTCCCTTATGGCCCGTTTCTGACCTGAATGGGCCCCCTGCCCCCTACTTTGGCTGCCAAAGGCACCATGGGCTGGCCCTTTGCTATTTCCAGGCTGGCCCAGTGGGCCAGATTTAAACGGGCCACGGGCCTTGAGTTTGACACCCTTGCAATAACAGCAAAACTGCTAAAAAGGTCATATGTGGATCTGTAACAGAGCTAAGGGATCTATCCAATTCACAATCTTCCAAGTTCAACATCTGCAGGGCGGCTTGCTGTACCTACAAATTTTGTTAGCAACAGGGCAATAAAACCTGCAAATTAGTTTCAGTTTTCTACGTCTCCTTTCAGACCTAAATTATATGTCTGAAAGGCACCTTCACCGACGCAGCAGTTTTGGTTCAAAGCAGCACCCTGCCATATCATTTAAATTCTCTCCTGGGGTGATACTCTAATCTATATATATATTAAAAAACTGGTGTGTGTGTGTATCTTCCAGCATAACTCTGGAGTGCCTCGAGCAATTTCAACCAAATGTGATACACAGATGACTTACCCTCTGGAAAGAAATACTGTGGGGGGTAAGACACCCCTAACACCCCTCGGGGGGGGGGGGGTGTTGTTGGTGTTCTGTTAAGGTACAGCCTGTTGTGCCTTAAAATGGCTTCTACTGTACTGCTGTAAAATGGCTTCTACTGTACTGCTGTAAAATGGCTTCTACTGTGCAGTGCATGGTAATGGCTTCGCAGTACTCCACAAGGGGGCTCCCTCTGGTAAGGGGGATAATCCAACATTAGAAATTACATTTCGTCTGGATATTTTCCCCCTATAAATAAATACCCAGGCAATGCCAGGTTATAAGCTAGTTATAAATAAATAAATAAATCCATCAACATTTCCAGTGAGGTTGGATCAACAGACTGTACACATTTCAAATGAGGAAATGTTGCTTGAAGAATCTTCGTGGAAGCATAAAACTCTGCCAATGTTGGTTTTGATGTTATTATCAGCCTGAATCAAGCCATTGCAGGAAGAAGACCTCGTCATTGAAAACCATGGACTATGATGTACCAGGGAGTTGAAGTGTATGTACAAGTTTCCAGGATTGAGAAATACTGCTCTACCCTAAAAGTTACAGTCAGTTGTATTACTTCTCATTCAATACAAATTCTACCTCGTGCAATTATAAAGGATGTGTAGAAACAGAGATTACTTTCAAAAGTAAGGGGGTGTTCACACTGTATATTCTTGCTCTACTACTTAAACCTTATTTCTATTTTCCTTACTAAGAACAAAACTTTGAGCAAGACTTTAAACCGCACTAACAATTAAAATTCCGTAGCAAAGCCAAAAAAACAGATTAATGCTGGGTGAATAGCTTCTAATAAGGAAACAACCATGCCTGCATGACAGCGTGAATGTCAGCAGCAAAGAAACATATACTGCATATTGTAAGATAGCTGCTTTTAAAATATGAATATAACATGCCCTCTAGACTTCAGCCTGGTTTTCCGTGTTGTGCACGGTGGAATCTGTTCTTACAAGAGTTAGAAAAAGAATATAAACAGGGAGAATCGACAACATAATTAACAAACACCATGTACAACAAAAAAAGAAAACAACCAAATGGAACAGTCATAATATAGAGTCTAATCTTGCTAGAACGTGAAAGAAAAGTTCCTGTTTGATTACACAATATTTTGGGGAGAGGGGTCATGCAGTAAATGAGAGAAAAAACATGCAGCGTTTCTAAAACTGACCATTGGTGCTTGTTTTAGAACGTGTTATCACAGGCTTTGGGGTATTGCCATGGACTTTTGACCTGCTAAATTCATCAGTATTGCTCATTCTTGTTTTCAACTTCCCTTCGGGTCCTTTGCTATAAGTTATGAAAAACAACACCCACATTAAAAATGAAGTAATAGTCAGAGTCTGGCAGTGGTTTTCTGGCACACAACACACAAGAGAAAATTGCAAAAGGATTACGAGGAAGCAAGTAGTTTAGTTCCAGCTGTAGGAAACTGAAATATTTATAGCACAAGCCCCCACTTGTTAACCAATAAGTCATCCCATATATTTGGAACTGCAACGTTTTTAAGACTACAGATTAATAGATTGAATAACAAGGACAGTGTTGTTGTTGTTGTTAGTTGAGAAGTCGTGTCTGGCCCATCGCAACCTCATGGATAACTCTCTTCCAGGGCTTACCGTCCTCTACCATCTTCTGGAGTCCATTTAAGTTCACACTGACTGCTTTGGTGACTCCATCCAGCCACCTCATTCTCTGTTGTCCCTTTCTTCTTTTGCCCTCAATCATTCCCAGCACGAGGCTCTTCTCCATGGAGTCCTTCCTTCTCATTAGGTAGCCAAAGTATTTGAGTTTCATCTTCAGGATCTGGCCTTCTAAAGAGCAGTCAGGGTTGATCTCCTCTAGGACTGACTGGTTGGATGGCCTTGCAGGCCAAGGGACTCAATGCAGGAGTCTTCTCCAGCATCATAGTTCAAAGGCCTCTATTCTTTGGCGCTCAGCCTTTCTTATGGTCCAACTTTCACAGCCATTCATTGCTACTGGGAAAACCACAGCCGTGACTATATGCATTTGTGTTGGCAGGATGATGTCTCTGCTTTTTACTATGCTGTCTAGATTTGCCATAGCTTTCCTCCCCAGGAGCAAGCATCTTTTAATTTCTTGGCTGTAGTCCTCATCTGTGGTGATCTTGGAGCCCAGGAAAATAAAATTGGTCACTACCTCCATTTCCTCCCCATTCATTTGCCAGGAATTGAGAGAGCCAGAGGCCATGATCTTAGTTTTCTTAACGTTGAGTTTCAAGCCAACTTTTCCACTCTCCTTTACCCGCATCAAGAGGCTCTTTAGTTTCTCTAAGAAGAACAGTAGTTTCTCTTTATTGCCCATATTATGGCTGACCAGATAACTGGTGTAAAACATCTGGAGGCTTGAGAATTATCTTCTCAAGGTATTGCTCAGCAACTTTAAGATGTGTGGACTTCAACTCCCAGAATTCCCCAGCCAGTCTTGCTGGCTGGGGAATTCTGGGAGATGAAGTCCACCTTTCTTAAAGTTGCTAAGACTAAGAAACCACACGTTAGACAAAAATCTATAGCTCAAGGCTGAATAGGCTCAAACTAAAATATTTCTCTCCACTTATTTAGAAGTGCATTTTTCTGAAAAATGTATATAATGGTTATTATACTTTAGAGGGAAAGTAAGGTTTCTCTGCTGAAAATTGCTCCTTGCATTCCAATACATGTAAACTTATGCTTCTCCAAAGGAAACTAGGGCATGGGGAAGTTACGGAATCTGGCCACACCTAACTTTCTTTGTTCTTGAAAGAGGAACAAAAACAAAATGCTGGTATTTTGCCATCTTTCTTTTCTGGGCTGAAGGGATTTACAGCTTTTTATTTTTCAAAGATTCCTTCGTGTTATTTTGTAATATAATTTTCCTGGCTGCAAAGGTTCACAATTGCCTTTTTGTAGAAATCAAGGTGTAGGGGTCACTTCCCAATGTAGCCTATAGACAGGATCTACATCTTCTGATCTACCACTCAGATACTAACCAGGTTCAAACGGCCTTAGTTTTTCATGTTCAGATGGATATTGCAATCTAGCTTGAACCTTTTTTTTTTTTTAAAAAGTTGAAAAGTATTAAAACTAATAAAATAACAAAAGTTTATATCCCCAACGGAAAATTGGACCCATCAGCTGAATGCCTATTATTGATAAAGCAGAAGTTATTTCAATGTAGAATTTTTAATAGTTTTACTCTCCGTTCATTCAGAGTTTCATTTGTTGAAAGGTCTCTGAATTCAAGGGGATCTCAAAGTTCAAACCCTCAGGAATGCATTTATGTCCTGCATTCCTGTAGTTAATTCTTGTAACTTTAGTGCTTAAAATAGTGAAAAGAAGCAAATGTCATCATACACACTTGGAAATGGGGAGGAAAGGATACCACTGTTAAGAAAACAGACTCATTGCTTGCTAACAATCAGAGTAAGAAAACAAGGATCACAACACAACACAGTCAATAACACTGACTGGTGACATGTCACAATAAGCAGGAATTCTGGGTTCATGCTACAAAAAAATAAGCCCTAGAGCTACAGAGCAAGAGACACGGTGGCTCAGTGGCTAAGGTGCTGAGCTTGTCGATCAGAAAGGTTGGCAATTCGGCGATTCAAATCCCTAGCGCCATGCACTGGAGTGAGCTCCCGTTACTTGTCCCAGCTTCTGCCAACCTAGCAGTACAAAAGCACGTAAAAATGCAAGTAGAAAAAATAGGATACCACCTTTGGTGGGAAGGTAACAGTGTTCTGTGCGCTTTCAGCATTCAGTCATGCCGGCCACATGACCACGGAGACGTCTTTGGACAGCGCTGGCTCTTTGGCTTTGAAACAGAGATGAGCACTGCCCCTTAGACTGGGAAACAACTAGCACATGTGTGCAAGGGGAACCTCTACCTGTTACCTTAACGTAAGGCAAATTATAGCAATGCATCCATTTCCCAAAGCATGTCTTTCTACACACCCTTCTATTGGCTAAGATTACTTTAACCGGCTGGAATTGGTAAACACGGACACAGCTTATAGAACTATGCTCACTCACCTGCACCTGTATTACTAACCGACTATTTAAAAATAACAACTTTCCTAACTCTGCCACCTGGCATTCTTGTTTATGCTCTCTGTTTTCACCAAATAATGACTATGCGATAGACTGTGAGCCAGTATTTTGATGCCCTGTACATACCATTTATGATAGTAATGCGCCGGCCCTGGTAGAAGTCCCCCAGGGTGACTGTATTGCCTTGCTTGGTGGCCACAACTCGCACGGTCCTGGAATTGTCTTGACATTCCACATAAGGGTTGTATCCTGGATTGTTCGTTTGCAGCTGGTTGTTGAGCTGGGTCTCCTGGCTGCCGGGGTAAAAGGCATCAGTGATGCGGCTTCGGCAGTAAGATTTGTATTTCCACAAGACAATCGGAGCCTGCGTTGCTGTAGTCTGATAGTTGCACTGTAGAGTCACATGTTGAAACAGGATGGCTACGTTGAAAGGGTTCGGCACACTGACCTGCATTGCAATGGCAGAATCTGTAGATTGGAGCAGATAGAAGGGGACGGTGAGTAAATGCAACATCCTTAAATGCCAACATAGAGCCAAACTGTCTGGTTTGGTTCTGCAACCCAACAAGACAGTCAGACTTCAGACGATAATTAGAACTGCAGAAAAAACAATGGCTACCAACCTGCCTTCCATTGAGGACCTGTATATTGCATGGGTAAAAAAGAGGGCTGTGAAAATATGTACAGACCCCTTGCATCCTGGACATCAATTGTTTCCACTTCTACCCTCATAATGACACTATAGGGCACTGCATACCAGAACAACTAGACACAGGATAGGTTTTTCCCCGAACGCCATCACTCTGCTAAACAAATAATTCCCTCAACACTGTCAAACTATTTACTAAGTCTGCATTACTATTACTATTAATTTTCTCACCGTTCCTATCACCCATCTCCTCCCACTTATGACTGTATGACTATAAATTTGTTGCTTGTATCCTTACGATTTATATTGATTGTTTCCTAGTACACAATTCCTTGAGTGTCCAATCGCACTTGGTCAATAAAGAATTCAATTCTATTCTATTCTACTCTACTCTATTCTATCTACAGCATTCCTTCCTTCCAATTATGACAGGACAAGAAAAGCCAGAGCTGGCTTATCTTCTCATCACAGTTTCCTTGGGCCTGTCGAGAGCCTTATTTCAGAAACATATGAGTTTCCAGGCATTAAGCTATGTCAGTTGGACACAACTTATTTGTCCAATTCAGAATTTACAATTTCTCCATAACTTATGAAGGTTTGAATGAGCCTGGCCTTCTTCCCCTCTCCCAACAGGAAGTCGGATCAGCCAATAAGCATGCAGTATGCGCATCTCCACAAAACACGTAGTTGAGAATTAGGAGGTGTGTACATCAGCCGTCCACAACAGTCTGCAACCATCTGCACCCTACGCTGACCCATCAACCCATCTAAGTCAAGCTTAAGGAGGACAAAGAGGAAAGAAAGAAGATTCCCTTGCTTTTTTTTATAACACTTCAGTGTTCATAACCAAGTTGCATCTGCCATCCTCCCCAGCAAATTGAGGTACTATTCATTTCAAGTCCTGAGCATAAATTTCCAGGGATCTAAACTGCAAAGATGCATCTACTGCACCATCTTAAAAAAAACAACTACTTTCCAGGATGCTCCTCTGGTTGATTCTTAGAAATTCTTTCATATAAAAGGCAAACAGGTGAACAGTTTACCAGTTTGCCAAGATCTTTATTTCTTTTATTCAGTCAGGAATCGGCTACTATTCAGAGACGGCAGAGAAATCACTTTTTAGCCCAGCCTTACAAAACGGGCAACGAAAAATTCTAGCTTAAGAAATGTCAGTCCGGTATTAATTTAAGCATATAAATCCGGTGCATTCTAAGGCAGGGTGGCACTTTCACTACCGGGTTGTAGCCTAGTCGCAACCGGGCTACACAAGCAGTCAGCAGGCCGGCACGCACATATGCACATGCAGCTTGACTTATGTGAGTGGTGGCCCGGCATATGTGCACATGCACACGCAAAACCACTTGCCTGAGATGAGCTGTGTACCCACCACTAACATAGGTTGAGCTGTGTATGCATGTTTGCTTGCATGGCCTGGTTCCCCTCTCCTCCCATCCCCATCCACTGGGCCGCTGAGTCCCAGGTTGGGGACCACAGTTCTAAGGCAAAGTGTGAAAAGTACAAGATGTCAATATCTCTTTTGTGGCTTCCAGAGCCCTTCCGAGAACAGAAAGAATCAAGTCTTTGGGCCCTTTATTTCTTTTTCCAGAGGTCTGGGGGAACACTGGAAAGCAATGGTCGCCACGATGTAGAAAAGACGTGGAGACTCTGGAAAGAGTGCAGCGAAGAGCAACCAAGATGATTAGGGAACTGGAGGCTAAAACATATGAAGAACGGTTGCAGGAACTGGGTATGTCTAGTTTGATGAAGAGAAGGACCAGGTGAGACATGATAGCAGTCTTCCGATATCTCAGAGGGTGCCACAAAGAAGAGGGAGTCAAACCATTCTCCAAGGCACCTGGGGGCAGGACAAGAAGCAATGGGTGGAAACTAATCAAGGAGAGAAGCAACTTAGAACTAAGGAGAAATTTCCTGACAGTTAGAACAATTAACCTCTGGAACAGCTTGCCTCCAGAAGTTGTGAACGCCCCAACCCTGGAAGTCTTTAAGAAGATGTTAGATAGCCATTTGTCTGAAATGGTATAAGGTTCCTGCCCACGCAGGGGGTTGGACTAGAAGACCTACAAGGTCCCTTCCAACTCTGCTATTGTATTGTATTGTATAATACTTTCTATGGCATATATTTCACTGTTCCAAACTCCTGAAGCTTCCTCCCTCATCTACACAAAACCGGGCTCAACCCTTAAGCTATACAGGGTACGCCCCCTGTATCCTGTGTGAATAGTCAGACCTCATTGTACAAAGTTCAGGGTTTTCTATAAAATGTATGCAATACAGAGAGATATGACGTATAAGTGACTAATCACAATGTTCACACCACATTCGACTTTTGAACTCAAACAAACTCTATGATGGTTGAATAGCAAAACCATAAAGTAGTTTCTTTGGATTTGGTTTGGTGGGTTGTATGAAGCCAACAAAAATCAAAGCAATGTCACAAAAGATGACGGGCTGCTTAATAATCGATCTTCACTGAAAAAGCTTGGAAGAGTAAATTTATTTGGTGCCTAAAAAGCCTCCATTACTTTTTGGGGAATAGCGTTCAAAAGATCAAAAGCCTCTTAAAAGAACCCTGACTGTATTTACCAGCCAATTGCAAGGCATTTTCCGCCTTGGCAAAATAATGGAAAATTTTATTTTTATGTTAGTTTCCCTTCCACCACCACCACCCCCATTGTCCCCCCAAAAAAAACCCCCAATCTTTTCACTTTTCTACTTTCTAAGTTTTGTTCTAACAAAGCAAGCTTAACACAGGCATATCTTGTAGTCGTAGTCTTCCCACTGGTTTTATTTGTTTTTGTGGTTTCATTCCAGCCTGAAAGGGGGTTGGTACTAAGATCAGTTTCCTCCCACAAAGGACCTGCAGTTTCGATGTGTGTGACGACCGCAGCTCCCGTCTGGATCAGTCATCAGCCTTCCAGGAAGAAAAGTCTTATAAGGCACACCTTACAGGTTTCAAACAAATACACAATAGATCTTGCGACAGAAACCAAAAGTTCCTTGATTCGTCCTGAAACATTCCCCCCCCTTTACAGAGGATTACCGGTTAGGAGCTGGCTAACTCTTCCCTTCCATGGGTTGCATGTTTTGCCTTGCAGGAAAATGATAACAAGCCAAACACCACACAATCTGTTTTCAGCCGCAACAGCCTCCTGCAGCCCTCTACCAGCAAAAATAAAGCCTGGGGTGGGCCACCTGGGCTCCATTTTCTCTAGCAGAGGGCTGCAGGAGGCTGTTGCGGCTGAAAATGGAGCCTCTGAGGGCCGCACACAGCCCTCCTGAACTCCGTTTTCGCTGGCAGAGGCACGGCAGGCCAGTCCTCTGCTGTTTCCAGGATGGCTCCACAGGCCAGATCTAAGCATCCTGAGTGCCCGATCCAGCCCGCCCCCCCCCCCGGGCCTGGAGTTTGACACCCCTGCTATAGACCTACCTGAATAAACTCTTATGGTAGCCTCAGGGCTTGCGCAAATACCCCCCCCCCCCAAAAAAACCCACTGGATACTGCAGAGAAGCTGTGTGTTTGGCTGGAAAACCTCACAGCTATACTTTCTGTCCCTACATGAGTTCGAAAACATTTAATTTTCCATCACTGGTACAAGCGTGCACAAGGGGAAAAGTTTTTTCAAATCACCCCATTTCCTTCCCCTGGAGGGTCTAATCTTTGTTCCTTCCAGCAGGCAAGACAAAGGCAAATGTCGAGCAGGAAATGCAAAAGGAGGTGGGGGAGGCATTTTCCTCCTTTGTTTGGGCTATGAGCCAGGTAATAGTATATGCTAAGAAACCTGGAGCCCAGAAGAGCCAAGGATATTTTCCTTGTGAAAAGGAAGCTTCGGTTGGAAACGAAGGACTCAGGGAGGGGTGGAAAAGAAACGTTTTATTACTAGTAGCAGCCAGTATGGTTGATGATAGTGATTAAGGGGCTGAAGGAACCCAGACCAAAGTCCACTCTCAACCCCAGAAACCCACTGTGTGTCTTTGGACTGGTCACTGTCCTTCCGCCCAACATACTTTGCAGAGTTGTTTTTAAGAGATACATTGGAGGAAGCACTATATATGCTTCTGGTGGAAAGGAGGATTATCAATCTAACAACAACAACAAAACCACAATGAAGGTGTGTACGTGCAAATGCACATTGACAAAAAACACCAGCTGCAGATCTAGGTCTCCACACCAAGCCCATTTACTGCCTTTGTGCAACCGCACCATCACAACACCCAACAATTCACTACACCCACATTCCCTTAGCCACCTCTATTAACAATCCCCTATTAACAAATACAAAGTTGTATTTGCACGTGCAAACCTTCATCACTTTTAACCAAGTTCATTTTAAATGCGTTTTGCAGACTGGGGTTGTTTTTTTAAAGCCCTTTTTGAATACTGGTAGTCCTCGACCTACGACCACAATGGATCCCCAAATTCCTGTTGCTAAGTGAGACATTTGTTAAGTGAGCTTTGCCCCATTTTACAAACTTTTCTTGCCGCAGCTGTGAAGTGAAATCACTGCAGTCATAACTTAGTATAAGCCCGGACATTAAATGAATCTGGCTACCCAAATTGAGTTTGCTCTCTCAGAAGGTCCCAAAAAAGCGACCACGTGACCCCGGGACGCTGCAACAAACGGTCATAAATATCAACCAGTTGCAGACCATTTGAATTTCGATCACATGATCCTGGGGAATGCCACAAAGGTCAGTAACTCTGCAAAACGGTCACTTTTTCCCGGGGGGGGGGGGCGTTGGGAACTTTGAACGGTCACTAAACGGGGCTGTTGTTGTTAAGTCGAGGACGACCTGCATACGACCCCCCTGGGGACGTTTAACGGTAGAAAAGTGGCCTCGTTCCGAATCCCGATTCAGCAGGTTGCATGTCAACAGGTGCGGATCTGCTTTATCCAGAAAAGCGCTGTTGTTTTTTTTCCTGCGAGGCTCCAGAAAATCGCCCCGGGGGATCCGAGCAAGATCTCACCGCCGAAGATAATAGGGGAATTAAGGGGGGGGGGAGACAAGGCTGGCAAAGGAAGCAAAGACCCTTTCGGGTCCCCCCGTCCCCCACAAAGCGAAGTCCGCGCGGGAGAAGCCGCGGGGAGAGGCGATTGGCGGAGGGGCGCTTGGCGATCGCCCAATCAGCTCTCGAGTCTCCCCCTCCCCTGCGCCCTAAAGAAGGGGTCCCCGAGGAGTCTCCCCTTCAGAGGCGGGCGGAGGGGCAACGAGGGCGGGAGGGGTCACGTCGTTCGGTGGAGCGAGGGGGGACCCTGTTCACCCCACCCAACCCCCGTTCCTCTCTCTCTCTCTCTCTCTCGCTCACCTAAAATCCAAGCCGTGACCAAGAACCACCACAGGGGCAGCGCGGCGCCCGGTCGACGCGTCCTCCGGGTCTCCATTTCCCCCGCCCAACCTCTGCACGGACTTCGAGCCGGGAAAGAGGGAAGGAGAACTGGGGTTATCAGTGGCTCCCAGACGCCTTCGTCTCCTAAGCCCGCTTCGCCCTCGGGTGAAAGCTCTCCAGTTGGGACTCCGCCACCCGCTCCGCTTCGCCTCCGACGCTGCCCAGCGCCGCCGCCTCTCAGCCCGCGCGCGCCACAGGTGCTGCTGCTGCCCTCGCAAGAGGCAACCTCGCCCAAGGAACGGAAAGTACCAACTTCCTCAGGGAAGCAGGGATCCTTACTCACGGGGAAAGTTTTTCCCCTGTTTTAGGGGGCGGACACCGACTCACTCGTTTCTTGACTTCGGCTTCGCTTTTTTTTAAGGGCGAGCTGAGTAATGAGAGAGAGAGAGAGAGAGAAAGAACGAAGGTCAGCCTTCGTTCTTCCTTCCCTTCCCCCCCCCCTCGGGACGATGGTTAAGCCTCAAGGCGTCCTTTGAATGCATTGAGAAGGAGCCGAACTATTTGGGAAAAGGGGAGGGGGAGGGAGAGTGAAGGGAAACTTTGCGAAATCCCTCTCTGCCCCCCCCCCTTCCCAAGGAAAAGTGAACTCGCCCAGGTACTGCCCAAGAGGCAAAAACACAACTTTCAAATACCAGGGAAGGTGAAAGTTTACGAGCTTTTATTTAAAAAAAAAAAAAAGACAGTTGGCCCGGGCGTCTATGTAACATAACTTTTAACAGAGGCTGGAATATAATTCGTGGGAAAGCTGAAAAATCTCTGCTGGTTCCTTGTTATTACTTTTATGTTTCCTATTACCTGTTTTTTTTAAATATATCACTTTCTACGTGTTGATTTTTTTAAAAAAGTGGTTTAATAAACACGTCTTTTTTTCAGGTTGTTCATTTTTTACAAATATATCAAATTAATGCATGAAGTGTGGCACCTTTTGTGTCTTACACTCTAATACAAATAAAACTAATAAAGTTAATCATAATTATTACATTCAATCAACTTATACATTTCTAAAAATGATACACATTTATATTAGGTTACAATCTGTCATTATTCAATTATTCCATGTTTTCCCTTGTTATTGCTTTTATTTTATTATATAAAGGTGTGTACACTAATATTCCCACTTCCCTTATTTCTGCTACTTATTAACTTATAAAGGTGTCTTTGATACCCAATCAGGTTTTTAAAATATTAATAATATAAAATGGTCTTGTTAACTGGCCCATTGGGATATGACATTGTATATAGCAAAATATGGAAAAGGAAATAAAATTGCCACTCGATTATACATATAAAGTGTATAATCATGTTGTGGGGGTGAACAAACGTGATGATACCTGGCGCCTACCAGACATCTGGAAACCAGCACTAGCCAACAAATGAGCCCCATCCACCACCCAGGCCGTTACAATACAAAAGAACAACGAACACACAGCCAGCACCAATCAGCACCAGTCTACCAATCATGATACAACCACACAGCCAATCAATCCACTCACAGCAGCAAAGCCAGAACTCCACCCCCCCCCCAAGATTTATAGAAAGACGGCAGCTTCGAAGCCGAAAACACCAGCCTGAAGATGGAGAGTAAGACCTCACCGAAACGTTGCCAAGACAATCTCAATCTTACACGGGAAAAGACTCAAATACAACAAGACCAGCATACCTACCCCCATGAAAATCTACGAAAACATACATACATACATATATATGTATGTATGTGTATTATATGTATATGTATGTGTATACACACACACACAAATACACACACACACACATATATACACAAACATACATAATGTGTGTGTGTGTGTGTGTATGTATGTATATAATCCAGGATGTTAAATCAAATCTGGGTGGGTATCCAGTCTGCCAGAACAAGGTCAGTTTTAACAGCAGCATTGTTCTGCCTATTATGACATCAGGGGCGGTGTCACAGCTGGGTTTTTCCTTCCCTGGGTTTCCTTAATAGGTCAGTACCCAGCTTGCCATGTCCGGTTGGGCACCCTTGTTGGCTTTACTTCTGGGTCTGTTCTTAACCATCACTGAAGGTAACCACTATGAAGGCCACTCGCTGGGCCAGCCGTGTCTCCCTGGCCAGCCTTGTGTGTTAGCATTTATCTCCAACAACCCTGTGATCCTACGTTGTCTGCGCTCTTCATATAGGGGGCACATCACTTGGCAATACCTTGACCCATCTTGGATCGATGAGGAACCCCTCACCTTCTTACGCTCAGGCAAGACTTCTTGGCCCCTCTTTACCTATGACAAGTTGCAGAAGCTACGTTTCAAATCCCGATTGATTGCCAGCAGCAGCCTGTATATCCCAAATCCCAGTCTAGAAGATTCAGGGTTGTACACCTGTCGCGCAGGAAACGCCACCCTTGGCTATTACGAGGTTGACTTTCAGGATGCCGAGCGTCTCCATGTGTCCCACGCAGACCTGGGAGAGGCCAGCTTGGGCAACGCTACGGTGCCGCTCGACCAGGGAGCACAGGCCACCCTGTTCACCTCCTGGAGTCCTTGGCAGTCTTGCGATCGCTGTGGCCAACCCGGGGAACGGAAGCAAGTGGGTTTTTGTTATGCCCAGCTGACTACGATGGACTCTGAGGTGGAAATGCCCTTGCCTTGTGGGATAGCTAGGCAGAAGTATTCGACGTTGCCACGACGGGGACCAGAGCTGAGAATAGAAACCTGCCAAGTGCCCTGTGACACATCATACTTGGCTGTCCAAGAGGAACCCCCCTGGGTACCATTCCTGGTCTTTACCAACTATCATCCCCAACAAAAAGCTACTGCTCACCTTCGCTGCCCAGCGTCTTCCATCTACAGGTACTAAAGTCCTTCCTGTCTCCATCAGGCAATTCTCCAATTCTGTTTAGCAAAATGTGCAGCACATTATGTAGTGCAGGGGTCCCCAACCCCCGGGCTGTGGACCGGTGCCGGTCCGTGGCTCAATAGGAACTGGGCCGCAGTGAGCGCCGCAACTCTTAGAAAGGGCCAGAGAGAAGGAGGAGGGAGGAAGGGGCAGCCCCCTGGGCAGAATGCACGCCGGGGCGGGAGAGCGCAGGCATGGCCGCTTGCGCCGTTGGGGGCCCGGGAGGGGCGAGTGAGCAGAATCACACACACCCGCGCATGCGCTGCCTGTTCCCCCTCCACCCCCGCTCCCCCTCGATGCCGGCCGAGCCATGGCCACCGGTCCGTGGAATTTTTTTAACATGAAACCGGTCCCTGGTGCCAAAAAGGTTGGGGACCCCTGATGTAGTGCATTAAGAGTACAGGTACTTCTCAACTTACGACCCCAATGGAGCCCAAAACATTTCTGTGGCTAAGAGAAAGGTTTGTTCAGTGAATTTTGCCCCCTGTTACGAGCTTTCTTGCCATCATTGTTAAGTGAATTATTGCAGTTGTTAAGTGTTTTTTTTTAGTAATAATTTTTTTATTTTATTTATTTAACATAAAACACAAATAATGCAAACTTCACAGAGAAAAAAAAGAGAGAAAACCCATCAAAGAGCCATTCCCATAACAGGTTATCAATTTTTAAGAATGTATCAATTCATCACAAATTTCTATAAATTTCTTCCAATGTTATCAATTTTTCATATCAGTTATTACAGTTCTGATATCTTAACCCTAATCTTACTAATTATTTTAACATCCTTTTATACACAGTATGATTATATAATGGCTTTCTATTTATAAAACCAACAAAGAGAGAGAGGGGGGAGAAAAAGAATGGATTTTAAAAAAAAAGTTCACTCTAAATAGTATCATTTAAATCAGGGGTCTCCAATCTTGGCAACTTTAAGACTTGTGGACTTCAACTCCCAGAATTCCTCAGCCAGCTCTAAAATAATTATTTTTTTAAAAATAATCTCATTTTATAAGTTTTGAATCTAATAATTTGTCATGTAGCTTAATATCAATATCCACAATTGTTGTTAAGTTAAGGTCATCGTTGTTAAGTGAATTTGGCTTCCCCAATGCCTTGGCTTGTCAGAAAATCGCAAATGATCCTGGGACATTGCATAAATACTACCTGTATTGTAGTCGTTGTGGTTTGCTTATGATGTCTTTAGTTTATTCAAACAATGTCGTCCCAGAGAGCATGTCTACTAAGCAATAATGTGCTTTGTGGTTCAGCTTAGTGTACTGTACAAATTCAGTTTTTGTAGTTTGCAAACGTATTGATGGCTTATTCCACTGGGACCTGACTATGGTTAAAGCAAATCATAAGTTAACAGCAAGAGCACTTAGACTTATAAACTGCTTTGCAGAGCTTTACAGCCCTCTCTAACAAGTTACAGAGTCAGCCTTTGGCCCCAACAATCTGGGTCCTCATTTTACCGACCTCAAAAGGATGGAAGGCTGAGTCAACCTGGAGCCGGTGAGACTCAAACTGCTAGCAGCTGGCAGTCACCAGAAATAGCCTGCATTACTGCATCCTAACCACTGAGCCATCGTGGCTTAAATATACTGTATAACTTCCCCGTCTTGTTCCCACATTTAAAACTGCTTAGCCCTAGAGATTCTCAGTCATCCAGGCCATGGTTGTCCCAAAGGTGCTTTTTCAGGAGGGAACTGGACTTTCTTATTTTTCTTTCGAAAACGTTTCGCTTCTCATCCAAGAAGCTTCTTCAGCTCTGAATGAACCGTTCCCCACTATCCTGACAGCGCTGAAGAATAAAATAAATAAAATAAATAATTTAATTTGTAAACCGCTCTCTCTCCCCGAAGGGCCTCGAGGCGGTGCACAGGGAATTAAAAATACATATACAAATAACAAACATTACAATACAATTTAAAATGAATTAAACTTAGACCCTGCGCTAAAATCCCAAACTAACTAAAACTAATACCCCTAAAAATCCCTAATAAAACAGTTTGAAATATTCAGCTAGAGGTAAATGGGTCGATTAAGCCAAGCTGGCCAGACAGAAGAAGTGAGTTTTTAGTTTTTGACGGAAGGAGCGGAGGTCCGTAGTTGTTCTAATTTCGGGGGGAAGGTCGTTCCAGAGGGTCGGGCCCGCCACAGAGAAGGCCCTTCCCCTGGGCATCGCCCGCTGGCATTGCCTGGTGGACGGCACCCGGAGAAGCCCCTCTCTGTGGGAGCAAATCGGCCGAAGGGATGTATGGGGCAGGATGCGATCCCGCAAATAGCTAGGTCCCGAGCCATGGAGCGCTTTAAAGATGATGATCAACACCTTGAAGCGCACCCGAAAGACAACAGGCAGCCAGTGCAGCTCACGCAGGAGTGATGTTACATGGGCAGACCTAGAAGCTTCTTGGATGAGAAGTGAAACATTTTCAAAAGAAAAACAAGAAACTCCAGTTACCTCCTAGAAAAAGCACCTTTTGGACATGCTTGGCTGCTGCTCTTTTTCTCCATAAACATAACCTACAGGATCGTTAGCTCGAAGGGGGAAAATTTCAACAATTGTGCGATATTTGTAAGCCTGTCACAAGGCTGCTTCCTCCACGTTCATCTAATATCCATTCAGTTTTGGTCGCCACGATGTAAAAAAGATGTTGAGAACTCTGGAAAAATGTGCAGAGAAGGGCAACCAAGATGATTAGGGGGTTGGGGGCTAAAACATAGGATGAACGGTTGCAGGAACTGGGCATGGCTAGTTTAGTGAAGAGAAGGACCAGGGGAGACATGATAGCAGTCTTCCAATATTTGAGGGGCTGGCACAAAGAGGAAGGGGTCAGGTTATTTTCCAAAGCACTTGTGTGCCAGACAAAGAATAATGGATGGAAAACTGAACAAGGAGAAATTCAATCTAAAACCAAGGAGAAATTTCCTGACAATTAGAACAATTAATCAGTGGAACAATTTGCCTCCAGAAGTTGTAAATGCTCCAACACTGGAGGTTTTAAAGAAGATGTTGGATATCCATTTGTCTGAAGTGGTGTAGGGTTTTCTGCCTGAGCAAGGGGTTGGACTAGAAGACCTCCAAGGTCCCTTTCCACTCTGCTATTCTATTCTATTCTATTCTATTCTATTCTATTCTATTCTATTCTATTCTAATTACTCCTAAGGAGTTCAAATTCCTGCTAGCTTTCTGCAATCACCCAGAGACATCTTAATACAGTACAGCTATTATGTTTGCCACACTTAATTATATAGCGGGGTTTTATTTTCAGAAGGAAACTTTGTTGAATTAGTGCATTCAGGATAGCAGTTTTCCTTATCCAAATTTAATCGCTTCCACTTAGCCTGTCACCAGGAGCTCTAACACCAGGAACAGGAGAAACAGGAAATGTTGATTTAGTTCTCTTGGTTTTGCTTGTATCTCTCTGTACATTGTAAAAAAAAAAAAAAAAGACACATTAATCATTGACGAGTTACATGAACCTTTCACCTTCGGAGACCAGATGGAGTTCCAATTCTCCTATTGGCAGCAAGATTCATTTAAAAAAAATAAAAATAACCAGGAGCGACTGAATGAAGCTACATAATAGAAACAGCTGCAGGAGCTCCAGGAGTGAGCTAAGCCAAAGCTACTGTTAGCAGAGTAAGCTATTCAACTTGCAAGTCAATCTGACCTATTATTATCCTCCAGGTGGCAACATCCGATCATCCTTCTCTGGGGCTTAATACAGGGAGTTCTCGACTTATAACCATTCTTCTCACGGCCGTTTGAAGTTAAGACCATCAGCATCTTCATTTAACAACCCCATAATCCCTTTGGGGGTAGGGGCATGGAATCTGGGCAACTGAATGGAGCCAGCAGAATATTTTACTGGCCAGATGCCCTTCCTGTCACCAATGTGAAGTTTTGTTCAGGGAAGGTAACAGCGTTCCATGCGCCTTTGGCGTTGAGTCATGCCAGCCACATGACCACGGAGACGTCTTCGGACAGCGCTGGCTCGTCGGCTTTGAAACAGAAATGAGCATCGCCCCCTAGAGTCAGGAACAACTAGCATGCATGTGCGAGGGGAACCATTACCTTTACCTAAGTCTGGAGCTCAGTAGAAGGGAGTCATTTCCTTTTGCCTTCATTATACTTTTTAAAAAATAAACTTTACTTGGTTAGGCATCCTGTTAAATCCTAAACAGTCCTTTGAGCCTAGGACTCAAACCTATTTTCAGCTCCTCCCCTTTTCCCTTGGATCCACCTTAGTTATCTACTATATTTTTATATGCCTACCCATCTAATATGCACAAGAGGAATTGGGTCTGCTTAGTCTAGAGAAAAGAAGGACCAGGGGTGGCAGGATGCCAGCGTTCCACTATTTGAGGGGCTGCCACAAAGAAAAGGGATTCAACTTATTTTCCAAAGCACCAGAGAAGGCCAAGCAAGAAACATTGGATGGAAACTAATCAAAGAGAGAAGCAACCTAGAACGAAGGAGACATTTCGTAACAGTGATAACAATTAACCAGTGCAACAGCTTGCCTTCGGAAGTTGTGAGTGCTGCATCACTCTTAAGAGGTGACTAAGGCATGAGTAACCAGGAATAGGCACAACCAGTACCCAACACAAAGCTTTGGCTGGCCATGGCTGCCACCTGCTTTTTCCAGCAAGAGTTGTGAGTCCAGGGGACAACAACACCCCAATTCTTGCAATTCCTCCAGGATGAATTGATGGATCAACAAATGAATGCATGAACAATCCTGCAGACAGTTAGGCATTATTTGAAAAGAGAAATGCTGCAGGATAGGACAGCCTATTTGTAAACTGGAGTTAGGGGGTGGGGATTCATGGATTGTTCTAAGCCAGAATGAGTAACCTGTGATTTGTGGGGCCTGTTACTGTTCAGTTTTTTCCAGCCCCTGAAGCACATGGTTATTTATAGAGATGTGGTTTTGTTCCATTTTGTGAGAAAAATCAGCGTGCTAAGCATCTGCTAAAATACCTAAGGACAGTGAACACCTTACTCACCACCACCAGGACACCTGCAAAAATAAAATAAAAATGAAATGAAAAAATCGGTCCCTTTCACTCCATCTGTACATTTTTAAAGGACTTAGCAAGAAAAGGTGAAGACACTAATTGCATAAAAAGATTGCTTGCCCCTTCGAATCCTTTTTTATAACAGATCTTTTAAACAGATGAACAGAGTTGGAAGGGACCTTGTAGGTCATTTAGTTCACACCTGCCCACGCAGGAGAACCTACACCACTTCTGACAGATGACAGTTGGGTCTCTTCTTGAAAGCTTCCAGTGTTGAAGCTCCCACAACTTCTGAAGGCAACTTCTGTTCCATGGGTTGATTGTTCTCCCTGTCAGAAAGTTCCTCCTTATTTCCACATTGAATCTCTCCTTGTTCAGTTCTCCATCCATTATTCCTTGCCCGGCCCTCGGGTGCTTTGGAAAATAGACCCCTTCCTTTCTGTGGCAACCCCTCAAATATTGGAACACTGCTATCATGTCTCCCTTGGTCCTTCTCTTCATTAGACTAGCCATGCCCAGTTCCTGCAACCTTTCATCGTATGTTTTAGCCCCCAGCCCCCTAATCATCCTGGTTGCTCTTCTCTGCACTCTTTCTATGAGTCTCGACATCTTTTTTTATAGTGTGGTGACCAAAACTGGATGCAATACTCTAGATGTGGTCTTACTCCGGCTTTATAGAGTGGTATTAGTACCTCCCTTGAACTTAATTGTATCCCTCTGTTAATTTGTTGGATAATAAATAAGCAAGGGGGTGTATCAAATGAATAGGATAGGATAGGATAGGATAGGATAGGATACTTTATTGGCCAAGTGTGGTTGAATACACAAGGAATTTGTCTTTGGTGCATAGGCTCTCAGTGTACATAAAAAGACAAGATACATTAGTCAAGAATCATAAAGTTTTGTTGTAGGAAAAAGGCCAAAACACACAGACAAGCTCTTCAAAGCAGTAAAGATTTTATTGTGCACAGTTTCAGATATGGGCCATAGCCCAACAAAATGTCTGAACCCCCACATGTTGACAAGGATTGTCCCTTATACCCTCGGTGACGTAGACATTCCTGTTTTCCTACATCTGCCCAAATATGGAGGTGGGGGACTCGACAACCTACCGGTTGACACAGTTTGCTTAGGTCGACAAGATATATGCATTCAAAGGCTATTTGTGGCTAGCAAGGAGATAAATGGGGAAGTTGCTGGGAAACGATCGTGGGAGCAACCCAGCAAGCAACCCTGTCTGGGTCAGGACCTTTTTGCAACTTCAGCAGTATATTGAGCATAGCTTGCAATCTTTACTTCTTGACCAAAGTTTACTTGACCAATGTTTCAGGCCTCTGTATCGTCCATTGCTACTTCAGTACAGCACTTACTGACAGTCACAGGGTACAAATAAAAGCAATCAGGAAACAATCCAGTGTTTGCAAATCACATTGGTTGGACCTATGCAATACACTGAGCTAATATTGTAGCAATCTTATGATCACCTAGCATATTGTGCAAATCTCACTAAATAGGCAATATAGATGGTTCAAGGATATGAAATACAGATGGGCAGGTAGCCCAGGCAGTCATCTCTGAAATCAAATCAAGGTGGTACAAATATATAAAGTTACCACCTTTAATCTCTTTAAAACTGCAACCTTCATTGGCTGCAGTAGTTGTAACGTAACAGAATAACAGAGTCGGAAGGGACCTTGGTGGTCCTCTAGTCCAACCCCTTGCTCAAACAGGAAAACCATTTCAGACAAATGGCTGTCCAATCTCTTATACCTTATAATATCTAAATATTACTATCTGCTGAAAAGATATCTGGAGTGGTTGGGCAGACTAATTCATTTTTAGAATATTTTAATATAAAAACTTTTCAAGACTGCAGACAGCAGAACCCTTTATGAAGAGGCCTTTCCTCTTGTCTCAGACGTTGCATGGAAAGCCTCTTCTAAGATGAAGCTGGGTTCACATGTTGCATTCAACCTCTGTGTGGTTAGGTGATTGGTACTGGAGAGTGCAATACAAACCAAGGTATCCATGGCTTGGAAACCGTTAGTTTTGCATGGCGTTTGAGTCCTGTCAGTTGCAATTTGGTCAACAAACTATGGCTTAGCCTGATCAATGAACCTGGGCATTAAAACAAAATATGGCCTCTGTTGGCAGCTTCTAATCCTTTGCTTCTATTTGGGATTGATGTCTGATTTTTCCTCTTGCATGAATGACTTTGTCTCTTGCCTTCATCAGCCCTGTCTACTGGCAGGTAGGTCTCACAATGTTGACACACCTTCAACTTCTCCAGAAGAACCTCAACGTCTCCAGAAGTTCCCAAAGCTTGGACAAAGCCACTGGTGGTGGGATCCTGCACCTCTCCTTCCAGAATGATTCACACAGCACTTTCTACCAGTGTTTCGTGAATAGACGTTTAGCGGGCAAGTTTTTAGTTACCTCTCCTGGCGCGGTGAGCCCACCAGGGGAGCTGGCTCACACTTACTCCATCATCGAGGCCTTGGTGGTGGGCCTCTCCATATTCCTGGTGTTCCTGATGTTCCTCAGCATAATCGAGTCCTGCAGGAGGAAACCAGAAATTACTGTGGTCTAGAAGACGGTGTGTGAATTTTGGTGGACACCTTAGGAAACAGGGTGTGGATTGCTGATTAATAAAGATATTGACTGACTACAGCATACATTCAGGTACTGCCTGGGATTTATATAAAAGGAAGGGTTAAGATCGGTAGGGTTGGATACAGCATTTCTATATGCAGCATCACACAGAGAAGGCAGTCCACAGTTTCCATCACCCTGCATAAAACACCTGGTGTCCCACCTAAGGACCTCCTAAGGACAAGGGCTGGATCTGGCCCGTGGAGTGCTTGGATCTAGCCTGTGAGGCTGTGATCTGGAAATAGTGAAGGACCAGCCCATGGTGCCTCTGCCAGCAAAAATGGAGCTCCGTTTTAGCTGGAAGAGGGTTGTAGGAAGCTGTTGCAGCTAAAAATTGAGGTTTTTTGGGGGGGGGCACGCGTTGCCTTCCCAAGCTTCGTTTTCACTGGCAGAGGGTCACAAGAGGCCATCACAGCTGAAAATGGAGCTCATGAGGACTGCAGGCGGCCCTCCCAAGCTCCATTTTCACTGGCAGAGGGTTGCAAGAGGCCGTCACAGCCTAAAAGAGAGGTTTGGCGGCCCTCCCGAGCTCCATTTTCACCGGCAGAGGGTTGCAAGAGGCCATCACAGCCTAAAACAGAGGTTTGGCGGCCCTCCCAAGCACCATTTTCACTGGCAGAGGGTTGCAAGAGGCCGTCACAGCCTAAAACAGAGGTTTGGCGGCCCTCCCGAGCTCCATTTTCACTGGCAGAGGGTTGCAAGAGGCCGTCACAGCCTAAAACAGAGGTTTGGCGGCCCTCCCAAGCTCCATTTTCACTGGCAGAGGGTTGCAAGAGGCCGTCACAGCCTAAAACAGAGGTTTGGCGGCCCTCCCAAGCTCCATTTTCACTGGCAGAGGGTTGCAAGAGGCCGTCACAGCCTAAAACAGAGTTCAGGCGGCCCTCCCATGCTCCATTTTCACTGGCAGAGGGTTGCAAGAGGCTGTCACAGCTGAAAACAGTGCTCGAGAGTTCGTTTTTGCTGGCAGAGCACTCGGACCGCTACAGGCGCCTCCGATATCAGTGACGTCAAGCTGGCCATGCCCACCTTGGCCATGCCCATCTTGCCCCCCTCCCCCCCAAAGTCAAACACAGCCCTTGATGCAGCCCTTAATGAAATCCAGTTGGACACCCCTGCCCTAAGGGATATTTACGGTGAACCTACTACAGCCAACGAGCTGTGGCTTGATCTATAGCAGATCGATCAGGATTGCTGGGCTGGATTGGGCCCTCTTTCTCTTCCAGAATATAGATCAGAGTTCCTTTAAAACATTACACTTCCTCTCCTCCTCCCCCACACCCTCCAAACAAACCCCTGGTACAGTGCCAAATTGGGCAATGGCTGCTGTCTACAACGCACCACTGTGACACTAGGGGTCACTGTGGCATAAGATGCGCTCTGTATTTGGGGTTGCAACGCACAAATAATACCAAGATGAAGGCTGCTTTATATCCACCAAAGTCCACTCCGTATTAGTGGCCATTACATCTTCAGATCATCCTGAAAAGCGGGTTCCACTCTGTTTGTGTCCCATTTGGGAAAAAATTACCGTATTTATTCGAGTATAACGCGCAAAATTTTCTACCAAAAAAAGAAATCAAAGTTTGGGTGCGCGTTATAAACGAGGGCCGGTCCATTGAGGGCGCAGGCGAATTGTGAGTTCGCACTGCGCCTTTTCCGGGTTGCAGCAGCTCACTGTACGCGAGGGCAAAGAAAAAAAAAATTTTAATACCGATTTTTAATCGAAAATTAGGGGTGCGCGTTATACTCGAATAAATACGGTATACAATCCTGATTTTTTAAAAAGATGCTGTTTTTTACCTGTACCGATTTTGTACATCCCAAGAAGATGGGATAACCAGCTGAAACCAGCAAATGGCTTGTTTGGATTAGCTTAAGGTAAAGGTAAAGGTTCCCCTGGCACATATGTGCTAGTCCTTCCCGACTCTAGGGGGCGGTGCTCATCTCCGTTTCTAAGCCAAAGAGCCAGTGCTGTCCGAAGACATCTCCGTAGTCATGTGGCCGGCATGATTAAATGCCGAAGGTGCCTGAAACACTGTTAACTTCCCCACCAAAGGTGGTTCCTATTTTTCTACTTGCATTTCTACATGCTTTCGAACTGCTAGGTCAGCAGAAGCTGGGACAAGTAATGGGAGCTCACTCCGTTACGCGGCACTAGGGATTCGAACCGCCGAATTGCCAAACCTCTGATTGACAAGCTCAACATTTTAGCTACTGAGCCACCTTTGAATTAGCTTAGTGAACCCATTATGGTTTCATTCAGCCACTTTCAGTGTTTTGCTTCTGTAAACCTCCTGGAGTTCACCACCACGACTGAGTTGGGCAGCCATGTAAATTTTCTTATTGAATAAAAATGTAAAGGTCAAAAATATTTGTTCAGGAGGAAATGTTTTAAATACCATCCTATTGCATTCCCCCCCCTACACTTTCCCTCTTTTGAATAGC
This sequence comes from Rhabdophis nuchalis, assembly GCA_039707465.1. Taxonomy (NCBI): domain Eukaryota; kingdom Metazoa; phylum Chordata; class Lepidosauria; order Squamata; family Natricidae; genus Rhabdophis; species Rhabdophis nuchalis. The sequence goes on from CM077654.1 coordinate 9,732,093, forward strand.
AAGTTTAGAATAGCTATAGCATTTATATACCGCTTCATATTGCTTTAGAGCAGGGGTTCCCAAACTTGGCAACTTTAAGACTTGTGGACTTCAACTTCCAGGATTCTCCAGCCAGCTATGCTGGCTGGAGAATTCTGGGAGTTGAAGTCCACAAGTCTTAAAGTGGCCACGTTTGGGAACCCCTGCTTTAAGAGCCTTCTCTAAGCGCTTTACAGAGTCAGCATCTTTCCCCCAACAATCTGGTTCCTCGTTTTACTGGCCTCAGAAGGATGGAAGGCTGAGTCAATCTTAAGCCGATCAGAATCAAACACCTGGCTGTGGGCAGAATTAGCCTGCAATACTGCCTTCTAACCGTTGCGCCAACATGGCTTTTGAGAATATTTGTGTGCTTGAAGTAGTTTAGCAAAATAGCTCAAAGAGAAGTGTTACCTATCCATCCAAAGGCATCAAATAAGCCAACATTTCAACGCCTGCCTCCCATGAGGCCCATGTTTCTCTAATAAAATACTGGTTCTCTTCATCCTAGGCCCGTGATGGCGAACCTATGGCACGCGTGCCACAGGTGGCATGCAGAGCCCTTCTTGCGGGCACACCAGCCGTCGTCCCAGCTCGACCGCACATTCACGCACGCCTCCCGCTGGCCATCTGGTCTTCAAGTCTCTGCCGCAGATGAGCAGGGGCAGGGCACATGCGCAGCAGGGCACTCGCATTTCATTTTGGGGCCCTGCACCCCATTTTGGCTTCCAGGTTGTTGCAGGAGGCCTTCCCGGCACAAATCGGGGCCCAGGGGCACCACTTGAGGTCTCCCCGCGCCCCGTTTTGAGCCAGGAAAGACTTCTGAACCAACCCGGAAGCCGAAAATGGGCAGGGCTGGTGGCGCACATGCGTGGGGGTAGGACACACACAGGAGGGTCGGCGTGCATGTGCGGGGGGGCGGGGCCCACCTTGACAAAAAGGTTAGCTATCACTGTCCTAGGCTTTCACTGAATTCACATATTGGATGAAGATGTCACACAAGTTGCTTGGTCTTTATTTAGAGTAATGTCGGAGTCCAACCAGCACGGTTTATGACAAAGTATTGTTCAGATGCATTTCATTTCTGCTCATCGTGGTTACGAAAACTTGACCTGGGGCAATGCCCCCCCTGTTTCTATGGCTACCCCATGTTTACAAACACGGGTTAGAGGTAAAAGTTTGGGCAGCTGGAGGATGCGATAATTCACAATAAAACGCCCAAGGGCCAATGAAATATGCCATGCCACCCTCCCAACCTATAGAAATATTTATACTCCGAGGAGGACAATACACCCTTTCTCTGCTACGAAGTGTAAGGCCTTCGCGGGCAGAGCGAACGTTCCCTGCAGCCTTTGTCTTTACAATGAATCACTGAATCACCCACCCTGGTGCACACGGTTGTTGTCAATTGACTCATGGCCCATCACAACTGCCTCTTTGTCTACCACTCCCAGGACGCGCAGTGGGTGACTGACACAATTCTCTCTCTCCCCGTGCCAGGAACGGTCGGGGTGCAAGGACACTTCATGTTATCACTGAGGAAACAATTCCTTCGCCCGTCTTTCCAGGGAGAAACTCGGCACATGGACCTGCCAATTTTTTTTTTTAATTTTAATGTCCCTAATTGCGAATTGGCAAGGCTGAGTGAAGAGACACAAGCTTTGCTCCAGGCCTTATGAGCTTCACTCCCACAATAGCACCAGACTCTTCGTATGGTTGAATTAAACCAACCCAAGATTTATCTAAAAAAACCAAAAAACATATCCAGTCTACTCAAAAGGGCTCATAGATCAGAGGTTCCCAAACTTGGCAACTTGAAGACTTGTGAACTTCAACTCCCAGCTCTGCTGGCTGGAGAATTCTGGAAGTTGAAGTCCACAAGTCTTAAAGTTGCCAAGTTTGGGAACCTCTGTCATAGATCATGCTTTAGTGAGTTCTAGTCTGGAGGGACAGGAATGACCAAGCCAGTCAACATAGGCTTGACATGTGCTACAAGGACCGGTTGGTTGGTTGGTTGGTTGGTTGGTTGGTTGGTTGGTTGGTTGGTTGGTTGGTTGGTTGGATGGTTGCTATCCTGCAATTAAGCCACACCTGCAGGATTGCTCTGCTTTGGGGGTCATGGCACCTGTTCAGAACCACCTTCCTCTACCTGGACCTTCTGGAGTTGTCGAATGACAACTCCCACCATCCTCACCTAGCCAAGCTCCATCGGTTTTGGGAAAGCTACTCATAACATAACCAGGACACGAGGCCTGTAGTTGAGATCACAAATGTATTCCTTAAAAAGATATGGCATCTGTCGTGTTTTTAGAGCTTGAAGGGGGAGGAATCAGAAGCAAAATAAAGACGATAAAACTCTTTTTGTCCCTAAATGCTACCTGCATCTGACACCAGGGTCTTCTAGTCACCACTGTATTCTAGCCCAGCGGTCACAAACTGGTGGTCTGTGAGAAAATGTTGGTGGTCCGCAGAAAAATTATTTGCATTTTTTATATTGCACTAAGGGGTCTTCAAACTATGGCCCCTGGGTTAAATATGTGCAATGAATGCTTGTGTTGCTGCAGAGAGTCTCCCCTTTCAGGGTCAGAGGAGGTCAGAAATTCCGACTTGGGGTCTGCCTCAGTCTTCTGGTGGGGGGCTTTAGGCAAAGGCTGGAGGGAAATGCTGCTGGTGGCGAAGAGCCAGAGGGCCTCGTTCCAGTGGGACTGCATCATGGGCTGGAACTGGCTGACCATCTCAGTCCCCTGAGTCTCCAGGCACCAGCACCTGGCCTTGCACTCCTGCAGGCCTTCCCTCTGCTTGGAAAGCCTATGCTCGTAGTCCTCAGTGAGGTGCTTCTGCTGAGCCTCCTTCTCGGTCAGATCCAATTTGAACTGAGCTGTTTTGCCAACTCTTTCTCCTGGTGGCTGCTTAGCTCCAACAATTGCTTCCTGTTGGGGCCCTAAAGAGCCCAGGCGGGCAGGTGAGGAGTGGCCGAAAGGGGAGGGGTGAGTAGAACCCAGCAAGGCGCCCCTCGACATGAGTGACATTGAGTTGGCCATGCCCACTCAGTCACGTGACCTCCTAGCCACACCCACCCAGCTGGTCATTAGGCAGATCATATTGGTGGTCCGCGGGATTTAAAATTACGAATGTAGTAGTCCCTGAGGTCAGAAAGGTTGGTGACCCCTGGTTTAGCAAAACAATCTCTATTTTGAACCTGACTTTCATCTGCAGACCTCAAGGTTTCAAGCATTTAACCAAGGTGTTGGATTTTATCTCTGCTCCATCTCCTGGCGACATTGAAAGCTTGCCCTACGGAAGGCGCTATCCACAATCTGTAAGTATGCAAGACAGCCCTACTTGCACCGAGAGATGCTTCTTTGGCACCCATGTGTCCCTGTAGGAAGCCAGGAAAATGACCTTGGAACAGGAATCCAGAAGCCGTTAGGACAATAAGAGGTTCTCAAAGAAGCATGCGTTAAGTCCAAGGAGGTGGGAAAGTCTTTCCAAAAGACTCAGACTGACTTCCCCTGATTTCCTGCGATGTAAGAAGGAGAGAAGGGGAAAGAGGCAGATTTTCAAGATTCTGCTACTCTGGTTCATCTAGAATACTGGCCTCCTTGTGGATCAATTTCCTGACATGGTCTACCTTACAAGTATTCCAAAAAGACAGTGTTGCTAACATGGAAATGGCTATGCTATGATTTACTAGCCATATGTGCAGAGGTGAGATCCTACCGGTTTAACAGCCGGTTCGCTGAGCACATGCTTTATCTAATGTGCCTGACGCATACTGCACGCATGTGCGCAGTCCACAGGAAAACAGCTGTGGCGTGGCAATCCACTCTGCCACGCCTATCAGCTGGGCTGAAAAACAAGGAAATATAGGTGAGTATAGCCAGGGGGTGGGCGGGCCAACTTGAAGGTTGGAGGAAACCTTCCCCAGACTCCAGGACTGGCCCATGTTCCTCCCCAACCTCCTCACTGTCCGAATCTGCTACCAGCTCCGCTGGCCACTGGTGGGCCACAACCCTGGTCCTTGACCGTACATTTAGTGACATTGTAAAATTACAACAATGCCACTGAAAAAGTAACTTATGATCATTTTTTACACTTATGACCATTGCAGCATCCCCCGTGGTCACATGATCAAATTTCAGATGCTTGGCCACTGGCTCATACTTATGACAGTTGCAGTGTGATCAACTTTTGCAACCTTCTGACAACTAAAGTCAATGGGGGAAGCCCAATTCACTTAACAACCGTGGCAGGAAAACGAGGCAACATTCATTTAACAAATGTCTCATTTAACAACAGAATTCTGGGACTCCCTTGTGGTCCTAAAGCGAGACACCTGTATTGGCTAACTTGCAGCAGGTGAAAACACACCTTCCAGTTTTGGGTTAGGCCAACACCCGTTCAAAATGGCGCTGGGGCCTGGCTTCCTGTAGATAATCTCATCCTGAATTCCATCCATCGTGTTCTCTTTAAAACTTTCATTCAAACCACTTCATTCCTAAATCCCTGCCTCCTTCCTTTCTGGGATGTTCCCCCCCCCCACTCCTTTCCCTCCCCATCCCCTATCACTCCCCTCCTGCTGTCCATACGTAAGGCCAGTCACGACATCATCCACATCTGCACATCACTTCATCCTGACATCTTGCGTCTGCTGTTCAGTAGGAGAAACTTTACATAGGAGCCCATTGTGTGAGGAGGCGCTTTCTGCCCGGGAGTAGATCTGCCTTGGTGTTGGAGCTGACGTATCCTGGTACACTGAGCTGGGCCTGAAGAATCATCTCATTTTCAAGGACATAACTTCTTGGAGAAGAAGCAAGGATCCCAGGAGCAGACAAGAAGCTTTTTCTAGGATTCCAGGGGGTGAGTATTTATTTATTCAATACCGCTGTAGCTAGATTGTGTTGGGCTCCAGATGTAGTCAGTGGTGGGATTCAAATAATTTAACAACCGGTTCTCTGCCCTAATGATTTCTTCCAACAACCGGTTCACCAAACTGCTCAGAATGTTAACCACCGGTTCTTCTGAAGTGTTGCGAACTGGCTGAATCCCACCACAGGATGTAGTAGTTGAATGATGGAGGTTGCCATCTCGTTAGATGATTCATTCGTTTCAAACATGGTAAGAAGCTTCTGTTCATGGGTGCCCAGGACTTCCCTCCTGAATTTTCTCCTGACCGTATCAGTATTTGATGAATGTTTGGGAGAAAACCCATAAACTCAAGTGAGGGATTTGCCGTGATCCGTAAATCAGTCAAGCAAGAATATGGAATCTATCCTGAGAAGCAGATTTGAGAACTTCGTCTTCTACAAGATGACGTTCTTTCTTTTTAAAAATTTGCCTTCCAATTAGACTTGACTCCCGGTGACTATGTGGCCAAATTCATACAATTATTTCTGCTGGATTTTCAGAAGTGGTTTGCCCTTCTCTCCTTTCTATGGCTGAGAATGAAGTTTTGGCTCAACGTCACCCAGCTTCTCATAGTCCATCATCTTCACCGGTAGGCCAAACTGGCTTTTGAGTGGGTTTATTTAAATATATTTAATATATTTAAATGTATATAAATTAAACCCGCGATATTTAAATTTAATGTTTTTACGTCTAGATACGGATTGGGAGGAAGACGTGCTTAGCTTACTAAAAGGAAATATATCGAAGTGTATTTCAGCTTTGTGAGCATGTATACAGTATACGACAGAGAAATGGTTTATCTAGTACATCAGAAGAAGGTTAAGATATAGCAGTGATGGCGAACCTATGGCACAGGTGCCACAGATGGCACGCGGAACCATTTCTTAGGGCACGCAAGGCGTTGCCCTGTCAGCTCCAGCGCGCTTGTGTGTGTTGGCCAGCTGATTTATGCCTTCTTTTGAGGCCATTTTTCGCCCTCTGGAGGCTTCAGGGAAGCTCCTGAGAGCTCTGGAGGTGGGGAGGAAGGCTGTTTTCACCCTCCCCTGGCTCCTAGAAAACCTCTGGAGCCTGGGGAGGGCAAAAAAAGCATGCCAAAAGCAGGGGGTCACACACAAAGCATTATAGGTATGGCACGCCCACGCACGACCCCCCCTGCATTCCCCCCACTTTTAGGATGCGAGCCAAAATAGGTTAGCCATCACTGAGATATAGAGTCCCACATTAAGGATGACATCACTTCATCCAGCAAGGAGAACCCAACTTTTAAATGTTCTGTGTGAAATTAATAAAAAGAAAAGGTAGCTCTTGACTTATGACTACAATTGGGATCAGAATTAATGTTGTTAAGCAAGACCATGGTTAAGTGAGGCACTCCTGATTTTATGACCTGTTTTGCCCGATTGTTAAACAAATCACTGCAGTTGTCAAGTGAATCCCACAGTTCCTAAATGAATCTGGTTTCTTCCTCCATTGATTTTGCTTGTCGGAAGCTGGTTGGGAAGCAATTACAATGGCCCCAGGATGCTGCAACTGTTATCCAACATCTTCTTAAAAACTTCCAGTGTTTGGTCATTCACAACTTCTGGAGGCAAGTTGTTCCACTGATTCACTGTTCTGTCAGAAAATTTCTCCTTAGTTCTAGGTTGCTTCTCTCCTTGATTAGTTTCCACCCATTGCATCTTGCCCTGCCCTCAGGTGCTTTGGAGAATAGCTTGACTCCCTCTTCTTTGTGGCAGCCCCTGCGATATTGGAACTCTGCTATCGTGTCTCCCCTAGTCCTTCTTTTTATTAAACTAGACATACCCAGTTCCTGCAACATGTCTTTTAGCCTTTGGTCCCTAATCTTCTTTGTTGCTCTTCTCTGCACTCTTTCCAGAGTTTCAACATCTTTGAACACTGCTATCATGTCTCCCATAATCCTTCTTCTAATTAAACTAGACATACCCAGCTCCTGCAACCGTTCTTCATATGTTTTAGCCTCCAGTCCCCTAATCATCTTTGTTGCTCTTCTCTGCACTCTTTCTAGAGTTTCAACATCTTTGCTATTAATGCAATTGCCAAGTTCCCAAATTTTGACCCTATGATCAAAATTTTGATATCGTGATGGTTGTAAGGGTGAGGGTTGATCATAAGTCTCTTTTTTCCAGAGCCACTGTAATTTTGAACAGTCACTAAATGAGTGTTTGTAAGTCTGTACTGTAGATTGGAAATGATGAAAATAGTACCTGTCACTCACGTCTTGTGGTTTTTCATTAATAAGTTGGAGAAGACGTTTACATGACAGGATCTTGTTAAATTGTAGACATTCCCTGCTGCTAGTGATGAATTGTGCTCTACCACACTGAGAAGCTACCTTAATATTTTACTGTACATTCGCATGAAGGAGAATGGGGTCTATAATTTAATTGTAAACTTTGAAGGGGTGTATCATTTTCTGCTCTATTCTAAAACTCGTAGCAAAAGGCCAATAGTTATGCAAGTTGAATGCAAGCTCTATGCCACTCAGAAAATAATAACCACAATACTGAAAAAGGAACGGCTTCAACAAACAGGAATAGTGACATTTGGACACAACTTAAAATGTGATGTTGTCAGAATGATGGATGCTTTTGGAACCCTTGCTATTTAAAATTTTTATCGCAAATTGCAATGGCAATAACAAAAGGTCAGTCGGTTTAGTAGCTATTCAGTTTATGTTCCTATAACCTTCAAATATATTAGTAATATCCTTGAAAAGGAATGCAGTAGGAAAGTATGTATCTGAACATATGTTACTTTGCATTGTAGGTATGCACAGGTATAATCTGAGTTACTATAATTTTCTTTGAGAATGCTCTCATTTGCCTTGCCCACCCATTGCCACCTACTCACCCTTGCATATTGAAAATTACAGTGGAAAAGATTTTTAACATTTTCTGCAGTTTAATATTTTGATCTTATTAAGTTTTTTTTAAACATTTTCTAAGCCTAAAACCTATTCAAACCTATAGACTATAATTCACCAACAGGAGAATAGGATTGTATTAAGCGTTGGTTGATACAGTGTACTAAAATAAGATCAGGAATTGGAAGCAATCCATATGCTTTTTCTACAGTCCATATTCTGTTCTATTCTGTTCCATATTCTGTTCTACAGAGGAATTACTGAATCTGTCATCTGCACCTCTATAACTGTCCGGTTTGGCTTTGCAACCCAACAAGACAGACACAGATTTCAGAGGATAATCAGAACTGCAGAAAAAACAATGGCTATCAACCTGCCTTCCATCAAAGACTAGTCAAAAAGAGGGCTGTAAAAATATCTACAGACCCCTCACATCCTGGACATAAATTGTTTTAACTTCTAACCTCAAAACGGCGCTATAGGGCACTGCACACCAGAACAACTGGCATAGCTGCTACAACCATGTTATTTTAGTGTTGGCTTTTAAATTAATTGTCTCCTCTTTTAGCACGAGCGAAATGATTTAATTGTAGTTTTAAATTTTAAATTTTTGTATAATTTTGTATTACTGTATTTTTGGATTTTAAATTCTTGTGCGCCGCCCTGAGTCCCTTTGGGAGATAGGACAGGATAGAAGTCTAATAAATGAAATGAAATGAAATGAACAACTAGGCACCAGGACAGTTTTTCCCCAAAGGCCATCATTCTGCTAAACAACTAATTCCCACAACACTGTCATATTACCTACTAAGATTGTATTACTATTGTATTCTTCTCTTCTTTCCTAGTACGATTAGATTGCTTATTAATAACCTATGAATATCACTAAGTGTTGTATCTTATGATTCTTGATGAATGCCTTCTATTTTATTTTTCTTTATGTACACTGAGAGTCTCTGCACCAAAGACATATTCCCTGGGTGTCCAATCACACTTGACCAATAAAGAATTCTAATTCTAATGTTTGAAAAAAAATCTTACACACTAAATATTGAAGGAAGATCTCATTAAAATCTATTCAGGTAGATTTATTTGTATTTATTTGATAAATAAAAAATAAATAAGATTTGGAAAAATCTCTTGCCCATCTTGCTTTGTCCTTGTGGCGAAGCAATGGTAGAAGTTACAACATACGTTGCTGTTGCAAATTACGTTGTTTATTTTATAAACGTGCAGGGTTATGTTTTACAGTATAGCCCCTTTATTATTAACTACATTTCCAACTTGTAGAGATTTATCTCATGTGCCATTGCTTTTAGCTGACCAATAATATCATTAGTTTAATATGGCCCAGTTTTGTTGTATGGATTATGGCATGGGACCTAGTTATCTTCGGGGTCGCATCCTGCCCCATACATCCCTTCGGCCGATTCGCTCCCACAGAGAGGGACTTCTCCGGGTGCCGTCCACTAGGCAATGCCAGCGGGCGACGCCCAGGGGAAGGGCCTTCTCTGTGGTGGGCCCAACTCTCTGGAACGACTTACCCCCCGAACTGAGAACGATCACGGATCTCTGCTCCTTCCGCCAGAACCTTAAAACTTATTTTTTCCAACAGGCCGGCCTGGCCTAACTTACATCACCCAGCCCACAGTCTGCAGTTAAATTGTTTTAAATTGGTTTTAGGGATTGTTTTAATGTATTTAAATTTTTAGCACAGGGATATTAATTTAATTTGGTTTTATATTTTGTATATTGTTGTTTATATATGTTTTTTAAATTGCCTGTGCATCGCCCCGAGTCCCTTTTGGGAAAGGGTGCGGTATATAAATTAAATAAACTATAACTAAACTATAACTATTATAAAATTCATCAAGATCAATTGCATTGATGGTTTATGCGTGGCTGTTTACTTCATAATTTGGTTTTTACCCATTTTTATTTTGTAGCATTTTTGAAATTTGCTTTTAATCTGGTACATTTTTAACCTTCTTTATGCTTTTCTAAATGGAATTTAGTGCAATAAAAGAATTGGCAGTGGACAATCTTTTATTTAAAATGGCACTTCGATAAAGCTGGGGTTAAAAATAAACCATCTTGTATGAAGTGGATGCAATTTGGATTATAACCAGGAGGGGACAGGAGGAGACAGCAAGACATAGGCAAAAGCAGTTTTAGATATTGTTGCATAAATCAGGGGTGGGCAAACTTTGCAACTTTAAGTCTAAAGGACTTCAACTCCCAGAATTCTGGGAGCTGAAGTCCTTCAGACTTAAAGTTGCAAAGTTTGCCCACCCCTGGCATAAATGAAACAGTTAGACCAGGGGTCCCCAATCTTTGCAACTTTAAGTCTGAAGGACTTCAGCTCCCAGAATTCTGGGAGCTGAAGTCCTTCAGACTTAAAGTTGCAAAGGTTGGAGACCCCTAAGTTAGACAGCATTAGCTATTTCTCTGTTATAAATCAATCGCAGCCAAAATCCTAGAAGCATATATTTCTGCTCTATTCTGCTCTGTGGTGGAATGTATGGATCATAATGAATCATGTTTTGTTAAACCAGAATTTGTTGAACGTTGTGCTGGGTTCAGAAGCCAGTGTTCCCCAACCTCAACAAGTTTGAGAGGTGTGGATTTCAACTCCCAGAATTCCCCTCGGATCCTAGGGTGAGGAAGGATTAATGGGAGTTGAAGTCCACGCCTCTTCAACTTGCTGAGGTGGGAAACACTGGTATAAACCAAATAACTTATGATAAGAAGATGTTGGATAACCATTTGTCTGAAGTGGTGTAGGGTTTCCTGCCTAGGGAAACCTAGGGCTTGGACTAGAAGGCCTCCAAGGTCCCTTCCAACTCTGTTATTCTATTCTATTCTATTCTATTCTATTCTATTCTATTCTAATTTCTATTCTATTCCATTCTAATTTCTTTTCTTTTCTATTCTATTCTATTCTATTCCATTCTAATTTCTATTCTATTCTAATTTCTTTTCTATTCTATTCTATTCCATTCTAATTTCTATTCTAATTTCTATTCTAATTTCTTTTCTTTTCTATTCTATTCTAATTTCTATTCTATTCTATTCAGTGCTTAGCATGGTAAGTAAACCCAACCAAGGTGTCTTGCTAATGGGGCCCTAATGAGTCATCATAACGCCTGAAACATAAGAACGGCATCTTTTTTTTTTTAATCCTTTAAGGCACAAATGGAATGGAACCTCCAGTTCCATGGGCACAGGCAATCTTCCAATCCCCCAAGGACGGTTCCAGAAACTGCTGTGCCTGTGATCGGTGAAAATGGGCAGCAGAATTTCCTGCTATTTTGAAGTGCAGGACAGATGGCGTTTACAGCACAAAACTTAAAATAAGCAAATCGCAGTTTTAAAAATGAATGTTTATTGTGAAGAAGTTTGTCCTTATGTTTTGCTAAGATCCAGTTCAATGAATCTCAAACCTGTCCTATTTAAGAGGGGTGGATTTAAATGCCCAGGATTCCTCAGCTAGCATGGCAGGCTGAGGAATTCTGGGAGTTGAAGTCTACAAATCTTAAAGTGAGAAAGGTTAATTGCAGAATAACAGAATTGGAAGGGACCTTGGAGGTCTTCTTGTTCAATCCCCTGCTTAAGCAGGAAACTCTATGTAATTCTGTACAAAATACTGATCAAATGTGTTGTTATTGTTAACTATCATTTGCTTTGCTCCAATTTTTACACTGTATTTATAATAGCTGTTTTCCTCTATTGTGTGCCATGGTAGTGCAGTGGTTAGAGTGCAGTACTGCAGGATACTTCTACTGACTGCCGGCTGCCTGCAATTTGGCAGTTCAAATCTCACCAGGCTCAGGGTTGACTCAGCCTCCCATCCTTCCGAGGTGGGTAAAATGAGGACCTAAATTGTTGGGGGCAATGTGTTGACTCTGTAAACCGCTTACAGAGGGCTGTAAAGCAGTATATAAGTTCATTGTTCATTTGGTGACCTGATTTATGAGACTCCCAAATATCATCCATTAGACCTGACTTGTTGAAAAATATATACAATCTGTGCTACCTCCATCTATAGATTGGATCCACAACGCATGCAATTGTTGAGCCAGTTACAACCAGATTGAGACATACCATGTTTCCCCAAAATTAAGACAGGGTCTTATTTTCTTTTTACCGCCCTGAAATAATCACTTGGCCTTATTTTTGGGGAGGTCTTATTATTTTTGAGGTGCAGGAGATGGCAAGCATGGTCATCTCATGGCTGCTGCTGTGTTGCAAAATTTTTTGGGAGGGCTTATTATCCGGGGAGGTCTTATTTTAGCACATGCAGTCAAAATTATTTATAATTTGTTATATGTATATGTTCTTAAATTCCTGTACACCGCCCCAAGTCTCTTCGGAGAGAGAGGGTGGTCAATAAATCCAAATAAATAAAATAAATAATAAATAAATAAAAGCCCAATTGGGAGGTCTTATTTTTGGGGAAACAGGGTAGCACTAAGGTATATACTTTATGGTTGGTTCATAATGGCTGGGCTTGGTCTGAGGAGTGAGTCACAACCATGTTATGGCTTAGCACAGGGATCAGCAAACTGCAGCTCTGGAGCCGCATGTGACTCTTTCATCTCTCTGCTGCGGCTCCATCAACGGTCGGTGCCACAATTTTGAGAGGAGCTTCCGGTTTGGGGGGGGGGGAGAAGCACAGTGTGCCAGGAGAAGACTCTATGGCAAGGGGAGGGTTTTCCTGTTGTCTCCACAATTGATAGGGCTTTCAGTTATGACAGGTAGAGTAAAAAGGACGCTGCGCTAGGAGGATACTCTATGGTGGGGGAACTGAACTTCCGGACAGCTCCAGAATTGAACAGGGGGCTTCCGGTTAGGACCTTTGTGGCTCCCTGTGTTTTCTTTTCTGTGGGAAACGGGTCCAAATGACTCTTTGAATGTTTACGTTCGCCGACCCCTGGCCTTAGCACATCCCGTGACTTTTATGACCTCCCCTCAAGGGTGGGAAGGAGGAGAAAGGAGGCAAGCCAATGCCATCTGCATGATGATCTCATATTCCAAATGGCATAAGTGATGCAATTCACATGATGCCATGTAACCTGTGCTGTCGTTGTGAGCATTTATGGGCACCCGTGGCTCCATGTGCAAATCCATTTGCAAATCCAGAGCACCTACCAGCTTAGAAGTTAGCCCTTACTGGTTTGATTGAGGCTTCTTTCCAAACAAACAGGATGATTTACTTAACCTACGGAATTTGATTTGCCCGTCTTCTTGAATCCTGCATAATTTCCCTAATTGTCATTCCGGCAGTTAATGCTTCGCTGTTGGTATCACTTGGTAACATAATGATAAATGGATCTTTTCAAGAGGCTCAGAGTAATTTAAGAGCTTCAAATTGTTCTTCAAACTTCCGTACTGAGAAATAGCTGTGAGATCACAATGTGGAAACATGACAAATCTTCTCTCCATATGCCGAGTTCTCAAGAATTAATAAGCTGAGAGCCATTTAGGTACAATCATATCAGCCTTCTGTTTACTGCGATGTATTTGTTTGATGCAGCAATTGTTCTTAACAGGTAAAGCTGTTTTCCAATCCTTTGTAGTCACACAGAGACAACTTTCTTGGCAGGAAAAAAGAAATACTGTGATTATCTTTGTTTCAATCAAGGGGAAGAAAACGATAGTCTACAGTTCCTTCAAGGGCAGGATCTGCAATTGAATTTATTAAAAACAGACAAAGAATATATGCTTGATAGGGCTTTTAAAATATTTACAATTCTAATGCAAGTAAATACTGCAGATGGCAAGCCCCATTTTTTAGGAGCGTTTTCTCTTTCTTCTTGCATAAAAAGATGCCTCTCTCAAGATGGCATTTGTTGCAATCAATTGATTTTGCAAATTTATTATTCAGAGCAACTCTGCCTTGAGAGGTGAAAGCCATTTGCTCTCAGTGAAACTTATTTCCAATGATCTTAACAAGCCAATCTTTTTTCTTAATAGGGTGAAGCCTGGGAGTGAATGTCTATGGAGATTCTCAATCACCCAGGTCATGGTTGTCCCAAAGGTGCTTTGTCAAAAGGCAAGTGGACTTTATTTTTCTTTGAAGGTGTTTCACTTCTCATCCAAGGAGCTTCTTCAGCTTCCTGTTCAGAACTGAAGAAGCTTTTTAGATGAGAAGCAAAACGTCTTCAAGGTAAAAGTACCAGTTGCCTTTTGAAAAAGCACTTTTGGGACAGCCTGACAGTGAAATTCTGGACATCAAACACTAAAATATTATTCTATTTATGTGTCCTTAAATGAACTCTAAATAAAGCCAGTTTAGCTTTCACTCAGGATCTGTTTAAAGGCAGGAGCCACATACGATATCCAATTCAAAATGCATTTGACCAAATTTCACCTACAAATTTTATCAGTTCTCACTTGAGGTGCAAATAACCAGCTTCAAATTATCCTATTTTGGACACTTGATGTGAAGAGCACATTCTCTGGAAAAGATCCTAATGATGGAAAAAATGGGGGGGGGGGGGAAGCGAAGAAGATAGCCAAGGTGAAGAGGCTCAGTTACAGATATTAGCTGGGGAATTTTGGGGAGTGGAAATCCAGATATTTTAAAAGTTGATAGGGATGAGAAATTCTGCCCCATAATTGCCTCAAAGGTGCTTTTTCAAAAGGCAATGGGATGGGTTTTTTTTTTCCTTGAAGGAGAAGAAGAAAAAGACTTTTCATCTCATCCAAGAAGCTTCATCAGTTCTAGCAAGATGGTGTCTTACAATACAATACAATACAATACAATACAATACAATACAATACAATACAATACAATACAATACAATACAATAGCAGAGTTGGAAGGGACCTTGTAGGTCTTCTAGTCCAACCCCCTGCATAGGCAGGAACCTTATACCATTTCAGACAAATGGCTATCTAACATCTTCTTAAAGACTTCCAGGGTTGGGGCATTCACAACTTCTGGAGGCAAGCTGTTCCAGAGGTTAATTGTTCTAACTGTCAGGAAATTTCTCCTCAGTTCTAAGTTGCTTCTCTCCTTGATTAGTTTCCACCCATTGCTTCTTGTCCTGCCCCCAGGTGCCTTGGAGAATAGTTTGACTCCCTCTTCTTTGTGGCACCCTCTGACATATCGGACCACTGCTATCATGTCTCCCCTGGTCTCCTGGGTGCTAGGGAGCAGGGGTCTCCAACCTTGGCAACTTTAAGACTTGTGGACTTCAACTCCCTGAGGTGAAGTCCACAAGTCTTCAAGTTGCCAAGGTTGGAGACCCCTGCTGTGGAGGGATTAGTCCTGTCAGGATGGATGGAGGGTTGGAAAGATCATATTTCTTTGCTCTCCTCTGGTCTTAGCATTCTCCCTGAGAGCTGTTGAGGGCACTTAGGGGATCCAGTTGTCTTTTGGAAAAAGCACCTTTGAGACAACGACGACATGGCTGACTGAGAATCTCCACAGACCTTCTGCCTTTTCCCTTGCAACTCGCTGCCAACGTAGGAAGATAGGAATGCTGCAAGCTGCTGAAGGGATGGTTGGAGAATTAACAACCACAGAGCCTCATACGGATCTCCTTGGCTGTCCAAAACCCTTGCAGTTTTTGGCTGTAATAAATTTTTTCTCTTTGAACGGAAAGTAATTCCCCACCACCACCACCACCAAACAGAATGAAGATGTTTGTGAGAAGAAGAAGAAGAAAAAGGAGTGGGGAGGAAGGTTGGTACCAAAACGGCATAATAATACGATCACAAACCTCCAATTTTTTTTTTAGTCTCAGAACTAATTCATGCCACAGATTTTTCACTCAAATTCCCTCAGGTTCTTATTTCACTTAATTTAGAAAGCAAAAAAAAAAAAAAGCATTTTGCTTTATACAGTTGGAAACGCTGCCTGTATCGAAGACGGGAAGATAAAGCTACGGATCAGTTCATGATTAATAGTCCAATATTTGCTGTGTACTTTTTCTATGCAAGAGCGAGGCGTTAGGCTAATTCTGTTCCTATCAAAGGATTTAACGCAGTTGCATCGGTTTGTTCATAGCCTGCCATGCCCTGAGAGTTTATTATGAATCATAACAATGTCACAAGTCATAAGCAGACAAAATACTTCTTGCTAAATGGACTATAACAATAAGACACTAGTCTGAACATCCTGAATCATGGCATCCCGCTTAAATAATGGGAAAGAAGACTTTAATCTATCCAGGTAGTCCTTGACTTATACCTACTACTGAGCCCCAAATGTATGTTGCTAAGTGAAACATGTGTTAAGTGAGTTTTGCCCCATTTTACAATCTTTCTTGCCACAGATGTTAAGTGAATCATTGCAGTGATTAAGTTAGTAACATGTTTGTGAAGTGGATCTTGCTTCACCATTGACTTTGCTTGTTGGAAGGTCACAAAACATGATCATGTGATTCCCTGGATACTTTGTTGGGGGAAAAGATAGCATGAGAAAGAAAAAAAGAAAGAAAGAAAGAAAGAGGGAGGGAGGGAGGAAGGAAGGAAGGAAAGCTCTCGTGACCACCTCCTGATACAATAAATGCAATAATATCTGCTCACCAATCAGAATTTCAAGGAAAATTTCTCTCCTTTGGTTAGGAGAGAAATTCTTTTTCATCAAACTGAGTGAAAATTGGTAGAGAAAAAACCCCTTGAGCACTTTTTACCATACACACCAGTTTTAGAAACAACAAGAGTTGGAAGGGACCTTGGAAATCTTCTAGTCCAACCCCCTGCTCAGGCAGGAATCCCTATACATTTTAGACAGATGGTTGTCCAATTCTTAAGAACCCTCAGTGCTGGAGCACACACTATTTCTGGCGGCAAGTTGTTGCACTGATTAATTGTTCCAACTATCAGGACATTTCTCCTTAGTTCTAGGTTGGATGATCTCTGCTTGATCAGTTTCCACCCTTTGCTTCTTGTCCTGCCTTCAGGTGCTTTGCAGAATAGTTTGACTCCCTCTTCTTTGTGGCAGCCCCTCAAATATTAGAACCCTGCTGTCATATCACCCCTAGTCCTTCTTTTCATTAAACTAGACATCCCCAATTCCTGCAACCATTCCTCATATCCAAAAGTGCTTTTTCAAGAAGCAACTGGACTTCCTTGTTTTTCTTTGAAGATGTTTCATTTCTCATCCACGAAGCTTCTTCAGCTGTTGCTTCTCCTCAAATCTTCTTGGATGAGAAGCAAAACGTCTTCAAAGAAAAACAAAGGAAGTCCACTTGCCTCTTGAAAAGCCACCTTTGGGACAGCCATGACCTGGATGACTGAGAATCTCCATAAATATTCTTCATATGTTTTAGGCTCCAGTCCCCTAATCATCTTTGTTGCTCTTCTCTGCACTCTTTCTAGAGTCTCCACATCTTTTTTATATTGTGGGGACCAAGCTCTCCATGTTAGCAAATGCGCCCTCCTGAAACTACCACATATTTTTTTTCTTATACGTGTATAAGAATTGTGTTGGTTCCCCCCCACCCCTGATCTCTCCCCACATCCTTGCAATCTTTGGTGAGTGTTGCAGAAAATTAGGGCTGAGCATGGGGCTGTTTACTCAAGTGTGAAATTGACACGGGGAAGTTTGTCATGGCAATGTGCATGGCGCATGAGTCCAGCCATAAGGGAGCTATGCTCAGAGGAAGTCAAAGCAGGCTCCCCATATGCCGTGCAGATTCATGTAAATTCACAGTAATAATTAGGAACGAATCCTGACTTCCTTGTGCCAGAATAGCTGTAGAAACTGCAGGCAGCAGGGGGTTGAAATGAAAGTCAAGATTCATGCCAGTGACTCAGAGTTCAGCACAAAAGCCTTTTGAATGAAAACACACCCATTTCTCCCAACATAGCTATCTAGGAAGAATCAAAGAGGTTGAGCACAGCTGGGGACCTTCAGGGATGTTCGGTCTTAACAGATGAACAGAGTTGGAAGGGATCGTGTAGGTCATCTAGTCCAACCCCCACCCCAGGCAGAAGACCCGACACCATTTCTGACAAATGGCAGTGCAGTCTCTCCTTAAAAGCCTCCAGTGATGAAGTTCCCACAACTTCCAAAGGCAATTTCTGTTCCATTGGTTGATTGTTCTCACGGTCAGGGAATTTCTCCTTATTTCTAGGTTGAATCTCTCCGTGTTCAGTTTCCATCCATTATTCCTTGTCTGGCCTTCAGGTGCCTGTCTTAACCAAGGTGGCAAGTGGTGAGAGTGCAGTACTGCAGGCTACTTCAGCTGATTGCAGTTTGGCAGTTCAAATCCCACCAGGTACAAGGTTGAACTCAGCCTTCCATCCTTCCGAGGTGGGTACAATGAGGACTCAGATAGTTGAGGGCAAGAGGCTGACTCTGTAAACTGCTTCGAGAGGGCTGTAAAAGCACTAGGAAGTGGTATGTAAGTCTAAGTGCTATTGCTATTAATGCTGCAGCTAGTTCGGAGTGACTCAAAAGCAAAACCCTTATGCTCAGTGGCTATATAGGGGTAGTCCTCAATGTACGATTACCCTTGGGACCAGACTTTCTGTTGCTAAGCAAGGCAGGTGTTCAATGAGCCTTTTATAGAACCTTTTTTGGCATGATTATTAAGCAAATCAGGCAGTCATTAAGTTCATTGGGCTTCCTCGGTTGACTTTGCTTGTCTGAAGCTAATCAGGAAGGTCACAATAATGCTGCAACTGTCATAAATATATGACAGCTGCCAAGCGCCTAGATCTTGGTCATGTGACCACAGGGATGCTGCAACGGTCATAAGTGTGAAGAGCAGTCACTGGCTACTTTTTTCAGTGCTACTGTAACTTTGAATGGTTGCTAAATGAATGGCTGTAAATCAAGGACTACCTGTAGACAGGACTTAGAATGTTTTTAGCAAAATCCTCCCAGAACTCATAGAAAGAAAAGGGCTTTGGGTACAGATTTCAGTGCTCCAATTGGGTGGATAATGTGAGGACAATTTTAAGCTACTGTTTTAACCTCTGTTCCCTTGCCTGTATAATGGCATAACCATAACTAAGGTCCATTCATTAAATGTGACCCAAGGTATGGAGGCTTCATAGTCTTAGCCTTAGTAAGTCCACACCTAGAATCCTGCATCCATTTATTGTCACCACCACACTCTTAAAAAAAAGATGTGGAGACTCTAGAAAGAGTGCAGAGAAGAGCAACCAGGATGATTAGGGGACTGGAGGCTAAAACACAGGAAGAACGGTTGCAGGAACTGGGTCTACTGAAGAGAAGGACCAGGGGAGACATGATAGGAGTGTTCCAATGCCACAGAGAGGAGGGGGGTCAAGCTATTTGCCAAGGCACTTGAAGGCCAGACAAGGAATAAAGGATGGAAACTGAACAAGGAGAGAAGCAACCTAGAACTAAGGAGAAATTTCCTGACAGTGAGAACAATCAACCCATGGAACAGCTTGCTTGTGTGCTCAATCACAAGAGGTTTCTAAGAAGAGAGTGAACAGCCACTTGTCTGAAAGGTATAGGATCTCCTGCTTGAGAAGACAGCTGGACTAGAAGACCTCCAAGGTCCCTTCCAACTCTGATGTTCTATGTTCCTTCCTACCTTGTTAGAGCCAGACTTTCCATAGCTTTGCTAGATGGCAGTCTTCAGATTTCCCAGGCAACGTGACCCAAGGCAATCTGGGAGATACAGTCCAATCTATCTAGAAAGGATTACTTGGTGGAAGGCAGTCAAAGCAGGCTCCCCATAGGTTAAGGAGCTGGACCCCTTACAAATTCAATTGAAAAAAAAGTCATAAATAATATTCCTCAAGGATGCGATAGGTTGCTAAAATCTCCGGAGCAGTGTTTCTCACCCTTGGCAACTCTAAGAGATGTGGACTTCAATTCCCAGAATTCCCCAGCTACAGGACACCAAGATTTGCAGGCCATAAAAAAGGAACTGCATTGTGTTGGTATGATATACAGTGCCTTCATTTATCACAGCGTAGCCTTGAGGAATTCCTAACATACCCAAAGCACATTCTTCAAACATCCTCCCCACTATAGTGGGCAGGCATACGCGCGCACACACGCACACACAAATACGCACAGAGCCTGCAGAAAACAATTTCAAGAGCATCATCTGTGTTCCATGTAATAAAATTATATCCCTGCGTTATACAAGTGACCAGGACTGGAATAGGAACATTCACACAATCAGCCAGACATATACATCAAGATTGCGCTGCCATAGTTAATGCTGTACCCTCTTTATTCCTCCGCCTCTGAGTTGGAATACTGTTGCTTATGAAGTCCATAAAATAAAGGTAAATGTTCCCTTCACACATATGTGTTTGTTGATACTGACTCTAGAGGGTAGTGCTCATCTCCGTTTCAAAGCCGAAGAGCCAGTGCTGTCCGAAGACATCTCCACGGTCATGTGGCTGGCATGACTAAACACTGAAGGCACATGGAATGCTGTTCCCTTCCCACCAAAGGTGGTCCCTATTTTTCTACTTGCATTTTTGACATGCTTTTAAACTGCTAGGTTGGCAGAAGCTGGGACAAGTCACGGGAGCTCACTCCGTTACGTGGCGCATGGGATTCAAACCGCCAAACTGCCGACCATCTTAGCCACTGTGTCCCTTATGAAGTCCCTCCTTCTATGCATAAAATCCACGTATTCAGTAACAGCTAAGCCGAGGGAGATAAACTCTTTCACTCTCTTGAGGGGGAAATCCTCATGAGATCTGAAAACTCGATTCCTCTCCTATGCGTGGAGAAATGGAGCATTCTGTCTCTACCGGGCCAGCCCTCTGCTTTGTTTGGGTGGCCTTCCGTCCAATCACCTGGATGAAATGCCTTGTTGCCTGTGGTGGCTCGGCAAATGGAAGGGAGCAATTTTCTCCTTAAACACAAAGTGGCGTTTAAACAGCCGAGCTCCTAAAGCTCCCCGCAAAACAAAGGCAAACATTACTTAGACCAGCAGGAATCCGGCAGCATTTGGGGGCATAAATAAGTTGAGTGAATGAAAAGTGGTTAGTGGTGCTAAGACTGTCCTCACCACCCTATATCTTTCTTTGGGGCACCAGAGAGCAACCCCACTGCCTGCCCTGGCGCTCCAGGTGATGAGGGCTAGCCAGGTACTAGCCAGGTGATGGGAAGATGCAGGTAGCGCTGGCCTCGACAGACAAAGAGACGGTGCTCCTTCACCTCTCGCTCCCTGCTCTCCTTCTCTCCCAGAAATTAGGCTGGCATGCTAATGGTGTCAGGCAAGCAGCCTGCGCTCAAGCTAAGCATTATTTAACCGAGGGCTGGGATAATGGTACAGTCCAAGGGAGAGCTGGTGAGGATGGAAAGAATAAGCTGCTCCTTTTCGGGAGCACCAGGGCCAGCTCCAAACGTAACCACCCACAAGGGCGAGATGTGCTTCGAGAGAGGCAACCAATGTACTAAGCCAAACATTTCCCCCCCCCCCTCCACTCCTGCAGCAGCCTGTCTTCACTCTTCTCTCCCCCCCCCACCCCAGCACACAGCCAGTGGAATTTGTGTGTGGGCTCTGCTTGCTGAAATGCAGAGCTAACATAATTGGGCACCCACCAAGACTCGTGTTCCTGGGGAAGATGCCGCCAGCTTTGCCCAGATACTAAGTGTGTGGATGCTCTCACTTACCCGGTCTTGGGGGACCTGGATTTTCATCCCAGGAGGACAGAACTGACAAAGGACCGCAATCTAAGGTCACGGGCTACACTTGGACGTCGGTCAAGGCTGCCTCCTCCTCCCTCGAGGGCCGAGTCTCCGGTCTCCCCAAGAAGCCCGTTGCAGTTTTGGCTTTGTTTCCGGTTGCTTCTCTGGACGCCGACGTCTGGCTCTCCTACCTCGAAGGCATTCAGACGTTCCTCTTTCCATTCCAGATCTCGCACCCACCCATCTGCCCACCCACCCAGCCTGGGAAATTCAGTGTTGGAGGCATGAATGGGCAAGGACAGCCGTAGAAGGTGGCAAGGTAAGGTGCATCAAAAGTGGTACGGATGTACCCAGACGGTTCCTCTGGCACTTCCAGTGCAAGAGTTAATCCCACAGCTTCCTCCCCACCTGTTTGTCAATGCCAAAAAGGCTGCATAATTTCTCTCCCCCCTGTCTCCCTTCTCCTCTCCCTCCCTCCCCCCTCTCCCTCCCTCTCTTTCTCTCTCTCCCTCCCCCTCTCTCCCCCTCCCTCTCTCCCACCCTCCCTCCCCCCTCTCCCCCTCCCTCCCTCCTTTTCTCTCCATCCCTCCCTCTCTTTCTCTCTCTTTCTCTCTCCCCCTCTCTCCCTCCCTCCCTCCCTCCCTTCTTCTCTCTCCCTTCCTCTCTCTCTCTCTCCCTCCTCCCTCCCTCCCTCTCCCTCCCTCTCTTTTTCTCCCTCCCTCCTTTTCTCTCCATCCCTCCCTCTCTTTCTCTTTCTCTCTCCCCCTCCCTCCCTCCCTCCCTCCCTTCTTCTCTCTCCCTTCCTCTCTCTCTCTCCCTCCCCCCTCCCTCCCTCTCCCTCCCTCTCTTTTTCTCCCTCCCTCCTTTTCTCTCCATCCCTCCCTCTCTTTCTGTCTCCCCCTCCCTCCCTCCCTCCCTCACTTCTCTCTCTCCCTCCCTCCTTCTTTCTCCCTCTCTCCCTCCCTCCCTCTCCCTTCCTCCTTCTTTCTCTCTCTCTCCCCCTCTCTCCCTCCCTCTCCCTCCTTCTTTCTCTCTCTCCCCCTCTCTCCCTCCCTCCCTCCCTCTCCCTCCCTCCTTCTTTCTCTCTCTCTCTCTCCCTCTCCCTCCCTCCCTCCCTGTCCCTTTCTCTCTCTCTCTCTCCCTCTCGCTCTTCCAACTGAAAGCTGTCTCCAGCTTTGGCAGTTTTCTGCAAACTAAAGCATCCAATTATGAAGCAGCTAGCCAGGTTACTGAGGAATCTTATCTGTTATTGGGTCAAACCAGGTTCCAGAGAACAGGCACTGCCGAGACCCTTGAGTCAGCTCAATCTAATAGGCTGCATCACTTTGGGATTGAAACCCCCCCCCGGGGGGGGCTTGAAGCAATTGGAAAATTGCAGGGGAGGGGGGCGTGCAGAGGCATTCCCTTTCCTTTGAGACCATAGGATCGGAATTACTGTCTCCCCTCAAAAAGACCATTCCCGGGGGCCGATTCCCTTGCTTCAGGCCGGTTGATGGAACAAGCAGAATGCGAAGTTCTTCTGCAGGGATCAGGGAGAAGAGGATATAACTGGAAAGAGTCCTCAGAGGGAGAGAGGGAAGAGCAAAGGGCCAACTCTTTATTTGAGAGAGCAATGGATCCCTCGCTTGAGCTGGTCCTTTATCTCTCCATAGCAGCATATTTACTTTGCAAAGAAGAAGAAAAATCCAGATCCAATCTCTTGCTGGCTGGAGAATTCTGGGAGTTGAAGTTCCACACACGGAATCTTAAAGTTGCCAAGGTTGGGAAAGGCTGCTCTGACGAAAAGGACCAGATAAACAGGTGCTGAGAAAATACCTTTATGCAAGACCTCAAACGTGGGGAAATGATCTGAACCGCTTTAAAGTCTGTTTCCTTATGTCCTGGGAACAAAGGTTAAAGCAGCCTTTCCTGTGTTCCTGTTGCCCCCGGCTATGTTGAGCTGGAAACGGGTATTATCCACAGCTCCTGGGAAGAATGATGGGGCATTGTAGTCCATCCAGATTGACAAACAGGAGGTTGAAAAAGATTAGATTGCAGGAAGAGCTGAGCCCTCAGAGGGTTTGCTATGAATGTTTTCAGCAGGTTGCTCTTTCAGGAATCACCCGTATCTCTTGCATTTCCTCAGGACTAGCAGGTTGGGGGTTTTTTTGGCTATGGGTACCCCACCTTAGAGAGGGATGCGGTGGCTCTGTGGCTAAGACCCTGAGATTGTTGATCAGAGTTAACAGATTAACTGAGTTGGAAGGGACCTTGCAGGGCATCTAGTCCAACCCCCTGCCCAAGCAGGAGATCCTACATCTGCCTCTACCTAGGATCGAACTCACAAGCTGCTGCTTGTGAGGCAAGAGCTCCACCTCTAGGAAAGGTCGACCGTTCGAATCCCTAGCACCGCATAACCGAGTGAGCTCTGGTCACTTGTCCCAGCTTCTGCCAACTTAGCAGTTCGAAAGCACGTAAAAATGCAAGTAGAAACATAGGTGGGAAGGTAACAACGTTCCATGCACCTTTGGCATTTAGTCATGCTGGCTACATGACCATGGCGACGTCTTTGGGCGGCTCTGGTTCTTCGGCTTTGAAACAGAGATGAGCACTGCCCCCTAGAGTCGAGAACAACTAGCACATATGTGTGAGGGGAACCTTTACCTATCCCAGCTTAAAGATATAACCAACCTTTTCAGCACCTTTATTTTGGCAGAAGCTGATAAACAGGTGGGCAAGAGGGTGTAGACATCTAAATGGGCTTGACTTAAGCGTGGAGATAAGAACCTTGAAAATAAATGCTAGATCATAGTACAAGCCAGTCTGCACCTACTCAGAAGTAAGCCCTGTTTTGTTCAAGATGACATGCCCTAATTAATGCACCCAGGAGTAGTTCAGCTATGATTAATGAGTAGGATCTTTCTAAAGCATTTACTACATGACTTTTTACAAAAATCTGACAATGATTATTACAACTCGGGACAAATGACTGTCTTAAAATGGAAATCTAGAATTAAAAGCATCTAAAATATTCCAGCTGGTTGATGTAGGAACTGGGAGGGGACGGGGGACGGGATGGGACACTCGTGTTTCCTTGAACTGGTTTTTAGTCATTGTCATTAATCATGCAATTCTGTGTTGGTCTGTTGAGAAGACAATCTATTTGAAATCTCAAGGGTTTGGATAAATGGGTATCATGCTGAATGGAGGACACTCTTAAGAGAATAATTTTATGTGAGATTGACAAGCAAGAGCTCTGGGCCAGCTCTATAATTATGTAAAATGAGACAGCTGCCTTGGCAGCAGATGGAGTGGGAAAGCACAGAACAGTGCTGGGGAACAGAATTACGTGAGCCATATATAGCCTTGTCATCTCTGGGTAACCAGTAGATGGCAGCAAAAGAGATGCTGAGGCCCTTGACTCTTTGCTGCCATCTACTGGTTGCCCATTCCAGTTACAGTGACTCTATTCACATCAGTTTATAGTACTTTTAAGCCCTGTTAACTCATGTGGGAGTCAGAGAAGGGAAACCACTTCACACAACCAACCGGTGACATTTTTCTTCTTCTTCAGGCATTGCTCTCTTTATGCTTTCAGGTGAGACATGGGGGCTGGGTTTGTAAATTCTGCTAAGCCAGATGATGTTTGTTGAGTTCGGACTTAGCACATTGTCAGACCCAGCTGTTACGGTGTATAAATCTCAGCTCGCGCCTTAATGTATTGTGTGAATTGTGCCAAGCTTGTGTTCATTAACAAGATGCAACTAAGAAGCAATCTGATTTAGAGTAATAAAGGCAGAAAATAATTGTATTTACTTCCTTGGACACATATTGTGCTTTTCCCCTTAAATTCAAGGAAGTACCTCCAAGGTCTTGCTTCAGCTTACCCATACCACTGTAGGAAGTTAGCACCCAACCCTCTCCTAGAAGAATGATATCCTAGGACAGGGGTCTGCAAAATTGGCTCTTTTAAGACTGGTGGACTTCAACTCCCAGAATTCCCCAGCCAGCATAGCTATTTTTCATAACACCGTTTGAAAGGTTTTGTTACGTCTGTTTCAGTGGTGGGTTTCAATTTTTTTAGAACCTACTCTGTAGGTGTGGCCTATTTTGTGGGCATGGCTTGGCAGTCATGTGACAGGGTGGGAGTGGCCACCTTTTGGAATGTGGTGAAACTCATTTAACAATGCTCTTGCTTAGCAACCAAAATTTTGGACTCAATTGTGATGATAATTTCTTTCTTTCTTTCTTTCTTTCTTTCTTTCTTTCTTTCTTTCTTTCTTTCTTTCCTTCGTTCCTTTCCTTTCCTTTCCATTGGGTCACTGGCAGCGGTGGGCCAGATTTAATTCCAGGTACGCCGGTGGAACCCCCTCTCACCGGTTCTCTAAATTTCACCAACCGGCTCTCGCGAGTAGGTGCGAGCCTGCAGAAACCCACCACTGGTCTGTTTGTAAAGATATCTCAAACGTTAGCGAGTTTATGAAATTCAAGGTGATTTGTGCATTGCAGAGGTCACTCTCACATCTAAGGATTGACCGGGGTATGTGCTTCATATCAGCAAAAGCACCATCCATTGTGCTTTTAATAATGATTTGGCACCTGCTAAGGCTGAGGGGAAACTGTCCTAAAGCAACCCAGTGGGACAAGGGCAGTGGAAGCAGATTGAAGAAAAGCATCCATTATCCATATTCAGGGTCAAAGTTTTAGGTGAAAATGGCAACAGAGCAGTTCTGTTAAACAGGCTGTGGCATGTTTTCAGTGAAAATAACCATAGACACAGACCAGTTGTGGAAAACATTTCTAAAATTATTTTCTTGCCTGTTTTTCAGACAGCAAGACCTTCTCTCTCTTAGAGCTGCTTAGAAGTTGCATTCTGTTTGTTACCATTCATGAAGTCAATCGTGATTTCAAAACTTTTCCTGCCAAGTTTTCAAAAGTGACCTGCCAATGATCTGGGCTGGGGATAGAGAATGATTGGCTCAAAATCACCCAAACAGTTTCCAAGCCAAATGGGATTAGAACTCAAGATCCGAGCTTTTAATTCACCATCTTAAGCACTGGACCAAATGGAATGTGTTTATTCTACCTGCCTTTCCAAACCTCTCTCAATCCGCCTTAATTTTCTTCTTGTTTTATTTATTTAAATATATTAGCCACTTAACTAATAGTAACTGTGAGAGGGATCTTGGAGTCCTACTGGACAACCATGAGCCAGCTGTGTGCAGCAGCTGTCAAAAAAGCCAACACAGTTCTAGGCTGTATAAACAGAGGGATAAAATCAAGATCACGTGAAGGGTTAATACCATTTTATAATGCCTTGGTAAGGCCACACTTGGAATACTGCATTCAGTTTTGGTTGCCATGATGTATAAAAGATGTGGAGACCTGGAAAGAGTGCAGAGAAGAGCAAGAAAGAGGATTAGGGGACTGGAGACTAAAACATATGAAGAACGGTTACAGGAACTGGGTATGTCTAGTTTAATGAAAAGATGGACCATGGGAGACATGATAGCAGAGTTCCAATATCTCGGGGGTTGCCACAAAGAAGAAAGAAGCTATTCTCCAAAGCACCTGAGGGTAGAACAAGAAGCAATGGGTGGAAACTAATAAAGAAGAGAAGCAACTTAGAACTAAGGAGAAATTTCCTGACAGTGAGAACAATTAATCAGTGAAACAACTTGCCTCCAGAAGTTGTAAATGCTCCAACACTTTTTAAGAAGAGATTGGATAACCATTTGTCTGAAATGATGTAGGGTTTCCTGCCTAGGTAGAGGGATGGACTAGAAGACCTCCAAGGACTTTTCCAACTCTGTTATTCTATTCTAACTACAATGGGCTCTGTACAATATACGAAAGTAGGGACACACCTAAAAACAGCTAAAAGCATTAAATCAAAGAGACAATCTGGCTAAAATGATTTAATAAAAGCAAAATAAAAAGAATTAACAATTAAAAGAGAGAGGGATCCAGTTTGTTGTAGTGGCTAAGACATCAAGCTACAAACCATGAGGCCAGGAATTCCAGATAGTCCTTTCTGGTACAAAGTCAACTGAGTGTTGTTATACTCTCTCAGTCTGAGGAAGGAGGCAATGGAGAATTTTCCATCGCCAAGAAAACTGCAGGGAGTTGTCCTGCCAGTTGCCAGGAGTCAAAAACTGACTTGATAAGAATCGCCATAAAAAAGCAGAGGGTCTTTGACAAATGACGAACGCCTTGTTCTTTATTCGATATCCCTTCCTGAATTTGCACAGCCCTGATCGGTCTTCCGTTCCGTGCCAGTCTCGTTGACACCGTTGTTATAAAGATCTCGCTGTGGAGGTGGTAACCTGAGCAATATCTGCAGAGCTTTGAAAGAGCAGGAGTTAAAAGAACGGACACCCACAGCCCCAACCTCCCTGCCAAGCGAGCTTCAGCCTCCTGGCATGTGCCCAAGGCCAGGAAATGAATGGTGCTAGGCTAAGGAAAATTGGCAGGTGTGGTCGGCTTAGGGAGGTGGGCACAGCAGGGCTGAAATTGCCTCTACGTTCAAGCCAAGCTGATAAGAAAACATATACATCGCATCAGGAGTAACTAGAAATACTGGAAGAAGCCCTGTTTATGGTCTTATGGCTTTCTGGTTAACAACATGTATATGGAAACAAACTTAGGTTTAATTCTCGATGAGTAGCAACAGAGGTGGTATTCAGCCGGTTCTGACTGGTTCTGGCGAACCAGTAGTGGAAATTTTGAGGAGTTCGGAGAACCGGCAAATACCACCTCTGGCTGGCCCCACCCCCATCTATTTGGTGTCTACTGAGTCCCATCTGATCGGCTGGGTCTTCTTTTGTTGCCCTGCAAAGGAGAAGGGAGCTGGAAAGCAGGTTAGTGAGGTGGGGAGGGAACGTGGATTTTGCCATATCCTTCGCCCAGAAGTGGGGAAAGAATTGAGATTTTGCAGTATCCTTCCCCTGCTGCTGCCACCAAGCCACGCCCACCAAACCACACCACACCCACCAAGCCATGGCCACAGAACCGGTAGTAAAAAAAACATGGAATCCCACCCTGAGTAGCAATTGCACGTAAATCACACAAGCACAGACCGAGTCGGTTCTCTTGTTTGAGGACATCCTCAACCAAAACAATTTCCTACTTTTATAGAGTTACAGATGTTTACCTGGAGGGAACAAGGGAACAAGCTGTCCTCTCCAGCTGTGAGCCTGCAACCTATCTACCCATAGTTTTTAACCAATGTTTATGACTTTCCCCCCCCATTTTCTGGATTTGCTTCTTCTTTGAACTGTAAACAAACCGCAAGGGTGAGATTTGCACACACTGGTGTGGGATGAAGCATGCTAAGCTGCTGTGGGACTCCTTGTTGAAGGCAAACAAAATATCTCATTGCTGGAATTGCCCGAAATGAGACCACTGTCAGAAATTAAAGTGGCAACTCTCAAATCCAGCTCCAGGATTTTTCCAAGGGTAGTAAGAAGGTAGCACCTATATATATATAGAGAGAGAGAAGATGAAAAGGTCAAGGTGGCAGCCATAATGATGCAACCAATGCCCCAACCATTTTATTTTGTGCCCAAACAATGCATGTAAAAAAAAAAAAGGGCCATAACTTCATTCACATCTTGCAGCTGCCATCTTGGCTTTTTACTCCCATTGATGGCTCAGTCTTCAGAGGTATAGCAGAATAACAGAATTGGAAGAGACCTTGGTGGGCTTCTAGTCGAACCCCCTGCTTAGGCAGGCAACCCTATACTATTTCAGACAAATGGTTATCCAATCTCTTCTTAAAAATAGCCAGTGTTGGAACATTGACAACTTCTGGAGGCAAGTTGTTCCGCTGGTTAAATTATTCTGTCAGGAAATTTCTCCTTAGTTCTAAGTTGCTTCTCTTCTTGATGAGTTCCCATCCATTGCTTCTTGTCCTGCCTTCAAGTGCTTTGGAGAATAGCTTGACTCCTTCTTCTTTGTGGCGACCTCTTAGATATTGGAACTCTGCTATCATGTCTCCCCTAGTCCTTTTCATTAAACTAGACATACCCAATTCCTGCAACATTTAGCCTTTGGTCCCTAATCTTCTTTGTTGCTCTTCTCTGCACTCTTTCCAGAGTCTCCACATCTTTTTTACATCGTGGCAACCAAAACTGGATGCAGTATTCCAAGTGTGGTCTTATCAAAAGCATTATAACGTTGTATTAACTTATTGGATCCCTGGTGCGAAGAGCTAGCCCTTGAGTGATCATTAGCCCTCCACTCGCCTGGATTATGTGTTACAGCAGTCTCAGTGTCTCTTATTAAGTATCACTGCATCGGAGCTGCTGGGACAGAGGAGGGAGGCTCAGCAAAAGGTAAGCTACCAAGAGTTTGTCTTTGAGGATGGAGATTGGTCAGGAGCTCTTCTGAAATGGCAGGTTTCTGCCCCAGGCTGTGCATCCTTGGAAAGCGGTGGCCCCCTTGAGACTGAAGCTGGGTGGAGGTGAAATCAAGTCGATTTTGCAGAGATGGGGGCAGCTGGCAGGGAGAAACGGAAGAGGCCTGGGACAAGAGGGGCATTGAGGGACCCACACAGGTTGGCTTTTGTTAAGGGCCCCACCCCGCCAGGATCAAAGCACCCCTTGTGCCCGAGGCTGTGAAAGACGCTGGCGAGTGGGTGTCACTGGCAGGCAAACAACAATATGTGCCTGTCTTCTCTTCCCCAAGCAGCTCTTCCTTTTGAAGCTGGTTCCCTTTGGGGATATGTTCCCTGGGGCTGAAGATCACACGGGACTTGCAGGTTATCGGAGGAGGGAGGCACAGGGGTAGGTTTAGGGGTGAACAGCTGGAGCCCCAGAGGGCAAAGTAGTAGGAAAGGGGGACAGGAGATCAAAATGCAGCCAGAACAGTCTGCCCCTGTTTTGAAGGAAAGGTCTACCCATCAGGAAATGAAAGCCTTAAGCTAGAGTTGAAATTGACCCAGCTGCACCCTGGTAGATGCATCAAAAGTGCCCTTGGGACTCATGAGCCATGGTTGTGCAGTGGTTAGGATGCTACTGTATTGTAGGCGAATTCAGCTCCCTGCTAGGCATTCGATCCTCACTGGCTCAAGGTTGACTCAGCCTTCCCTCATTGGGGAGCCAGATTGTTGGGGGCAATAGGCTGACTAGGAAAAGCAATAGGCTGACTAAGTTCTAGGGAAAGCTTTGTGGCAAGAACAAATGTTGTTGAGGGTGCACAAGAACAAAATGGAATTAAAAGATGGAGGAAGGAGATCATTGAACAAGGAATAACATTAGAGGAGGGTATGAGCCATGGTGGCACAGTGGTTAGAGTGCAGTACTGCTGACTGCAATTTGGCAGTTCGAATCTCACCGGCTCAAGGTTGACTCAGCCTTTCATCCTTCCGAGGCGGGTCAAATGAGGACCCAGATGGCTGGGGGGCAAGAGGCTGACTCTGAAAACCGCTTAGAGAGAGCTGTAAAGCACTGTAAAGCGGTATATAACTCTAAGTCCTCCGATTGCTATGACCAGCAGCAGGCTTGGCTTTCTCAGTCCTGTGCATCACCCATCTTCCTTAAGGAGTCCAAATCAAGACAGAAAGAATGAAAAAAAAAATACCCTGGCACAAAATCTCCTCTTGAGTACATCTGTTTCCCCCACATTTGCATTTCCTTTAGCCCGGAGGCATTCCCCCCCCCCCCCCCGCCCTCTCCTGCCTCTTCCTACATACTTCATAAGCCTACTCATTGATTTCCATTAACCTGCTTTGCAGAAGCTCCTGGAGAGATTTTAGGGCCTCAACTGGAGGTGGAAGAAAATAAAGTCCCTGTGCTTTGGAGGCAAAGCGTCTGTTGTGCTCTAAGCCGCTGCCCTTTCTTATCAGAGGAAGAACCAGGAGCTGTCAAAGCAGGCTGTGAAATAACATTGAACAAGTGGGACTCTTAACAAAATAGCGCGGGGTTTAGGGTTGCCCCTGGAAGCTGTGTTTCTCCCCAAAGTCTGGCTAAGCAACCCCCAGAATAGCCTAAGGCAGAGGAGATCAAGCTTTACACCATATTTTCATCCAAAGGTTTAGACCAGAGGTTCCCAAACTTGGCAACTTTAAGACTTGTGGACTTCAACTCCACAGGTTTAGACAAAAAGACATACATGGCTAGAGAAAATGATAAAACAACATATAGACCGAAAACCAGAAATATTTTTGTTAGGTATACTGCCAGAAAAAATATGATAAACGGGAGGTATATTTAATATTGCATGTTTAGACAACAGCAAGAATTGTACTTGCACAACATTGGAAAAATGAGGAAACCCCTGCAGAGGAAAATATAATCAGAAAAATATTAGACTGTGCGGAAATGGATAGATTAACGTTAAAGATAAAAAAACAAAGAAGGCATAGAATGTTTTTTAACCTGGGATTTGTTTTATCAATGGTTGAATAATAAAAGTAGACATTGGAAATTGGAAGAATATCATTATATATATATATATATATATATGTAAAGAATGTTATTACTGTTATCACTGTATATTGGTAAATTGACTCAACAATATACTGCTTGTACCCTGTTTCCCTGAAAATAAGACCTCCCCGGATAATAAGCCCAATTGGGCTTTTGAGTGCATGTGCTAAAATAAGCCCTCCCCCAAAAATAAGCCCCTCCCAAAAATATTGCAACACAGCAGCAGCCATGAGGTGACCACGCTCGCTGCCTCCTGCACCTCAAAAATAACAAGACCTCCCTGAAAATAAGGCCAAGCGCTTATTTCAGGGGTCAAAAGAAAATAAGACGCCGTCTTATTTTCGGGGAAACACAGTAAGCACTTACTGTATATTTGTTTTTTAAAAATGTATAAATCAAAAAAATAATTTAGAAAAAGCTTTACAAGACCGTCCAACTAAATCAAATTACATATAAACCATGTTTCAAGAGTCCCTGTTCTGATTATCGGAACTGAACTGAATTTGTTACTGAGCATTCACAGAAAAATCCATTTCTCCTTCTCATCCCTTCTTCCCCCAATGATGGGGTTTTTTTCTTTCCAGCAGGAAATTGAATACCAGCAATGTTTAGATCACGCCAGGCTCCGTATTATTTTCTTTGATAAGTCTTCTGGTTGTCTTTCCCTGTTTTCACATCCCTGAAGGTCATAAAAGCTCATAAAAGAAATCCTGGTGATTTCAGAGTCTACTGATTGGCTACTCTCCATAGCCTATGAATCTTTGAACTTCCTAGCAAAGTGATCTATTTGTGACATTCTTCTCTTGCAAAAGGTATTGGTTGACACTTCACCTTCTTACCTTGTGCTTATTTGCTTGCAAATATATCTATTTCGCTTCCAAGTACAAGAACATCACTAATTAATTATAATCTGAGCCCATGATTCCATTTTCTCGGCTGGGCAAAGGATCTGTGAATCATACCAGGGCAGCCATTTCATTTCCTAAGATTTAAAGAGACATCTGTGTTAAATTGCAAAGGACTAGAAACATGCTCTTTATATATATATAAAAAAAAATACAAAAACACGATGCTCCCTGCAGGATGCTAAACTATCATTGTGATGGGGCAGGGAAGGAAGCTGCTGGCAGATTTGAGGACAAAGAAGCAGAAGTTGGAGGTGAATAATCAGTTGCCTTAGCTACAAAGACATTTCGATTTGTCATTAGTTCCGGAGACACACAACTGGAGGGATTTTGCACATCTGATATTGTTTATTCCATCTGGCAATACAAGATACCCTTGTGGGGATAATATATTATTTCAGTGTGTAGCGTTGTTACAATTTGAAAGCATGCTTTTCCCTAGCACCAAATATTAAATCCCGCAATGGGATTTCTGCATGTGGGCGTAATTTTGGACTCTTTAAAGGCTTCATGCAGGGCATTGAACATTTGAATTTATTATGTGCCACGAAGATGGTGCTGATGTTTATCAAGCACACGGGTTTTTCTTCAGGAAGATTTGGTCCTTCAGCTCTTCCAACAGTGCTCTCTCCAACAGTGAGTCTACCCGATTTGCTGCCGGGCATTCCCTTGTCTTTCTTTCCATCTTTCTCAGCTCTAAAGTTCATTTGGCTGGTAAAGAATCTTTATGATATCCCTATGTATTGATCGAACGCATAAATAACATAGTGGGGTTCTTGGAGGTCCCTGAGTTTGGCTGTTTCCTTGCAGACATTTCAATACCCCACGAGGTAACGTGATTTGTTGAGCGAGTATGTGATTTGAGCGAGTTTGTGATTTGCTGCCTGTTTATATGCAGATAGTCCTCAACTTAAACCATTTGTTTAACAGCCATCTGAAATTACGAGGGTCCTGAAAAAAAGTGGCTTACTACCAGTCCCCGTACTTACAATTGTCATAGCATCTCTACTGTCAGATGGTCAAAATTTGGGTGCTTGGCAACCGGCACTTATGTGCAATGGTTGCAACATCCCAAGGTCGTGTGATTGCCACTTGCAACCTTCCCAATTGAATTCCAACGAGCAACGTCAGTGGGGAGGGTGTGTGTGTTGGATTCGCTGAATGAATTCACGATTCACTTAGCAACCTCAATGATTTGCTTAACTGCTGAAAAGGTCATAAAATCAGTGAGGGTGTGACTCACTTAACAACCGCCTTGTTCATCAATGAGAATTCATCCATGAAAAGTCAAGCTCGATCTACCTCTCAGTAGCTTACCCTGCCAGTATTGGAAGGAGTATCGTTACTTCCTTGGTGCTTCTTTCTAAGACAGACAGTGGATTATTGGTCTATGGAACTCAGAGGATCACTGGTCTATGGAACTCCCTGCCAGAAGAAGTGGTGACAGCTGTCAGCCTCGACACCTTTAAGAAAGGATGAGACGAGTTCATGGAGAACAATGGCTATCATTATGGATGCCTAAGGACACCCTCCGGGTTGGAGAGATAGGCAGGAGATCTCTCAATGCCATTTGCAGGGAATCATAAGCAGGTGAAGACATCTGCTTGGGAAGACCTTGAAGCAAATGGGGAGCCACTGTGTGAGACAGAATGCTGGACTGGGTGGGCTGTGGCCTCTTCCAGCAAGGCTGTTCTTATGTTCTTACGTTATTTGCCAAGTACAGCTCCTCCTGGTGTCCTTTTTGTTCATTTGGGGCCTTCTCTAGCTTCCTCTTCCGTGGTTCCATGGAACACTATACTTTCAGGAAGGGTCTGCAGGAGAGGGACCAAAAAAAGTTTGCTTGGAGGCCACAACCTTGTGCTCAGCACTCCACATTTTTTAATGATGTGTATCGTAAGACAGTGAGGTGGTTAAAACCAAAAATCAGAACTATTTCATAAGTCCTGTTTGAGGTGGAGAAGAGAAACTGGCAGGGCTCCTAGATTGCCAAAATCAAATACTGCTAACCCATGTGACATACAGAAGTCTTCGTGCAACAGCAACCTAAGAACTGATAATCCCAGACTGTTGGTCATGGATTCTGGGCTGTTGCTAGCAATGCAAGGTAATCCAGACAAGAAGCATAACCAGGAGTACCGGCTCTATCTTTACTATAAGGTTACATTAAAGTTTCTTTCCTTTTACTCTCTGGAAAACTGGGGAGGATCCCTCCTGAAATGAATAATGGAGAAACGGACTTGAAATGGAAACATTTCTCCTTGCATTAAGGGTCTTCCAAACTGCTGGGCTGCGGGGTGGGCATCAGATTTCAAAGTTCCACAGTTCTCTGCACACTTGCCCTAAGAGCACAATCAGACAGGCAGTGAAGTATATATGAAGTACTGCTTCCCTCTGCTGGCACAATGGAGCAAACGAAGTAAAACAATGTCCTGTTTTGTTTTTTAAAGAAAAATATTGTTATATAAGCTTTACAGTACATTTTCCAACCTCTGGGAGGACATATCTCCCCAAGATGGCATTGCAAAAATTAGAAACAGACAGATATTACTGTATAGGATAAAACTCCAACAAAGATACCTGGATAATACCAAATTCATTTCTCTAGGACAGGATTCACACATCACACCAAGAGCCACTATTTGTATAAATTTATACATTATGTGTATAAATTCTCACCAATTGTGTGTGTGTGTGTGTGCGTGTGTGTGTGTGTGTATTTTCTGGCATAACTCTGAAATGCCTTGAGCAATTTCAACCAAACTTGGTACACAGATGACTTACTCTCTGGAAACAAATATTGTGGGGGTAAGACACCCCTCGGGATGTGTGTTCTGTTAAGATACAGTCTGTTGTGTCTTAAAATGGTTTCTACTGTACTGCTGTAAAATGGTTTCTACTGTACAGCGCAGTGGAGTTGCCATGGTAACAGCTTCACAGTACTCCACAAGGGGGCTCCCTCTGGTAAGGGGGAAAATCCAACATTAGAAATTATGTTTGGTCCGGACATTTTCCCTCTATAAATAAATACCTGGCAACACCGGGTTATCGGCTAGTATTGTATGAAACATCAACAAATGGATGAAACAATCTTCCTTCTGAGCATCCTCAGGTTCAGGTTGTATTCAGTAGCCTTAAACTTCAATCTTGGCCATTTGATAGTGGACATTCAGGGAATTGCAGTCAACAAGAAGTAGCTCAGGTTGAGAAACCCTGTTTAAACCTTTCAATTGCTTGAATATTGTCTTTGCATGAATGCACAGCGAATGCATACGTTCTGCATATTAGCTGTTACTGACCTAGTTAGGGGATGCAAACAGGAAACAACCTCTGCTGTACTGGCAAAAATCCAATTTCTCCTTACTGATGGCCTGATGCTGAGGTCCAGCTAGCAATTTTCTTCTGTGGGATCTCTCTATCTGTAAGAGAGATCACAATGGAAAAGTTAGCCTTCTAGTGCAGTTTCTCAATCTTGACCATCTGAAGATGTGTGGATTTAAACTCCCTGAATTTTCAGAGTTGACCTACACACAACTTAAAAGTTGCTAAGTTTGGGCAACCCCATTCTAGGGAATGTTCTACTATGCCAAACAATTGTCCTCTTACTATCAATGTCATCCTACTTCTCCCTCTTTCCTTTAGGTTGACCTACACATTTCTTCAAACATAAACAACATGAAATTCTTCTGCAAGACGCTGCTGGCCTTCTGGGTCCTATTTGAAGGTACTTTTTGGACAAAAGAATGAGTTCTGTCTTGGTAACATTCTCCCAAATTATATTGCAATGATGACCCATCAGAAACCCAAGACGTATCTCATCTAATTCTTCGTAGATTGGGTTTCAAGTTGCTTGTTGACCAATTTCTCACTCGGTTAACTATTAAGAGTTGTCAAGCTTGACAACTTTAAGATGTGTGGACTTTAGAATTCCAGTATTCTGGAAATCCATACCTCTTAAAACTTTATAAGGATGAAAAAACCACTGATTTTTTTCTTCTTCTTCCAGTAAGTGTTGCCAATCTCATGGGAAGGAAATCAGGAATTCCCCCCAGCCTCTACCCTGAAACTGTCTCTCATTAGTTCTGTAGAGCTGGCAAAGCTATTCAGTCTCACTGCTGTGACACTGTCAGCCGTGGAGATAATTGATCTCCATGGCTTTTCCTGCTGATTCAAAGGGAGGTGAGATGCAGATAACACAGCCTTTAGGGGGGGGGGGGTTGGGTTCCTGAAAGGGACCTCAAGTCTATCCCTATTATTCGTCATATCTAATAAGAAGGACCAGTGATCCCAGTCAATATTGTCCAAGGCAGTTTTGGGGTAAAGCATTTGGGGTGAGGGAATGTGGAACAAAGATGGAGAGAGAATGATCACAGCGGCTCATGAGAAAAGTCAAACTCAGCCATGAAGCAGGCAGTCAATCAATCAATCAATCAATCAGCAACCGCCTGTTTTTCTCGCTCCTTCATTGTGAGTCTCTTCTGCCTCCTTCCAAAGGGGTCTTGGCTGGCCCGTGGAGTGCCTGGATGCCCGAACACATCACTGCCTTTGAGGGCACCTGTGTGGTTATCCCCTGTCGCTTCAGCTACCCAGAAGAGCTACACCCAGCAACCATCCATGGCATCTGGTACTTCAACAGCCCATACCCCAAGAATTATCCGCCCGTGGTTTACAAATCCCGCACCAACATTATCCACGAAAGCTACGTTGGACGCAGCAGGCTCCTGGGAGAGCTGAATTTCCGCAACTGCACCCTGCAGATCTCCCGTCTCAGCCCTGAACTCTCAGGGAAGTATTACTTTCGGGGAGACCTCGGTGGCTACAATCAATATACCTATCCAGAGCACAGCAACCTCGAGGTTATCAGTGAGTATCTGGCAAGGCTAGTGGGAAAGTCCGATTCCTTTGAGGATCTTTGGCCTGCCACACTTTCTCTCTCTCTCTCTTTACTACGCTGGTTCGTTAGTGGGTAATTGGGAGGGGGGAGTAGTAAGGAGTAGAATGTGTTTGTTTTCAAAATAACCAATTCCTTTCTAGAAACCCAAGGTCATCTTTTGTCTCGCACCTCTGCACCTGAGCGGAACCAGCTGGGTGGAGATGCCAGTGTGGCCGAAGAAGATTGGACCATGTTATTTATGGGTGTGGGGACAAGATCATGAACTTTCAACTGGGTGGAAACCCAGGAAGCTTTCAGATTCAGGATTCCCACAGTTTGTGCCAACCTGTTTGTCTTATTAAATTGGAACTTTAAGGATAGCTCTGCCTTGGGCCCTGATTTAATTTAATTCTGCATGATATTCGGAACGCTGGCATCTTGCTTATAAAGGATTGAGTCTAAGTTGCTGAGCTCTTTCAAATGGTATGGGAATCAGCAGAAATTAAGTGATGGAGGAAGCTTCCCTAGATAGGATAGAGTCAGTGGTGGGTTTCTGCAGGCTCGCACCTACTCGCGAGAGCCGGTTGGTGAAATTTAGAGAACCGGTGAGAGGGGGTTCCACCGGCGTACCTGGAAGTAAATCTGGCCCGCCGCTGCCAGTGACCCAACGGGAAGGGAAGGAAAGGAAAGGAAGGAAGAAAGGAAAGGAAGGAAGGAAGGAAGGAAGGAAGGAAGGAAGGAAGGAAGGAAGGAAGGAAGGAAGGAAGGAAGGAAGAATTTATCATCACAATTGAGCCCAAAATTTTGGTTGCTAAGCAAGAGCGTTGTTAAATGAGTTTCACCACATTTTAAAAGGTGGCCACTCCCACCCTGTCACATGACTGCCAAGCCACGCCAACAAAATAGGCCACACCTACAGAGTAGGTTCTAAAAAATTTGAAACCCACCACTAGATAGAGGATAGGAATAGGGACTAGAACAGAACAGAATATTGGTCGTATGATTGGACACCCAAGGAGCAGAGGAGTTTCTATTTCCTCCATGTTCTCTGTCTCTTTCTACTCCATAGACAAGCCCACAATTGTGAATCCTCCAGAAGTGGTGGAGGGTTCAGAAGTAGAGCTGCGCTGTGAGGTGCCTGACAATTGTCCAGACATGAAACCTGTCATCACGTGGGTGAACTATGAGAAATTGGCGGAGCATTCGGTCTACGCACAAATAGAGGAAGAAGGCAGCATTTGGTCTCTCATCTCCATCCTGAAGTTCCTACCACTGCGTGAGAACCACGGATATGAGGTGGGCTGCAAAGTCAGCTACCCCAACACCACTTTTGAGTTTGATGGCTTCTCGACTCTGGATGTCAAATGTGAGTTGGCTGTCGATACGTAGCATAGAACATTGAATAATAGAGACGGAAGGGACATCGGAGGTCCCGACCCCCTGCTTGAGCAGGAGATGCTATATCATTTTTCTCTTTTTGAAACCCTTCAGTGCAGAGGAGGTCATTCAGCAGGTTCTGACCAGTTCTGGAGAACCGGTAGTGGAAATTTTGAGTAGTTCTGAGAACCGGTAAATACCACCTCTGGCTGGCCTCGCCCCCATCTATTCTCTGCCTCTCGAGTCCCAGCTTATTGGGAGGGAATGTGGATTTTGCAGCATCCTTCCCCTGAAGTGGGGAGGGAATGGAAATTTTAATTTAATTTAATTTAATTTATTAAATTTCTATACCGCCCTTCTCCCTTCCGGGACTCAGGGCGGTGATTTTGCAGTATCCTTCCCCTGGAGTGGGGAGGGAATGGGGATTTTGCAGTATCCTTCCCCTGGAGTGGGGAGGGAATGGGGATTTTGCAGTATCCTTCCCCTGGAGTGGGGAGGGAATGGGGATTTTGCAGTATCCTTCCCCTGGAGTGGGGAGGGAATGGGGATTTTGCAGTATCCTTCCCCTGGAGTGGGGAGGGAATGGGGATTTTGCAGTATCCTTCCCCTGGAGTGGGGAGGGAATGGGGATTTTGCAGTATCCTTCCCCTGGAGTGGGGAGGGAATGGGGATTTTGCAGTATCCTTCCCCTAGAGTGGGGAGGGAATGGGGATTTTGCAGTATCCTTCCCCTGGAGTGGGGAGGGAATGGAGATTTTGCAGTATCCTTCCCCTGGAGTGGGGAGGGAATGGGGATTTTGCAGTATCCTTCCCCTGGAGTGGGGAGGGAATGGGGATTTTGCAGTATCCTTCCCCTGGAGTGGGGAGGGAATGGAAATTTTGCAGTATCCTTCCACTGCCACACCGACCAAGCCACACCCACAGAACCGGTAGTAAAAAAAAATTGAATCCCACCACTGCAACAGTGACTGAGCACCCACAACTTCTGAAGGCAAGGCGCTCCACTGATTAATTGTTCTTATTGCCATGAAATGTCTCGTTAGTTCTAGATTGTTTCTCTCCTTAGTTAGTTTCCAATCATTATTTCTTGTCTTGCTTTTTGGTGTTTTTGAAAGTAGGTGCCCCTCAAATATTGGAAATGTTTATATTTTTTTATATTAAAACATAAATATATTAACTTGGCTATCAATGAAACTTTTATAACAATATAACGTTTCCCTGAAAAGAAGACCTCCCCGGGTAATTAGCCCAATCGGCTTTTGAGCGCAAGTGCTAAAATAATCCCTCCCCTGAAAATAAGCCCTCTCCGAAAATATTGCACCACAGCAGCAGCCGTGATGTGACCATGATCAACACCTTCTACACCTCAAAAATAATAAGATCTCCCCGAAAATAAGGCCAAGCGCTTATTTTGGGGGTCAAAACAAAATAAGACCCTGATGGTATTAACTTTTATATTTTTATACTTTACATTTTTAATATTGCATTACATGGGGTTCCCCTTGAGGTGCACCCGAAGACTTCAGCTTGTCCAGAATGCAGCCGCGCGAGCAATTATGGGAACCTCGAGGTTTACCCATGTAACACCGCTCTTGCGCGAGCTGCATTGGCTGCCTGTCGTCTTTCGGGTGTGCTTCAAGGTGTTAGTTATCATCTTTAAAGCGCTCTATGGCACGGGACCTAGCTATCTGTGGGATCGGATTCTGCCCCATACATCCCTGCGGCCGATCCGCTCCCACAGAGAGGGACTTCTCCGGGTGCCGTCCACTAGGTTATGCCAGCGGGTGATGCCCAGGGGAAGGGCCTTCTCTGTGGCGGACCCAGCCCTCTGGAACGACCTTCCCCCAGAAATTAGAACAACTACGGACCTCCGCTCCTTCCGTCAAAAATTGAAAACACACTTTTTCTGCTTGGCCGGCCTAGGTTAGTCTTCCTTTTTTAACTGGGTTTTTTAGGGGGGTGTAGTTTAGTTTTAGTATAGTGGGTTTTAGCGCAGGGACAATTTGTTTAATTTTTATTTTAACTATTTATGTATTTTATATTTGCTTTTTAACTTCCCTGTGCACCGCTCCGAGTTCCCTTGGGGAGAGGAGGCGGTCTATAAATAAAATAATAATAATTAATAATAATAATTAATAATAATTAATAATAATAATTAATAATAATAATTAATAATAATAATAATAATAATAATAATAATAATAATAATAATAATAATAATAATAATAATAATAATAATAATAATAATAATAATAATAATAATAATTATTATTATTATTATTATTATTATTATTATTATTATTATTATTATTATTAATTATTATTATTAATTATTATTATTAATTATTAATTATTATTAATTATTATTATTATTATTAAGTGGACACCTGTCATCTTAATCTTGGAGAACCCTGGAGAACTCCTGCAACAAGAGTTGATGGACTCAGACTCTTTAATTCCCTCCCTACTGTGACACATTCTGCTGTGCCATTGCTTTTCTGCAACCATCGAAAAGCAGAATTGAAACTGTGGTTCAACATTTAATAAATTATTACACAGACAGTCCTTGACTTACAACCATTTCATTGTTCAAAGTTAAAATGGCATTAAACCCACCCACCCACCCGACTTACAACCCTTTTTCACACTTACAAGCATTCCCCCATGGTCACATGATCAAAATTTGGCTGCTTGGCAACTGGCATGTATTTATGACGGTTGCAATGTGCTGGGGTCGTGTGATCACCTTTTGCGACTTTCTGACAAGCAAAGTCAGTGGGGAAAACGAGATTCGCTTAACGACCATGTTACTAGCTTAATACTGTAATTGAAGTGATTCACTTAGCAAGAGAGATCTTAAAATGGAGCACAACTCACTTAGCAACAGAAATTTGGGCTTGATTGTGAGATCGTATGCCAAGGACTGCCTAGAGCAGGGGTCTCCAACCTTTGCAACTTTAAGTCTGAAGGACTTCA
Organism: Rhabdophis nuchalis; assembly: GCA_039707465.1. NCBI lineage: Eukaryota > Metazoa > Chordata > Lepidosauria > Squamata > Natricidae > Rhabdophis > Rhabdophis nuchalis. The sequence continues at coordinate 9,774,030 of CM077654.1, forward strand.
GCTCCCAGAATTCTCCAGCCAGCAAAGTCTGGGAGCATCTGGAAATGCCCAACATCAGGACCACAACTCCCACAAAATAACTACAGCAAAAGAAAGCCCCGTTTCCTAATGTTAAAGGTCCATAATCTTAATCAGATGGCTCAAGCTTCTGTCACAGAAAATTGCTTCCCAATTCTGCATGAGTGGGAGGGATTAGCAGTTAATTTAGCACTTAATTATGTGGTAATTAATGGATTCCTGGCCTCTGAGCGATGTGAAAAGCAGCTTTTTTTGGTTCCCGATTTAATTTTAATGTATGATATTCCCCTTTTTTATTGTCAAAGATGATCTGTTTCGCAAGTCACATTTCTCCAACCTGCATATTTCATTTCTCATGAGACTTCCTTCCTCTCTAATCAATGTCACTTTCTCTTCCATGGGAAAACCAGAAACTGGGAATATGTGATTTCAAATGAAAAATGAGCTAGCGTGCTAATAACAGCTTCTCACCCATTGTCATCTTCCCTCTTAAATTCTGAATCTGCTTTTAGTTCACATACTGACAAAAAAGCTAAGGTAGCCAGGGAAAAGTTACACACAAACATAAGGAAAAGTATTTTTTTTTAATTAGACATCAATCCACCTTTCTAAGGGCTTGGCAATCTCATCATTTAATGGAATAAAATAGCTCCAACTCTGCTTTTTTTCACATAGGAACCGAAGGAGGGAAAGCATTTATTTATTTATTTTATTTTATTCAATTGATATCCCGCCCTTCTCCAAAAGGACCCAGTACTAAGCAGGATGTGACCAAGAAAGTCAAGATAGCAATAGCACTTATAATATACACCACTTTATAGTGCTTTATAGCCTTCTCTAAGCAGTTTACAGACCCCAACAATCTGGGTCCTCATTTTACTGACCTCGGAAGAATGGAAGGTTGAGTCAATCTTGAGCTGGTCAGGTCCAAACTCCAGGCTGTCGGCAGATATTGCAATATTGCATCCTAACCACTGCGCCACCCTGAGAGCCATGATGATGATGATGAGGCAATACCCATAAAAGACAACCCAAAAAAAGTTGTTTGCCCTAAGGCAGTGTTTCTCAACCTTGGTGACTTTAAGTCCTGTGGACTTCAACTTCCAGAATCCCCCTGCCAACACAGCTGGCTGGGGGATTCTGGGAGTTGAAGTCCACAGGACTTAAAGTCGCCAAGGTTGAGAAACACTGCCCTAAGGTGACTGCCGTCCTGACTTTTTTTGACCATACCTGGCTGACCTTTCTCACTAACTTTATCTGCTGCAAAGAGAAAATGGAATATGCACCCCAAAGGTGATCTCTTTACCTGTCTTTTGCAGACCCGCCCCGTATTCTGCAGGTGAACTCCTCTGTGGAAGTCCTACATGGCGCTCACGTCTTCTTGATGTGTATTGTGGACAGCAGTCCAACAGCCATGATATCCTGGCTCCGAGAAGATGAAATTCTCCACGAGGACTTAGCTGGGAACCTCACGCTCTACCTCGATAATGTCACTCACCTGCAGGATGGCATCTACACCTGTGTGGCGGAGAACATTTATGGCAAAGACAACCACTCCCTTGCCTTGTCTGTGCTGTGTGAGTGCTGATCTGGGGCTCTGGGATGGATTCCGTTCTATTCCGTTCCGTTCCGTTCTTTATTCAAGCCTTTTGGTTTTATTTATTTATTTATCAAATATATTTGCCACCCATCTCATATGCAACAATTCTCTTTGAAATTTGTACAAACCTTGAGTCATATTAATGGGTTCCAGGTTATGCTTGCAGCCAGAGTTGTTAGATACATTTTGAAATCTATCTATCTATCTATCTATCTATCTATCTATCTATCTATCTATCTATCTATCTATCTATCTATCTATCGCTGTGTGTGTGTGTGTGTGTGTGTGTGTGTGTGTGTGTGTGTTCCAGCATAACTCTGCAATGCCTCGAGCAATTTCAATCAAACTTTATACCCAGATGACTGACTCTCTGGAAACAAATATTGTGGGGGTAAGACACCCCCTAAAATCCCTCGGGGTGGGGTGTTCTGTTAAGATACAGCCTGTTGTGCCTTAAACTGGATTCTACTGTACTGCCGTAAAATGGCTTCTCCTGTACAGCGCAGTGGAATTGCCATGGTAACGGCGTCACAGTACTCCACAAGGGAGCCTCCCTCTGGTAAGGGGGAAAATCCAACATTAGAAATTGATCCAGATATTTTCACCCTATAAATAAATATCCGGGCAATACTGGGTTATCAGCTAGCTAGTGTAAAAATAAAAATGTAAGGAAAAAGTTGTTTTCTCAACTCTGGAGTTTAGAGAACTGGGTTTTGTAAAGCTCCTTATAAATGGTCAAGTTTTAACATTACTAAACCTTTGAAAGAGCGTCATGGGAATCATTCTGGGATGACGAAACTGCTCTTAGCTGCGGTGACACCGTGTTTTGGTTTTTTTTTAAAAATGCATGTTCTTCTTGACTTGGTCTCCTTGCGCAGATGCTCCTTGGAAACCCGTAGTCAATGGATCAATGGTGGTCCTTGAGGGAGAGCCGGTCTCTGTCTTCTGCAGCTCGCAGAGCAGCCCTGAGCCAACGATCACCATCTACAAGGACAAGAAGCCATTAGCCATGGGGATCTACCAAAGCCAGGTGGAGCTGGAGTTTGAATCCGTGTCGCACGAAGATGATGGCGAATACTGGTGCACGGCAGAGAACCAGTTTGGCCAGAGCAGCACAGCTTTCAACCTCACCGTTGAATGTAAGCACTGGCTTTGTGCCCCAAGAGGCCTTTTCAATTCTAAAGATCTCAAGCATGTTTTGGGTTTGGGTAGAATGTGCCATTGGATCATGCGCTTTGAATGCAGAAGGCCTCAGCTACGAACTCTGGCATTTTCAGGAAAGATCCATTCTTAAAGCTTTGGGAAACTGTTGGCAGGAAGCTGGAGAAGAGGAACTAGCTAATTCCTCCTCTATATTTGTGTAGACCTGGGGCTATGCGTCTCCCCATTTATTCTCTTTTCCTGGATGTATTTGTTGGAAGTAGACATCTCAAAAGAGCGCAGATCAACCCATTGCCTTTGCATAAATGGAGAAGCTTCCATAGAGAGGACTTCTACAGTCCAAGAAAATTATTAGAGGCATGGTGTTGCAGTGGTTAGGACACAGTATTGAAGGCTAACTCTGCTCACTGCCAGGAGTTCAATCCTGACTGGCTGAGTCAGCCTTCCATCCTTCTGAAGTTAGTAAAATGAGAACCCAGTTGTTGGGGTGGGGCAATATGCTGACATTTGTAAAATGCTTAGAGAAAGCTGCAAAGCAGGGGTGAAATCCAGCAAGTTCTGACTGATTCTGGAGAACTGGTAGCGGAAATTTTGAGTAGTTTGGAGAACCGGCAAATGCCACCTCTATCAGGCCCCAGAGTGGGGAGGGAATGGAGATTTTGTAGTATCCTTCCCCTGGAGTGGGGTGGGAATGGAGATTTTGCAGTATCCTTCCCCTGGAGTGGGGAGTGAATGGAGATTTTGCAGTATCCTTCCCCTGGAGTGGGGTGGGAATGGGGATTTTGTAGTATCCTTCCCCTGGAGTGGGGAGGGAATGGAGATTTTGCAGTATCCTTCCCTTGGAGTGGGGAGTGAATGGAGATTTTGCAGTATCCTTCCCCTGGAGCGGGATGGGAATGGGGATTTTGCAGTATCCTTCCCCTGGAGTGGGAAGGGAATGGAGATTTTGCAGTATCTTTCCCCAGGAGTGGGGAGGGAATGGGAATTTTGCAGTATCCTTCCCCTGGAGTGGGAAGGGAATAGACATTTTGCAGTATCCTTCCCCTGGAGTGGGGAGGGAATGGAGATTTTGCAGTATCCTTCCCCTGGAGTGGGGAGGGAATGGAGATTTTGCAGTATCCTTCCCCTGGAGTGGGGAGGGAATGGAGATTTTGCAGTATCCTTCCCCTGGAGTGGGAACCAAGCCACACCCACCTCGCCACATCATGCCCACCAAACCACACCCACAGAACTGATAGTAAAAAAAACTGAATTTCACCACTGCTGTAAAGCACTAGGAAATGGTACATACGTGGTATTGCTATTAGTTCGTCCTGAATTGCACTTCAATCTCTTATTTTTTTTCTCCACAGTTGCTCCCCGTATTCTTCCAGACTCCAAGTGCACAGCCGCTCGAGATACAGTGAAATGCATCTGTGCGGCCAAAGCCAACCCAGAAGCTATGATCACTTTTGAGTTGCCCACCCGCAATGTGACGGTCAATGAGACCGACCGGGAATTTGTGTACTCCCAGAAAACAGGCTACATTGTCACCAGCATCCTGACTGTTCAGAGGGAGGTTGACTCTCAGCTCTACATAGTCTGCTCTGCCAGGAATCACTACGCCACCAAGAACCAGCAGCTCCAGTTCCATCACTCCAGTGAGAGTCCCTGCAGGCAAACATCACCTCTGATCCCTCTGGTTCTAATCTATTGGGTCACAGGCCCTCGGTTCTGACCCGGCTCCCAAACACAACAAACGCTCTGTAGTTAACCAAATGTTCCCTTTAGTAGGAGCGCCAGCAGCCCTGGCAAAAAGTCTTTCTCTCACACACAGCGGGCTAACAAGTCTGTCCAGCAGGGAGCTGAATAGTTGTCTGCCACATATATTCATTTCCGCCCCCTGTCTGTTAACCCCAGAGCTAGGGTGGGGCTTCGCTAACAGCAGAGGTTCTTTCATCCCAAGGACCGGCCCATAGATTTCCACTGCTCTCCTCTCCTTTGCATCTGCGCGTCAGGCACTGGACCCAGCTGTTCCTCCTCTTCCACCTCCAGACCTGGGGGCTGACTCTATCAACCGCTTAGAGAGGGCTGTAAAAGCACTGTGAAGTGGTATATAAGTCTAAGTGCTATTGCTATAAGTAGCCTTTTCTGTTAAACAATTTCATTGTAATTTTTACAATGACAATAAAGATTATTATTATTATTAAACAACTAGTCATTTGATCCCTTTGATCCCCTTCTAATTCCCACTTCTGGACCTCCTCTGTTTGGTGGAGGAGGTCCAGTTTCCATTGATCCCTTGTTTTTTTTGGCAACAGTGAGATCTATTTAACATGCCCTGCAAATCCAGCTGCGGTTTACTCAACAACCTCCATCAAAACAAACTTGTGTTGGTGCCAAGTATGAACCAACAATGTTCCCATATTCCTGGCTTACGTTTCACCACCATCTTGTCTCTTTATATGGTTTCTCTTTGCATTCACTTTTAAACCTGCCTGTTGACCCGTGTCTTCCTTTCTTCCAGACAGTCTGATGTGGGCAAAGGTTGGACCGGTGGGAGCTGTTGTGGCCTTTGCCATACTCATAGCTGTGGTGTGCTATGTCAGCCAGGCTAGAAAAAAGTAAGTTTTGGGAAGAAGGGAAATCCAAGCCCAACTTCCTTTGGTTTACGCACAACTGAAAGTGGTTTTTCTTAGGGCTTTGAGATCCAAACACACAGCAAGGTTTCCAGTGTAGTTGATCACCAATCAGGATTTGTGCTCACACTAAATCAAGAGGAGGGGGGAGGAAGAGTTGAAATCCACTGTATACACAGCCGTCATTCCTCAGCTTTGCATTAAGTCAACGTTTCTCAATCTTCGTAACTTGAAGATATGTCGACTTCAACGCCCAAAATGGACTTGAAACCAGGGGTGGGATTCACAAATTTTAAACGGCTTCTCCGGAGGCTGGAATGGCCCATTTCTAGACTTCCAGAACTTCTGGGACGGCCGTTTTTGCCCTCCCCAGGCTCCGGAGGCTTTCTTAGAGTCTCTGCCAGGGCAAACACGGCCTCCCCCCCCCCCGGCTCTGTAGGTACTTCAGAGGCTGGAAACGGGCCCATTTCTGGACTTCCGGAACTTCTGGGAGGCCCGTTTTTTGCCCTCCCGGAGCCTCCACACGGGCCCTGCGCTTACCTGGCATCCAAAACCGGCCGCATGGAGACTCCTGGAAGGGGTGGGGTGGGCAGGGCCAGCCAGTCCTTGCAACTATCAGTTTGGCAAATAGGATGTAAAATTAGCATCCGGTTTGCCTGAACCGCTCCAAACTGGCTGAATACGACCCCTGATTGAAACTGCCTGGGGAATTCTGGGAGTTGAAGTCCACATATCTTCAAGTTGCTAAGATTGGGAAACACTGCATTAAGCCATAATCCATGCTTCTTTTAACTACATTTTGGTGTATCATCTGAATCCAAGATCAAAGTGATACATATATGTAAGATCCATCCATATATAACACCTATCCTCAATGAGGAGCCCGTATTAATTTCCGGAAAAGCTGATTCAGAACCTCGACTTTGTAACTGACCCCACAATTTCTATTGTAAGTTGTGACGGTCATAAAGTATGTCACCACATCCAATGTTATGCCCTTTTTGGGGGCAGTTGTAAAACAAACACCATGGTCATTAAGCAAGCATGTTGTTTGCTATTGGAAGTTGTGGGGGAGGGGGTGTTGTGCCAGGAACTGGAAGTAAACACTGGTTTTCCGCAAAAACATCGTAAATCACCATTATGTGTCTCGGGATACTGCAAATAGCCATAAATGCTTGCGCAAATGAAGGCCCAATATGTGGTTGTGTGTCCATGGTGGGCGGGAGGCAAATGTTTCAGAACTTTAAATCTGAATTGTAAGTCCCATTTTCAGGGTATGTTGTAACTTTGAACAGTCCCTAAACAGCCAGTCATAAATTGAAGGCTACCTGTTTTATGTTGTTCTAAGTCTCACGAAGCCTTAGTCTTAGTTCTAAGTAGGGCAGTTAATGTTGTTATTGTAATTATTTCCATTACTCCAGAAAAAACAATGATAATCCTGGCTTTGGTCAAACAGAAAACCCTCCTGTTGTCTACAGCGGAGATTACCGGACTCCGGGGAATCTGGAAAAATCAGAGGTACCAATAAGTGTACTTAAGTTGCTTTTGGTAGTAGTGCGTTGGTGGGTCCCCTCCGTGCAATAACACACAACCTCTCTCACACAACCTTTCCTCTGCCTCTCTTTTGCTGCCCGGCTGCAACAGTTGTAAGTTGCTTCTGCCTGTAGGCCGAATCCATTCCCATCCTTCTGGAAGGAGAAGACAAATATATTCCTCTCAGCTCATTATGTTAGAACAAGGCAAACCAAAAAAGCTTCTTTAGAGGAGCCAGATGGATGGTTTCTCCTTTAGGCCTTATTTGGGGCAGTACAGGCAACTGCCCTTAGACCAGGGGTGTCCAACTGAAGGCCTGGGGCCCAGATCTGGCCCACAGGGTACTTAGTTCTGGCCGCGGGGATGCCTTGGCAACAGCAAAGGACCGTCCGGCAGTGCTTCTGCCATTGAAAACAGGCTTCCGAGCTTCGTTTTCGGCTGCCATGGACTCCTGCAACCCTCTGCCAGTGAAAATGCAGCCCTCCTGAGCCCCATTTTCACTGGCAGAGGGTTGCAGGAGTCCGTGACAGCCGAAAACGGAGCTTGGGAGCCCCTTTTCCCTGGCAGAGCCACCACAGGCATCCCTGACAGAACTGACATTGAGCTGGCCACGCCCAACCCGGCTGCCCAAGGTTAAACACAACGGATGCGGCCCTCAATGAAATGGAGTTTGACACCCCTGCCTTAGACCCATCCACAAGAAGTGCCCTTCCAAAGGATGGTTTGTTTTGGATATGGTCAGAGAGGGGATAATTTTTCTTCCTGAGGGTTTTGTTTTGCTTTTTTGGCATTCAAGTCAGCAGCACTGCTTCCTGTTGAAGGATTAGTTGGTGACATCACCACTGTCCTGGGGGATGCACCATTTGGGCTGTTTTCATGTCCCTGGTAGGAGCTAGAGTGAAGGATGGGAGCTCAACTCTACCCTTTGGCAGCTCTCGGATCTCGAACACGGGCTTGCTAACCCTTCTGCCCAGGGTTCCAACCGCTCAAGCCCCCCGTGCTGCTTCATTCTTCCTGGTAGCATAACTTGCCAGCCCTAAGAATGGTTTCCTTACTTGAGGTTTGCCAGCCTGTCAATTTCAGCAGGAAAAAAAACCCAAGAGCATATTCCAAATATGACCTTGATAGAACAAGATGAGAAGCTCAGGTGGACATTCTGCCCTATATTGCTGTCATAGCCATGGCCTATTCAAAGATCCCATGGTTTCAATCTCTCCCCCTGACTTAAGATATACTTTATGGTACCAAGTAACACCCCTAATGAAAGAAGACTCTGAAGCTTGAGGTTCCTCAAAGTTCTATTGTATTAGAGATGTCATATTGGCACAACTGGGAAACCCCGAATCTGAAAACTTCCAGGTTTTCTCCACCCAAATGAAAGTCCAAGTCTCTGCCCAGCACCCACTTGTCCATCACAGGGTCCAATCAGGCACTGTCCAAAACTGGAGATGCCACCTAGTCATGCCCTTCCAGGTGCAGGGCAAGATGTCCTTGCCTCTCTGAGAAAGGAATGTTATTTTGACTATACTTCCCATACTTCATATAACCCCCCCCCTCCCAGTTTCCCACAGCACTAAAGGTGGCAGGCCTGAAGGCCCAATGCAAAGATGGCTTCCAGACCTGACAGCTGTCCTTTCTCCCTTTGAGTCATTAGTGACCACTCTTCCTTTTCTAATAGTCTAAAGAGATCTGCTCCCTGGAAAGTCACTGACCTGGCCAAGTAAGTATGGACTTCCCTGTCCACGTGTAACATTGTCATCCTCTCATTGCGCCCCCTCCTTTCCCACAAATGAAGAATCCATGCATGTTTTTATGGGCTTGTATGTCCCTTCGTGGCAGGAATGTAAATGTCTGGTCTGGGGTAAGAAGCTAAGCATGGTTGGGCTGGGTTATGAACTTGGAAGGGACACCTCCAGGGAATTCCAGGACGGTAGGCTTGATTAGAGAGTTGAAAAACACCTCAGAAGAAGACACAGATAAACCATTTCTGATCTGGTGACAAGGAAACTGCATGGACTCTTCTATGAAGTCACCAGGAGTTCAAGGTGAATGTAAAGGAGATGTTACCTTTAAAAAAAAAAAGACTGAGAACATAGTGAAATATATAGGAGTCCTTTTTTAAAAATCCTGGTTAGAAGCAAAGCCTGGAGAGAAATTAATAAGAAAACTCAGAGGAAGAATCGCGACCTGTGGAAAAGAAACTGATTTTTTCCCCTCATCACAATTCTTTTTCTTTTTTTAACTTCTCCTTCATCTTTGCCTTTGGCATGCGCTCTCGAGATGGAAGCAGAGTAGAGCTACTTCCATGAAAAATGGACGGTGGCTGGACAGTGGCTTTCATTTTGGGTGTTTTGAAAAAAACAGGTTCTACCCAGCGGTGGGTTTCATATTTGTTACCACTGGTTCGCCCCGTGCATGCCTTCTGTGCATGCGCCTGGCCTAAAAAACATTCCTAAATAGGATAGCATAGTGCCGAGGTGGATGGATTCTGCTACCGGTTTGGGCAAACTGGTCCAATCCGGCTGAATCCAACCTCTGGTTCTGCCACAGTAATGCTGACTAATTTAATTTTTAAATTAGGCCACATTTTTTTTGGTCACATTATTATTTTTAGTTCAAAGAAAACCTGCCAGGCGTATGGTAGTAACATTTCTGAAGAAGGCATAGCCAGATTTGCTCTGCTTTTTCACTTTTGAGGGGGAGATGTTTTTCAGAAGAAAATAGACGTGTTAAGTCTGTTAAAGCCTTAACCCAGCTATTTGGCTTGTCATATTACTCCGCGGCACAAATAGGATCCTTGCAGGGAATAGCGGACTTCAATTGGATTTTATTATTATTTATTTTATTTGCATGCATTTTCCATGTCTGTGATTTGAGAACGTCTATCTTGGCAAAGATTTCCAACTTGAGAACAAAAAAATATATATATCACCCTTTTCGACATGGCCCGTCTTGCATTAACAGTTTGTCACGTCTGTACAAGTAGCTGTTGAATGTGTTGTGTGACAATATGTTTGTGTCAAATATTTTGTCTCGTGCCTGAATATCTGAAATGCTCAGATATTTCTGAAAAACCTGAGAAGATAGTTCTGTCAAGTTCCTGTTGGCGTCTGTCATCGTAACCTTCCGGGTGAAATTATGTTGCTTCTATCAGTGGATCTTGGTTAAATGTTTGCATGTAAGTGGACCCTTGCCATTTGTGTTCTATATACATAGCCTCCTGTCCCTTATTTCTACCACCTCAGGTCTTCCAGTGATACGCAACTTGTCTCCCCGCCTCAGATGTTGCTGAACTACACTTCCTAACATCCCTTAGCATTGATCCTGATGGCCAGGACTACTGAGAGTGTCCTCAGCAATATCTGGAAGCCTACTTTGATTCTACGGGAATAAACCAAATGATGTAACTCAGAGAGTGAGTTGGCGCAAGCAATAACCTGATCTTGTTTCTTTGCTCACCTCCTCCTCCAGTATGGGCGCTGTGACAAACGGCTGTTGAACAAGCGTGAGGACCTGGGGATTGATTATGCCAACATAGACTTCACCAAATTGTCCACCAAGGACAGCTATACCCTGACGGAGGAGTTGGCTGAATATGCTGAAATCCGAGTCAAGTGAGGCCTCTTCTCACCAAGGCCTTTTCTTCCCACTGGAACTATAGTAGTTGAACGAAACCCCGAGCCGTCACCATCCCTGGGTGGCCATCCATCATCTCTCAGGGGACTCCACACGATCCACTGTTTTTGATATTCTGATGTTCGCACTCCAAAATACGGGCTGGGTTTTCATTTCCTGGAGAGTACATACTGAAGGTCACACTAACACAGATTAGGGTTCCCCTTTTCTCTTTCACACGCCCCCTGCCCCACAAGTAAACACTTGTCCTTTTGGCCAGCCAACAGGTTAGTTACAGAATACTAAGAGGGCAGCTCTTTATGCTTCTTCTGTGGCAAATTCCTAAATCTTGGATACCTAGTCTAATTTGCTAGCAAACGATCCCTCTATCTGACAGGGTTCCATGAAAGGGGTTGTGTTTCTATGAGAAGTTAAATGGATTGGCTTTCACCACAATGCCCAAGAGTCTTGATCCTTCTCATCCAGGCTGATGAACATAAGCAGTAGAGTCGTCTCTCTCTCTCTATCCAACGTTCACCTCACATTCCAGATTCAAGCTGGGGGGGGGGGGGGAATCAAATTCTAGCTCACGTGTCTCAATAACTCTACATCTCTGTCTTTAACAAAATAAAAAGGAAAGCAGGGAATGCTTTAGGCACATTGTTTATTTCTACACAGTGGACATTTCTACAGTGGACATTTTACCACCCTGTTCCGATTCCAGCAACGTAGATTTCAGGTTAAAAAGAAACAAAGTGATGAGATGACCGAAAACATCACCTAGTGAATTCTAGCATCTTCAGTGCACCAACCAGCTATGGTTGAAGAAATATAAAGCTTGCCCAGCTACTGTCCTTTTGACATAGCAATGGTTGAGTGACTCTAGAAGACGCTATGAATCGCTAGCATGGAAATGGCCTTCGAGGTCAAGCCATTTTTACCAGATATGCTTAAATCCAATTTTACATTATGTATATCTGTTAAGTAGAGGACTAACTTCTGTTTCCTAGAATGTATGTTCTGTTTCATCGAAGGTTTCCCCATAATAGTCCCCAGTGATACATTCCTGTTGTTGTTAGCATGACTAATGAAAGTGCTGTGTGTTTTGCTGAGCAACTGGATATTGTATTCTGTAGCATCCACTCAATTCTATCCGCAGCTTTGCCTTTTGAGAAAAAAGTGCCCTTTCCAATAAGTAAATTTGTTGGGCAAATGGTCTTCTCTTTCCTCTGCTTGTTCAACCTCAGGAAAACAGAATCTTTGATGTTTTAAACCCAACAAGAACCCCATTGATTTTGATGACACGGGGCGGTTATAGAAGAAAGATCTGGGATCCTTCATGACTTGCTGAAGGCCTGCTATGATTATATTGATAACCTTGACTGTCCGTCCTCGTGGTCATATAGTAAAGGCTTCCAATCATAAAGCAGTTTTGCCTGTGAATGTGGTGGGACTTCGCTTTGCTTGAATGTGTTCAAGCTGGGGCAAGATAACCATCATTTGGGGAGGATTTCGTTTGAAAAGCTGCACTGAGCAACAGGTTGAACTGGATGGTTTAAAATGGCCTCTTCTAACTCCATGATGTTATGACCACAATTGATTTAACTATCCGCTTGGGATAAGGAGGAATGGAAAAATTAAAAATATCCCTTGGCACGTTCTCCAAAAACTAGGATAAGGAAATAATTTGGTTAACAACTACCCAAATTATGACTGTTTCCTGTTACAGGCATGACTATGTTAAGTTCTCCAAAGCTTTTAAGTCTGTAAGAAAAGCTTCAAAATGATGACATTTTAGTGAGTCCTTATAAAAGTATAGTGATTTTTTGGAGAAAAAGTTATCAGCCAGAAGATGAAAAGAATCTAGTAAGCATTATTCCTTTTCATTTCTCCATTCCTTTTGGCACATTGGAAGGGTAGCAACAACTGCCAGTGAAAAAGGGCAAAACAACTAGGATTTCGAGCATCCGAAGCTTTTCGTGTTTTTAAAAATAATCTCAGGAAAAGCTTTTACTGCTTGGAAAGACTCCAGGTCTATTGTTGCATTGGAGTAATGTTTACAGAATCAAATTCCACCTTTGGTTTGGTTTTTAAATCAAGGCTCCTCCCGAATCCCCTTGTGTTCCAACACATACACCATATCCTGTGTTTTTTGTACTGTACAGAAAAAGATACTGTATTTTGCTGATTAAGCAACAGCTGAATCATTGTTTTAAAAAGTTGTCCAAGCTGGGAATTCATGAAGCCCAGCTGGGAAAGGAACCCCCATCACCGACTTAATGAGATGGCGTTCCAATTGGTGTTTGTGAAGAAAAACTGTAATTCTCAGCTGGCAATCTAATTCCAATCTCCTAACAAGATTAATATCTAACATTTCAGGCGAAAGCATGTTTCTATTTATTGAAAAAGTAACTTTTTTTTTTTAAATTGCTTTCGTTAGAAACTGGGGGTGTAGGAATAATAAGTTGGAATCTAATAACATCTGGCTGTTTTGTCCAGTGAAAGTTACACATTAGATCCAAGCATGAGGAAACCTATAGCACTCCACATAGTTAGATTATATTCATCCCCCACGGTTGCTACAGCCGGTGGTCAGAAACGATGGGAGTTGATGTTCAATAAATATTTTGGAGAATAAACAACTCCCCATCACTGTCCTTGTAACTAGACTTCGGATGCAGCTTGGGAGCAACCATTAAGAATAAGTCTCATTGAACAGAAGGATCCTTATTTCAACAAGGGATAGGATTTCATTGGTGAGTACTTGCTAAGGGATCAGTTGTATTAATCGTGGAAGTATATTTTTAAGACTGATAGAAGTAAAACTAACAATCTTCCCATGATAGATTTGGGCAGCCACCCAAATATTTTTTAGTCAGGGATGTCAAACTCAATTTCATTGAGGGCCGCATCAGGGTTGTTTGACCTGGGGGGCTGGGGAGGGTGTGGCAAGGGTGTGTGTGGCCAGCTCAACATCACTCATGTTGGGGGCGCCTCAGTGGCCCGAGCGCTCTGTCAGCGAAAACAGGCTTCCAAGCTCCGTTTCCAGCTGCGATGGCCTCCTGCAACCCTCTGCCAGCGAAAACAGAGCTCGGGAGGGCCATGCACAGTCCTCTGGAGCTCCATTTTTATAATAATAATAATAATAATAATTTTTATTTATAACCCGCTCTCTCTCCCCGAAGGGGAAGGATTGCTTCGAGTCAATCCTTCAATGTTTCCAGGGTGGCCCCATGGGCCAGATCTAAGTACCCCATGAGCCAGGTCCGGCACACGAGCCTTGAGTTTGACACCCCTGCCTTAAAGTATATGGTTGAAGCAACAACTGTTGAAAAAGAACTTTTTCACTTCTGATCAAAATTGTTCCTCAGAGTTTTGGACCTCTGGTGAATCTTCTTCTCAAAGGCAAGAGCAGGATGAGGTATCTGGAAATGATTCTGTCTCGGTATCCGAAATCCTTTGTCCAGTCCAATTTTAGCAAAGGTTGCTTTCCTTAAAGTAGCAGTATTGGGGGGGGGAAAGACTTTCTCCCTCTGATTCCTGGGTTCAAACCCTGCATTTGGTCATGAAAACATGAAAATATTCCCGCTGGTTCAGGTTTTGGCTGATCTAGCCAGCATTCAAGTCTTACTTGGTCCACCAGATGCATCTAGGAAACCTATGGATAAGAAGTTGAGGTAGGCCTTCTCTCCCACTACTGCTCCTGGCTACGTAGCATGTGAAAACAGATTGTCCCATGCAGGGGTGGGCTTCAAAAATTTTAGTAAGGGGTTCTCTGCCCATTTGCTGGGTGGCCGTGGCCACGGTGGCCGTGGCCTAATCAGCTTCCTGCACCATGACGGGAGGGGGCATTTTTACCCTCCTCAGGCTCTGGAGGCTTTCTTTGAGCCTCCAGGAGAGCAAAAATGGCCTCCGTCAGGAACTTCAAGGAGGCCCATTTTTCACCCTCCCCAAGCCTCCACACGGGCCCTGTACTTATCTGGCATCCCAAACGGGCCATGTGGGGACTCCTGGGAGGAGAGGGGTCGGCATGGCCAGCCATGGATGGGATTTGCGAGTTCTGCGAACTGGGCAGCTTCTTAGCTAGAGGTTCTCCTAAATCCGCAGCAGCCTAGCCCTGGGCCCATGTCTGAAAGCAGCATCAAGGCCATTGATCTAGCAATGAGTCCAGCACCCTTTGGCACCCTTCCAAACTAGTGGCTAAAGATCACAGCATATTCCCAAGGTTTATAACATTGGTAGTCCTCTGATCAATGTTAACTCTTTTGCTGGTAAGTGTCCTCAAGTAACCTCTGGTTCAAGCGTTATCAATAAGGAGAAGAATCTCTCCTGTTCATCCTTTCTTCACCATGCATCCTTATAAGTATAAACCACAATCATACTTCATAAGTATCTTTTTTTTAACCGTGTTTCTCAACGGGGGCAATTCTAAGATGTGTGGACTTCAACTCCCAGAATTCCTCAGCCAGCATCCTGAATCCACACATCCTAAGCGTTGCTAAGGTTGAGGAAAAACTGCTCTGAACAGTTTTCGACCAATTGCATCTTTGGCTTCTTAGGATGCAGCTACGCCTAGAAGACACCTGCATTTATCCAACTTTTAGATCTTGTTTCTCTCAAATTTTGGAAACCTTGGATCAAATATGCTGAATTACAATGACCATCATCCCCAACCAGCTACAGCCTCTTTAAACAGGCTTTGAGTTTGGGGAAATTTATTTCATTGCTTCTGGGGAACAATAGGCTAGCAGGAAATAGGCAGGAACATCTTGGCCATTTATATTTTTAAAAAAAAAAACATCTGTCTCCACATGAGATTCTCTTCCTGGGGCTTTCCTATCTTTGCCTTGCAAAAGGAAATTTTTTTCTGCAGCAGGAAATGCTTTGGATCCTAAATCTTCAGAATATTTTGAAACAGAAATGGATTTTTGGGGTATCAGAAGGAGAAACTTAAATCTCTCATTAAAACACTCCTAAAACAGGGTCTTTACACTGCTCCCAAATCAGCTCAGATCTTATATTCTCATGATGTCGTCTACAGTCAGCAACTGAGCTGTATCCCAAAACATGCAATCAGTAAATAAACGAACAAATACATCAGCCTTTCCTTTTGTGAGACCAAGCCCTACAGAGCTTGTGGATGGCTTGCTTTCTTATTGGAAGAATGAGTGTCTCATTCCATCCTCAGCTGCTGTTTATAGGCTGAATGTTCATGGTCCTTAAAGGGGAATGGTGGCTTGCCAGTTGTATATAGATCCATCTCATAGAAACTGGTCAGATTTTTTTTTTCAAATGTCCCAAGTTAGCTGCTGATCTACTTTTTTAAGATGCAGCTGGAATTGGTTGAAATTGTTGTGAATGTTAAAATCCTTAGAAGTTTTCTACCAGGAACAGAAGCTCAGGAAAGACCAGCTGTCTTCCTTTTTACTGCAAGAGATAAGTAAGCCTGCAGAATTTCAGGCTGCTCCCTACCCACTGATTCCTCCTAAATAGAGTATGGTTATTTCCAATTTCTTTTTCTTTTTTCCCTTTTGTCAGATGTAGGCTAGTTTTGATTGCTCTAAAACTTTTCCTTTCAGCCTCTCACTCCTCAGCCTCCCCCGCCCCACCCAACAACTTCTCCTGCCTATCCTGCAGCCTAGATTTATTTTTATTTTCTCTTTCTTCCTCTCCAACAGTATGCAATCATGACTAGTTATGAGTGAGGTGGAGGGGGATGATTGATTGCAAAACTGTCAGCATGCTGCCCTTTCAGCATAATAAGTAGCAAAGGTCTTTACAACTGATCTTTATTTTTGAACACACTTTTTCAGGATGGATGGTGGTGGGAGAGGAGACATGAGGAGAGATACAGTTTTCATTGCTCCAGGAAGTGCATTATCTTAGGATTGGGCACTGATTGAATTTGCGATTTCTTTCTTTCTTTCTTTCTTTCTTTTTCTTTCTTTCTTTCTCTTTCTTTCTTTTTCTTTCTTTCTTTCTCTTTATTTCTTTCTTTTTCTTTCTTTTTTTCTTTCCTTCCTTCCTTTCTTTCTCTCTCTCTCTCTCCTTCTTTCCTTCCTTCCTATTTTCTGATTTTATATGGACAGATGTTACAAAGATTGCAAGAGGATGTCAAAATATTTGTATGGATGTGGGAGGGAAAAAAATGGTGTGGTATGGAATTGCCCTTATTCACAAAATTGACAATTGTTTTGGAATGTCATGTTAAAACTCCTGATCCTAAAAACAGGTATTCTCTCCAAAATATATAGTTATATATCTCTGAACCGTTTCTTCTTCTTCAAAGAGAAGCCATTGATACTAAGATTGTGATTCAATATCCACTAAACTTTCTTGAGATTATTTTTGAGAAGACGTGTAGAGCAGTGTTTCTCAATCTTGGCAACTTGAGGTTGGGTGGATTTCAACTCCCAGAATTCCCCAGCCAGCCATGAATCAGGAAAAGCCCATTATCAGCTTTCCAAATTCAGCTGAGCGGTGTAAGGAAAGGATTGAATTTGAATGCACACTTAGATAAAAGGCAACAAGCCAGGAAAGATGATTTGGGCTGGACATGGCAGCTTTCAAAGAGTTCCTAACTCTTTGGGCCTGTGATTCCCCCCACATCCTCTGCTCTCTCCTGCCCTTGTGTCAGAATAGGTTCACATTTCATACACATTCCAAATAAATTATTACACTATGGTCTTAGCTTTGGAACTTGCTTTATTGCATTTCAAATGTATGCATTTAAAAAGACTTTTCTGCTTCAATGCATAAATGTTGTGATTGTTTCATGTTATATATGTTGCCCCTCCTTTTCCTGACAAGAGACAAGGACAGCCAGGGAGGTGTCTGTCCATAGCAGATTGTACGGTAATTTATTTCTGTGA
The DNA here is from genome assembly GCA_039707465.1 of Rhabdophis nuchalis. Taxonomy (NCBI): domain Eukaryota; kingdom Metazoa; phylum Chordata; class Lepidosauria; order Squamata; family Natricidae; genus Rhabdophis; species Rhabdophis nuchalis. Next base: position 9,791,447 of record CM077654.1, read on the forward strand.
CAGGCACTTAGTAGGGCTTCCTTAATTAGCAGTCCTGACTGTAAACTGACACCCGACAGAACATTTTTCAACCCACTCACAACTTAAGAACATAAGAACAGCCTTGCTGGAACAGGCCACAGCCCATCTGGTCCAGCATTCTCTCTCCCACAGTGGCTCCCCATTTGCTTCAGGGTCTTCCCAAGCAGATGCCTTCACCTGCTTAGGATTCCCTGCAAATGGCATTGAGAGATATCCTGCCTATCTCTCCAACCCGGAGGGTGTCCTTAGGCATCCATCATGATAGCCATGGATACCCTTGTTCTCCTTGTGTTCTAACTTGTGTTTGAATTTCTTTAAGCATCTTTTCTCATGTACATTGCCTGGAAAAGAACACGGAAACATATTTCCAGGTGCGAACGTGTCTCAGGCAGATGTAAATCTCTGCAGTGGGGTCTGGGCAAGCAGACAAAAGAGATTCCGAAGATGAACTCACCTGTCCAGAGTGCCGTATTAATTAATTTAGGAAAAGGAGGAGTTTTCTGTATGCCTGTATTCCCACAATACAGCAAATGTTTAATGACTTTAACCCCCTCTGACTTTGTATCCCGAAAGAAATAAAAGGTCTTTTACAAATTCCAAACCGTAGCCCATCTCCTTGAACGGCATCTTCAGATACAGGAATGAAATCAACACGAGCACAACTGAGCCCAGAATTCCTGCTGCTAAGCGAGAGAGTGGTTAAGTGAGTTTTGCTCCATTTTACAAGCTTTCTTGCCGCAACAGTTGTTGAGAGAATCACTGCAATTGGTAAAGTTAGCAGCACGGTTGTTAAGCAAATCTGGTTTCCCCAATTGTCTTGGCTTGTCAGAAGGTCACAAAAGGGGATCCCAAGACTCCAGAACACGGCAACCGTCATAAATCCTGGTCAGTTGCCAAGCGTGTGGATTTTGATCACTTGACCACAGGGTCAAGTGAAAAGGTCGTAAGGGTGAAAAACGGTCATAAGTCACTTTTTCCAGGGCTGTTGTAACTTTGAACAGTTGCTAAACAAATTGTTGTTAAGTCGAGAAATGCCTGCAGTCTTCCTATCAGGCCCAAACTCAGAGATGACACGTTAGATTAGGTTTAGGTTTTTATTCGTTGTTTATACCGCCCTACTCCCGAAGGACTCAGGGCGGTATACAGCCAAAGGGATATATTAAAGTTTAAAAAGTTTTGAAAAACATATTAAACAATTTGGCCTCAAAACCCCAATTAAAATTAATAAAAATTCGTAATTTAAAATTCATTTTTATGCCAGCCTGGCTTGTTGGGAAAAAAAGGGGGGTTTTTTCCCACTGAGTTTAATCCAGTGGTGGGTTGCGGGCGGTACGCCCCGGTACGGGCCGACCAGAGCCTGCTCGGAGCACCAGGTACCATTCCGGTATGATGCTCCGTAGGGCCCACCCACCCGCCCGAGCTCCTTACCTGTCCTTTAAAGCCCTCGGCACTTCCATGCACGCGCATGGCGCATACAGCACCTGTGCAATGCTCTGCCGAGCAGCTGGAACGTCGCAGAAGCTTGCAGAGGCGTCGCTGGCAATTACGACACATGCACGTGCCATGTGTGTGTGTGTGCATGCCACACACGTCCATGTGGACGACACCGGGCCCGTTCCAACCGTACCAGTTGGAACGGGATCTGGAACCCACCACTGGTTCAATCCTCCATTTGCTTACAACTAATGGACAGAATCTTGCCAAACTAACACTATAACTTTTTAACATATTAGGTATATCCTGAAAGACAATAAGATGTAACGTCCCTGTCCTACTGTCCCCATTTATTTGTACCCATTTCCTGCGTTCTTATTCATGTTTATTCTTATTCCTGTTATCTTGTACATGACATGAGTGACAAACTAAATAAATAAATAAAATAAAATAAACCTCTTCCTTCCTCCCTATCCAGAACCCAGATTGCACTCTCTCTTAATATGAGCTTCTTTCTGGGAAAACTCAATGTTGCTAAAACTTTTCCTCGCGGCTCTTGAAGATGTACATCCCATCCTATCCACGTACTAATCTCCATGCTTCCTTATCCTATCCCTTATATTCCCTCATTTAAAGCTCCTACCTCTTCTTTTACATTCTTTTGGACTCTTGGGGTTATTGTTTTTTGTATACAGTTTCTATTTTAATACATATATATATATATTTCTATCTTCTAGCTTTTCATAACTTTTTAAGATTCCGATGTACTAGCTTTACTTTTTTAATCTGCTCTAAATCGCCCTTCTTGTGCTGGTTTTGACCGCCATAAAAAAAATTCCATTCGATTTGGCAGACGGTTTGCTTGAACCCTGGCCTTGGGGAAAAGGGCACTCTTGTTTTCCAGAATCTTCATTTAAAAGAAGAGGGATGGTTCTAGAAAACAAATCCCAGCTCCTTGGCAAAGCGCATATTCTGCATTCCAAAGGCTGTGGGCCTCACCCCCTACACTGAAAAGAACCAAAGACACAAGATTTAACAAGGACTTCTTTCATTGGGGAGAAGGATGTGTGGCATTTTGTAAGACTTGCATTCATTCATAGGTGTTTGGTGGAGTACAACTGGGAGTTTTAAGTACCCTAATAAATGAGAAACCTCCACTGTTTTCTATAGAGGGCAGCTGCTAGATGTAGGCTGCAAAACTCCAAAGGCAAACAGTACAGAAAAATCTGCCTCCATCTTTCCATCCAATGGCTGTTTGGGTTTTTGCAACCCAGATATGAAAGGCCTTCCCTCCACTTCAAGGAGACGGCCACCTTAAGATATTTTCTGAGCCCAAACTCACCTATTTCTGTAACTGTTGAGTTACCACAGCCAGGGGGACATGGTTACATTTCACAGGAGGCTATTCAGTTTCAAGCAACTTCCTGAACAATTTGCTGCCTCAGATATCTGCAGTCTTGCCTCCATCAGCATTGCCGAACACAGAGATGACCACCTGGGTTCCATCTGGGAAAAAGAGATAGCATGGGGATAGCATGACGTTTGGTGTAAGAAGGAGGGAAGGACAAACTTTGTCAGGCTTTAAAAGATTAGCACACAAGGCAACTCATGACCCATGATCATCACTTCAGAGATATTTCTCTAGCACTTATATACCCAGCATGCCCTTGCCACGCCTCCCTCAAATTCTTGCACGTTCACTTTTTCATCCTTTTTTCTCTAGATTGTATAATCTCTTCTGCAAGCCTCTTAATGGTGGGCTCATTCCTTCCAAAGGGTCAGCTCCGTCGATGGGGGACAATTCAGGTTCCGCTGAATTTCCCACTGAATGAGAAGGGCTACCATTCTGGGCTGGATCTAGAAGAAAGACCTGGAAACCAACAGCTCTAATGGGAATAACTCTTACTGGGCATATTGTGCAGCCGAATGCTATTTCTGGTCTATTTTGCATTTCACTAGTAATAATAATTACAGAATGAGAGAAGATTACAATACAAGCCAGCATTCCTTGATTTAAGGAAATGTTTTTCTTTAATCATTTAATTCATTCAGCACAGCAGTTCCCAACCTTTTCTCTACCCCACGCCCCTAGAACGCTTCTAAAATATTATCGCACCCCTTAAATAATTATAATGCATATAATATATATGTACATAAAATGGATATAAATAATTATATCCATATAATTATACATAAACAGTATAATTTTGAAACTTCAAAACCCAAGTTTTCACACCCTCTGGAATATAGAGCACCCCCAGTTGAGAACCCCTGATTTAGCAACACCCATGTTTATTCTACATAATAAACACATACCATACCTGGCCCATTGGAGTTAGGCAACTAATGTAATAAACAAGTCTAGAAATAAACCCAAACAGATAATATCTTATTTCTAATAGATAATAAATCTGTTTGAATTTACAGTAAATAAACATGCTGCATATTGAATTACCTACCATGGTCAACAACCTAAGAGGACGGTTTGTACCACTGGTGGGTTTCTGCAGGCTCGCACCTACTCGCAAGAGCCGGTTGGGGAAATTTAGAGAACCGGTGAGAGGGGGTTCCACCGGCGTACCTGGAAGTAAATATGGCCCGCCGCTGCCAGTGACCCAACAGGAAGGAAAGGAAAGGAAGAGAGAGAGAGAGAGAGAGAGAGAGAGAGAGAGAGAGAGAGAATTTATCATCACAATTGAGTCCAAAATTTTGGTTGCTAAGCAAGAGCGTTGTTAAATGAGTTTCACCACATTTTAAAAGGTGGCCACTCCCACCCTGTCACATGAGTGCCAAGCCACGCCCACAAAATAGGCCACACCTACAGAGTAGGTTCTAAAAAATTTGAAACCCACCACTAGTTCGTACAGTATGTTAAAAGCTAATTAAGTCATGCTACACGCAACGGACGTGCCTGGTTGGCTTAGCTTTATTATTTTTTAAAACCATGGTTTCTTTCGACTTGACAGAGCCGCCCTTAAACACGCTTTCCTCCGTTTATTGCAACTCTCGGGCGCAAATTTAAAAAACAACACACACACACACACAACCCAATTGCAGGAGTGCAACGTCTCTATCCGGCTGGACTTCCCAAGCTATTTCCCCTCTTGCCCTTGGACCACAACTCCCGTCGCCCCCCCGCGGAAACAGCCATTGCTCATGACAGCTGTAGTCCGGCTGGGTCTTCAGCCTAGCCGGGTAGCCACAAACTACACGTCCCAGAGGGCATCGCGAAGGGCCTTCAACAGAAAATGGCTCAGGAAAGGGCCGCGCGGAGGAGGGAGGGGGGAGGACACATTTCCCAGCGTGCTCTGCGGGAGGGGCGGGGCCCGCCTGGAAGGGCGCCGGCGTTTGAGAGGGACTGGCGCGATGGCGAGCGGGGAGAAGGCGGCGGGGAGGAAGGCGGGCAGGGCGGGCGCATCGCTGGCTCAGGACCTCCGGCGCTGGGCGGCTGAAGAGATGAAGCTTCCTCCGGGCAAAGTTCCCTCCGAGAGAGACGCCCGCAGGTGGGTGGGAAACGGAGGGAGAGGGGAGAGGGTGTTTCTCTTTTAAAAAAAATAAAATAAAAATAAGTTTTTTGTTTATTTTCCGTTTAAAAAAAATATAAACATTTCTTTTATTTCCTTCCTTCCTTTTCTTTCTTCTTTTTTTAAAAAGTTTTTTGTTTATTTTCCTTTTTTTTTAAATGGAAACATTTCTTTCCTTTTTTTCCTTCCTTCCTTCCTTCCTCTCTCCCTTTGCTTTCCTTCCTTCCTCTTCCTTCTCTCCTTTCTTCTTTTTTAAACATTTTTTGTTTATTTTCCGTTTTAAAAAATGTAAACATTTCTTTCTTTCCTTCTTTCTTTTTCTTTCTTTCTTTCCTTTCTTCTTTCTTTTCTTCCTCTTCCTTTCCTTCTGTTCTTTTTTGAAACGTTTTTGTTTATTTTCCGTTTTAAAAAATGTAAACATTTCTTTCTTTCCTTCTTTCTTTCCTTCTTTCTTTTCTTCCTCTTCCTTTCCTTTCCTTCTTTTTTTAAACGTTTTTTGTTTATTTTCCGTTTTACAAAATGTAAACATTTCTTTCCTTCTTTCCTTTCTTCGTTTAAAAAAAAAATTATTATTAAACAGTTTTCCATTTTTTTTACACAAAAGCATTATGAAGCATTGCAAGACTGGGCTAGAGAGGATGGGACACTCCTCTCCTACCAGGGCTAGGATCACTTTCACCTTAAGAGGGTGACGGGACTATTATTTTTAATAATAATTTAGTGGCCCTTGACTGCCAATGAATTTGGTTATATACAGTTGGTCAGGTAGTTTTAGAACTTAGAATGATTTAGAATAACAGAGTTGGAAGGGACCTATCTTCTAGTCCAAACCACTGCTTAGGCAGGAAACCCTATACCACTTAAATAAATAACTTTATTGTCACTTTGAATTTACACTAATCGGCACGCATTAGAATGAAATTTTGCTGCATGCAGCTCTCAAAGGGCCACCACTTCCAGTATACACTACATAAACCATGACGAAATAAATAAATACAAAATTATGCATATATCCACATATATGATATAACACAGAGAAACAACAAAATCTAGTAGTTCATATGTATACATGTAAGGTAAAGGTTCCCGTCGCACATATGTGCTAGTCGTTCCCAACTCTAGGGGGCGGTGTTCACCTCTGTTTCAAAGCCGAAGAGCCAGCACTGTCCAAAGACGTCTCCGTGGTCATGTGGCGAAGGCGCATGGAACGCTGTTACCTTCCCACCAAAGCTAAGCACATAGCACTTACATAAGCAGCATCCTGAATACCAGGAAGTGAATGTCCTGTGATCATCTCTGCTGTCCTCACTACTCTCTGTATGGACTTTCTATCTGAGGCACTGCTGCCACCAAACCAAACAGTGATGTGATTCATTAAAAAACGCTCTCAATGGTCCCTCTGTAAAAAGTGGCCAGGATAGAAGGAGAAAGATGCGCTCTCCTCATCCGACGCAGGAAATTCAGACGCTGATTTGCAGCATAGTTAACAGACAGCATATTAATGCTGTTTCAGGATAGGATTATATGTATGGTTCTAATAGCTTGGAGTTCATATATGGAAATATTTTGAGAAATAAGTGAACTTAATTTGATTATCAACCTCATGGATTTTTACTTCTTCCCCCCCCCAGAATGTGCTCAGGTCAGTGTGCTGACATCTGGAAATATATCATCCACCACGTTCATCATCAGAGGTAGGAATACAAAGATGGAAATCGGATACAGGGAGTCCTTGACTTACAAGAGCTCATTTAGTGACCTTTCAAAGTTATAACGGCAGTGAAAAAAAGTGATTTTTGACCCACGTTATTCTGCACCTTAAGCACATTTTTCAGGGTGTCTCCTGTTCGCTGTTGAACACTTTAATCTTGCTTCTATTGCAGGACTGTCAAGAAGATTCGTGGGAACTTACTGTGGTATCCTTTTCTTAACCCTTTTTCTGAATAAGAGTCCAGTTTTCATCTCACTTTCCCTTCCTAGGCTGGAGAGGTTAACCCCGAAACCTTCCAACTATCACGATTTAACTTTAACTTTATTTAAATTTATATACCGCCCTATCTCCCTTACGGGACTCGGGGCGGTGAACAGGCAATCTTAAAACATTATTTTAGATTATTTCTCTCCCAATGCTTCCTATTGGTTGGAACAAAACAATGAAAAGTATTGCCATAACAATGTAGACTTATAACACCTCGGTTGTTTAAATCTGCTGCTAACCAATTTCGTTGTATTTCAGTACAATGGCAATAAAGATTATACTTACTTAATGGTGGAAAGAAAATGAGATTTAAAAGCCTAGCTCTGATCACACAATTTTGCTAAAACACTAACCCAGGCCAAGAAAACACCTTGAGAAAATATTCAACGAACCTTTCCCTATTTCACAAAAAGATAAATTGAGAGATGGGGGGGAAGGATGTTCTGACTTGCAAAATTCTTTTACTACAGCTGTGCCAATAAAAATAGGCATGACCAATATGGCATTTGGTCTATGTTTATTGAGCGGAATGTTGCCCTGTTTTGAAGATGTAGACCATAATATGGAGCCTTTCTGCTGCATAGTCGTCTTCCTCTGACCAGTTGCTACCTGTCAAAAAAAAAAATGGGCTGGTTTCTGTACCTTGCACAAGGACTTTCCCAGGGATGGCGAACCTTTTTGGCAATGAGTGCCCAAACTGGAATGCATGTGTGCGCTGGCCAGCTGGTTTCTTGATTTCTGGCATGCACATGCATGCTGGCCAGCTGGTCTTCTCATGCACCGGAGTACTGGAAATCCAAAGACCAGGTAGCCGGCGCATGCATGTGCACCGGCCAGCTGGTCTTTGGGTTTTCAGGACTCCGGCACACAGAAAGATCAGCTGTCTGGCATTCATCAACCCAAAGACCAGGTGGCTGGCACGTGTGCCCACAGAGAGGCCTCTGTGTGCCACCTCTGGCACATGTGCCATAGGTTCGCCGTCACGGGCCCATCCCAAAGGATTTCCAAACAAGTTAAAGATTTGTGTCCTTGATCCTATTTTTTTGTCACGTAGGTATCAGCAGATGGAAAAGGGCGAGGTGAGTAAGAACAAAACGAGGCAAAAACGTTGCTTTGTCCCCAAACGTTTGGGCTGAAGGTGGGGGAGGGTGGTTCTCTTGATTTTAGACAATTATGTCCCCCATCAGCCTTGAGCTGGGTGGCAGCTGGAATCCAGCAACGGCAGGAAAGTCCAGGGTATGGCTTCCACCACTTGGAAAGATCCATGTCTCAGACCAGGGGTCTGCAAAGTTGGCTCTTTGAAGACTGGTGGACTTCAACTCCCAGAATTCTCCAGCCAGCCATGCTGGCTGGGGAATTCTGGGAGTTGAAGTCCACCAGTCTTCTAAGAGCCAACATTGCAGACCCCTGTCTCAGACTGTTGACAGCTAATATAAAGAGGTGTAAATGACATGGGCTGTCTTTTGGAGTTCTGAAAGAACTTCTCTGGTCCTCCAAAGAGAACTATGGCCATCACAGCAAGGATGGGCTTCCAACTTTGGACCTTTTAAAGAAGGAACGGGAGGGATAATCCTATGGCTGTGCTCAAATAAGCGTTGTGGCCCACCACTTGAGCTGACAGCAGAGTCAGATAGTGAGAGTTTGGGGAGAAGCATTGGCCAGCCCTAGAGGCTGGGGAAGGCTTGGACGAGGGCTCTGACGGGACCAAAGCCGTCTGGCAGTGATCAGCTGCCTTCGGAGCTAGATAGCAATGGGGCAGAGGAACAGCTGGAGCCTGTTCCCAGTGTGCGCATCCGCAGAGCTGCCAGAAGAAAAGAACAACTCAGAAATCAGGGTCGACTTGGGATGGTGGATGGTGATTGGGCATACTTAATAGGACATAAAAGAGGAGCGAAAGGGGAGTGGGCTTTTGTAGGAAACAATTCGTTCAGTCGTTAGATTCATTTAAGGAGTGTGAAGATCTGCCCTTGAATCCCAGAGACTCTGTGCCCAGTCTTTCCTTGCACAGCACCTCATTTGGAAAATATTTACATGGCAGCTTTCCCAGATAGATAAGGTCTGTGGTCACAATTACTCCTTTGAAAGACTGTTTGCCAGGCCTTTGCTGAATGTGAACGGGAGGAATTCACATTCTTTTAACAAAAGGGATTTTGTCGGGACCAGGACTCTGCCTCGTGCTTCTTGGGGAAGCCTCGGTCAGAACAGTAGAAAGCAAGAACCAAAAGATGGCTAGGCGGCCTTCTTGGTAACGTTGCCCGTTTGATCTTTCTTCTCAGGGCAAGTCCAGTGCCTCTGAATCGGATAAAGAACGTCGCAAGCATCTGATCCAGGCCATCTCTCGCTTGAAGGAAGAAGACCAGCAGTTGGACCTTCAGATAGAATTGGCACAACGGGAGTTTGTAGCCAGCGGTGAGTTCAGAGCAAACAACGGAAAAAACCCACTGCATTGCGAACTCCTCAGAGAACTTTTGGGCTGGGTTTATTAGGCACCTTGGCTGAATCCCAGCATCGAAATCCATCCCATAGAAGAAGTGAGCCTCCGCTGTAGGTTCAGGTCTGCACACCCTGATTTGCAACGTATTTGTCAGCATTCCAAATATCATCCAGAATTAGATCAGAGTCCAAGGCAGAGCTATCCTTAAAGTTCTAAGTTAATAAGAGAGACATGTGGAAAACCTGAATCTGAAAGCTGGTTTCCACCCAGTTGAAAGTTCAAAATCTTACCCACAAGTCCATCCCATGGTCCAATCTTCCACTGCCACACTGGCATTTCCACCCATCCACTTCCGGCCAGGTGTAAAGACTAAGAATGACCTTGGCTTTCTATTTATTTATTTATTTATTTATTTTATTAAATTTATACCCCGCCCTTCTCCAAAAGGACCCAGGGCGGCGCACAGGAAATTTAAAAATACATAACAAAATCAAGTAGAAAATTTAAAAAACTGATTTGATACCGTCCTGCGCTAAAACCAAATTAAAATCCCAAAATTTAAAAACTGTCTAAAATAGTCATTTGTGGAGGTTAGGCTAGGCCAGCTAGATGAAACAAATGTGTCTTTAAACACTGGCGGAAGAGGCTGAGGTCAGAGATGGTGCGAAGTTCAGGGGGTAGGTCGTTCCAAAGGGCAGGGCCCACCACAGAGAAGGCCCTTCCCCTGGGTGTCGTCAGTTGGCACTGTCCGGCCGACGGCACCCTGAGAAGGCCCTCTCTGTGGGAGCATATCGGTCTAAGGGATGTATGGGGCAGGAGACGGTCTCGCATGTTTTTTATTTTGAAAAGAAACACATTCTACTCCTTACTATCTCTCCCTCCCACCCCATTCCCCATTAATGAAACAGCATCGTAAAATAATAGTGTGTGTGTGGCAGGACAATAGTGTGTGTGTGGCAGGACAAAGATCCTAAAAGGAATATGACTGCAGGCCTGACAGTATTGCTCTCTCCCTTGGCATCTAGAGGCCACCCTGGAAACGGCTCAGATCTGGGATACCAAACGGCGCAGTTTGCTCCTGAAGGCCTACTCCATGCGGGTCACAGCAGAACGCCAACACTTGCACAACAAAGGTGCCCAAGTCAAGGGACGTTTGGAGAAGTTGGAAGAGATGGAGAAGTACGAGCTCAGTTCCTAGGTCCCTTTCCCTCCTTGGCAAGAGGGGGGCCGGTAGATTCCTAGCTGGTGGAGCTTTAGCGCGAGGGAGAAAGAAAGGGTGGTTTTGGGGTCACGTGTACGAAACTGTGGCTTGATTACCCATGGATTAAGGAGCAGACACAATACGCTGGATCCATGCGCTATGGGTGCCACATTGATGAAATATCTGTGGCATGCGCAGCTCTCTCTGTGGGCCCGCAAGCTGTAGCCCTAGCTCAGCATACGCATGTGCCTCCTGCCAGCCAGCTGATTTTCAGGACTCTGCCGTGCATGTGCAGGCGATGGGAACACATGGGAGACACGGGGGTAGGGGGTTGTCACACATGCACAAGGATCACACACACATGTGCAAGGGGAATATGGTTGTGCAACGCACCCCCACCCCGGAGGCCCATTTTTGGTCCCAGGAGGCTGCAGGGAGGCCTACTAGGCCCAAAATGGGTCCCTTATGCATGCACAGGGGGATGGGGGGAACACGGGGGGTTGCATGTGCATGGGGAGCACGGGGGGGGGGTCATGCACGTATGCAGAGGGGTGCGCTTTCAGCGTACAACGACAAAAAGGTTAGCTATCACTGTTCTGTGCTAAACGCAGCCTTCCCTAGGTGGTGATTTCCAGAAAGGTGGAGTCCTAGAACGATCAAGGCATTATTGGGAGTAGAAATCCGTGTTTCCGGAAGGCGCCAAATTCGCTAAACCGGTTCTAAAGCATTATGAATTAGCACAGCGTGTGAACCCAGCGGATCTCTTTTCGGCCAACTGGCCTGGCGAAGAATATCTGTGGCGTTCTTCACGCGTGGGAAGCAGAGGCCCATCTAAAACTCCCTGGGGGTTTCTTTCAGGAAAGCCAAGACGGCCGTGGTTTTTGGTGGCAGGCACCCTGAGCCTTGTTTCCCCATCTTGGACCCTGAAGTCCTGGTAAGGCCTGATTATACTACTTTGCAGGGGGAAAAAGAGTGAGAAAGGCTTTAAGTTATACTTGGGGTCCACGGGAAGAAGCTGAGCGATCGTTCGAAGTTACAACAGCATTAATGGTACTGGGTGCCCCAGTCTTCAAACTTAGGACCATTGTAGCACCCCTTCACCAATATCTACAACTACAAGGTACCGTATTTTTCGGAGTATAAGACACACCGGAGTATAAGACGCAGCAAGGTTTTGAAGAGGAAAATTTTAAAAAGTTTTTGCACTCTGCAAACCTCCCCAAAACAGCCCGTTTTTTTTGCAAAAACAGGCCTGTTGTTGTTTTTGCATAGTCTTTAGGAGGCTTATAGAGTGCTCCTGGGGGCTGGGTGGGGGGCAAAACTGAGCAAAAAGCGGTGCAGGCTGATGGAGATGAGTCTGGGCAAATGGTTGCCCTTTAGTTTGAGATGTTTTGAGATACAGTAATCCCTCGTTTTTCGCGGTCAATCGGGACCGCAACCTTCCGCGAAAAGTGAAAACCGCGAGGTAGGATTCGCTAGGAAACTTGAATTGGTGGACATGTTTAAAGCAACCACTAGGGGGCGCTTGCCTCCTACCAATGCATTTTTTTTTGTATTTTTTAAAAATCCGCAAAGCACTGAAGCCGCGAAAAACGAGGCCGCGGAAAACGAGGGATTACTGTATTTTGAATATTTGAATTCTCTTGCGCTGGTTAACAACCGCAATAAAGCCAAGTCTGAAAGAATGGAAAAGTGAAAGATACGGATTGTATGAAAAGCGCAACCCAGGTTTTATGCAGCCCCCCTTTTTTTCCCCTTAGCGGGATGTCCAGGAAAGCTGCCAGCTGCGTTTCCAATTCCTGAAGACCCTCTTTGAAAACAGCATCACTGGGAGCTCTCCGTAAGGGTCCTTTCTCTCCCCTTCCTGCCATTGGTACCTTTGGCTTAGAAAACAAGATGGGTCTAACGTCATGTGTGAACACACCAGCTTCCTCTTTAAAGTTCTGATGTGTTTCTTTGGTTCTTCCTGGTAGAGGGGCGAACGAAGAAGGGTTGAATACGACTTACCAACACTGGCTGAGCAACGTGGAGGTAAGGCAGACTAGCATCCTGGAGCAAGAGTGGGAAAACTGATGCCGTACAGACATTGTTCCTGGGTCCCTTAGGCTGGGGCTGCTGGGAGCTGTAGTTCAGCCAGATAAAGAGAACCTAAAGCAGTGCCGTACACAGCATTGGGAAACAATCTTTTTTTTTTTTAGCTTTGGAGATGCTCCTCGCGCAGTAGGACGCTTAGCCAGACATTATCAAGGCTGCTAGATACAACGGAAACATTGAGATCTGTCCTTCTCAAAGTTGGCAACTTGAAAAACGGGTGGACTTCAACTCCCAGAATTCAGACTGGAAGGGGGGAATTCTGGGAGTTGGAAATATTCTGAGTAGCAAACGCAAGATTAAAATCCAACCCAAGAAGAATTCATAATGATAAACCACAATGATATAACCATAGCCATAACTCTCTGCAGGGATCGAGGTGATTATTTTATGCTCCAGACAAAACAATCTACATTTTTCAGCCCAGTCCGCTCTGGGGGTTGCATTTGATCTTTTGGTAACCATAACTTGTAAGGTCTGCTATATCAAGGGTCACGACCCACTGCTGGGTCATGACCTGTTCAAAACCAGGCCACGTGAGCGTCTGGCAGGCACATATGCGTGTGCTTACAGCTCAACTTGCACAAGCAGTCTATAGCATTTAGACTTATATACCGCTTCGCAGTGCTTTACAGTCCTCTCTAAGCGGTTTACAGAGTCAGCCTATTGCCCCCAACGATCTGGGTCCTCATTTTACCAACCTCGGAAGGATGGAAGAAGGCTGAGTCAACCTTGAGCCTGATTGTTAGGACTGTAATCCTAGTGTTGGGTTGGCAATATATATATATATATATATATAAGCCATGATTACAATTGGTATCTGTTACTTTAAATACTATAGTGAAATGTAATTGGCTGCTGCTTCCTAACTCAGCCATAAGAGGAAGCCAGAAGCACTGTTAGTTTGCTGATCTCATGGATGAAGGTTCTGTATGCCAGTTATAGGTCAGTAAAGAGAGGGATCGTGAATTAAGCAACTGTAAGCTAACTGTTTGAGTTAAAGACTGTATATTTGATTCAAACTAACTATCATTGTGAAGAAGTAGTTTATTTTTTGCATCACAAGTAAAGTCTACTTGTTTTTACCATCAGTGTCTGTGACTATTAGTGTGGCTTCTAGCAACGTATCTCTTGCTGCACAACTCTGCTGCTGCACAACTCTCTGTCTCCTAAAGGAGATATCCTCAACACTGATGAAAATTGAACAGGTTACGTGGGCGACTGCGAGCCACCACATGTTTATTGGACCCATGTCCCTCCTGGCTTGTACTGGCATCCTGGGAGGTGACACGAGGCTGGCTCCAAGAGGTTATCAACGCATCCTTAAGTGAGGGTTCCTTGCCTGCTTCCCTAAAAGAGGCCATGGTGAGGCCCTTCCTTAAGAAGCCCTCTTTGGATCCAGCTCTTTTAAACAACTACCGTCCAGTCTCCAACCTTCCCTTTCTGGCGAAGGTTGTTGAGAGTGTGGTGGCACAACAGTTTCCCCGTCACCTGGAGGAAGTTGATTATCTAGACCCGCGCCAGTCCGGCTTTCGGCCCGGGCATAGCACCGAGACGGCATTGGTCGCGTTGGTCGATGATCTCTGGAGGGCCAGAGATGGGGGTTGTTCCTCCATCCTGGTCCTATTAGACCTCTCGGCGGCTTTCGATACCATCGACCATGGTATCCTATTGCATCGGCTGGGGGGGTTGGGGGTGGGAGGCACCGTGTTACGGTGGTTCTCCTACCTCTCTGGCTGATCGCAATTTGTGTTGGCAGGAGGGCAGAGGTCGACCTCGAGACCCCTCACATGTGGGGTGCCTCAGGGGTCGGTCCTCTCGCCCCTCCTGTTCAACACATATATGAAGCTGCTGGGCGAGATCATCCGTGGTTTTGGGGTAGAGTATCATCTCTACGCTGATGATACTCAGCTGTATATATCTACCCCAAACCAACCCAACGATGCCGTAGCGGTGATGTGCCAGTGCCTGGAAGCCGTGCGGATCTGGATGGGAAGTAACGGACTCAGGCTCAACCCGACCAAGACCGAGTGGCTGTGGTTTCCGGCTGCCCGATTCAACCAGTTGATTCCATCTCTGGCCATAGGGGGCGAACATCTTGCCCCTGTGGATGGGGCGCGCAACTTGGGTGTCCTCCTGGATACCCGGCTGTCCATGGAAGATCAAGTGACAGCCGTGGCCAGGAGGGCATTTTACCAGGTTCGCCTGGTTCGCCAGTTGCGCCCCCTATTGGATCGGGACGCCCTTCGCACAGTCACTCATGCTCTCGTGACATCCCGACTGGATTATTGCAACTCTCTCTACATGGGGCTCCCCTTGAGGTGCACCCGGAGGCTTCAGTTGGTCCAGAACGCAGCCGCGCGAGCAATTATGGGCACCTCTAGGTTTGCCCACGTAACACCGCTCTTGCGCGAGCTGCACTGGCTACCTGTCGTCTTCCGGGTGCGCTTCAAGGTGTTAATTATCATCTTCAAAGCGCTCCATGGCTCGGGATCTAGCTACCTGCGGGATCGGATCCTGCCTCATACATCCTCACGGCCGATTCGCTCCCACAGAGAGGGACTTCTCCGGGTGCCGTCCACTAGACTTTGTCAGCGGGCGACGCCCAGGTGAAGGGCCTTCTCTGTGGCGGGCCCAGCCCTCTGGAACGACCTTCCCCCCGATATCAGGACAACCACGGACCTCCGCTCCTTCCGCTTAAAATTAAAGACACACTTTTTTCGCCTGGCCGGCCTTGGGTAGTCTCTTTTTAGGTTAGGGGTTTTAGGGGTAATTTTTAGTTTAGTTTATGGGTTTTAGCGCAGGAACAATTTAATTCACTTTTAATTGTGTATTTTGTATTTGTCGGTGGTCTTATTTGTATTTTTAATTGCCTGTGCCCCGCCTCGAGTCCCCTTGGGGAGAGAGAGCGGGATATAAAATTAAATTAACTAACATTAACAAAACTGCCAAATTGCAGGCAGCCGGCAGGCAGCAGAAGTAGCCTGCAGTACCAATGTTCCACCACGGCTCTTTAGCCCAGACATTGGATATTGCTAGCTGTGGCAATAAAGGTTTGGCCTAGAGGTTGGCTCAAGGACAATCTCACCTATTGTTTTGCGTCTTCCTACAGAAAGTTGTGGGTAGCCATCCTCCCGCCCATATCCTTTCAGCTCTGGAGCACTTGGCCCGTCAGAACACAACGAAGCTGCAGGAGGTGACAGACAGGATCAACATCTCCCAAGATGTGGCTGCCCTCAAGTAGGTCCTGACCGTTGGCTAAGAAGGACTTGATGATGTTGTCCTCCCAGGGTAAAATTGTTTCCCAGGGTAAAATTGAAGGCATCTCCATTGCTAGCAAGAGTATTCAGCATCCTCGTGGAATTGCTTTTGAGGTCATGATTAACATGCACATAATACTTTCCATTTTTGGCTAGCTTAATAAGAGCTGGCTGACTAAGGACCAGTGAGATTTCCCAAAATGCCCTAGACCAGGGGTCTCCAACCTTTGCAACTTTAAGTCTGAAGGACGTCAACTCCCAGAATTCTCCAGCCAGCAAAGCTGGCTGGAGAATTCTGGGAGTTGACGTCCTTCAGACTTAAAGTTGCAAAGGTTGGAGACCCCTGCCCTAGACCACTCCCAGAGCTGTAGGGAATTGTGGGAAGCAATTCCCACTCACGGAAGTACTGCTGCTAGGTAAACCTGGCCCAAAGGCCAGTATATCTGTTCTGACCGAGGCCTCCCAAGAGCATGCAGCAAACGCCTTGTCCTGACAAAAAAACCCTTTTATTAATTGACTGTGAATTCTGCTCATTCACATCCAGCAAAGTCTTTCAAGGGAGGCTTTACAGTCACAGACCTTCTCTGGCTTGGAGAGCGGTCAGACAGATACCTGCCAAAGGAGTTCAGGAGAGTCACCAGATTTGATTTTATTAAATAAGTAAATCTTAGCTCTGGGTTTTCCATCGGCATGGAAGATTTGCAAGCCCCATTCTGCTCTCTTCTTAGGTTCCGTTATGACAGCCCACATCTGCAAGATGTCTCTGGTTCTGGAGACAAGCTACCTTCTGTCCGGGTTCTTATACAGGTGACTAAATCGGATCTCAAAACATTTTTCCAACTTCCATTTTAGAATAGGAATAGAATGGGATAGGAATAGGATAGAAATAGAATAGAATAGGATAGAAATAGAATAGGATAGGATAGAAATAGAATAGGATAGGATAGAAATAGAATAGGATAGGATAGGAATAGAATAGAATAGAAATTGGAATCGAATAGGAATAGAATAGAATAGGATAGAAATAGAATAGAAATTGGAATCGAATAGGAATAGAAATAGAATAGAATAGGATAGAAATAGAATAGAATAGGAATTGGAATCGAATAGGAATAGAAATAGGATAGAATAGGATAGAAATAGAATAGAATAGGAATAGGAATGGAATTAGAATAGAATAGAAATAGAATAGGAATGGAATTCTTTATTGGCCAAGTGTGATTGGACACACAAGGAATTTGACTTCGGTGCATAAGCTCTCTGTACATAAAAGCTATAAGTGATAAATCATTTTACAGTTAGAACACTTCGTTTCACAGCCAAAGCAGCTGTGGTGAGGTTTAAAACAGCCTGTTTCTGGGTGGAACATTCTGACTGGGGTGGAGGGATTAAATTCACCTGGTGGATTTCCTGTACACTATCGGGGGGCAAATTCTCACCTTGATCGCTTTTCTTTGCGTGGGGCAGGAGGGCTGGAGCAAATGCGAGGTGCTGTGTGTGCAGCAGATCCCCCTGCATGCTGAAGAGAAAGGCCTGCTGGCACGTCTTGAAGCCCTAGTTAAGGAGATGCACAGTCTCCTGTCTGACGGATCGGAGCGCTCCATCCTGGCCAGGTAAGAATCTTTCCGATGGGCTTCCGACGAAGGAATGATGATAAGGAGTGGTGCGGTAGCCTAGAGGTGGAACTCTCACCTCACAATCAGGAGGCTGTGAGTTCGATCCTAGGTAGAGGCTATTTCTCTCTCTGCGCACGATGAGAATAGATCTGCCAAACAAAACTCCGCCTTGGCAACAGGAAAAGCATCTGGCCATTAAAACATTCTGCTAGCTCCATTCGGTTGCCCAGACTCCAACCCCCTAAGGATTACAGGGTGGTTAAATGAAGATGACGATGAATGAGATTTGTGTTTGAGTTGCTGGAACTGGGTATGTCTAGTTTGATGAAAAGGACCAGGGGAGACATGATAGCAGTGTCCCGATAACTCAGGGGTTGCCCCAAAGAAAAGGGAGTCGAGGCTATTCTACAAGGCACCTGAGGGCAGGACAAGAAGCAATGGATGCTTTTTGTTGAGGGCTTCCTGTACTTAATTCCCAAACGGCCACTGAAAACAACCAGATCTGTAAAGTTAGGCTGACTCGGTCTTTTCCCCTCACAATCCAGGACGGTCTTTGAGCTGGAGCTGCGGGCGCTGAGGTTGCGAGGGTACAGGGATGGGCTGCTGCAGGGATGCCAGGAACTGGAAAAAGCCGTGAAGGCCCGGTACGCAGAACTGCAGAGCTTACAGGCAAAACGCCAGCGCATCTTGGACTTCCGCCATTTTGTGGTAGGTGTGCATCTTGGACTTCCGCCATTTTGTGGTAGGTGTGCAGGTGGAGGAGAAAGGAACAGGATGGAGGAAGGCAGGCGGGATGACCCGGGCAGGGGTGGATTCCTGCTGGCATATACTGCTGGTTCAGCGCGCAAAAGATTTTCATTCCCGAACTTCTGGTTGCACCATTTTCCACCCTCCCCAGGCTTTGGGAAAAGCCCCCGGAGCCCGGGGAGGATGAAAACTCCCCCTCTGAAGGGGTGGGGCGCACACATGCACAGGTGGGGGGTGTGGCCATGCACACATGCGCAGGTGGGTGGACAGGTGTGCGACAGCACATGCATGCGTAATTTGGGCGCACCTTTAGAAAAAGGTTAGCAATCTAATCTTAATAAAGAGTATTGATTTAAAATATCTAACCTAATATGAACTATAAGTAATGACTGTGTAAGAATGCACAAAAAGGTATCTGTAACCAATTGACACGCTTTAATACAATACAATAACAGAGTTGGAAGGACCTTGGAGGTCTCCTAGTCCAACCCCCTCCGTGGGCAGGAACCTTATACCATTTCAGACAAACGGTTATCCAACATCTTCTTAAAGACTTCCAGGGTTGGGGCATTCACAACTGCTGGAGGCAAGCTGTTCCAGAGGTTAATTGTTCTAACTGTCAGGAAATTTCTCCTTAGTTCTAAGTTGCTTCTCTCCTTGATTAGTTTCCACCCATTGCTTCTTGTCCTGCCCCCAGGTGCCTTGGAGAATAGTTTGACTCCCTCTTCTTTGTGGCACCCTCTGAGATATCGGAACACTGCTATCATGTCTCCCCTGGTCCTTCTCTTCATCAAACTAGACATACCCAGCTCCTGCAACTGTTCTTCATATGTTTTAGCCTCCAGTCCCCTAATCATCTTGGTTGCTCTTCTCTGCACTCTTTCCAAAGTATCCACGTCTTTTCTACATTGTGGCGACCAAAACTGAATGCAGTATTCCAAGTGTGGCCTTCCCAAGGCACTATACAGTGGCATTAACACTTCGCGTGATCTAGATTCTATCCCTCTGTTTATGCAGCCTAGAACTGTGTTGGCTTTTTTGGCAGCTGCTGCAGACTGCTGGCTCATATTTAAATGGTTGTCCACTAGGATTCCTAGTGGACAACTAGGTGGACAACTTTCTACAAGACGTAATGAAGGATTATTCTTTTTTTTTGTTTTTGCTTGATTAAAATAATTTTTAAAAAATCTTTAAAAAAGAGAAGAAAAATGTTAGCCATCACTGCGATAATTTGTCGAGCATCCTGTCGTTCTCTTTCTCTGCTCTCCTCCCACAGAATGAGAAACAGCAGTATATTCGGGCCCTCATCAAAGGGACTTCGTTTCTCAAATCCCAGCTTCGCAAGAACCAGGCTGAGGTGAGATTGCCCATTCGCCCGTCCGTCCGTCCATCAGAGGCCTCTGCTCATCCCCTGCTTGACTCCTTTAAGATTGGAGATAGCCAGAGCTCAAACCTTCAGCGTACAGATCGCATTGGGGTTTTCCCCAGCCTTGGTCATCTTAAGACGCGATGGACATCAACTCCCAGAATTCATGGCTGGCTGGAGAATTCTGGGACTTGAAGGCCACGCATCTTAAAAGTGTACCAAGGTTGGGAAACTCCTGGATTACACCTTCTGTTCCGAAGCCACGACAACTTTCTTAAAAGCCGTGGGATCGCTGGCAAACTCGGCTTCATTGAAAATTATTTCTGTGCTTCTTCATAATCCAGGCAACTGAATTAAAAAATGTGGCCTCCACTAATTAAAGAAAACCAAGCATTACTGCAATAGTATTTAAACAGTTTGCATCCAGTGATACCTCCTATAAATGACTCAGATCTTGATGAATTTATTTCATATGTGTATCTTGATTTTTTTGGGGGGTGTGATTTAGTATCTATCCCAGTTTGTAAACTTCATAAGTGCGCCTCTCCTTCAGATCCAGGATTTCATAGAGAAGAAACTGCTCCCTCAGGCGCAACAGGTACAGCTGGAGACCCAGCGGCTTCACGACAGGGTCGGCCGCGAGGTCCAGCATTTCAAAAGCATTGCCCTGCCTTGTCTGCTGACCCGTCAGATAGCTGGGTGAGTCATCTCCAGGCGTTTCCGTGTGGCTGCATGCAACTCTTAAGGGTGGGGAGGGGGGATGTTTTGAGTCCTTTTCCAGAGATTTTCCTTTTTTACAAAGCTCGAAAGAGCCCTGGATTACTACCCTTCCCCCCCCCCCCTCCTCCCTCTTTGAGAAATAAATCAGCTGGGAGAAATGACTTGGGTGGCTTGAGGAAGTGGCTGCCATTTGGTGAGGGAGAGTAACAAGCAAATGGTCTATATCCCGTAAAAGCAGTCAAGTAATCCCTTTTCTCCCAAGGGTCATTTCCTACAAATGAGGTTTCCTGAATATCATTTTTAACCTTTCTTGGCACTTTAACTTTTCCCTGATGCAACATTTCAGGAGCATTGTTGGCCTGAGAATTTTTATTTTCTTTTCTTAAGAAAATAGGCTTCATTTTTCTTTTTATGCATGGCAGGGGTGGGATTCTACTGGTTCACACCAGTTCAGGCGAACCGCTAGCTCCAGTGATCAGCTGGGAGTGAACCAGAGGTGGGTTGCTACCGGTTCGGCCAAGTAGCTAGTCACTCGGCTGGCCCCGCCCCCGAACTGATTCTAGCGGCGTAGGCGCCGCCATCTTGTCTTTTGCTTCTGTGCATGCGCAGAAGCAGGTGTTTTTTTTACTGCTGTGCATGTGCATGTAGCGTACGCATGCCCAAAGCACGTCCCTAAGTGAGCCAGAAGTAGAAGAAGCTGGAATCTACTCCAGGAGTGAACCGGTTCACTCTGACAATCACATGAGTGCCGCCTGCCCGCCGATCCCTGCTCACTGACCTATGTTTTCTCAGCTGAGTCGCGCTGCAGAGCGGATAGTTCTGCCTCAGCTGTTTTCCTCCCCAGCAGTAATGTGGAAGGAAAGTTGTCTCCAAACTGTGCATGCGCGCACAATGCAGGTCAGGCACGTGGGCACGAAAGAAGCATGTGCGCATAGCGCGGGATTTATTTATTTTATTTTATTTTGTCAAATTTATATACCGCCCTATCTCCCCGAAGGGACTTAGGGCGGTGCACAGAAATATAAAAACCTTCACCACAGAGAAGGGTCTTCTCTGTGGTGGGCCCGACCCTCTGGAACGACCTACCCCCCGAACTTAGAACAACCACGGACCTCCGCTCCTTCCGCCAAAAGTTAAAAACTTAGTTCTTTCATCAGGCCAGCCTGGCCTAAGCTATTCTATCCTAGCCGTAGTACAAATTGAGATTGTTTTATAGGGATTGTAGGGAATAGTATTAAGGGTTTTAAAGGTTTTAAGATTTTAAAAATTTCAGCGCAGGATAAATTATTTAATTCGATTTTTAAATATTGTACTGTTGTATTTATAAATATGTTTTTTAAAGTCCTGTGCACCGCCCCGAGTCCCTTTGGGGAGAGGGAGCTGTCTATAAATCAAATAAATAATAAATAAATAAATAATAAATAAAAATATAATACAATATAGTACAAACAGTTAAAAATGAATTAAATTAAAGTCTGTGCTTAAAAATTTAGATTAGAAAAGGGTTAAAATCAATTAAAACTATTACCCATTAAAAACTAAGCCAGGCCGGCCTCTTGAAATAGATGTGTCTTCAATGCCCGGCGGAAGAGGCGTAGGTCCGTGATGGTACGAAGGTCGGGGGTGTAGGTCATTCCAGAGATCACCGAACTGGTTGTTAAAAGCGGTAGAATCCCACCACTGATGAATGGAGGATCAAGCATGACTTAACGATGGTCTGTGTAATGTAGGTTCAATTGCAGTGGGGGGGGGGGGAGAACAAGCCCCTTATTTTTGCCGCTGTCTTCCAGGTCTCAACACATCCCAGCCCACAAACTTTCCATCCATCGCTTAAGCCGCACGGCGCCTTCTGAAAACCGGCCGTTTCTCAATGTATGCAACGGAATTAGCTTTCCCCTTTATAAGGTAGGGTGCGCCTCTCTGGTCTAATTTGCTGAATTCATCTCCAAAGATGAGAAAGAGGAGATCCATTTGGATGGTTTTAGAGACCTTAATGATTGTGATCATGAAAGGAATAAGGGCAAACGTTTGGGGACAGGGGGAATAAAGAGGAACAAAGCAAAAACCACATGAAGCGCCACAGTGGCGCAGTGGTGAGAGGGCAGTACTGCAGGCTACTTCTGCTGACTGCCGGCTGCCTGCAATTTGGCAGTTCGAGTTTCACCAGGCTCCAGGTTGTTTGTTCTGAACTACAGTCACAAAATCTTTTACTGTCAGGGCGATTGCCGTACTGGAAGCCTACGATGTTGCATTAATGTCACCTCTGCCTCTTTTGAATTGGGTTCCACTTAGCCTCTCCTAAACACAATTAGACAAGAGAAGAACATGGATGGTCTGGAGCTCCTTTTTCACATTCCTCTGGTCCAGGGGTGTCAAACTCATTGAGGGCCGCATCAGGGCTGCGGTTGACCACATGGGGGCTGAGTGGGTGTGGCCGACTGGGTGGGCGTGGCCAGCTTGACGCCACTCCCCAAACCGCAGGCATGTTTCCTCTTTGCAATGGGTAGACTGGGCCGAAGCTACGCTGTCCCGATCTTTTTCGCACTGGGTAGACTAGGCCAAAGCCGCATTGACACGATATTTCCTCTTTGCATTGGGTAGACCAGGACGACCCAGCGGGCCGGATCCAACCACATTGCAGGCCAAAGCCGGCTCGCGGGCCTTGAGTTTGACACCCCTGCTCTGATGGTTGTGGATGGTATCTGCGAGTGTTCTTTCTCACTCTGGCGCCTCTGCTTTCTTAATCCCTTCCTCTTTTAGGCTCCCGAACAGCTCCTCTTCCATCTGGTGGAGCTGAAGAAGGTGCTTGCTTACCTACGTGCCCAGCTGAGCTCCAAGCAAAGAGCTTTGGGAAGCCTGCAGCACCAGCTGGAGAGTGTCCCAGAGCCCGATGTGCCAGGTAGGGAAATACACACACACATACACACACATATTGCTGTTCCTCCTCTCTGACCCTTGAGCTTTCGCTGAAGTTTCTCAAACCACAGAGGTCATAATCCTGCTTCAGAATTCCAGTCCTCCTCTCTTCCTGCCCCAGACTGTAAGCAAAAAGAAAGACACACACACACACACGTCCTTTATCCCACATATCTAAAAGCTACGCCGAGAGGCGAACGTTCAATGATATTTCTCCATGCCTGGTACCCTCGCCACATCCCCGTTTGGGGTTGTTTTTCATTTACATGGCAAGCCACAATGTCTCCTGCAGTGAGCAAGGCCTTGAACCTTGGTGGCGCAGTGGTTAGAGTGCAGTACTGCAGGTTACTTCTGCCGACTGCTGGCAATTTGGCAGTTCGAATCTCACCAGGCTCCAGGTTGACTCAGCCTTCCATCTTTCCAAGGTGGGTCAAATGAGGACCCAGATGGTTGAGGGCAATATAGGCTGACTCTGTAGGCATATCGTAAGCAGCTTAGAGATGGCTGCAAAGCACCGTGAAGCGGTGTATTCGGGCCACTCGCGGCCTCTCAGCCGTCTAAAGAAGGCAACGGCAAGCCACTGATGAAAAACCTTGCCAAGAAAACTGCAGAGCTAGAGCAGGCAGTCGGTGGGCATGGAGCCTGCTCGAATGGAAGGCAAAATGATGGCTCAGCTCTTTTCCTTTTTCTCTCCCCAGCCTTGGTGGGAGAGGTGCAGTCCCACGACCAGAAACAAGCCTTCTTGCTGCTGCCCTGTATCCAACGCACGATGGATCAGTGCCAATCTCTCATCAAGCGCCGGCCTGAGATCCAAACTGTTATCGATACCTGGTGAGTGAAGGGACCCTACCCAGCAGGTATTGAGGACCTGGTCAAAGCGAGGGGAGGTGTCAGGGTAATGATTTAAGAGCTGACCAGCTGCTACGCTGATGCACTGATGTAATGATGAGTCCGCAAGGTTTTGGGCTGCTATCCCTTTAAGAGCCTGTATAATAAGAAGAGGCCCTGTTTGGGCGTCTCTGTCTCTTTCTCACCGTGTGTTTCTCCCTGCTATAATTTGCTGTTTGTTTGACTTCTGCCTATACTACGTGTATATACAGTAGCAGTGCCGGGTTGCAAGCGGTACGCCCCGGTACAGGCGTACCGCTGCCTGCCCAGAGCACTGGATATTGTTCCGTTCCGGTGCTCCAGAGGGCCCGCCCCATCGTCCTTACCTGTCTTTAAACTCTTTGACGCTTCCATGCACGGCACGTACAGCGCCTGCGCAACGCTCCGCTGAGCAGCTGGAGCATCGCAGAGACATCACCCGCTACCCCCAGTCTGATATATCTATATGAACTAACTCTCCCACCTTCGATGACAAACTAACTATTTATGAACCATGATGAACTATCTTTGAACCATGCATGATTTTCATGAATTTATGAACTATTTATGAACTTTTTAGAGCCGGTCTAGACGTCTCCTGAGTTTAACTTGTACTATACATACTTTAACATCTATTTTAATATTCAATAACATCTAGAATTTTAATGCCCTGTCTAACAACTCCTCTGACCTTATATTTTATATATATTTATACATATTTATATATATCATATTTATGACATTCACCATGAAGTACTCTAAGGCAGACCTTTTCTACTGCGGGAGTCCCCCTACTCGCAGGTATGGCCCTCCGCGTCAACGAGGGCCCACCTTGATGAGGAATTCTGTATCAAGAGAGGTGGGCGGGTCGCAGTTCTAGGGGTGTTTGAACAAAATTCTTAATTTGGCTTTTAGGGGGTTCCAGGGAGGAGGGGAGGGATAGTTTACAATTTAAATGGGGGATTGAATCTGGTTTTAGCGCAGGTTTTTGTCATTTAATAAGTTTTTAAATTATAGTTGGTACTATTTTGTATATTGTTTTAAATTCCTGTGCGCCGCCCTGGGTCCTTGCGGAGAAGGGCGGGATATAAATTGAATAAATTGAATTGAATTGAATTGAATCACCGCAGGACAGGACGCATGCACGCGCTGCACACGTTCATGTGGAGGATGCTGGTCCCCATTGCATGGTACCAGTTGCAATGAGATCCGGAACCCCCCCACTGTACAGTATAGATTCTTTTGTAGATAAAACCACTATTTATTACAAACCTCTCTGCTATTATTGTTCCGGAGTTGTCTCACGTAGTAAAGCTTGTGCGCACTCTTGACAAGGAGGTGTGCCGCATTCGTACATCTTTTATGTTCCATCCCTGTCTAGGTGGGAGCAGCCAGGGCAGTTTGTTCTTCCTCAAGAGCGCCGCCACGGCTTCACTTTGCAACAGTGGCTGGAGCGTTGGACCTTGGCTGCCAAGAACCTGCAGCAACAGCAGATGTGGCTTTGATGAACCTCTGGGCATCAGTCTGAGAAGCCAGATGGCGTTCGTGGCTCGCAAGATGCAGCGCCTGGGAGGCCGTGCAGTTATGCCTGCGCTTCCATCCGGCTGCTGAAAAGACGGCTCTTAATTTCACTCAAGGGGGGTGCGCAGTTTTCTGCACCTCACCTCCCTCCCTCCCTCTCCTCCCTCTTCTTCAAGGGAGGCTGGGGGAAGGACGTAATGTTGAAAGTACATCTCGACAAGTCGCCCCTGTGTTATTTTCCAAGGATTTGAAATAAATATGAAGTATATCTTCATTCACCTGGCTTTGCCTTTTTCTAACCTTTTTCCTTCCGTAATAGCGAAGAGACACACACACACCTAACTGTTCTAACCCAGCTCCCAAAACACGACAAACCCTCTGAAGTTAACTCAAAAACTCCTTTATTAGGAGCGCCAGCAGCTCCGGCAAAAAGTTTCTCTCTCAACTCAGGCTAACAAGTCTGCCCGGCAGGGAGATGGATAGTTGTCTGCCACGTCTAATCATCTCCGCCCCCCCATGCCTTTTATCCCCAGAGTTAGGACGGGGCTTCGCTAGCACCGGTGGCTCTTCTGTCCCAAGGACCGGCCCATAGATTTCCACTGCTCTCCTCTCCTCTCTGCCTTCTGTGCATCTGCGCATCAGGCACTGGACCCAGCTGTTCTTCCTCTTCTTCATCAGCCACCTCTAGACCTGGGGGATATTGACCTTCCATCTGAGGGCTGACGGATGGCCCAGGCTCTGTCTCTCTCTCTCTCTCCCCCCACTCCATTCCCTCTTCCCCCTCTCAGGGTGCTGACCCTGATTCCCCCACCTCCTCCTCCTCTGATTCAGCTGCCAGACAGACTTGTTAGCTTGTGGTGAGAGGGGATTTTTTTTTTAACCGGGGCTGCTGGCCCTCCTAATAAAGGAATCATTGCTTCAGCCACAGAGGGCTTGTCTTTCTTTGGGGAGCTAGGTCAGAACAGGCTGCTTCCGAATCCGTCAAAGCTTACAATCGTCCCATCAATGAATTGTTTTTTCGTTTTTAAAAAAATGATGATTTTTTTTAAAACTTTATTTCATTGCCAACTTTCAGAACTGACGTAGTTTACAATCAATACAACAGAAAGAAAATCTGCATTTGTCTAATCCCTATGTACAAAGATCTCTGACTTGAGGCCGATATAATGTTGACCTCTTAAAAAAAACCCACAGCAGCGGCTGTTTAAAAAGCCCACTCCCCGTCTTCCTTATACAAAGGCACAGATGGAAGCAGGTACTTAAGGTGGGCTTAAAAGCAACGGGGCCCACCAGAAGGGGGGTTCAAAAGACCTGAGCCCACCATGGAGAACCTCTGTTGCATTACCAGAGGTGGAGCCCTGTCTTCAATGGTTTAATAATGGCTGAAGGAGGGAGGGAGGGAGTGTTTGTGTGTTGGGAGGGGGGAGCAGAGAGCCTCAAGTACGGTAGTCCTCCATAATGTCTGTGAAAATCAAGATACTTAATGCTGATCGAATCCTGCCGGTTTTTACTCCTTGAATCGAGAGAAGTATCAGCCGTGCTTTCATTTGCTAAATAGTCTATACTTTTAGCCAGTGTGTATTGGCTGCCTCCCCACCTTCCTTCTCTAAAGCTAGTATCAAGACCCCGAGTCTATTTTATGAGGGTGGGGGAAGGATTGTTATTTTTACCTATCCCACCCCACACAAGCAATAACTGTTGTGGGATTTTCTCTTTTCCAGAGAGGGTGCTGCCCCCCTACTCCCCAGCCCACCGCCAGCATTTCTCACACCCTCCTTGTTTTAGAACGTAGCTGAAAAGGAGACCAGAGTCTTCTCCGAGGGAGCCGGTCCTGCTTTTCTCTTCCGAGGTTTTTGGCGCGTAAGGAATGAAGGAAAAAGTTTTCTCTTTTTTTTTAAGGCGGTGGCGTGGGCTAAATCTGCAATTTCTTATCCAATTCGGCCAGCAGGCCCTGGATGTCGCAAACGAAGCGGTAGACGTATCGCTGCCCGCTGGTCTTGTGGATGATGTTCTTGTGGTAATAGTAGCGCAGCCCCCGACTCAGTTTCTCGTACGTCATGCGGGGTTTGTTCTTACGCTTTCCCCAACGCCTGGCCACCTAGCAGGAAATGAGATGGAGGGGGGGGGGTCGGCGGGGAGTGGAGGAATGAGTAAGCAGTCCACTGGCACCGATAACCAGAAGCCCATTTTAGCCCGAGTCCTTACTCAAGCGTTGCTTGCTTGCGGCTTTGTACCCAGATAATACACCCTGCGGCCTTGCCTTTGCCTGTTGTGGCTACTCAAGCTAACCACAGAGACCGTTTTAGCAATTGAGGGAGGGGGAGGGCCGCGGTGGATGGGGCCATGATGTTTCTTTGGGTTTAGGAGAAGGATGGAGTCCATTAAACTCACTGTACCGTTGGCTTCAGGATGGCGGGAAACTTCTGGCCTTTTTTTTAAAATAAGTTTTTATTTATTTTTAAAAAATGTTTTACAAACATCAATGCGTGAACAGTGGCACCTGGGTGTCATACATTCTAATACAGGGATGTCCAAACTTGGGAACTTTAAGACTTGTGGACTTCAACTCCCAGAATTCCCCAGGCAGCTATGCTGGCTGGGGAATTCTGGGAGTTGAAGTCCACAAGTCTTAAAGTTCCCAAGTTTGGACATCCCTGTTCTAATACAAATAAAACTAATGGCATTAATCATAGTTATTACTTTCAACCAACTTATATATTTCTAACAGCAATACATATTACTGTCATTATTCGATTATTCCATGTTTTCTCTTATTTTTGCTCTCATTTTATGATATAAAAGTGTATACACTAATATTCCCCTTTCCTCTTATTTCTATCTCTTATTCTAACTTTTAATCATACCACGTTTCCCCCAAAATAAGACAGGGTCTTATTTTCTTTTGACTCCCGAAATAAGCACTGGGCTTTATTTCCGGGGAGGTCTTATTATTTTTGAGGTGCAGGAGGCGGCGATCGTGGTCACCTCATGGCTGCTGCTGTGTTACAATATTTTCGGGGAGGGCTTATTTTGGGGGAGGGTTTATTTTAGCGCATGCGCTCAAAAGCCCAATTGGGTTTATTATCTGGAGAGGTCTTATTTTCGGGAAAACGGTTGTTAGGATATTCAGCCTTATATTGGGTTGACAATATATATGAGCCTATGTTCTTAAAGAGTATATGTAGTTTTAAGAACTGTTGAATTCTGATTGGCTGTGCTTCTCAGCTCTACCATATAAGGAAGCTCAGAAACACAGTCCATTCCCCTTTCGATTCCATTTGAATCCTGTGTTTACTGTTTGCCATTGAGGAGCTAAAACTGAAGACTGAAGAAGTATTTGTCTTGCATCACTGTAAGATAACTGTGTTTGGTGAAGGACTGTTATTGTTTGAGAAGTTAGAATCACTGGTCGGAAGAAGTATTTTAGTTCCTACAAAGTAAAGATTATTTTCTTACTATCACTGTTTTAGAGTTTGTGTGTGGTTAAAACAACGTATCTCTTTACTGTCCAGTGTATTACACTATTCCGCATCATTTTCAAACAGGGGTGTTTGTTACCCCTAACACTGGTTACGGGTCCAGAGTTGTAACACTGGTTCTGAACCCAGAGTTGCTAACAATGGTATCATATGAAACTTCTGCTCTTTGATAGGGGGATTGGAGTGCTATGGGAACCAAGTTCAGCCCTGGGTTGTTTGTATGCCCTAATGTTAGGCCATGATTTGTTGAACAAGCCACAATTGGTTACAGGCAACCCATTAAGCCAAGCCAACTCTGCCCACATCTAAAACTTGCTGAAGTGCATACATCTGCTCAGCTTTCTACATTCATAGGGACTAAGCCCTTGATTTAACAAAAACGATGTCATCCTGAGGAGAATGTTCCCACCCAAATCCTGCTTTCTGTATTCCTGAGGGACTCTTTGTCACAAGGGAAGGGCATCGTGGGTTGTATATAAATGAGGGGAGGGCGAGGGGGACTCACCTCGTGGGGGTCACAGAGCTTGAATTCCCAGTCGTTCCCGGTCCAGCGGATGAGGGCTTGGCAGGAGCCATCTTGCAGGAGCTCCAGCAGAAAGCGCCATAATTGAATGGGTCCGGCCCCTGCCAGAAAAACAAGGGGTGAAAAGGGGTGACTTGGAAACAGCGCTGTGGACTCAAATGAGCACAGCCGTTCATTGCAACCAAGAAAACAAACAAACCTGCCTTCAATAGACGCCACTTAAAAATAGAGGCAGCCTTAATAGAAAGGAAACGGGGGAGAGAGAAAGAGGGAGAGGGAGGGAGGAAGAAGGAAGGAAGAGAGAGAGAGAAAAAGGAAAAAGAAAGAAAGAAAGAAAGAAAGCTTTTAAAAATGGGCTGCTTAAAAGACTTTTAAGTCATTGAAGTCATAAAATGGGGCAAAACTCACTTAACAAATGTCTCACTTAACAACATAAATTTGAGCTCAATTGTAGTTGTAAATCGGAGGATTACTGTACTGTAACTGCAAGCCAGAGGAAAGTAATGGCAGGTCCCCCAAATATAGGATATTTCTTAATTTTGGAGTCACCGCTGAGAAGTCAACATTATACCTGACCTTAATGTTTGGGCTAGCAATTTAAAAAGTCATTGTCACTCCAGACCCTTTTAAAACCTGAAGTTCAGTGTCAGGGCATGATGGGTTTCGGTAGCCTCCCACCCCATGCTCCCCAGTTAACATTACCTGTCCGATCTCTAGGCAAATCGTTGGTGTTCTTGCTATCAGCCTGGTCTCTGCGTTCCCGTTTTTTCTGGCTCCTGATTGGTGAATCGCATTGGCAGGAATCGCTGTCCAAGGCACTGGATTGGCTGCCGGAATCGGGACCAAGGGACTCAATCCAATATTCTAGAGGCAACGACAACGGATGGACAGGGGCGTTAAGCATGAAAGCTAGCAAGCCCTGCAAGATCAAAACCTTACAATAGGACAACACACACACACACACACATACACAGCTGGCATTCACACAATACCTTTAACCAGTCCCTTCATGGAGTGGTCCCCAACTCCCACTCCATGGATCGGCACCGGTCCGCAGCATGGCGGAAACCGGGCTGTGCAAACAAGCGAAGCCCAATCCGCGGGATGCAGGCTGCACATAAAACCACACCCCCTCTGGCCCGCGGAAGAACCTCTCGCCACAGAACTGGTCCCTGGGGGCCAGGTTGGGGGCCACTGCTTTAAAGGCTCAACAGCCTATGGTGCAAAGCATGTTTCAATGAAGCACACGATTGGCTGGTTGCGTTAGGGTTCAGATTATTATAGAACTCACAGAACACCATCCGATTGGCCCAGAGTCTCCCAGCCAGCTTTCATGCATAAGACAGGGCTAGAACTGACAGTTCCTAGCCTGGTTCCTTAACCTCTAGACCAGGGGTGTCAAACTCAAGACCCGCGAGCCAGATCAGGCCTGCGGGGTGCTTAAATCTGCTGCTGGTTGAGGAATTCCGGGAGTTGTAGTCCATATATCTTAAAATTGCTGAGGTTGAGAAACACTGCACTAGAGTAAGATCTTGCAATGCGCAACTGACAGGGGTTCTTATCATCTTCATTTAATGACCCCATAATCCCTTGTGAAGTCTGAGCAACTGAACAGAGCTAGCAGAGTGTTACAATCGCCAGATGCCCTTCCTGTCACCAATACAGAGTTTTTGTTCAGCATATATATTCTCAAGTGTGCCCAGAGAGAGAAATATCTACCTAGGATCGAACACACAACGTCCTGATTGTCAGTGACACCTGTAGACCACCGCACCCCTCCAACTGTCAGGGCTTCTTATGCTGCCATGAAATTTCACAAATTTCTCATGGACCATTTTTTAGGTTAAAAAGGCCCATGAGAAAATATGTGAAAATGAAGACACAGACCGAGTGATAATGCAAGTTGAGAAATATCACCCAAAAATTTCTAAAGCATGTTGAAAACGAGTTTTTTTTTAAAAGAAAAAAGATTTCAGGAACTTGAAGGGTACTTTGGAGGACAGGAATTATACAAAGTCATGCAAATCTGAGATTTTTACCTTCCTTCTGCTGTTCTTGCTGATCTCCAGGAGGAAGCTGAGCTGAAGACACCTGTTCTCCAGGAGAATCAGGATACAGAACATACCAAGGCTGAGGAGCAGCCGAGGGGCCACTGGAGCCCTCGAGGCTGTGGGGGACACTGTCTTGTTGGAGCACCATTCTTGAAGCTGCAGGAGATTCAAAAAACAAGTGTCATCAGAATGATGGGAGAACGGTAGTTCTACCACTTTACTCCTCTTGTAGCATAGGTTTCTATAACAGGTAAAAGTTCCCCTCGCACATATGTGCTAGTTGTTCCTGACTCTAGGGGGCGGTGCTCATCTCTATTTCAAAGCCAGCACTGTCCGAAGACGTCTCCATGGTCATGTAGCCGGCATGACTAAATGCCGAAAGCACACACAACGCTGTTACCTTCCCACCAAAGGTGGTTTTCGTTTTTATGGGTTGTCCATGTCCAGACGTTTTGACGAAAAAACTGGATATTCATCTCTCATTAATTAATCTTCAATTAAACCAGTGGAACAGAAGTTGCCTTCAGACATTGTGGGTGCTTCATCCCTGGAGGTTTTTAAGACGGGACTGGACAGTCACTTGTCTGAAATGGAATAGGACCTCCTGCTGGAGCAGGGAGACCTTCAAGGTCCCTTCCAGCTCTCGATTCTGATTCTGATGGTTTAACTCAGGGATCTGCAAAGTTGGCTCTTTTAAGACTGGTGGACTTCAACTCCCAGAGTTCCCCAGCCAGCTATGCTGGCTGGGGAACTCTGGGAGTTGAAGTCCACCAGTCTTAAAAGAGCCAACTTTGCAGACCCCTGGTTTAACTGATTCTCTTACACATTGCGGAAGGTTGGACTAGATGATCTTCTAACCCAGGGGTCTGCAAAGTTGGCTCTTTGAAGCCGGGTGGACTTCAACTCCCAGAATTCCCCAGCCAGCATGGCTGGCTGGGGAATTCTGGGAGTTGAAGTCCACCCGGCTTCAAAGAGCCAACTTTGCAGACCCCTGTTCTAACCCATTCCAACTCTACAACTTTCTGGGAGTTGAAGTCCACCCGGCTTCAAAGAGCCAACTTTGCAGACCCCTGTTCTAACCCATTCCAACTCTACAACTTTCCACTTCTTTGATAAATGAGACTAGCGACTTCTGGTAAATACCTATCTTGGGGCAAATACTGCAATATTCCTGCTGTAGTAGCACAGTAGTAGTAGTAGTAGTAGTAGTAGTTATTATTATTATTATTATTATTATTATTATTATTATTATTATTATTATTATTATTATTATTATTTATTTATTTATTTATTTATTTGTTTGTTTATTTATTTATTTATTTATTTATTCGATTTATATCCCGCCCTTCTCCACGAGGGACCCAGGGCGGCGCACAGGAATTTAAAAGCATATAAGGCAAAATATACAAAATTTAAAAGCATGTTAAATTACTAGAAACAATCCTATGCTAAAACCAGATTAAAAACCCCAATTTAAAACTATCTAAAATAGCCCCAGTGGGAGGTTAGGTTAGGCTAGCCCCAGTGGGAGGTTAGGCTAGGCCTACTCCTCATCCACATTTCAGATACATGTGCCAATTCCCATAATTCCCAGAGAGTTGTGCTGACAGAGAACCATGGGACTTATAGTCGAACCTTTCTAAAGGGCAACGTTTTTGGGGAAGGCTGATGACTGGCAGCCTTACAACATTTCAGCAAAGTTTTTAAACCTTCACTTCCTCTTGTTGCAGTTGTGTCAGTTGACACACAGAGGCAGCAATTTGTATTGCGCTGTTTTGTTGCTTCCTGCTCCGTCGTACCCCAAAGCCACGACCAATTTAACTAATTGCATAGGATGTTTTTAAAAGGGGAGAAGGTGGGGGGGGAGGTGCTTTGTTTAATCTCCCCCCCCCCAAAGCACCTATGCCCTCTTGCCAAGTCATTGCGTTCATGCACTAAGAAATGCCCATAAGGACTTGTGACATAGCCCATCTCACTTCCCTTTAAACAGGTACATGTAAGGTGTTCTTTCTTAACTTTACCATTTTCAGAATGATTCATAGACACGGACTGAGCCTGAAGAAATCTTTCTCCTTCACTGAATGTGCAACGATGGCTACGCTACAGTATATAGTTATAAAACGACCAAATTTAAGCAGGAACGATTCCCCTTTTTATTTATTTTATTTATTTTATTAGATTTCTAGACCGCCCCCTCTCCCCGAAGGGACTTGGGGCGGTGTACAGGTAAAAATTAAAGCTACTAAAACCATAACAATACATACAAAGTTAAAATCAAATTAAATAGTCTTCTGTACAAATTTATAAAAGTTAAAACTAGACCCATAAAACCGAATAAAATAATTTAAAATTACAGACTGGGGCGGGTGGGCTTCAGAAGTTTTAGCAAGGGGTTCTCAGCCCGGTTGCTGGGTGGGTGTGGCCACGGTGGGCGTGGCCTAGTCTGCCTCCTGCACTACTGTTAGGAGTATAATCCTAATGTTGGGTAGGCAATATATATAAGCCATGACGACAAATGGTCTTTGTTACTTTCAATGTTTGAATGTAACTAGCAGCTGTAATTACCTCAGCAATAAGAGGAAGCCAGGAGAGCTCTCTCTCTCTCTCTGCTTGCTCACTGATTAACTGATTGATTGACTGACTGAACAAGGAAGAATCGTGGATTGCCACTGTAAGCAATTGTGCGTGAGTTAAGGACTGCATTTGATTCAATATCTACTATCACTGCTTGTGAAGCAGTAGTTTCTTTTAACATCACAAGTAAAGCTACTTGTTTTTACTATCAGTGTCTGAGACTCTATCTGTGTGTCTACTAGCAACGTTTCTCTAGCTGCACATTCCGCTACACAACTTTCTGTCTCCTAAAGGAGATGTCCCCAACAATGACGGCCGTTTTTACCCACCCACCCACCCCCAGGCTCCAGAGGCTTTCCTTGAGTCTCCGGGAGGGCAAAAACAGCCTTCCCTGGCTCTGGAGGCCCTCTGGAAGCAAGAAGCGGGTTCATTTCCAGGCTTCCTGAACCTCCGGCAGACCCACATTTCACCCTCCCCGCACCACCCTGCTCTTACCTGCATCCTAAACGGGCCACGTGGAGACTCTGGGGAGGGGAGGGTGGGGCCAGCCAGAAGTGATATTTGGGGGGTTCTCTGAACTGCACTAAATCTTAGCTAGAGATTCTCCCAAACCCCCAGCAGCCCACCCCTGGGCTGCATAAGTCAGATTACTAGCAAGGCCAATTTAGATATTTGCAATACAGCTTCCAAGAAAAATAAGTAAAGTAGCTAACTAAAAAAACCAAAACTGAAATGATTCGAACAGATATAAGGAAACATGCCCAATGTTTATGATTAAATATTAAAAGTATAGCATAAATATTTACTGTATGTGTCTCAGAGGTGCTGTTGAAAGGCAGCTGGACTTAATATTTAACCGAAGGCTTAAATATTGGGGGGGGGGGGGGGGAGAATGAAGAGGAGATTGTGCCATCAAATCCTTTATTGCAACATTTTATTTTGTTCTATTTTTTAAATTTATTTTGCCTTTAATATTTTTATTTTTCACTCTTCGGTACTCTTTAGGCTGCTGCAATATAATAATTTTTTAAAAAGTGAAAACTTTTTGTTTTGTTTTCATTTTTTTTAGGTTTTTAAAGAAAACACATAAACATAAATGCAAAATTAAAAAAAACAGAAGATAAAAGAATAGAGCACAATAAGGGGGCCTAAAAATCTCAAGGAGGTTATAACTTCAAGCTGCCTTATTAGTAAATTGCTGAATATAGTGCCTAGATTACTAAAAATCACCGTTCAGCTTTAAGCAAGGATAAATATCAAGAATCATGGCCAACACTGTATAAAGTGCCACATGAGCTACGAAATTGAGTCAAAAGTGAGCATCTGTTCTGCTTTAAATATTCCAAACATTGAAGTTTGAATCCATTTGCAGTGTTTGAATCCCGTGTGAGATTGGCAGCCACGTTAAATGTGTTTAATAAATAAATGAACTTGTTGATCCTCATTTCCAATCAGCTGAGAATTTGATAGTTGTGAGAGTGTAAATCCCACACGTCAGAAAGCACAAGCATTTCCCCTCAGTGCCACAAGCTTTCTCTACTCCCCTTTCTCCCCTCTCTTTTTATTTATAAAAATAAATGATATTTATTTATTTATTCCATCAAGCATGAATTAAATAACAGACGTAAGTATAGACATGGTGATGAATACATGAAATGAATGCGAATGCAAAAGAACATTAGGATGGTAGCAGTGGTGGGTTGAAAGGCGGTACGCCCCGGTAAGGCCATACCGGAGCCTGCCTGGAGCACCGGATACCATTCTCTGGTGGGCTTATGCACCACTGCATAAGCACACCAGGTACGCTGGTGCGCTTATGCAGGCCCCTTACAGACCTCTTAGGAATGGGGTGAGGTCAACAGTAGACAGTCTAAGGTTAAAGTTTTGGGGGTTTGGGGAAGAAACCAGTGTCAGGTTGTGAATTCCAGGCATTGACCATTCTGTTACTGAAGTCGTATGTTACTGGAGTTGTAAAATCAACCCAAACTCACCACCATGGTACGGTTCCCGGTAGTCTGGATCAGAAGAAACCTGTTTCAATTCCACAATGGTCTTGGTGTACTCAGGAAAACCTCCAAAGAAAAAGAGATCATATCCATTAACGTTTATTCTTACAGTGACGGTGTGCAGTGTTAGGGATGGTGCATTTTCTGCTGCTTATAACTCTACTGCTAAAGTGACACTTAGCGTTTACAAGAAATCAGTGACACTGATTTCTTGTAAATTGATGGATAAGCAGCTTGAGAAAAAAACATGGGATTTTGCTTCTATGTATGATAAAAGCAGCAAGATCTTTTGCAAGCACGGAGATAGAAGGAGCTGCAGATTCCCACAGTGGAAGAATGGATGGAGAAACTAATGAACTGGCTGAAATGGTGAAACGAAAAACTTTGATTAAAGAGAAGAAAACTTTGGAGACCACTTTTGAACGCCTTGCTTGGAATGGAAAGAAATGAAATTTTTAATTTTGGAGGCTTTGATGATGACAACTATTCAGGATTACTAAAAACAAGGAGAGAAAAACTGCCAGAAATAAAAAGGGCAACTTCTAACTTCGATACAGTTACAAACATAATTTATTTGCAAATTTCATAAAACATTTAAAATAAAAATCCAACAGCCATACTCCTATTAAAATTAAAATACTGCCTCATGGTTAAAGAGAGCATTTAGCAACATTTAAATTCAAATCTCTATGAACCTTCCTCCACGCTATTCTTAATTTTATTTAATCTCTCCCTCTCAGATTTGTTTAATGTCTAAAATAAAGCCTTAAAAAAACAGAAAGAAAATAAAATTATCCCTGCTTGAATTTTCATAGCTCTGTAGTGGATTCAAGAGAAAAGAAGGGAGAGATGGAAAGGGAAGAGAGAAAAAATGCAGATCCATGCACCCACTTAAAATGTAGGTGGAATTCTTATAAAGCACCAGTTGGATAAATAATTCGGGGTGCTAATGCTGGGACCGCATCCCAACTTCCTCTGCTGGCCAGGATGCTAGTTACCTTTTAAGCCAAGGGATTCATGGATTGGCATTGTCTTCTCAAAGCCTTCCAGTTCAGCAAGGTAACTTCCCCCAGTCCAGCTTGGCAGCTGCTGCTCCATCTCATTTTCTTGTAGAAACCAGGAACCCATGTCACCAAAATCATCTTGGAAAATCTTCCTGTACTCTTCCAAAAAGTCTTGTGGAATGTAAAGAGAGAGAGAGAGAAAGAATGTAAGAGGTACTCATGTTCTTTTACTATAATGCACCCAGACCAGGGGTGGGTTCCTGCCAGTTCTAAGCTCTTCTCTAGAAGAGGTTCCACAAATCTACAGGGCCGTTTAGAACCGGTTCCAGCTCCCTCCCCCCCACCTGTCCTCCCATCATCAAGATGAAGAGCGAGAGGAGGAATTCTGGAGTTGAAGTCCACACGTCTTAAAGCCCTCAAGTTTGAACACCCCCTGGGGATGCAAAGGTCTTGTAACTTGACAGCTTTAAGACTTGCATGCTTCAAATGCCAGAGTTTCTGAGCCAACATGACTGGAGGAGGAATTCTGGGAATTGAAGTCCACAAGTCTTAAAGCTGTCAAGTTTAAACACCCCTGGAGTTTTTTTTTCTAAAGGGTTAGGGGTTCAAGGGTCTTGTAACTTGACAGTTTTAAGTCTTGTGGGCTTCAATGCCAGAGTTCCTCAGCTAACATGACTAGAGGACGAATTCTGGGAATTGAAGTCCACAAGTTTTAAATTTCTATAGAAGAGACAGTTGGGCAGCCCCTCCAAACGTTTATATTACTCTTCCATTCTCAGCTCTCCTCCTTCATCCCTCCTGCTCACATGTCCCAGAGTGGAGCATAGGCAGACACACCCCTTGCTTTCCAGTTGCACACCTACTTACAAACACGTGGCCACAGCTGGGGAAGGATTTGGCAAGAATTCCAGAAGAAGACATGCTCCACACGTTTCCTCTGTTTGGGTCAGAGGTCCAGGGACTTGCCAAGGCCAACTTAGTGGCCTGTCAAAAATGAGAGAAAATTAGGGTTTCGTTTTCCAAAACATCACTCACCTGTTCCTTCGATCTCTGCTCCAACAGGGACCGTTTGCACTGGGTTATTCCTCCAGTTTTCTTGCCAAGACTCCATATCTGCATAGAGACAAATAATATCATCCCCCACCTCACTTCCTGCAAAACCATCTCTTGCCCTGCTCAGCTGTCCTCGCCCTGCCCGCTTGAGCAGGTGGATGGTCCATTTCCATCCCTCAAGGTGGAATGATCAGGGGAGAGCCCAGGATTAAACCTGTCCAACCCAAGACTAAAGCCCCCATCTGCCACCACATTGCATTTCTGGAAAAATAAACAAACAAATGCGCTTGCCCGCCTTCAAAACATTCTAAATAATGTTTCAGTTATTTATAAATAATATTATGAACATTGTAAATAATGTTTCAATCTATTTATCATTGTATAAGAATGTTAGGCTGCATTTATAATGTGGGTTTCACTTGACATAAGCTCTTACTGGTCCAGCTTGCAATGATCTCTTAAATCAGGGGTGTCCATAGCATAGCTGGCTGGGGAATTCTGGGAGTTGAAGTCCACAAGTCTTAAAGTTCCCAAGTTTGGACACCCCTGTCTTAAATAATCAGTCGTTCATTGGATATAAATTGCTGTACTTCTTTATCGTATCTTATCATGTACACTGTGCTGATTGATGCCATTGTTATTTATATGCTAAATGGACTTTAACAATAACCTGATTTTTTTAAATGATGTAAATTATTCACTTACATAAAATTAACTAACGCATACATATATGTGTGTGCGTGTCTCTATCTATCTATCTATCTATCTATCTATCTATCTATCTATCTATCTATCTATCTATCTATCTATCTACCTACCTACCTACCTACCTACCTACCTACCTACCTACCTACCTACCTATCTGATACTCAGTTATATAAAATGAGAAATATTGAAAATTCTTAATGGCTAGATGTAAAATATTTTGCAGGATCTGGGACATGTATGTTTGCCTTCATTCATAAAAGATTTTATCTATGTATAGGTTCAGATTTACTAGTACATAAATGTAATAGTCACTTACGTAAACCTATTTTGTGAAGTACTGAATATTCTTATGTATATAAAATGGAAATTCATAACACGCAAATATAAATTAAATGTTATGTATTTAATGATACTTTTCCAGAAAATGGGTTTATTCAGTAACTCAATTCAATAATTAAAACCAAGGTAGAATCAAACCGTAGGTGCCATGGTGGAGAATTTGGGGGCGATCCGCCTAACTTCTAGTGACAAGAATGAAGTGAATCAGGTTTCCCTAACTCGGCATCATCCAAAACTCTTGGCAACTCCCAGAATTCCTTTGGCCATAAATATAGCCAGATGCTCCAGATGTTTGCATCTCAATATTCCTTTGGCATCCTGGCTAAAGTGAACTAAATGAAATAGCTTTTCTCATGTATTGGACTGAAGATACTAGATATTAAGTCTGACGTTGGTTGTGGGCAACGAATATATTTTTGCATGAAATTTCACACACACACACACACACACACACACACACATCATTCCAACACAATCCTTGCCTCAACCCCTGATTGTACTCACCGCTTTGCAGGGGTCTCTTATGGGATGGCCGGCTTGGAGAAAGTTCTTGCAGGTAAAGAGATCCCAAAGTTTGAGCAGCACAAAATATCTTCTGTTCCTCGGACTATGAAATTGGGAGAAGAGTAGTTACACCTAGGAGTATCTCTGGCCAATTGGCTTCTGCTGCTTTCCTTGTAAAAGCATTGGCCGGCACTTATCCCTTGCCAGGGGTCTCTGCCATTCCCACCCACCCACCCACCTTTTCTCTCTGTATTCATATCCTTGTACTTCTTTGCTCCGATTGGTTGAATAAAGGAGTGGGTTTCGTGACTTTTTCTGTGTTTTGGAGGGGGGGGCGAGGGGGAGGGAGGCAGACGGATTTTCCATGTCAGCACAGCCAATATGTGTGTGTGTGTGCGTGTGGGTGAAAGGGACAGGGAGAGAGGGGGGGGAGAGAAAGTGTATATCACGACTTTGCAATCCCCAAGGGGCAACCAGGTGGCCAAATTTCAGAGACAGAAGGAAGGTCGTGAGAGGAAGCGAGGCTGGGCTGTTTATCTATCAGAAACACAACACAGTCTACCAAATCTTCTAAGCAATGCTAGTCCTCCCAACTCCAATCAATCTTAAAAGGAGACACCGTGACTTCCTCCAAGGCCTGCCATAAGCCAGAAAAAAGCCTAATTTTTCTCACTGAGTCAAACGCCTCCTAACCCAGGTTGATTATCCCTGAAACCCAACATTGTTTACCTAGGATGGGGAAAGAAGACTATTCAAAGAGTTACAGCTCTTCCTAAGCTGCCGGATCACCATTCTCAACAAGGCGTGCAAGTTCAAGGAAGGGAGAGCTAGAAGTCAACACAACCCTAGAAGGAACTATGTTGACCAACCCTACTGTTGTACTTACATGTTGGGCCAAAAGGAGAGGAGAGCTGAGCTTAACAAATACCAGCAAGGAGAAGCGGGATTGGGTCACAATCATAACATGGGAGGGAATGTGAGTCAGCTGTGCCTATCCTACACCCAAGATGTTTTTAGCACGGGTTTAAATTGAATATATTTTTATTGTAGTTATATTGTATTTTTCTATTGTTCTTAATATTTACCTGTGCACCACCCTGAGTCCCTTTGGGGAGATAGGGCGGGATACAAATCCAATAAATTTAAACTTAAACTGAATTCTGGTGCTACTTAAGAGAAAGCTCCAAATATTTACCCACAAAATATCCTGAGGTTTTTTTTAATCTGGAGACAGTTTTTCCCCAAATGGCATCACTCTGCTTAACAACTAATTCCCCACAAAACTGTCAATAATTTACCAAGAACCTATTACTATTGTTCTTCTCTTCCTTCCTAGTATCTATCTCTCCCCACTTATGACTATAACCATCTTTTTATTTATTTATTTTTATTTGTCAACAAGTGCAAGGGAACAAGTATGGAAACACATTAAAAAATGGCACAAATAAATGGATATAAACAAGCAAAGCATAGCCATAAACACATAAAAAGAGTACATATAAATGGGGACAGTAGGACAGGGATGATAGGCATGCTGGTGCACCTATGCCAGGGATGTCCAAACTTGGGAACTTTAAGACTTGTGGACTTCAACTCCCAGAATTCCCCAGCCAGCTATGCTGACTGGGGAATTCTGGGAGTTGAAGTCCACAAGTCTTAAAATTCCCAGGTTTGGACATCCCTGACCTATGCCCACCCCCTTAGGAACCTCTTAAGAAAAGTGTAAGGTCCACGGTAGACAGCTTAAGGTAAAAGGCCTGGGGGTTAGAGGAACTAACAACAGGATCAGGTAGGGTGTTCCACACATTTACTACTCTATGGCTGACATCGTTTTTCGTGCAATCAAGATTAGAACAGATTACATTGAGTTTGTATCTATTGATAGCTCTTGTCTTATTGAAGTTGAAGTAAAAGTGCTCATTAACAGGTAGGACTTTATGGCAGATTATCTTGTGCACTCCATGGCATCGGGCCGGGTTACTTGCAGGACCGCCTACTACCACATACCTCCATTCGACCTGTCCGCTCCCACAGGGAGGGCCTCCTTATGGTGCCGTCCGCCGGACAATATCGGCTGGCGACTCCCAGGGGAAGAGCCTTCTCTGTGGCAGGCCCCACCCTCTGGAACGACCTGCCTCCCGACCTCCGCACAATCACAGACCTTCGCCTCTTCCGTCGGGCATTAAAAACATACTTCTTTCATATGGCCGGCCTGGCATAGCTGGTATAGCTATTTTATTATTTTGGTTGGGTTTTAATTAATGTTCTTAGCACGGGGCAAATTTATTTAATTCTCGTTTTAACCATTGTGACTGTTTGTATTTATTTGTATTTAATATGTTATATTTTATAGTTCCTGTGCACCACCCTGAGTCCCATCTTGGGAGATAGGGCGGTATAGAAATCGAATAAATGAAATGAAATGACTAAGCTCAGGTCAAAATGTAGATGGCGTAGTTCAATGTTATCCAAGCCTAAAATTTCAAGCCTGATGGTATACAGAATTTTATTACGAGCAGATGAGTTGAGTACTCTTCTTGTAAAAAAATGTTGCTTGTATCTTTCAGTTTATATTGTTTTTATTGTTTCCTAGTACGGTTTGATAGCTTATACCAGGGGTCTGCAAAGTTGGCTCTTTTAAGACTGGTGGACTTCAACTCCCAGAGTTCCCCAGCCAGCTATGCTGGCTGGGGAACTCTGGGAGTTGAAGTCCACCAGTCTTAAAAGAGCCAACTTTGCAGACCCCTGTATACTATCAATTGCAATTTGATAACTTTGACAATCAATTGCAATTTCATTGCAATTCCAACCCAAGTATTTAAAGAAAGCATCTGTCAAATTGACTATCACTAAGTATCTTTTTAGTCTTGATGAATGTATTTTTTATTCTCCTTATGTACACTGAGAGCCTCTGCACCAAAGACAAATTCCTTGTGTGTCCAATCACACTTGGCCAATCAAGAATTCTATTCTATTCTAAAAGCAAGATATTCTCACCCCACTTAGATGCTAACAAGCACCTTCCTAACACAAGGGAGGCTTGTA
The DNA here is from genome assembly GCA_039707465.1 of Rhabdophis nuchalis. Classification (NCBI taxonomy): domain Eukaryota; kingdom Metazoa; phylum Chordata; class Lepidosauria; order Squamata; family Natricidae; genus Rhabdophis; species Rhabdophis nuchalis. Next base: position 9,834,429 of record CM077654.1, read on the forward strand.
TTGAGAAAGAGGAGTGGAGTGAGGGGTAGGACAAGCATTTAAAAAAAAAAACAGAGTCTAGTTGCATTGTGATGTTGCGCTGTGCAATTAAAACCAAACCTCTTGATTTTGGCCATGTTGACCACACACTGTCTCTCCTGCATACTTTTCTCTATGACAAGCAGTGAGTGGCAGAATTTCCCAACCCATAGAGAAGACAGTCCCCTTGTACTTAAACAGCCCTAAACCACAAACCCACAGAATTGGGTAATGGCTTGAGATTGGGCAAGGAACACACAAAAGGACTCCCCACCCACAACAAGCTTGTTGCCCCCTAATTGAGCCAGAAACTAGCCCCACGTCTGAGTCTCAATTCACCTCTCCCAACCTGGTCCTCACTCAATCAGCTGGACCGCAATGCCTCCACATCACTACCTGGGCAAGGACGATAGACGACTGTCGTTCAACGCATCTGGCCAAGCCTTATTCAAGATCAAGGGTGCCTAACTTTGGCCTGGATAGGATGTCCTGTAGAGGCTTGACCGCCCCCCACCCCAGGGTAGATAGGATGATGTTGTGGGTGACATTCAGTCCCCAAACAAATCTGACTTCATTGTAATTCCAACCCAAGTATTTAAAGAAAACATCTGTCAAATTGAAATTTGCAATTCAGTGGCAACTGAAGGAGGAGTTGGAGCCTACTTATAGCCCTGGGCTTCGGGGGTGCATCTCTGTCCTTCATGAAACCTGCAGTCCTGCTTCTGTACCCCCAAAGCCCTATCTGCTCTCCATCCTCGTCCCATGAACAGGCCCCTCACCCAGCATTCCAGCTGCCCCAATGATCCTCCGGAAGAACTCTTACGTGTAGGCTCACGCACGGCTCCTATTGGGTCTGAGGGCGCTCCCTTCTGTTCCCCATCCAGGGAATCTCAGCAGAGAGGTGAGTGGGTGGGTGTGTACGCCAGCCTCCGAAAATATGATGTGAGATTGTGCAATCAGCCCCAGCGTTGAGACAAGGAGTGCACAACAGCAACCGGAAACCACAGGGCCCCCACGCCTTACCACCAAGCACAAACCAGGTGCAACGGAGCTCAGAAAAGTAGTAGAAAAAGAGGAGGAGGAGGAGACCTCAGAATGAAATGAAACTGTCCCTTCGCTCTGCCTAAGTTGGAAAACTGGAGGTTTTTTTCAGCCAACAGCAAGTGTCGGGGGTGGGGGGTGGGAAGCTTTCAAACAAGGTGAAAGTGGCAATGACCAAGGCACCAAGTTGTTTTTTAACAGCGTTGGAAGGGACCTGGTAGGTCAACTAGTCCAACCCCCCACTCAAGGGTTGGAGACCCTACACCGTTTCTGACAAATGGCAGCCCAATCTCTTCTTGAAAGCCTCAAGAGACGAAGCCCTCACAACTTCCAAAGGCAACTTCTGTTCCATTGGTTGATATCTCTCACTGCCAGTAAATTTCCCCTTATTTCCAGGTTGAATCTCTCCTTGTTCTGTTTCCATCCATGATTCCTTGTCTGGCCTTCAGGGGCTTTGGAGAATATCTTGACCCCTCCCTCCTCTCTGTGGCAGCCCCTCAAATATTGGAAGACTGCTATCATGTCTCCCCTGGTTCTTCTCTTCACTAGTTGGGCATTGGGGTTTTTTTTTAGGGGAGGAAAGATCTTAAAAGCAACTTTATTTAGTTATTTTTTAAAAAAAACCCAAGATAATGTTGCAGCCTCTCTTTTACCTGATCCCTGAAACATTGGCTGGAGAGAGGCAGAGAAGAAGCCAAGCATCTCTATTTCCCAAAACATTAATTTAAAATATGTGAAATAGAAAATAGGATAAAATATTGGCCAGTTACCAAACCATCCCCTGGATCTGCCCTTGGGGTTGAGGTCAGGGCAGGTGGCATGGTCCACCTTGGGTACCTGTTTCTGTTTGTTAGGAACAAACTTTGCAGCCAGAAAGTACGATTTACATTCCTTTCTCTGAATGGGCCATTTAGGAGAGGCATCCAGAACCCTATCCAATACTGTACATGGTAAAGGTTCTCCTCGCACATATGTGCTAGTCGTTCCCGACTCTAGGGGGCGGTGCTCATCTCCGTTTCAAAGCCGAAGAGCCAGCGCTGTCCAACGGTGTCTCCATGGTCATGTGACCGGTATGACTGAACACCGAAGGCGCACGGAACGCTGTTACCTTCCCACCAAAGGTAGTTCCTATTTTTCTACTTGCATTTTTTATGTGCTTTCAAACTGCTAAGTTGGCAGGAGCTGGGACAAGGAATGGGAGCTCACTCCGTTATGGAGCACTAGGGATTCAAACCGCCGAACTGCCGACCTTTCTGATCGACAAGCTCGACGTCTTAGCCACTGAGCCATCGCGTCCCTTTACTGTACATGAGAGGCTTTCAAATATCCACCAGATTTAGAAATAAACATAGCACTGCACTCTGCAGCATATTTGAATTAACCCATTTAATTTTATTTATGAAAAAAACCCCACCAAATTACAAAGTAACAAAAGAGGTTCAATTCACACAACTCTCTAAGCCTGGGGAATCTAACCAAGATGAATTCTAATTGAGCTTCCCACATTGTATGTGAATGGATCCCCTAGTTTTGACTCTTGGGATGACTGTGAAAACCACTGTTAATGCTGTTGTAGGCTGTTGCTGCATCGTAAAGCATTAAAGCCGGTAATTTGTTTCATAACATGTTATCTTAAAAATAAGAAAACCACTGAAACCAAGTTTTCAAAGCACAAATTCCAAATAACTAAAAGAGAACTCTAAAGTGAGTTTCTTTCTACGGGGCTCAACCTTGGGACGATTCACTCGTTTGTAAATGAGTTACAAATAAATATAGCACATGTAATTAAGAACAGAAGAGAACGACAGAGGTGGAAGGGACCTTGGAGGTCTTCTAGTCCAACCTCCTACTCAGGAAGGAAACCCTATACCATTTCAGACAAGTGGCTGTCCAATTAACTCGATGGCCAAGATCCATGCTGCCCAGGATGCACGCAGAATGAGAAACCAGAAAGAAAATTGCCAAGTTTAACATATCATGTGAATGTAACCAATAAGTTGGTTGCAGCCTCAATTGAGTAGGTTGTGCAGGCACAGCCTGGTGAGCCTATTCTACTACAGGGGGGTGGGGTAGCAGAGTGAGCGTGCTTTCAATGGAGCCCATCAAACAGAACTGTTAATTGATGGTATCTGCGAAAGATCCTTCCTGCAGAGATGAAAGACCAGACAGTCACATAACAAGAGAAGTCTATCATCGGATGGCCAGCCCCTCGAATGCTTTCAGCGGCAAAATGTAGAACCAGGGCCTGGCAATGAGGCCAGGAAACCATAAACAACATACTGTATATCATGGTATCTTCCCCTTTATCAAACCATTATAATAAGAGACAAACATGACCATTTCAGTAGCATTTCCGTAGGGTGAGTGCAGTTAGCATGGGATTTCTAAGAAGAACGTGTGAAAAACGAGAAGAGATAAGGTCAAGAGCATTGAATGAGTGCTGGATTCACGTGGATGAAGTACAAAAGGCAGTGGCCAGTGTAAAACGGATAGGCTTCAGATGTTTTGGTCCTGCCAAGAGAATGAACAAGGATCAAACTGGAAAACAAATTAAGGAAGATTGGATGAATTGAGAGGAACAGAAAGGCCCAATAATTCAAATTTGGGTGGAGTTGAAAGAAAGTTGGATGAAGAAAAGCAGCATATGGAATACGTAATGGAGGTAAGAAAGGTAGAAAGATGTGCTGGTGGAGGTATAGTGAAGGATGGTGGCTTAAACTCAGAGGCATTTATAGGACAGCAAAGATTCAATCATTTAGTTGCACCCACCATTTTGATTCCTTCCATCTTCCTCTTGCCTTTATGTAAATGCATTTAGATAACCAATTTCGTTTTATTTATTTTGTACAATAACAATGCAGCTCTATCTCCTTTTCTTTTTCCAGTTTCATGCCTATATTGACTTGTTCTTTCTTACTCTTTTTCTGTGTTTAGCATATGATGATGATGATTATAGCTAATCTTCAATTAGATTCAATCAAATCCTAACCAAGTACAGTATATAGCCATTTCACAGTAGGGTGCATTTTTTTTTTTTTTTTTTGCAAAATCAGGATATTCAGGTCTAATAAGTTCATCATTTCCATGTATCAAGGTAGCCCTTTGCGTACTGCTCCAAGGCCTCCTAATGGACCCTAATTCATTTTTTACTCCCCTTGTGCTGTCCAAATTTAATCCATTATGTAAATCCAGTTTACATAATGTGCATTATTGTTGTCGTTATTGTTGTTGTTAATCTTGGGTAAGATTGTCAGCCTTTGGGGCTGGTTGGTAGCTCAATAACTCAAGTCCTAACCAAGGACCTAGGAACTGTTAAGGTAATGTTGGATTATTGTTGTTGTTGTTGTTGTTATTATTATTATTATTATTATTATTATTTACTTTATTCATTAAACTTGAAACTCAGGCAACTGAACATTCAAAAACGCATCACAAATATCACTGACTGGTGCTAATGGTTGATATGGGTTGCTGCCAGCATCCTAGGTATCAACCAAGTACCTTCTTAAAATATAAGATGTTCCAAGTAGCACAGTTTTTTGCAGTTCCGCTGGTGTTATTGCAGGAAGCTGCAATTTGTTGATGTATCTTGTAAAATTCTTGGATATGGTGCCAAGTGCCCCGATGATCATGGGTATCACTGTTACAAGCTTCATACATAGCCGTGTAGTTTCGATGGCCAGGTCACGATATTTCATTATTTTTTCTAGTTCTTTTTCTTCGACTCTGGCATCTCCAGGAACAGCGATATCAAATAATAATAATAATTATTATTATTATTATTATTGTTGTTGTTGTTGTTATATACCGTGATGAGTATGAAGTATGTATCCTTATATAGAGAAACTGGCCATGGGGCAGGAGAGGTGCAATTAGTAGTCTTAAATCAATGCTTAACTTAATTATTGTTTGAGTTCTGTTTCAATGTTATTCTTACAATGGGTTTCCATTTTCATAACCATACAGTACATCATAACAATCTATAACATAGTTTGCTGGGGCTTGAATTTGTTTATTCTGTTGACGAGCCAACAGAAGTTAATTAAACCATGACTTGAGGTCAACTTAATTGGGTGAGCTAATAACCAAATAGTTGCATTTGTATCCACATACTAAATTTAAATATTATTATGGTTCATTTTCTTATTCCCCTTGTGCAATCCAAATGGAGTCAAGGTGGTTAGTTTAAATAACATGCAAAATCAGACTATGGATTAATTAAGTAATCAGGTTAAATGTGCTTTGGGTAGAGACAGTCATCTTATTGTACATGGGTCACCAATAGTGATTTGTTCAATAAAATGTAGCCCAAACTTTCTGGTCTAGTAAATTGTAAAGCAATCTATAGCCTTGTTGATGTTTCTAGATTAGTATTTCCCAACTTTGGCCACCTACCTGGGGAATTCTGGACACTGAAGATCACAAATTTTAAAGTGGCCAAGGTTGAGATACCTTGTTCTAGATCCATGGTGACGAACCTATGGCACGCATGCCTAAAGTGGCAGGTAAAGCCATGTCATCCAGCATGCGCAGCCTTGTCTGTTTGTCTTCTGGGTTTCTGGGGCGCATGCACGCGATGATCAGCTGTCCTTCATGCACGAGGCAGTGCCAAAAACTGGCGTGCACATGCACGCCAGCCAGCTGATTGTTGGCTGCGCATGCGTGACAGAACCTGGAAGTTCAACTTTTCCGGAACGTGATCCCTTTGCGCGCATGGCAGTGCTGAAAATGGGCCTGTGCATGCGCATATGCACCAGCCAGCTGATCATAGGGTGCGTATGCACATTAGAACCCGGAAGTTCAGCTTTTCCAGAGCATGGTTCCGATGTTTCCGCGCAATCTTTTCAACACTTGTTCACTATCACTGTTCTAGATTCTTATGTTATGAAACCACTTCAGCATATAAATAACCAATGACTTGACTGAGGACCAAGGGGAAGAAGCACGAGATAGAATAATCAGCTAACTGCGATCATTTAAACATTGTTTCTGCTTATAGGATCAAGAGAGAGGATCAAATCAGATCTTTCTAATTAGAATGACTCCAGTCCAAAATTCACATCAACAATGTTCAGCAAATAACTGAATAGAATAGAATAGAATAGAATAGAATAGAATAGAATAGAATAGAATAGAATAGAATAGAATAGCAGAGTTGGAAGGGACCTTGGAGATCTTCTAGTCCAACCCCCTGCTCAGGCAGGACACCCTACCCCACTTCAGACAAATGGTTATCCAATCTCTTCTTAAAAACCTCCAGTGTTGGAGCACCCAACTTGGAGGCAAGTTGTTCCACTGATTAATTGATATCAAATTACATATTATCAAATTATTATTTTTGCAGTAGGGGGCCATCTGAACAGTGTTGACTTTGCATAATGGGGTAGAAATTGTAGTCCAACACAGAGGTCTCCAACCTTTGCAACTTTAAGTCTGAAGGACTTCAGTTAATTGGACTTCAGTTAATTGGTTCAGGACTTCAGTTAATTGATTAATATCAATTAATCTCAATTAACAAAGACAGAGACTGTATATGAATGCATGTCCTGTCCATGTGTCATCTGACAATAGTCTCCATCTGAGAGCCAGGTTTTCCACTTCTCCTGTTTTCTTTTCGAATAAACTCTTTTCTCAACTTTTACTTAACCCAGACAAAATTGACTGGAATTTCACTGACATCATGGACACTGTATCCTTCATTCTCATAAATGGATTAGCTGCATCCTCACTTGCCCACTGGACAATTCTGACTATTGATGTCTCTGCACCACCTCAATTATTACTATTTTTTAAATTCCTTTGATTAAGCAGAAAACATAAAGTAAATGAATAGAGAAGTGCCATACTGCCAAACTCAAGCCCCAACATAATTTTTTATAGGAATGCCACCCGATTCTACTTGAGGCTCCATAAGAATCTCTAGACCAGGGGTCTCCAACCTTTGCAACTTTAAGTCTGAAGGACTTCAGCAAAGCTGGCTGGAGAAGTCTGGGAGCTGAAGTCCTTCAGACTTAAAGTTGCAAAGGTTGGAGACCCCTGGTCTAGACAATGAAAAAAAAAAAAAAGCTCAGGAATTTCAAGTTATTTCTTTGCTGAGAAGAGAGAGACCAATGGTACAGAGAATAATAATAAAATAAAATAAAACAAAGCTAAATCAAAAGCAAGAAGAAAGCTGCCCATGAATAAATAAAAAAAGCAATCTCATCCTATTGTCTCCCAACCTCTGGAGCAGGACATGATTGGCTACACCATGGTCCAAGCTGGCGACCATTTTGTGAGAGTGCCCACGGGTCATTCACGGACCTAACAGGTTAGCCTCCCAAATAGACTCAAATAACCTCCCTATCAACGGCAAAACAGAGCAACAGCATTCAGTAACGTAGCTGAGACAGAATCAAGGATTACAGCCGAAATCACTGAGCATGAATTTATAAGCAGTTTACAATTCCGGTCTCATTGAGATCTAAATTTCAGTAAATAATTCATCAGGCTTGCCTGTCCTCAATCTAGGAGGCCCCACTGCAAGCAATGCCCTTCAGCTGAAGAGGGTAACATGGCGCAAACAAGGGGGCTAAGTCGACAGAAGTTACCTCTGAATGTGTAGAGTGCTTTTCTGACTCCAGAAGCTAATTTTCAACCCATAAAAAGCGGCTCGTTTTAAAGATCAAGCATTGGGTCCTTCTGACTTTTGTGGGGCTCACCCCTCTTGGTCTGGCTTCCTGCAAAAAATAAATCAAATGAGCCTTCAAGAACAAGCACAGGTCTTCTCCTGCCCTCATCCCTCTCTGTTTTTCAAACCCGCCGTCTCCCTTGTCCTTCCATTGCAGCCTCAAAAAAATTAAAAAAAATCTCTTGACTTACCCATTTGTAATTTGAACAAGAAGAGGAAAAAAATGCATCTAAGCCAACAATGCTATTTAAAAAAAAAACTAAAAAAAAAACCTTTCAGAGCCTGTAAGCTTGGTCACACCAATAGGAAACCAGCCCTGGCGGTTTGTGTGACTTCACTTCCCAAAATTAGATGCACACATACACACCACACACACACACATACACACACACACACACACACCAAGCCTTGTTCATCCGGCCCCCTGCGCAAGATCAGCCCTTGCCAATGCAACTCATCTGAATGCCCATGGAGATCTAGGCGGAAAGCAGCAGGTAGAGGCGTGCCATGGATTGCACCATCAAGGTAAGTTCTGGAGAAGTTCCTCCATCTTTTTTGAGCAGCTGATCTCCCTCACTTTGTGTCTGTCTTCCAGTTTGCACTGAGCTGGTCTCTGGTTCAGTTCCTCTCTCTCTCATACACACCCAGCTCCAGAAACAGGGGCCCCCTCCGCTCTTTCCTTCTGGTACAAAAAAATTTCCTCTTCCTTCCCTTTCGTGGCGGTTGATGTCTCTGAGTTTAAAAAACCCAAACCAAACCACCACCAGACACTTTCAGCTGCGAAGCAGAGAGCCCCTTGCACCACTAAGTCTGGCCAACCAAACGAACGCAGATGAGAGAGTTTTGGGGGGGGATCCCCATACTTTGTCACAACCGGACACGGGGGACGTATCTTTCCCCAAACCATCAAGATTTGCCCAGCAAGAGATGAAAATGGCATCTCCATGCCAAAATACAGAAGTTCGGGGGTAGGATACAAAGTGTTGGGGGACACGTCACCCCCAAATTGGAATGACTCCCCTGTGGTAAGAGGTCAGTTCACTTGATTTTTATTTGATTTTTATTTTTTGCATTCTTCTTGCTATGAATTCATTTTCGGTTTTTATCAAGCTTTTTATCCTTTCCAACTTTACCTTTTTTTAAAATTCATTCGTTATTTCCAATTTTAGCTTTTTGGTTCGTCCTTTTACATTTTGTTTTGCTATGCAGCCTACATTTCTGATCAGGTTGGCCAAACAGAGGCTGACTTGTACAAACATTGGAGACTTCGAAATTGGATCAGCTCAAGGATATGTTTTGTTTTAACCACACTGTGCTCTTGAAGAAAATAATAATAACAATCATATTAATAATCAACGTAGATGGGGAGAGAATTTTCAGAATTCATGGAGGGGAACTTTTTTCTTCCCCGGTCAAAGCTTGAGGAGATATCGCTAACTCTTCTCTAAGGATATGCATTTATCTTTGGTTTTGCATTATTATTGACAAGGAAGGAATCTGTGCCTGGATTTTAACTGTCGTTTAGTGCTGACCTGTTCAGATTTTTTAAAGATGAGGGAAATGGAGCCTTGCTTAATCATTTGCAAAGAAGAAGCTGGGTTGGTCTCTCACAGTGAAACCAGCAAGCCAAGGCTTTGTTGTCTGAGCTGTTCTTGGAAGTCGTTGGCTTCAAGGGAACGCAGAGAGACCATAGAGGCTTAGACTCACGACTAGCAAAGGACCTGGCCTAACATTACCATCCATCTTCCTTCTCTATGACCTTTTGGACTAGCTGGTGAACTACAGCTACAAAACTTCCAGGTTGACGAGACCCACTGATGTCTTCTCTCGCTTGAGGGTTCCCCCAAATCTTGAGAACGGTCTTGGGTTGGGCATCGACTTCAGGATTTTCTGGAATGCTTCAGGCTCTGTGAGAGGCCAAGATTTTGCCTGCTTGTTTTTCTTTCCCTGGTCCTTTTGTAGCAGGGATAGATAAAGTTGCCTTCACAATCTGCCTTTCCATGGGACACAGAAAGAATGATTCAATGCCCCCAAAAATAAGGCTCTACAGTTTTCTTTTCTTTAAGTAAAGCCAAGTCAATCAGGCACCAACCCATCTGCTCTTTCTGCTTTCAAAATAATTCGATCTGCAAAAGATCTAGCAAGAAAGTGATACGAGTCTGATCACCTGCTCATCTCTGGAGACCAAGGGGTTGTTGTTAATGGATGATGCAAGGCTAACATAGATCTGATGAATGATTGCTTTTAAAATGTACAAGAAGAGGGGAGGGGATTGAGGAAATGCCAGTTTGATTGAGGGATGAAGACATCAGGCTAAAGATCAGGAGACTCTGAGTTCTAGTCCCGCCTTAAGAATGAAAGCCGGTTGGGTGGCTTTGGGCCAATCATCAGGAGACCGTGAGTTCTAGTCCCGCCTTAGACAGGAGCTCACCTGGGTGACTTTGGGCCAGTTTGTCTCTCCAGGACCAACTCACCTCACAGGGTTGTTGTTGTTGTTGTTGTTGAGAAAATTGGAGGAGGAAGAAATGCCTTGACTCGTTTATAAAAATAATTTTAAACGGCGAGATAAAAAAATATATTTTTTAAAAATGCCATTTTGAATTTCTGGAGTAGGTCTACTATCATTGGGTCAACCAGAAACTTTAAGGAAGCAGAAGTAGAGGTTACCAGCTTTTTAAACCCGGTTATTCTTCTCCCCACCACCTCCATCCTGTGTGTAATTGCTGAGGTTAGCAGGTGAGAGAACATTTGACTTCAGGGCGATGCAACGTGGATTTTTCAAAATCGGTTTATTCTGCCACTTGCTAAGTCTCAGTTGGGGGCAGAGATGTTGTTAAAAGAACTCTCCCTTGTCATGCCAGGATCCTTTCCATAATAATTGCAAGGATATGAAAAGAGTGGGCTGGATCTGATAAAAAAAATCTTCCAACCATTAAGGAAAATTTCTGGGAAACTCCCACGAGCAACACGGAGCCAGAAGGCAATCAAGTGATCTGGGTGTCCTCTAACAATAGTTTCAGAAGCAATTTCTGGTTTCCTCCTGGCTCCATGGCTTTGCAGCACCTCCTTGAGATACTCTGGGGTCAAATCCAGAGCACCTCGTAATGGCAAACCCCATAGTAAAAACCCCGTGTGACCAAATCCTTTGCATCTCTTCATAATCTCCAGCACCATGTTATTCCTGCTCTGCCGATAGAATTCCCTAACTTTCTATATTGTACAGCACGCTGGGCTGGAGACTTCTGGGAATTGAAGTCCATCCACCAAGGTTGAGTAACCCTTGGTTATAAGGATGAATGATGAGGAAAGGTCACGTTTGCCTCCATCCTCAGCCATGGGAATTCCCGGGGTGGTTTTGGGCAAAGTCATTCTCTCTTATCCCAATCTATTTTCACCAGGTGATTGTTACGGGGATGAAACGAATGGCAGTTGCTACCCAGGCACTTTTGAGCAAAAGTGGAATATCAATCTACCCAAGAAATCGTCTTCTCCTGTGACGTCCATCTTAGTTTCCTTGGGGGCATTTTAGACATGCTCACCTCTCTGCTTTTTTCATTTGCTCAGTCTAAACCAGCAGTTCTCAACCTGTGGGTCGTGACCCTTTGGGGGGTTAAATGACCCTTTCACAGGGGTCGCTTAAGACCATCGGAAAACACGTATTTTCAATGGTCTTAGGAACCGAGACACCAATTTCATGGTTGGGGGGGTCACCACTACATGAGGAACTGTATTAAAGGGTCACGGCATTGGGAAGGTTGAGAACCACTGATCTAAACCTACATGCTTAAAGATTTCCTCGTGGTCTCTCACCCCAGCTTGATTAGTTTTCAACAAGCTTGTCCACCCGGGCTGGGAGCAACCCTTCAGCTGGGCAACTCCCTAAAGCAGGGGTCTGCAAAGTCGGCTCTTTTAAGACTGGTGGACTTCAACTCCCAGAATTCCCCAGCCAGCTATGCTGGCTGGGGAACTCTGGGAGCTGAAGTCCACCAGTCTTAAAAGAGCCGACTTTGCAAACCCCTGCCCTAAAGAGTCTCTTCGAGCAAAGATGAGAAGGCTTTCTTCTCCCAGGTACCGTTTGATACCCAGCCCTCCAAATTTGAAAGTTCCTTTCTCCCAGCCTGTCCCACTTCTGCAGATCTGGCCTTTGCTGCCCCTTTGCCACACCAGTGCCAATTTTTTCTTTTTTTTTTTGGCTGGGGCAAAGGAGACCAAGCGCCAGTAAAACCGCCACCCCCCCCTCTCCTCCCAGATGTAGGATTTCAATAGCCAAACAGGAAACTGCGCACATCTCTCCCATCACCTCCTCCTCCTCTTGATCCTTTATTACAGAAGATGGGAGAGCTATTTAAAGACCCCCACAAGCTAACAGGGCAGCTCTGAGCTTCTCCAGCAGTCCTTATCAGCAGCAACAGAGGCTTCCGCCATTGTGGCCTCAGACTTCCTGCTTCGGCTTCCTGTGCTAGTGGTCCCACCAGCATCTCCGAGCTGCAACCATAACCCCCCCCTCCCGCCCTCCCATACCTCTGTCCTCCCTCTCTGCCATGTCAGCCTGCCCGCCTCACATGTGAGCCACACGAGTGGATTTTCCTTGCTCCGAGCAATGTCCAGAATCCCAAACCTGCTCCTTACGATTTGCAGTTCTCCATTCCCTCAGAGAGAAGCACATAGATCGCCGTGCCTTACAATGGCCACCAATGACAGTCCTTTATTATAAAGGGCAGGCCTTTACCGCAGAAAGATGTTCCTTCGGGGATATATTTGTTTTTTGGAAACCTTGCTTTTGTCCTCTCTTTAGGTCATTTCACTCTTGCGGTACCCATGTGCCCCCTTCACGCAGCGGCTTTTACGGACGAGTGGGAAATGAATCGACTTCTTTAAATGAATGTAAATGTGCCGTTCGGTTTTTAGAATGTGTGTTTTGTTGAAGCTTTTCTTGGTTTGGCTCTCCAGTTTTCTTTTGTAAACCCAACTTATAAATCTAAACAATTATTTTTTAAAATAAATAAATAAAATTCCTATGAATCTCTGCCAAATTAACCCCTTTATCCTTTTGTTTTTACCAAGAAAATACGGTCACCATATTTAAAAGCCTCCTGCTATTTTTCATGAGTCCGAAGCAGTGGTGGGTTTCTGCAGGCTCACACCTACTCGCGAGAGCCGGTTGGTGAAATTTAGAGAACCAGTGAGAGGGGGTTCCACCGGCGTACCTGGAAGTAAATCTGGCCCACCGCTGCCAGTGACCCAACGGAAAGGAAAGGAAAGGAAAGAAAGAAAGAAAGAAAGAAAGAAAGAAAGAAAGAAAGAAAGAAAGAAAGAAAGAAAGAAAGAAAGAAAGAAAGAAAGAATTTATCATCACAATTGAGTCCAAAATTTTGGTTGCTAAGCAAGAGCGTTGTTAAATGAGTTTCACCACATTTTAAAAGGTGGCCACTCCCACCCTGTCACATGACTGCCAAGCCACGCCCACAAAATAGGTCACACCTACAGAGTAGGTTCTAAAAAATTTGAAACCCACCACTGGTCCGAAGGTCCCTGTCTCCCAGGTGGGGAGGAAATTCCCATGGAAGTCTGGACTTACAATTGTTTGGCGAGGAAAACTCCATGGAAGATTGCAGTGTGTGTGTGTGTGTGTGTGTGTGTGACTGGTTCTGGGTTTTGCACCATGTGCCCACTGACACTAATCTCCAGGGCTGCCATCCATCTGTCAAGAGTCTTCTAGGAGTTGCGTTAAGTCTCTTCGCTCTTTCAAGCGAACCTGTTTCATCAGTGCGAGTCTAGCTGATTATTAGTTTCCCATCATACCCCTGATGAAGCATCCTTTGTGGGGGATTGTGGGAAATTGAGAGAGCGAAGAGACTTAACTGCAGGCGCTCCCAGTGATTCTACTCACACGCAAAATGGGAAGCAGATGCGGCGCATTGATCCAACCTATTTCTTTTTTTTTTTTTTTATTGTACAAGACTGAACAAAATGAAATCCCATAACAACGTGCCATCTGATTTGGGCCAACCTTACAGATGGAAATAGACTACGTCTTCCAAAATTCCTGACCGGCACAGCCAGCCCAGTGGGAATAGACTGGGAACTCCGGAAATAACTTGTTGGTAAAATGCTTGAGTCGATCTGCAGAATTAATAAAAGAGAGAAGGAAAGTTGATTCCTGGTCCAAAGCATATGATCACGAAGATCAAGATGTCAGCTATGATGGTGTGATCCAATTTCTTCTAATTTTTTTTAAAAATATATTTCAAAAAAAGGGAAAAGAAAATACTGATAAAAAGGCAGCAACTACGCTAGCATAAACAGCAGACTACTGGGCGGTAACCAACACATTTCAAATAACTGGCACTCTAAATTATCCCTAGTTAATATATTCTAATGCACCATTAATAACTCAGGGATATTTCATGAACCATTCTTAGTAGACATATGCCTCTATTCACAACATGGAAACTGATAACAGGAAACAGAACATATTTAAATAAACAATACATGGAAAGAATATGGCAACTAATGCCTGTAGACAAGTGGTTCCCAACGTGAGGTCCCTGCTCCACAGGGGGAAATTTGAATTTTAATGGGGGGCAATTTGAACCTTGTTTAAACCAAGTTAATCGCCTTTTAGGTTTCCTCCATATGAGTAGAGTTCACTTTCTGAGTAAAGTAAGAATTACGTCATGGAGTGGGGCACCAGGATTTTAAAGATGCTTAGGTGGGGCATGGCCAAACAAAGGTTGGGAATCATTGCTGTAGACCAGAGGTTCCCAAACTTGACAACTTTAAGACTTGTGGACTTCAACTCCCAGAATTCTCCAGCCAGCTCTGCAGAGCTGGCTGGAGAATTCTGGGAGTTGAAGTCCACAAGTCTTAAAGTTGCCAAGTTTGGGAACCTCTGCTGTAGACTATACATCAAATTAAAATATAAATTCCAGAAGCCAAAATGGGGATGCAACACAATGCCATGCCTAGAATTATACTCCAGAAATGGTTTCCAAATAAGACACACCTTGGCTTATTTGGACCCATAATATCATACTTGTATTTTTTAAGATAAGAAGTTATTCTAGACATTCCTCATTTAATTAGCATTCTTCCGTAGAGGGAATCAGAGATCTTTTCCAATAAAAAGAATATAAAACCCTTGCAGCCGCTATCACGTACAGTGCTTGTTCACGATATTTTGAATAAAGGTATAAGGTGTGGCGATGTATAGCAAAAGTACCTCCTTAAAATGGAATTACAACTTTCAAAGTTCTGTCTGTTTTTAATGTGTGTTGCAAATGAAAACAAGTGGTGTATGGATCACACTACTGTGTCTGTAATCTTGATGTTTTGACCACATGCATGCAGAATGATGTCACTTGCCACATTCTATCCCTGGACACATCTGCAATGCTTAAATCCAATTAAGGAATCCAATATCTGAGGTAGCATTATTTATCTTTGTTGCATAGTTGGCCAGATGTTTAGACCGAGTTTCGCAGTTTTCTCCACCTCCGGAGTCCTTTCCCAAGGGCCTGGATGGGCAGATGTTGTTGCTTGATGGGGTTAAAGGTGTTGTTGTAGGATATTATAAGGTATTCCAAGCAAAGCTGATGTTTGCAATTGATTTTGCCAATGCCAAGGATATTAAAGTGATGCTCCTGATGTTTTGGGATTGCACCCAAGGCGCCTATCACTATTGGTACGATCACCGTTTTCTTTTGCCACTGTTGTTCCATGGTGTCTCTTTGTGTTTTTATTATTATCACCACACTTTTTAATGCATTTTCTATATTTCCACATTTAACATCTCAAGTTTGTTTGGATTAGAAAGTCAGCTGTGTGAAAAGCCTGTTTTTATTTAAAAAAATATTATCAATGACCCACATGGAAATTTTTGCGGCTACTTCCTTATCAGAGTGGTGGCAGGAGTTAAGTCAATCTTTTGCTGACCGGGAGATAAACTTAATTCTGTACGATTTACCTGCTTAATCTTCACCCTGCAGTCTGTTATTCAAAACCCAACAGCTCCTGTGAGTCTTTAATTCCACACAACACTTTCGGTTTCAGATTACATTATTTTCTCCTTTGGATAACCCTCCGAGCCTGTTGCCAAATGCCAGTGCATCCACGGAGGCCTTCTAGCAAAAATCCCATGTGCAGAATATGAGTGGGCAAAGTTTTTTTGCATTGCATAGAAATCTACCCAGTCACCTACCACATTTGTGTCGCTCAAATCAAGGTGGTTTATACACAGTGTGGTTGGTCCTTCACTGAACAACCACAATTGGGACTGGAATTTCTGTCATAAATCGGGATGGTCTTAAAGCCATCCTCAGGTGAATGGGCCTGATATGACAAGTACTTTGACTGTGGCTGGTCCCGATCCTTCAAGGTTCCCCCACGTTTCGATTAGACAGAATCAATCCTCCACAATCGGGTTTTAGTGTCGTCCCTGGAGGCTAAAAAAAAAAAAAAAAAAAAAGTCTGTGGGTGTTTCTTTGCAAGTTTGCACATTGCTTTTCTCTGTTTGGGCACTTCTGCAAACTTTAAAACTTCATGCATAGACTGTATTTTGGTTTGTAGAAAGCGCTGTGCTCTTTTAGCCCTTGTCGGTAGCAATCCTCATTTCTAAAATCCTGGAAATTGTATATCTTGGAGGGATAATGCTTAAATTTCCTCCTCCTGTCGTTGGTTTTTTGCTCTTTCAGTTTTTTTTAAAAAAAGTGATGTGTCTAAAATAATTCCAGGTGGAACAATGTGCAGTCGCAAGTCTCAGTTCCTTTGGTTAATTTGTCTCAGTTTTCAGTTCCTATATTACCAGGCTCTGCATTGATCAAAACGCTGTGGTTTTGAGTAACTGCTTGGTGTGTTGGACCAGGGGTCTCCAACCTTTGCAACTTTAAGTCTGAAGGACTTCAGCTCCCAGACTTCTCCAGCCAGCTTTGCTGGCTGGAGAATTCTGGGAGCTGAAGTCCTTCAGACTTAAAGTTGCAAAGGTTGGAGACCCCTGGTCTAGAGATTCTTATGGAGCCTCAAGTAGAATCGGGTGGCATTCCTATAAAAAATTATGTCGGGGCTTGAGTTTGGCAGTATGGCACTTCTCTATTCATTTACTTTATGTTTTCTGCTTAATCAAAGGAATTTTAATAATAATAATAATTGAGGTGGTACAGAGACATCAATAGTCAGAATCGTCCAGTGGGCAAGTGAGGATGCAGCTAATCCATTTATGAGAATGAAGGATGCAGTGTCCATGATGTCAGTGAAATTCCAGTCATTTTTGTCTGGGTTAAGTAAAAGTTGAGAAAAAGAGTTTATTCGAAAAGAAAACAGGAGAAGAAGTGGAAAACCTGGCTCTCAGATGGAGACTATTGTCAGATGACACATGGACAGGACATGCATTCATATACAGTCTCTGTCTTTGTTAATTGAGATTAATTGATATTAATCAATTAACTGAAGTCCTGAACCAATTAACTGAAGTCCAATTAACTGAAGTCCTTCAGACTTAAAGTTGCAAAGGTTGGAGACCTCTGTGTTGGACTACAATTCCTACCCCATTGTGCAAGGTCAACACTGTTCAGATGGCCCCCTACTGCAAAAAAAATAATTTGATATGTACATTCACTCAAGACTCGCCTAATATTCCGGTGGGGGGTGGGAGGAAGCAAAGGTTTCCCTTTTCACAGAGAGACAAGGCAACATGTAGAGAATTCTCTCTTCCTCTTTTATTCTCCACATTAAGTCTGTGAGGTGGGTGAGGATGGGAGAGATTTTAGTAATAATTTGTGCTTGTAATTCTGCACTTGGATAGGGCCCACGGGCTAATCAATAAAGTAAAGTAACTGGGCCCCTGATGGCGAATCTATGGCACACCAGAAGTGAGTTCCTACCGGTTCAGACCGGTTCGGCTGAGTAGATAGTAACTTGGCTCCCAGAATTCCTCCTCTCGCTCTTCCTCTGGATGATGTGCGGAGGGGCGGGGGGAGGGAGCTGGAACCGGTTCTAAACAGCACTGTAGATTTGGGGAACCTTTTCTATGGAAGGAGATTAGAACTGGCAGGAACCCACCCCTGGTGCACGCATTGCATTTGGGGGGGTTCGGGCGCACGTACGCACTTTGGCCGCTCGGTCCACAAAAGGTCAACCATCACTGCACTAGGCTGAGAGAGAGAGAAACTTTCCCAATGTCACCAGGCAGGTTTCCATGACTGAGATTGGAGGAGGACCTTGAACAATCCAATGCTGGCAGGGGAATTCTGGGAGTTGAAGTCCACATCTTTTGAATTTGAGAAATACCGAGGTAGGGGATAGAGCACACTGGTTCGGAGTTGTTCCAGAATACAGGACAAGAAATAATGTTAGTTTTTAGGCTCTCACAAGACCCCTCCTTATAAAGTGAAATCCTTCTAATTCTTATCTAGCTAGGAATGGTGAATGTTATGTATGGAACGATACCTTCTGGAATAAGACATGGGATCCCAAACAGGCATTTTTGATTATAGCTTCATAGCATCTTCCCCTCTGATGTTCTCTTCTTAAATTTCTCACAAATATTGCTAATTATGGATGCTGTTTAAAATTTGGGGTCTTAGGTATGAGGAAGCATTATATGTCATTTTAAATGCAATTAAGATAATTAATTCTCCCTGGCTCTAACACAGAGGTGGTATTCAGCCAGTTCTGACAGGTTCTGGTGAACCAGTAGCGGAAATTTTGGGTAGTTCGGAAAACTGGCAAATAGGCCAGCCCCACCCCTGCGGCCTCCTAGCTGATCTTCTTTTGTTGTCCTGAACAGGAGAAGGGAGCTGGAAAGAAGGTTAGCGGGGAGGGGAGGGAATGGAGATTTTGCAGTAACCTTCCCCCAGAAGTGGGGAAGGAATGGGAATTTTGCACTATCCTTCCCCTGCCACATCCACAAAGCCATACCCATAAAACCACGCCCCACCCACAAAGCCACGACCACAGAACCGGTAGTAAAATTTTTTGAAACCTACCACTGCTCTAACACCTACATACAGGATTGGAGCAGATCTTTAAACACATGAAATTAGCAACTAGGGCCTCAACCCGACTTACCTAGATTAATCCTTCATCCTGTTATCTTAAAGTACCAACAAATTACAATAATGAATTTCTTGCAAGTGAGCCTTCTTATTTAAAAAGAAAGCAGATTTGCAGAATTATTTAAGCACAGTTCGCATTTGCAACACTGAGTTCTTGATCTGTGTAATATTCTATCTTGACAGTCCAACTTCCAGGATTTTTTTACAAACGTACCCAAATCACAAAACCCAAATTGAAAGCCAAGGATTTTGAGAAAGTCAAGATCGTTTTGAAAACGTAAATCCAGTTTTACATCTCCACATCTGATATGGGTGCTTTTGCACATAGTTTATTCTTTTAAGAGTTTTATTCTTAACCAGGCTGATAATATTGTCTAAAGAAACTATAGTAAAATGTGAACCTTGTCAGTGAATTGAAGGAGGAATTAATATCTTAAATGACAAGTAAGAACTCAACACATAAACAGAAATGTTTGGCAGAAGCATTGTATTGCAGACTAAATAATGCAACCATTTTTAATTGACAATTCAAAAGTAACAACAGGGCTGAAAAAAATGATTTACAGCTGGTCCTCACACTTATGACCATAGCTTCCTGGTGCTACGTACTCCCCCTTTGCAATCTTCCCTGCCAGCTTCCAACAAAGTCAATGTGGGAAGCTGGATATACTTAACAATTATATGATTCACTTAAGAAGAGATTTGTTTAGCCACCAAGGTAAAAGAAAAAGTTCATAAAAAGGAACACAACTCGCAAATGCCTTGCTTAGCAACAGAAATGCTGGTGCCCCGTTGCAGTCCTCAATTGGGGACTACCTGTCTATAAGGCCGCCATTTCTTGGCTGCAATAACTTGAAGGACCACTAGATGGGAGTATAGAAGTCTTCATGAGAGCTCTGTGGCGCCATCAAAGGGCTTCTGAGATATCTACAGCTCAGACACCCAAGTCTATATAATATTTTTGTGGCAAATGAGTGGATTAACACATATTGTTCTACACAAAAGGCCTACCCGTAAGGAAAGACCTGGAATGCACTGCAGTTTTTTTTTTTTTTAAACTGGCTTTTGCTAGTAGGTATAGCAATTATCTGGGTTTAGAAACTGAGCAGGAAGAGCACAGGGGTTTCCGAGGAAAAACTGTCTCATTCATTCACACATCTCCTTCACTCCTTGAGATGCACACCCCTGAATCCTCTTTTACAACCACACTGCAGTGGTTCCCATTTGGATTTTCTACCCTAACCAAATGGGGAAACATAGGAAGATGAGGGTTTCCTTTTTAGTTTCCTTTTTAAGACATGATAGGGTGGTCCAATATTTCAGGGGCTCCTACAAAGACGAGGGGATCAACTTATCTTCCAATGGAGCAAAATGCAAGACAAGCAATAATGGGTGGAAATTAACCAAGGACAGAATCAACTTAGGGGACTGGCGGCTAAAACATATGAAGAACGGTTGCAGGAACTGGGTATGTCTAGTTTGATGAAGAGAAGGACCAGGGGAGACATGATAGCAGTGTTCTGATATCTCAGAGGGTGCCACAAAGAAGAGGGAGTCAAACTATTCTCCAAGGCACCTGGGGGCAGGACAAGAAGCAATGGGTGGAAACTAATCAAGGAGAGAAGCAACTTAGAACTAAGGAAAAATTTCCTGACAGTTAGAACAATTAACCTCTGGAACAGCTTGCCTCCAGAAGTTGTGAATGCCCCAACCCTGGAAGTCTTTAAGAAGATGTTAGATAGACATTTGTCTGAAATGGTATAAGGCTCCTGCCCACGCAGGCGGTTCGACTAGAAGACCTACAAGGTCCCTTCCAACTCTGCTATTGTATTGTATTGTATTGTATTGTATTGAACTTAGAACTAAGGAGAACATTCCTAATGGTTAGAGCAATCGACCAATGGAGTAGCTTGCCTTCAGAAGTTGTGGGTGCTCCATTATTGGATGCTTTCCAAAAGAGATTGGATAATCATTTGTCTGAAATGGTATAGGGTCTGCTTGAGCAGGGGGTTGGACTAGAAGACCTCCAAGGTCCCTTCCAAATCTACTATTCTGGATTCTAAGTAGAATTCAGCTCCTGGCAATTATTATAGCTCTATGCAGTTTTCCTGCAGTTTTGCCCATCCTTTTCTTCTGTCTTACTTTTTCAATTTCCCACCAATCTTTGCTGATCATCTCTGATCATTTGGAGGCCACCCAAAGCTGATACTACCCAACTGGGCAATTTAAACACATAAATATTGAAAACAAAACTGAATGCAGATTTTTTTTCTGCTTATTTATTACAATTTTTAACAGATTTATTTTTTTATTACAATGTTTAAATCTCCCAATACTATAACCAAAGCTCTCTGGGCAGCTTTATTGTGCATGTTTTAATTCTTACAGGGATTGTCACATTTTGCAGTACCACAACTGCTTCATGGGGCCAAGGGCGTCTGCCAAGTATGATCCAAATAGCGAACGGCTGAAATAACAGTATAATTGATCCACAGAGCCACAACTGCCATTTTGATGCTATTTACCACATCCTGTGGACAACCTTGCTGGAACAGGCTGACTTCTGTCTCTGTAATACTGATCAAATATTGCTCACGGCAGCCTGGGGCAGCCTACAAATTCCATAAAATAAATTAATACATACATAAGAGTGAGCTTGTCCCCCCCCCCCCCCCCCCGGCTCATTGTCTCCTTCCTCTAAAAGATAACGGTAAACATATGTGCTAGCTGTTCCTGACTCTAGGGGGCGGTACTCATCTCTGTTTCAAAGCCGAAGAACCAGTGTTGTCCAAAAATGTCTCCGCGGTCATGTGGCCAGCATGACTAAATGCTGAAGGCGCACGGAACGCTGTTACCTTCCCCACCAAAGGTGGTTCCTATTTTTTCTACTTGCATTTTTACATGCCTTCCAGTGGCGGGTTTCTGCAGGCTCGCACCTACTCGCAAGAACCGGATGGTGAAATTTAGAGAGCCGGTGAGAGGGGGTTCCACCGGCAGACCCAGAAGTATGTCTGGCCTGCCGCTGCCGGTAACCCAATGGGAAGGAAAGGAAAGGAAGGAAGGAAGGAAGAAAGGAAAGGAAAGGAAAGGAAAGGAAAGGAAAGGAAAGAGAGAGAGAGAGAGAGAGAGAGAGAGAGAGAGAGAGAGAGAGAGAGAGAGAGAGAGAGAGAGAGAGAGAATTTATCATCACAATTGAGCCCAAAACTTTGGTTGCTAAGCAAGAGCGTTGTTAAATGAGTTTCACCACATTTTACAAGTTGCCCACTCTCACCCTGTCACATGACTGCCAAGCCACGCCCACAAAATAGGCCACACCTACAGAGTAGGTTCTAAAAAAAATTGAAACCCACCACTGATGCTTTCGAACTGCTAGGTTGGCAGAAGCTGGGACAAGTAAGGGGAGCTCACTCCATTACACGGCGCTAGGGATTCGAACCGCCGAACTGCCAACTTTTCTGATCGACAAGCTCAGCGTCTTAGCCACTGAGCCATCGCATCCCCTTCCTTCCTTCTTCTGGGAGATATTGAATCACAGTTCTAAGCCCAAATCAAACCACGCTATCTTAAGGCGTGATTTGAACCCGTCCACCCCTCCTCCTGCCTCTCACTGCAGGATTCGGCCCCTTCTCCAATTTGAAAAAAGACTGGGGCAGAAGAACAAGGATGAAGGCGTCTCTGCTCTCCTCTTCCTCTCAGATACACCGAGATGGCCACCAAAATCAAGTTGCATTGAAAGAACGATTGAAAAGGGGAAATGAAGAGGGCTTCTATTCGGGCTTTCCTTGGATAAGCATCTGCCAGCTGCTTTAGACAGAATAGCCCTCTGGCTGGAATCCAACCCATTGTTCTCTTCCTCCCCATCTCCTGCTTCAGCCTTCGAGGTGCCCGTTCTTGGCTTCGGAGTCGGGTGTTACCCACAGTTCTGCATTACTGGCAGCCCTTCAGCCACACCCACCATTTTGTGCAAGGCAGCGCAACAGTGAGGCAATCCCATCCTTGCGTGATTGTGCACTTTGGTCATTAGAAAAGCTGGTGGCTGGTTTAAAAACTTAGGTCTAAATACTAGCAAGACAAAGGAGATGGTGCTAGATTTCCGGAGGCACAGAGAGGAACCTGCCCCACTGTATATTGAGGGGGGTTGTGTGGAGAGGGTTTCCTCTTTTAAATTCTTAGGAGTGCTTATTAGCCAAGATCTCACCTGGAAAAAGAACACGTCTCTGGTGATTGGAAAAGCTCAACAGAGACTTCATTTCCTTAGAGTCCTGCGGAAAAATCAGGTGGAACAACGGCTGATGACCTCTTTCTATCGGTCCATCATAGAAAGTGTCCTCACATATTGTATCACAGTGTGGAATGCTGGTTTAACAGTTGCGGAGAGGAAGGCACTACAGAGAGGGATCAATTCGGCACAAGAAACCATCGGTTGCCCTCTGACATCACTGGATAACATCGCCAGATCTCGCTGCTTTAGCAGAGTAAGGAAGATTCTCAAAGATGATTCACACCCTAGTTGGTATCTCTTTGCCCTTCTACCATCAGGCAGAAGATATCAAAGTATAGCCAGCTGAACAAACAGGTTTAAAGGTAGCTTCTATCCTTGGGCTGTGAGACTTTTAAATTCAACCGCAATCACTCCATGCACATGCTAGTTTTTTCTTTTTTCTTTTCTCTCTTTTTTGTTTCTGTTATAATTTTGCACCAGTGAAGTTAAAACCAATTTCATTGTAATTTTTACAATGACAATAAAGATTATTATTATTATTAAAAAAGGTTTTCTATCAGCAAAGGGAACCTGTGGAACCTGAGGCTTTTTACAGCCAATAGGCATTAGAAAGGGTGCTGAGCAATGGAACTTCCATGTTCAAGAGCAGTGTACCTCGACACCTACAGCTACTGCTATGAGATGACCAGCCATCTCCATGGGGCCAGTAAATCTCCATTTATCTAATGTTTGGGAGACAGCAGGAACAGGTGGGGGGCTGTTTCTATCATTCCTGATTTCTAAAAAATCCCACTAGCGTTACTAATTATTTCCTATGTTTCTTATAGAGTCATCGTTAGGCTGATACTTGGTTCCCAGAATTTTAAGGAACTCTGGGAGCTGGAAGACATCCTTGATGGAGTAGATAAGAATAGAATAGAATAACCGAGTTGGAAGGGACCTTGGAGGTCTTCTAGCCCAACCCCTTGCTCAGGCAGGAAACCCTAAACCATTTCAGACAAATGGGTATCCAACATATTCTTAAAAATCTCCAGTGTTGGAGCATCCACAACTTCTGAAGGCAAGTTGTTCCACTGATTAATTGTTCTGTCAGGAAATTTCTCCTCAGTTCTAAGTTGCTTCTCTCCTCGATGAGTTTCCACCCATTGCTTCTTGTCCTGCCCCCAGGTGCTTTGGAGAATAGCTTGACTCCCTCTTCTTTGTGGCAGACTACCTTAGACATTCTTTGTTGGGTCATTGGTCTTGTAAAATACCTTCTTCTGCTTTGACATAAACCAGAGATAACCAGAAGAAACAGATTTATCTCCTGGGCGATTAATTGAATCTTCCAGGTCAGTGGAAGGCTACTTCAAGATGAATGGATTTCAGTGGCCGACTGGGGGTTTCTGGGTGTTGAAAGCCATTCATCTTAAAATGGCCAACTTTGAACATTGTGGTTTTAGTCCCCGAGAGCTTTCCTTGACCAGCTGAAGAACGGAGACTATTGTGTGCAAAACAGGCCTGCTAAGAAGCCAAGCACAGTTCCTCTCCTCCCCTCCCTTGGCTCTGAATTTTTGCATCTGACGATAGCATCTCCTATCAAGACTGCAGAAATGTCTGTTCAGCACGCGGCCAACTTCTGCTTTTAGTTCTCCACAGAGTTTGCATTGCATTACCCAGGTTTGGAGGTGGGGGGTGGGTGCCAGATTCAGATTCTCCACAAAGACCACATTGGAGCAAACATTCATTTCGCAAGTCTCAGGACGCTCCCTTGGGGGGAATCCCAGATGTCCCGAACAAAGGCAACTCTGAGCACAGGCAGAGTGGTGTTTTTTTTTTTTTTCCTTTTTCCCCAAAGCAAGCAAATGCAGATGTCCTTTGCTAGCCAAATTGTTGCCGGGTAAATTTAATGTGATCCTTGACTTACAAGTATTCATTTAGCAACCCTTTGAGGTTAAAATGGCACTGGGGGGAAGGGGAGAAAAGGCTTAATGAAAGGTCCTTGTATTTAATTAACTTAAAACTTAGAATAGCAGAGTTGGAAGGAACCTTGGAGGTCTTCTAGTCCAACCCCCTGCTTAGGTAGGAAACCATACACCACTTCAGACAAATGGCTATCCAACATCTTCTTAAAGACTTCCAGTGTTGGGGCATTCACAACTTCTGGAGGCAAGTTGTTCCACTGATTAATTGTTCTAACTGTCAGGAAATTTCTCCTTAGTTCTAAGTTGCTTCTCACCTTTATGAGTTTCCACCCTTTGCTTCTTGTCCTGCCCTCAGGTGCTTTGGAGAATAGCTTGACTTCTTCTTTGTGGCAACCCCTGAGATATTGGAACACATGTCTCCCCTAGTCCTTTTCATTAAACTAGACACACCCAGTTCCTGCAACCGTTCTTCATATGTTTTAGCCTCCAGTCTCCTAATCATCTTTGTTGTTCTTCTCTGCACTCTTTCTAGAGTCTCAAACCTCACAATATCTCCGTTAATGTGATCAAAAGTTTCGTGCTTGGCAACAGGCGTGTATTTCTGATGGTTGCAGCGTCCAAGGGCCATGTGATCACCATGTGCAACCTTCCCAACTGGATTCTGGATCAGCAAAATCAATAGGGGAAGTGGGATTTGTTTAAGGACCGTATTGATTCACTTAACAATTGCTTAACAATAGCAGCCAAACAAATAATAATCCTAAAAGTCACTTAACAACCTCATCGCTTTAGCGATGGAAGTTCTGTTCCCAATTGCATTCTTCATGGGAGGACTACCCACATAATGACCCAAACGATATAAAGCATTATCTTAAAAGGTAAATTTACTTGCACCTCTCCTAAATCTTAAGTCTCTTTTAAAAAATCTTTAAAAAACAAACAAACACACCTTTATGTAAAAATCTCAAAGCCAGAGCTGCTGGCTTTCTGGTCACAAAACCTTTACCCAAATTAGCTAGAACAAGGGTCTCCAACCTTTGTAACTTTAAGTCTGAAGGACTTCAGCTCCCAGATTTCTCCAGCCAGCAAAGCTGGCTGGAGAATTCTGGGAGCTGAAGTCCTTCAGACTTAAAGTTGCAAAGGTTGGAGACCCCTGAGCTAGAAACTTTACAACTCCATGTGTGCGTTATGCAAATCTCAGTTCCATCTTCCCTTCGGTTTGTCATCTTGCAGCTCTGCGTGCTATGCAAATTAATCCAGCCTTGCAGGGTTTGTTTAGGAATAACTATTTTGTGCGCACGTAGAAAGCAAGTTAGCTGGGCAACCAAGTTAAGCGTGTTCAGTGATTGCAGCCTCCGCCTTCAGCAGGGCCACCTCCCAGTTCTGTGGTTTAAACCGAGAAGGAGCCTTATCATCAACGGCTGAGCAGTTCTTTTCGTCTGGTGGACTGTTGTTGCACCTTCATTTCACGACAGGTCAGAAGGATGGGTGCAGAAGTGAACGGAGCTCCTGCACATTTAACTGTCATTTGAATTAAGGAATTGAAGTCTCTTGCTCGTGCCCGTTTTATTTCAAGGACTGGCAGGGGGAATCTTGGCATGTTTCAATCAGGCCGCTGGTGGCTGACAGCTACCATCCCCAAGGACAGTGTCCAAGTTTGCTTCAGTTCTTCGCCTATCAAATACACTAATTTTGCAGACTTTGGCCAAAAAGAGCAAGTCTTTTATCAGAGCAATTGAATATATTTATTTTTACCACCTGTGCCTGGAAGAATTTTATTTTTCTTTCTTTCTGTCTGTCTTTCTCTTTCTCTCTTTTTCTTTCTTTCTTTTCTTTTTTTCCTTTTCTTTCTTGTTTTCTTTCTCTTTCCTTCATTCTGTCTTTTCCTTTCTTTCTTTCCTTCCTTTTTTATTTTTCTTTCCTTCCTGCCTGCCATCTATCTCTCTTTTTCTTTCTTTCTTTTCCTTTCTTTCCTTCTTCCCTCGCTCTACCCCTTTCTTTCTTTCTTTCTTTCTTTCTTTCTTTCTTTCTTTCCTTCTTTCTTTCTTTCTCTTTCTTTCTTTCCTTTTCCTTCCTTTCATCTTTCTTTCTTTCTTTCTTCTTTTTCTTTTCTCAACGGAGCTGTAGAGCTGCCACCTCCCTGCTATTTCCTGTGCCAAAATTGTGTCACTGCCCAGGAATCCCAGCAGCAGACAAGGCAGAGCAGTGGGGGGGGGGGGGGGGAATCACATTGTACGACCCTGGGAAACGTCACCTACGTATGATTAAGTAAGAAAAAAAGAAAGATAAAAGTGTAAGAGAGGAAAAGAAACAAAAGAAATTGGGGAGCTTTAGGCCATGGGCAGTCTCGACTTATGGCCATTTGTTTAATCTGGTCAACATGATAACGGGGCTGAAAAAAACCCATTTAGTCCTTCCAACCATTGCAATATCCCCCAATGTCATGTGATCAGATTTTGGGACCTAGGTGACCAGGAGGTATTTACAAGAGTTGCAAGGTCTAATCATCTTCCCTGGCTACTTTTCCAGGGAGGTTCCCATAAGTAAAGTCAAAGGGGGAAGATGGATTTGCCTAACATCTGCGTGACTCCCTTAATGACTGCGGCAAAAAGCCATAACACGGGGTGCAACTCACTTAATAACCACCTTGCTTAGCAACAGCATTCTGGTCCCAGCTGTGGTCATAAGCCGAGGACTAACTATATCCCTTGACTCTATATTCATTTCCTTCTCTGTATGCAATGTCTCTCTCCTTCATCACAGTCACCCATTCCCCAGGTAATCAAGGAGAGAAGCAACTTAGAACTGAGGAGAAATTTCTCGAGAGTGAGAACAATTAATCAGTGGAACAACTTGGCTTCAGAAGTTGTGAATGCCCCAACACTGGTAGTTTGTAAGATGTCGGATAACCATTTGTCTGAAGTGGTGTAGGATTTCCTGCCTAGGCAGGCGGTTGGACTAGAAGACCTCCAAGGTTCCTTCCAACTCTGTTATTCTAATGTAAAAGGCTCCTTCCATTTCATTCTTGGAGGCTGAGGGTGGTCAGAAAAGTCAAGATGGCAGCCATGATGGGATCACCAAAGAGGGTGGCCAAGCTCATAACAGCAATGGTGCAACTGAAGCTCTGACTGTTTTTCTAGGTGCATTGGATAAAATAATAATAATAAGCAGAGTTTTGATCTCATCATCCCCACCATCATGCTAGCTGGGGAATTCTGGGAGTTGAAGTCCAGAGAGCCCTTAACATTGCTAAGGTTGAGGGAAACCCCAGTGGAAATTGACAGCAGGCAGCTCCTAACTCTGCTGTCTGCTCCAAGGTCGTTCTTTGTTGGGATCAATCAAGGGTTTTTTTGGGTCCACCCAGTCTAGGAATCTGTAGGACAGTTTGGACCCGCCGATAGGCTTGTTAGTAATTTGCAAGCGACGGACTCTTGATTCCCGATTCCCATTTAAGTGAACAGGGCCGGAAATGAATAACCGGGTGTGGATTTCCTGCATGGAAAGATTGTGCTTTCCATTCAGGCCTCCAGGAAGTTAAGACTAAATCCTGAATTCAGATCCTTCATTCAAAAGCCTGCCGCTTGAGGTAGGTTGTAGGAAAGGCGAAAAATGAGCAATGCTATCACATTAAGCAACAATGCTGCTAGGTTGGATGTGGCATGTTAAGGGACCATCAGAATGGATTTTTTTAATAAAAAAAATACTAGGTTTAGGGTCTTTTCAATCAGGAATTGGACTTCATTAGATCAGGGGTAAATCAGAGGTCAGCAATCTTAAACACTCAAAGAGCCATTTGGACCTGTTTCCCACAGAAAACACCAGGAGCCACAAAACCCTCCTGGTGCCTGACTATTTCCTGAGTGGCCACAAAACTAACGTATACAGTTGAATTCAATGTTCTGTTTTCTTCTGAAACTTTTTGGGGATTTATCCATGGTTGGCCCACTGCGGGTCAAAAAGTTCAATAAATCGCATGCAATGTGCAGGTGTCACACATTGGTGGTTGTGACACATATTTTGAGTGCGAGGGAGCCACAGCAGAGGGGTGAAAGAGCTACACCGTGGATTGCTG
The DNA here is from genome assembly GCA_039707465.1 of Rhabdophis nuchalis. Lineage (NCBI taxonomy): Eukaryota > Metazoa > Chordata > Lepidosauria > Squamata > Natricidae > Rhabdophis > Rhabdophis nuchalis. Next base: position 9,863,407 of record CM077654.1, read on the forward strand.
ACCCCTGGAGTAGATCATCTCCTCTGGTTTTTCTTAATAGTTCCTCTGGTCTTTTCCCATTACTACCCTACCTTCTCCTGCAGGAGGCGCTGTCAGTTGTAAGTGAGGACCAGTCCATCTTCGACCCATCCTTTGCCTCCTCACACCTCTTGAAGACCGAGGTGTCTCCAGTGGACGATTATGGGAGTAAGGAAGAGCCAGGGTTGGAAGATCCCACGTGGTCAGCCCAGGTCAATAGCCGAGGCCACATGGTGAAGCAGGAGAACGAACAAGTCAATTGCTCCAGCAGGTTAGCAGCTTTGGAGAGCAACAATCCAGATTTTGGACTTCTTTATTTCTTTGTTTCGTTATTAGACCTTGAAAACATGTGGACTTCAAATTCCCAGAATTCCCCAGCCAGACTGAGAAATTCCAGGAGTTGGAAGTCTACATATATTTAAGCTGCCAAAGTTGAGAAACACTGCATTAAATCAGCATTTCTCAACCTCAGAAACTTTAAAGTGAGTGGCCTTCAAATTCCCATAATTCTCCAGCCAGACACACAGGCTGAGAAATTCCAGGAGTTGAACTCTACATACAGTATCTTCAAGCTGCCAAGGTTGAGAAATTGAGTTGGACTTCAACTCCCAGAATTCCCCAGCCAGCCATGCAGCCTTGCAGCCATGCCCATGCTGGCTGGGAAATTATGGGAGTTGAAATTCACAAAGCTTCGGAGTTGCTATGGTTGGGAAACCATTGCATTAGAAGTATATCCTGCCTCTAGTTTGTAAAACCCAAATTGGCCTCTGTAATCACTTCTGTTTTCCTTTCCCTGTGATAGCCAACTCTCAGAGAGCGATTGCCCCAAAGACACTCAACCAGTTTCCATGCCTAAGAGAGAGAAGACAAACTCAGTCTCCCGGGTTCTAGTCCAAAACCTTCCCCATCACACCACACTGGCTTTTGGACTGAACAAGAAGGGCAGCCCAAAGATGTCAACGTTTGCCTTTATCAGGGCAAACCGGTTGGCAGGCTTGATTGATCTAGAATGATCTAGAACAGGGGTTCCCAAACTTGGCAACTTTAAGACTTGTGGACTTCAACTCCCAGAATTCTCCAGCCAGCATAGCTTAAAGTTGCCAAGTTTGGGAGCCCCTGATCTAGAAGACTGTGCTCCTACATGCATCTCCTGCTAAAGGTTGAGGCTTGGGGGAGTGGTTCTACAGCCGTGTTTCTCAACCTTGGCAACTTTAAGATGTCTGGGCTTCAACAAACCAGAATCCTGGGAGTGGTAGTCCACACACCTTAAAAGTTGCCAAGGTTGAAAAGAGGAGAGTTACTTCCATAGGATCCTATGGATTTTCATTCCGTAGAATGAAAAGGGATTTACAAGAACATGACATAAGAATAAAAATAGCCTTGCTGGAACAGGCCACAGCCCATCCAGTCCAGCATTCTGTCTCCCATAGTGGCTCCCCATTTGCTTCAGGTTATTCCCAAGCAGATGTCTTCACCTGCTTATGATTCCCTGCAAATGGCATTGAGAAATATCCCGCCTATCTCTCCATCCTGGAGCGTGTCCTTAGGCATCCATAATGATAGCCATGGATACTTCACAGTGGATGCTCCACAGATGCACACCTTGCCCATCTTAAGTGAGGACCTCCTCCTCCTATATACCTACCTTCTCCCATATACCTACCTCTCTCTCCCCCAGCAGACAATCACCAGTGGAATGCAGTGCCACCCGCAGGAACAAAGTGGAGGCGGCGGTCGACACATCCCAAGTGCCCTACCCAACTGGATACCCCAACCAGCGTAGTCCCCCCATTTCTTCGTCCAGAGAGGAGAAAGTCATTGTTCCAGCAGGTTGGTAGATGATATAAGTCCACCACCATTTGAAGTTTCCATCTTGTTCCACCAGATCTCACACCTTCCTTGTTGCCCCCCAACGTAGCAGCTTCCAAGGCCTGCTTTAGGTCTCCTGACCATGGACCTCTTCGCTTCTTAATCCAATCTCTCCCCTCTTCCTCACAGACCCGGGTGTTTGGAGCTGTGACCACGTACGTCAGTGGCTGGACTGGGCGGTGAAGGAGTATGGGCTTCCCGACATCGAAACCAGCCTCTTTCAGCACATAGATGGAAAGGAGCTCTGCAAACTCGGGAAGGAAGGCTTCCTACGCCTCACTTCGCCCTACAACACCGAAATCTTGCTGTCTCACCTCAACTACCTGCGCCAAAGTAAGACCATGAACAAGCTTGGGGGGGATGGGGGACCAGGGATGTGAGGTCAAGTTTCTGTGAAAAGAGGAGGTGTCTCTGCTGCATGTGAGAATCTGAATCCCCAAATTTGGAGAATTTATTGATTAGATTTTTGTTTTATGCTGCACCTTTATTACTTTATAAATGAGGTGGTGGACATATCTAATACTCCTTTCTCTCCCGATTTTAACCACAACAACTTTGTGAGGTGACATGGGCAGAGTGCGAGAGAATTATTAGCCCAAAGTCACCCAGCCAGCTTTCATGGCTGAGGTGGGACTTGAACTCACGGTCCCCTGGTGATTGGCCTCAAGCAGGCATCCTCAAACTATGGCCCACGGGCCGGATATGGCCTGCCAATGCAAAGTATCCGGCCCGTGGATTGATGGGATGAAAAGCAGCCGCCAGCTTGTAAAGAAGTGCTTTAAAAGTCTTTAAAAACAACCTTTCAGGTGTTTTTCAAAGCCATGTGATCCATTAAAAGTCTTTAAAAGTCATTACAAGTCTTTAAAAGTCATTAAACCTCTTTAACTTTTAATGACTTTTCAAGACTTTTCAAGACTTTATGGATCACACGGCTGTGAAAAACATCTGAAAGGCTGTTTTTAGACTTTTATCCAGGGCCCATGGGTGAGTAGGGAAGGGGCTGCTTTTAAAGTAGTGCTTTAAGAGTGAGTGAGTGGGTGGGAGGATGGCATGTCTCCACGTCTCCTAGCTTTTTCCAAATCAGCTGAAGTTGGCTAACACTAATTCAAAAGAACTGCAGTGTAATGTCTGAAGGAGAATTCACCCACTGCTTTGATTCTTCCCAACCGCTTTCAATGCTGAGGCGGGAATAGAACTCACCGTTGCCTGGTGATTGGCGCAAAGTCACTCAACCGCTTTCAGTGCTGAGGTGGGACTAGAACTCACTATCTCCTGGGTTTTAGGTCAGCATCTTCAACACATCATCAAACTGCCTCTGTTTGAATCCCATCACAAAACCCGTTTACTTATGCAAGCAAAACACTGCTGTAACGCTCTCTACATGGGGCTCCCCTTGAGGTGCACCCGGAGGCTCCAGCTAGTACAGAATGCAGCCGCGCGGGGAATTCTGGGAGTTTCAAGATACTCCCATGTAACACCTCTCCTGCGCGAGCTGCACTGGCTGCCTGTGGCCTTCCGGGTGCGCTTCAAGGTGTTAGTAACCATCTTCAAGGCGCTCCATGGTTACCTGAGGGACCGCCTCCTACCACATACCTCCCTTCGACCTGTCCGCTCCCACAGAGAGGGCCTCCTCAGGGTGCCGTCTGCCGGTCAATGCCGGCTGGCGACCCCCAGGGGGAGAGCCTTCTCTGTGGCCGGCCCCGCCCTCTGGAACGACCTGCCCCCTGACCTCCGCACCATCACGGACCTGCGCCTCTTTCGCCGGGCCCTAAAAACATATCTATTTCATGTGGCCGGCCTGGCATAGTTTTAACGGTATACTTTTAATTTAGTGATTTTAATAGTTTTTAACCACAAATTTAGCACAGACCCCTAAATTTAATCCTTTTATATTGTTATTGTTATGTATTGTCTTTTTATTTATCTCCCACTGGGGAGATAGGACGGTATACAAATACGACTAATGAATAAATAAATAAATAAATACTGCTGGCCCACCATATTCCTGGTTTATCCATTAAAAAAAAAAAAACACCTTGCATGCAGAATGCTAACACCAAGTTCGGTCATTTACTCCAGTGTTTCCCAATGTTGGCCATTTTAAGATATGTGCACTTCAACTCCCAGAATTCCCCAGCCAGCATAGCTGGCTGGGGAATTCTGGAAGTTGAAGTCCACGCATCTTAAAATGGCCGACGTTGGGAAACACTTATTTACTCTATCGCTGAAACGTTCTGCAAATTGGGTTTTGTATTTATTTATTTTTTAAAGGGGAGGGATATTGAAACAAAACCGAGGGTTTTCTTTCTTTTTCTCATCATTCCCTCTTCTTTTCTTTCCTTCCTCTGCCAGGCAGTCCCACTTTCACTTATCCTTCTGCACCGGTTATCACCCAGCAGCCTCCTCCACCTCCACCCAGGGTCCAAGTCAAATCTGGTGAGTCCATAACATAAACCTACAGGTTCCTTTCTAAGGGCGGAAGGGGGAGAAGAGGAAGGGAGGCTAAGCTGGTAACGATTGCTGGTTTTCTTCATAACTGTTGACCCTGGAGTTCTTCACTGGTTTTATTCCTTTTGCTTTGCAGCAAAACATAATAATAATAATAATAATAATAATAATAATAATAATAATAATAATAATAATAATAATAATAATAATAGTAGTAGTAGTAGTAGTAGTAATAATAATAGTAGTAGTAGTAGTAGTAATAGTAATAATAATAATAGTAGTAGTAGTAGTAATAGTAATAATAATAATAGTAATAGTAGTAATAGTAATAATAATAGTAGTAGTAATAGTAATAATAATAATAATAATAGTAGTAGTAGTAGTAGTAGTAGTAATAGTAATAATAGTAATAATAATAATAGTAGTAGTAGTAGTAATAGTAATAATAATAATAATAGTAGTAATAGTAATAATAATAATAGTAGTAGTAGTAGTAATAATAATAATAATAATAGTAGTAGTAGTAATAGTAATAATAATAATAATAGTAGTAGTAGTAGTAGTGATGATGATGATGATGATGATGATGATGATGATGATGATGATGATGATGATGATGATGATGATATAATAGTAATTGAAAAGAAAAAAGTATGGTTCGTGGACATTGCAATACCTGGTGATGCACAAATTGAAAATAAGCAGCAAAAAAAAATCAGAAAATACCGGGACTTGCAAATTGAAGTTGAGCGACTGTGGAAGAGAAAGTCGCATGTTGTCCCGATTGTGATTAGAGCCCTTGGAGCAATACCTAGGGGACTGCCTCGCTATGTGGAGGTTCTAGGTTTGCCGGACTTGAGCATTCTGACTCTACAAAGGGCCACCCTGCTTGGAACATCTTATATCCTCCGACGTTACCTTGACAGTTCCTAGGTCCTTGGTTAGGACTCGAGCTGTTGAGCTACCAACCAGCTCCAAGGGCTGTGAATCTCACCAAAGATTAACCACAGAATAATAATAATAATAATAATAAACAATAATTGAAAAAAGTATGGTTCGTGGACATTGAAATACCTGGTGATGCAAATTGCAAATTGAAGTTGAGCAACTGTGGAAGAGAAAGTCGCATGTTGTCCCGATTGTGATTGGAGCCCTTGGAGCAATACCTAGGGGACTGCCTCGCTATGTGGAGGTTCTAGGTTTGCGGGACTTGATCATTCTGACTCTACAAAGGGCCACCCTGCTTGGAACTGCTTATATCCTCCGACGTTACCTTGACAGTTCCTAGGTCCTTGGTTAGGACTCGAGCTGTTGAGCTACCAACCAGCTCCAAAGGCTGTGAATCTCACCAAAGATTAACCACAGAATAATAATAATAATAATCTACGAAGATACTTGGTTGATACCTAGGATGCTGGCAGCAAACTGTATCAACCATTAGCACCAGTCAATAGTATTTGCAATGCATTTTTAAATGTTCAGTTGGCTGAGTTTCCTGTTTTATGAATAAAGTAAATAATAATAATAATGCCCCTTGGGGAACAAGGGGTTCGCTTCACCACTGCAAAAAGAATTGTAAAAAGAATTGTAAAATCAAGCGCGGTCACGTGATGATCACAACGACAATCAGGCCCTTGAATTTGTTCTCTCTCTCTTCTCCATCCAAATCAGCGTTTCTCTTTGCAACTTTGCAACATAGCTGGGAAATTCTGGGAGCTCAAGTCCATCCAATCTGAAAGTTGCCAAAGGTTGAGGAACACTGGTCTAAATGATGTTATGGTTGTTTTGCCTAATATGCCACCTTTGTTCTTCGTTTGATGTAGAGTCTGCCTATGATGAAATCCGAAGAAGCAGCTGGGGCAGCAGTACGGTAACCACCCCCCCCAAAGGTATCGCTCCTAATTTCACTCGTACACCTTGAATTATACTGCCCTGCGATTTATTTTGGTTTGGTTTAGTGTAGTGTATAAAGGCCAGAGGTTAAAATGCAGTAGGGCAGGATACAAATGGCCCGCAATTTGACAGTTCGAATCTCACCAGGCTCAAGGTTGACTCAGCCTTCCATCCTTCCGAGGTAGGTCAAATGAGGACCCAGATGATTGGGCACAATGTGCTGCTTCTGTAAACCACTTAGAGAGGGCTGCAAAAGCACTGTGAAGCGATATATAAATCTAAGTGCTACTGCTGTGCTTTTGCTAAAGTGCCAAACTGCCTACCGTGATTTGCAAGCCACATTCCTGGATTCCATTATGCAAACTCACGTCAATTATTGTTTGTTCCACGAACCAAATCAAGGCTTAGCATGTGTGAGCTAAGTTTGCGTCTGGGTTCACACCAGATGGTAGATTGGGCTATACTGGCGTTAGGTAGCTTGTGGGGACCTCATCATTGTAGTGTGCCTGTCTGGGTATTGTGGAAGGTAAAATCAAATCACATTATATTCTGGAGTTTTCTGGAGTGTAATTAGTGCTTTTCAAGGGAGACTGAATGTGTGTGTCATAAGATTGGTTTATAGTCAGCTTGACAATTTTTAACACATGTGGACTTCAAATCTCAGAATTCCGCAGCCAGCAATGTCCACACATGTTGAAGTTGTCAAGGTTGAGAAACACTGGACTGGTGGGTTGTATAACCACATCCACCCCCCCCACCCCAAAATTGGAGTGAAGCATTTAAACTCTGCTGTACCATTGAGGATCTACTTTCGTTCCAGAATTGGAATTTCCAATTTCACACACAGTGCCCAGTTAATGAGGACCATGAATGCAATAATCTTAATGCATTCGTGTCCTGCACATGGATTCCTGATTCCTCCATAACAGGGGTGTCAAACCCAAGGCCTGCGGGCTACAGCCAGCCCTTGAGGGTGCTGAGATCTGGCCCATGGGGCTGCCCTGGGAACAGTGAAGGACCAGCCCACGGTGCCTCTGCAAGCAAAAATGGAGCTCATACGCCCCCTCCCCCTGAGCTCCATCTTCACTGGCAGAGGCCTATCAAAACAAAATAAAAACAAAACGGAAGGAGAAACGTTTCCCCTTTTGCATTTGAGCGTGCAAGGGGGAGGAAAGGAGAAAGTGAAAGAGGAAAGACAAAAAAAAAAGAAGGGATTGTGAGAAGAGAGCAAGGAAGGAAAAGTAAGGAAAGAGGGGAAGGAAGAAGAAAGGAGAATGGAAGAGGAAGCAAAAAGAAGGAAAGGAAGGAAGGAAGGAAGGAAGGAAGGAAGGAAGGAAGGAAGGAAGGAAGGAAGGAAGGAAGGAAGGAAGGAAGGAAGATTACAATGAGAGTGAGTGAGGGTCTGAGGAAAGTCGTGCCTTAGCCCTTGGCCGCCACAGGCGCCCCCAACACAAGTGATGTCAAGCTGGCCACGCCCACCCTGGCCACGTTCACCCCAGCCCCCTTGAGGTCAAACACAACCCTGATGTGGCCCTCAATGAAATCAAATTTGACACCCCAACTCTACAGGTGGGTAGATTGAAGGGATCCTTGCTTCCACATCCCCGACTAAAGAAATAGCATCATAGCCGCCACTTAGTTCCACTTATTTTCATCTTCCTTCCTTCCTTCCTTTGAAGGTTCCCCACCGCAGATCCAAACGGTGAGCCGGATCCCGGATTCTACACGCATGGCACCTGGTAGGCCCTTCTCCTCCGCCATTTTCTGCTTTTCTTTGGCGTGTCACATAGAGCCTGCATTCCTCCGCCTTTACCAGGGGCACCAGGCCTAAAGCTCCAGCAAATGTTTGTTTGCCTCGCCATGCAGGAAAACAGCTTCTGTTTGTGCTATATATATATATTTTTGCTATCTCGAGAGAAAATGAATTGCTTTGAAATGAGCTGCTTAGCCAGAAGTACGGCAATGAGACTGATATGGACTCGTTTCTTGAGTTCATCGTATGTTTGGCCCGTACCATTTCATCTGGAGAGAGGAAAGGGTTAGCTCAGGGGTCTGCAAAGTCGGCTCTTTTAAGACTGGTGGACTTCAACTCCCAGAGTTCCCCAGCCAGCATGGCTGGGGAACTCTGGGAGTTGAAGTCCACCAGTCTTAAAAGAGCCGACTTTGCAGACCCCTGGGTTAGCTGATTATCTGTACTCGCCGTGCCTAGAAAGCAAGCGTGACAAGCTAGCAGGTCGAGCCAAGTTAAGACCTCCATGGTGTCGGTTGCAACTTAGTCTGCGGGATTGTAGCCTGAGTCAGAGGCAGCTAAGGTAGCAACTAGGAGAGGGGCTGGGAGAGAGAATTTGTGAGCTCTCCCAAATAATAAGGGGAAGAGGTGGGGAGGGGATCCCCTCCGATGCACCCAGTTCACTCAACTGCATCCAATTCGAGTTCCTCTTATTTCCTTCTTCTTCCCAGTAGATCCATACCAAGTCCTTGGGCCCACTAGCAGCCGCTTGGCAAACCCAGGTGAGCCATCCATCTTTTGTCCTGGGGGTGGAGCCTTTAGCATCCAGCGGTCTGGCCGGAGAAGAAATGCCTTCTCTCAGCCTGGAAAAGCAGCCAATGGAAATGGGAGACTTCGCCCACCCGATAAAGACGGTGGGAGAATCCTAACTTTCAGACTTGCAAGATTTTGTGAATGTAGAACTTAAAAGTAGAATGAGCTCATCCAGTTGCGTTCACCTGTCTGGTCTACTTGGGAAAGTTGCCCACTAGCACCCCCACCCCCCCCTTAAGATCTCTCTTGGCCCAGCAGAAGGTGGGTTGGAGTGTGAGCGCCTTAGTCATCCCGGGAACAAGCGGGGGTTGATACTTCAAAGAGTTGCTCTTACTCCAACAGGTAGCGGTCAGATCCAGCTGTGGCAATTCCTCCTGGAGTTGCTCTCGGACAGCAACAATGCCAGCTGCATCACCTGGGAGGGGACCAACGGCGAGTTCAAGATGACGGATCCCGACGAGGTGGCGCGACGTTGGGGCGAGCGCAAGAGCAAGCCCAACATGAACTATGACAAGCTGAGCCGGGCGCTGCGCTACTACTACGACAAGAACATCATGACCAAAGTGCACGGCAAACGCTACGCCTACAAGTTCGACTTCCAGGGCATCAACCAAGCCCAGCAGGGGCAGCCGGGGGAGCCAGCCCTTTACAAATACCACCACACGGAACTGCCTTACCTGCCCCCCTACCAGCAGAAGGTGGGCTTCGGCCTGGGCCACAGCACGCAGATGCCCGCCTCGTCCTCAGGTTTCTTCGGCCCACCTGCCCCGTATTGGAATTCCACAGGGGGCAATCTCTATCCGAACCCCCCTGTGTCCAGGCAGGCTACCAACCACTTGGGCTCTTTCTTCTAATCTCCAGAAAGTCCTTGGAGCTACCTGAACTTCTACCAGAAGATCTCAATTACGCAAACGTCCACCACACCCAGAAACTGGGAGATACAGGGAATATCATCTTGAACGTCTTTGTGGTTATCATGAATAAAGGGGGCGGCGGGGGGGAAGCAATACCACTCCCCGCCACCAGCAGGCGCTGTTCTGCTGTGCTACCAAAACAATTGTGTGATCCTCTAATCCACTCCTGGACTTCAGCTGGAAGATTTTACCAGCCAGATTTTGTGTTATCTTTGCCTGAATTTTCCAGGGTTAGGCCGGATCTCAGAATTATAAGAGACACAGAAGAGTTGCCTCCGCTTGCTTAATTCCCCACCCCCACCACCCTCCATCTAGTATTACACCATGTACATTACGGAAGCAAGAGTGGTATGTTTCTTTGTATATGAAGTAGCAGCAAAGATGAGGTTCTCACTTTAGGCCAGTGTTCCTCAATCTTGGCAACTTGAAGTTGCGTGGACTTCAACTCCCAAAATCCGTCACTCCCCAGCATGCTGGTTAACGTCTTGCATGAGTAGAGAATTCTGGGAGTTTGACATCTACTCAAGTTGCCAAGGTTGAGAAACATTATTTTAACTATTGCATTACGGTCATTTTTAATGTTTTCAAACGTGGAAGTCCTGTCTAAGCCCAAATGTCCAACATTTTCCCTCTGGTGCTGCTGTGAGCCATTAAAATACTTAAGTTGCAATACTAGAAGGCTTTGGGGAGCTGCCAAATTATAGTTCGGAGTTTTCTTTAGCCAGATTTATTAAAACATAGTGGGGATAGCAAGAATTCCAGGACTTTTTCTCAATTTAAAATCAGTATATCCCTAAGTATTTTAGGGAGATTTTCTGACACACACCCCCAACCACCTGTACTCTATGGCAGGGGTCTCCAACCTTGGCAACTTTAAGACTTGTGGACTGCAACTCCCAGAATTCCTCAGCCAGCTTTGCTGGCTGAGGAATTCTGGGAGTTGAAGTCCACAAGTCTTAAAGTTGCTAAGGTTGGAGACCCCTGCTCTATGGGTCCCTTTAGTGATAATGTTTTCAGGAGGGCCTTCTGAATCATTTTCAGTTTGGAGACCAACTCTTACAAATTCAATTTCAGATGAGGACTAAATTCAACAGACTCGCTTTCTCAAAACTAGGACATTCCAGAGGTGTGGACCTAAGAGGCCAAGCTAGCTAGTTAAAAATGTTTATTCTTTTGGAATTATGGGAATGGTTGTTCCAATGCATCTCAATTGGCCCAAACTGGCAGAGATTGAAGTTCTTTGGGAAAGAAAGAAGCAAAAAGTTAACTATAGTTGTGTTTGCTCTTATAAAGTGTAATTCTCCTTGGAATTTCAGAAAGTTTCATATGACGACAATGGGTGTTGAATGGACTCTGAACTTTTTTTACTCATAATATGGGTGGCTCAATGGAAGCACAATAAGCGGATAAACTACTGAAGCTGTAGGGTAGAACAGCAAAAACCTGGCTTTAGATGTTCCTCCCTAGAAAGAGCTACCAGTAATTTTAAAACTAACAGTACTGTTACTGTTCCAGCTTTCTATTTACAGGAATACCTCATCCTTATTATTATTATTATACACACTGGAGTCCAACACCTCTAGGCTGCAGTAGCATAGTACTCTATGATCCTATTGGTATCAACTCAAATAATCAGGTAGCAATGGTATAACAAGCCCTTGCGTGTAGAGACTAAAGGATCTTGCTTCAACAAAATAGTGTTTCTCAACCTCTGCAACTTTAAGATGCGTGGACTTCAACTCCCAGAATTCACCATTCCCAGCACATTTGCTGGGAAATTATGGGACTTGGAAGTTCACACATCTTAAAAGATGCTGAGGTTCAGAGACTCTGCTGTAGAGCAAAGGGGGAAGGTTACCTCTCACATACCGACGTGTCCTGGTGTGGTCCCATTTCACTTAAGAGCTTCTCTAAAAAGCATGAAGTGATGGGTCTGAAAGGGGCTTCTAGAAGCCATCTAGACAAACTCCATCCAGTGTAGAAATCCTGTATCTGCAGCTCTCAGGCCGGACATTGTCCCTCTTTGAGAACTTTTAATGAGAAGGCACCACTGCCCAAGACAGATCGCTCTAATAGTTCTTATCCATGATGATGCTTCTCTTAAAAAAACACTTTTCTCCCAGTGTTTAAAAAAAACTATTTTTCTAGTTTCAAATGCTGAAAATTCACACTGTGGGACTGTTTGGCCCGGTGGAAGAAATGACTTACATTTCGCAACCTTGATGTTTGTGCATAAATCAGGATTGAAACAAACTTTTGTATATTTATATCATTCCAAAGATATAGTGACACCCCCCCCCCCCCAGCCAGATGGGAGGAATGGTGAGAAGCCAGGGGTGGCTGTTCCTTAGCAGATATTCCTTTACACCCAGGGTGTCAAACTCAAGGCCCTGGGGCCACATCCGGCCCACGGGGTGCTTAGATCTGGCCCATGGAGCCATCCTGGAAACAGCGAAGGACCAGCCAAGGGGGCCTCTGTCAGCAAAAATGGAGCTCGGAAAGGCTGCAGACAGTCCTCCCGAGCGCCATTTTCACTGGCAGAGGGTTGCAGGAGGCTTTCACAGCCGAAAACGGAGCTCAGGAGCCCATTTTCACTGGTAAAGAGCTCGGGTCACGACATGTGGCCCTGACTTGAGTGACCTTGAACTGGCCACACCCACTGTGGCCACGCCCCCACCCCCTAAGGTCAAACACAACCCTGATGCAGCCCTCCATGAAATTGAGTTTGACACCCCTGCTTTACACCGACAATCCATTTTCAGTAGCAACAGTAGCAACAGACACAATATTTGCAACATATGAAGTATAGGTCGCCCTCAACTCACAAACCGAGCCCCAAATTTCTGTTGCTGGAGCAAGACCATCGTTGGGTGAGCTTTGCCCCTTTTTACCACCTTTCAAAGCCACCGTTTTTAAGCGAATCACTGCAGTTGTTTAGGGTTATTAAATGAGTCTGTCTTCCCCACGGACTTTTGCTTGCCAGAAGGTCGCAAAAAGGGGATCACATGACCCCCCCCCCCAGGACACTGCAACCGTCATCCAAACATGCCAGTTGCCAAGTGTCTGAATTTTGATCACATGACCACGGGGGATGCTGCAGTGGCTATAAAGCAGGGGTCCCCAACCTTTGCAACTTTAAGTCTGAAGGACTTCAGTTCCCAGAATTCTCCAGCCAGCAAAGCTATAAGTCTGAAGGACTTCAGTCTTTAAGCTATAAGTCTGAAGGACTTCAGTCTTTAAGTCTGAAGGAATTCTCCAGCCAGCAAAGCTATAAGTCTGAAGGACTTCAGCTCCCAGAAGTCTCCAGCCAGCTTTGCTGGCTGGAGAATTCTGGGAACTGAAGTCCTTCAGACTTAAAGTTGCAAAGGTTGGGGACCCCTGCTATAAAGCATGGGGGGAGAAAAAAGATCATAAATCGCTTTTTTAAAAAGTGCTGTTGTAACTTTGGGTAATCGGACGAATGGTTGGATGTCAAGGACTGCCCGAATATGGAACTTTAGGAGAGTACCTGCAGCCCACGAAACCACGTCTGCAGCAATTGAACTACCTTCTGCAACACAGAGATGTATAGCACTGCACTTAAACTTTTGTGAATATTTTCCCCTCCCCAATGCAACCGCACCTCCACTTCTCTGTTCTAGAACGCCATTTGTTTTGTACTTGTTTACTGTATATTAAACGTTTGTGTTGTGATTTAACTGATGGAAGCTCTGTGGATTTGATGAGCGAGTCACAGGAACAATTGGGCGACGGTGGGTGGGGTGGGGGGAAGTACCCTTGAAGGAATGTGGGGGAACGTGCAATATCTGCGAGAGTGCAAGGACCACAATGTACGACATCGTCAAATGCTGCAAGCAATGGACTTGTGCCAGATGTTAGGACACGAATAGGGAACGGCAGACTTTGGTGATGCTGGCACACATCGCTTTGGCATCGTTAAGGTTTGCTGCAGATGCTGCCACTGAAGAACTTCATGATAGCAATAGCACTTATATGCCGCTTCATAGTGCTTGACAGCCCTCTCTAAGCAGCTTACAGAGTCAGCCTATTGCCCCCAACAATCCTGGGTCCTCATTTTACTGACCTCGGAAAGATGGAACGTTGTGTCAGCTTATTATCCAGGGAGGTCTTATTTTCAGGGAAACAGGGTGTCTCCATCCATTCTTGAGACTCTTTCAGATTTAATCCTTAAAACTATTCCCCGAAAGCCTTTCACCTAAGCCAGTTATTTTTTTTTAAAAAAAAATTGGGAACTTAAAAGATGCGTGGACTTCAACTCCCAGAATTGCCCAGCCAACACTGGAGTTGAAGTCCAAGCCGATGCCTTCACGTTCCCAAGGCTGAGAAACTCTGGTTTAAGGATATAATCCCAGTTGGTAGGAAGGCACTAAAGGCCACAGAAACCTTGAGGGATTTGGGGCGGGTTTACAGGGATCTGGTTAAGACATAATCCCAGTCCGTGTTTGCATTGCACCGAAATATGAGAATTGTGGGCACTTTGTAGTCAAGAAAGCTGACCTGACCCAAGTTTTCACAATGAAGAATTTTCCCAAATTTGCTCACAGATTGCTTGCTAAAAGAAAAAAAGATACCACCTCGGTCAGCTAAGATGTGGGGAGACGGGACCGCCTTCTTTGGGGTACTTGCAAAACTCAGGAACTGTCTTCTGCTTTTGTTTAAAAAACAAAAACACGTAGGCTTGGCTAGACCATATCGCCTCTCTCACCAGATATGAACATCTTCCGAGTCCGTTTCACATTTCTTTAAGAGCTGGTTAAACCCAAAGGAAAATTTTGAGCTTTTTCAACCCCTTCCACCTCCTGCTCCCTTATTTGTTTGGTCAATGGAATTTCATCTGTCTGAACAGCTGCTGCCTGCCCCCATAAATCTCCTCCCCAATTAGGGTCAAAGCTCCTGCTTTTCCAAGCTTCTCCCATCTGCTTCCTGCTCTTTGGCTGCTTTTCCTGTTTGCTCAGCCCCAGGATAATACAAACACCTCCTCTAAGACACGCAGAGCACAAAGAGAAAAAGAACAATGCAGTAGCCGCAGCTGGGGGCGGAGGGGGGGGGGGAGAGGCAGGGGGCTGCTTCCCTTCTGACCCCCACCTTCTCTCAAAAAGCTCCCCTTCTCACTGGAAACAATACATGTTTTCTACTGTCTACCATATCTTTGATAGATGCAGACCAAGTTGACATGTCTGTATTCCACTGAACGCTAATCCATGCTTCCTGTCCCCAACCTCAGTGTTTCTCTTGGAAGGCGGCGAAGGATCGCAGCCATTTTTGTGTCCATTTCAACTCAACCCTTACTCACCACCTCATTCTTCTAACTAGGTATGCTAAGCTATGGATTCCTAGAGTCAACAGCACGGCTAACACAGGGCAGCTGAAAGACAAGGCACTACAGAACCTATGGATTTTGTTCAACATTCCTGGAGTACAATGCAAACTGGCCGAAGCAAGAAGCATACTAATACCATTTGCTTAGCTTCAAACAATCTGTCTGACTGTGCAGGAGTATGTCCTGTAAAACCAATAACTGTGCTTTCCAGGAAGAATAGTGTTTGTGTATTCTGATCAAGTTCAAAATTCAAAATAGGGTGGATAAAAATCAAGATTTTTTTTAAAAAAAAAGAAAATTAAAAAAGATGCTTTTAATTTAAATTGGATTTTTTTTTAAATTTAAATTGGATTTTTTAAATTTTAAATCAAGGTTTTTTTTAAAATCAAATTTATTTTAATAAAATACTTTTGGAGTAAAAAAAAAAAACTACCTAAAGACACATTAATAACTTAGTTTACTCAGCATGAAAGGGAGTTTCGTTATGTAGCATGAGGCTGTGTATTCTGAAATATTGGGACTGTCAGTGAGTCAACAGTGGGTCAGAGGAGGAGCCGCTGCGGAAGAGAGATGACAGGCGCGCTTTAAAAAATATGATTTAAATCGAGTCGATTTGTTCCGATATCTCAGAGGGTGCCACATAGAAGAGGGAGTCAAACTATTCTCCAAGGCACCTGGGGGCAGGACAAGAAGCAATGGGTGGAAACTAATCAAGGAGAGAAGCAACCTAGAACTAAGGAGAAATTTCCTGACAGTTAGAACAATTAACCTCTGGAACAGAAGTTGCCTCCAGAAGTTGTGAATGCCCCAACCCTGGAAGTCTTTAAGAAGATGTTAGATAGCCATTTGTCTGAAATGATATAAGGTTCCTGCCCACGCAGGGGGTTGGACTAGAAGACCTACAAGGTCCCTTCCAACTCTGCTATTGTATTGTATTATTATTAAAATCAAGCCTTTTATACTAGTGATTTAAATCAACGTGATTTGAATCAAATCCGCCCTGATTCCAAAGGTCTTTATAAAATGACTCGACATTGCAGATAACATTGCTCACCAATATGCTTGAACATATAACAAGGAAGGAAGTATTACGGGGTAATCTGAGTATTCTGGGAACGGAGTCTGACTTCAGCAATACTTGGAACAGGCTCACATTGGAATCTACCCAATTTCAAAGATGCTCCAGTAAATAACCTTTTGTAAGCTTCTAGAATTAATATGAATGTCTGTTTCTGGTCATGTTTGGTCCAGCACCCAATTTATTACAGACGGTGACCAGACTGTTCTTGGAAGCCTACGAAGCAGGACTCCGAAGGCCATCAAACTCCTTCCCTTGACTTCCCCAACGTCTGGTTGTCTCTGGAAATATAAAATCTATAAGCAGACTCTTACCACTCCGAAAATCAAGGAAGGAAACAAGATTCTTTAGGGAAAGATAACAAGAGTTAAATGTAGTAAAAAAAAAAAAAAAAAAGCATAAGTTTATTGACTCAGCACAAAGGTTATTTCCTCCCCCCCTCAAAATATACCCAGAAGACTCTACAAGTTGTGGTTGCTTACTATCAAACCAGGAAAGCCAGTTAAGTCTGGGGAACGGGGTGTAAAGCACACACAATGCCTCCATGCGCATGAGCCTCAGGCCGGGGAGGGGGACTGTGCTATCCCAAGCCCCTCTCCACTGCCCAAGTTCTCACGTTCTGCATCTTCTCCAGCAGGCCCAGCGCTCAGTTCGTCAGCTTTGGGTGGTGGTTGAAGCACAGGCCCAGCGACCGCTGTCCCATTACCTGAGGCCCAGCTTCTTCTTCTCTTTCTGTTTCTTGCGCACAATGTCGATGTTGCGGTCCTTCCACATGCTCTTGCGCAGTTTAATGGGCCGGCTGCCCACGTATTTTCCTGCCGCAAAAGAACAAGAAGCAGTGTGAAGGGGAGGGGGGGGCAAGGTGGATCAAGATTGATGGTTTTTAAAAAATGGATTTTTAAAAAGATTTAAATTGTTTTTTATTTTATTTTTATTTATTTTTATTTTATTTTATTTTATTCAAATTTATACCCTGCACCTTCTCCCAAAAAGGACCCAGGGCGGCGCACAGGAAATTTTAAAAACAATACAAATATAACAAAAATATAAAATTTTAAAAAGCTATTATATCAATGCCCTGTGCTAAAATCGTATAAAATCCCCCAAATTAAAATCTATCTAAAACAGTCAAAACGGGAGGTTATGCTAGGCCGGCTTGTTGGAAAAGGTGCGTTTTAAGATGCTGGCGGAAGAGGCGGAGGTCTGAGATGGTGCGTAGTTCGGGGGGCAAGTCGTTCCAGAGGGCAGGGCCCGCCACAGAGAAGGCCCTTCCCCTGGGTGTCGCCAACCGGCATTGCCCGGCCGACAGCACCCTGAGAAGGCCCTCTCTGTGGGAGCGGATCGGTCGAAGGGATGTATGGGGCAGGAGACAGTCTTGCATATAACTAGGCCCCGAGCCATGGAGCGCTTTGAAGATGGTCGTCAGAACCTTGAAGCGCACCCGAAAGGCCACAGGCAGCCAGTGCAGCTCGCACAGGAGAGGTGTTATGTGGGAGTGCCTAGAGGCTCCCATAATCACGCGCGGCCGCATTCTGGACTAGCTGTAGCCTTCGAGTGCACCTCAAGGGAAGCCCCATGTAGAGAGCATTACAGTAGTCAAGTTGGGATGTCACGAGTGCCTGAGTGACTGTGCGGAGGGCAGCCCGGTCCAGTAAGGGGCGCAATTGGCAATTTTATCAAGTTTATTTTAATAAAATGGTTTTGGAGTAAAAATCTATCCAAAGACAAGTTTTCTATTTAAGATACATTAATAATTTAGTTTATTCGGCATGAAATGGAGCTTCGTTCTGTAGCATGAGGCTGTATATTCTGCACTATTGGGACTGTCGGTAAGTCCCAATAAACAGGCCAGAGGAGCTACTGCAGGACAGAGATGACAGTTGCTCTTTAATAATTATTTAAGTTGATTTAAATCAATTTAAATCAAATCCACCCTGGTGGGGGCATTTAATATGATGCCCTTCTGCTGAAGCCAGGCATTAAGCCAAGCTCCTGTCATCCTGGGATGGAAGTACCCCTAATATCTAAGGAAAGCTATAAAGGGGAATGAAGTCCACAATTACCTGGCATCGCGATGAAGCTGGCAAATGTTATTTACCCACACGACTAGGTTAACTGCGTTATTACACCCCAATGATCATGTGGTTTAGGGAGTTAACTGTCATATTATCTTTGCTATTGACGAATGTGAAATTATAATTAATGGCTTAGAGATCACTTGGGCTACAAGAGTGCATTCTATCAGCCTGTTAAACAAACCATACTTTATCCTTATGTAGGGAACACATCATTAAAGGGTAACTGCTATGTGGGAATTGACCTGAATTCCCTAAAATGAAACAGATGCAATTTAGCACATACTTTAAAAAAAAAAAAAACTTTGTATGGAGCTATACTTCAGATTAGGAGTTAAGGCGTGGTTGGACTTAGTAGCCAGTTGAAGTTTTGGGTTTTCTTGCCCTTCCTCAAAAGGCAGGACATTTTTATCACTGGTTACTTCATGTTTAGATGGGAGACGATTCTGTTTTCTCAATGGGACTTGAGCGGGATACGCCCTCGGGATGAAATGGACAGCCCTATCCTCACCATCAACAAACGGGGAACCTCACACACACACCGTTCATTTCTCGCATAGCGCGGACATAGTCGTTGGGGTCTTTGAAGCTGACGAAGCCGTAGCCTTTGGTTTTGCCCGTGCGCTTGTCCCGGATGACTTTGGCCTTCAGGAAAGATGGGTAGCGGCTGAAGGCCCGAGCCAGGATGTCGTCGTTCACCTCATTGCCCAAGTCCCCACAGAAAATCCGGAAGTCATCTAGGAAGGAAGGAAAGGAGAAGAGTGCAGGGTCCTTGCTTAGTCCTGAAGACAACAAAAAACCTTCAATCTGCATACATAAAAGGTGACATGAATCAGAATTACAAGAAATTCCTTTTTGTAGCTTTTCATGGCTCTTGCCTCTCCTGAAGAGGAATCATTATATCTGGGCGGGGGGGTCCCCCTGAAGCCAATCTCAAAAGAGTCAATTTAGGGTAATGATTCAGGCACCAAGCTAGAAACCAGGAGCTTGACTTCTGCTTGGGCCCCCAAGTCAGCTGGGTATCCTTGAGCCAATCCCTCTCTCTCATCCCTAGCAGGCAACAGAAGACCACTTCCGAAAACCCCAGCAAGAAAATTGCAAGGGCTTGCCAAGACTGACTCAGTGGCACCAAAACAAACTGAACAAAATCTCAGAGAGCATGGTTTATTCAAGACTCACACATTCTGATTGGGTTGGATACTACAGGCTGGGTTATGCCAGGAAGAGTCCGAAGATGTTTTCAAGTCCTTACATTTGACAATTGCTCCCAGGGAGGAGAGCTATGGCAAATCTAGACAGCATACTAAAGAGCAGAGACATCACCCGGCCAACAAAAGTGGGTATAGTCAAGGCTACGATTTTCCCAGTTGCAATGTATGTGAAGGTTGGACCATAAGGAATGCTGAGCGCCAAAGAATGGAGGCCTTTGAACTATAGTGCTTGGAGAAGACTCCTGCACTGAGTCCCTTGGACTGCAAGGCCATCCAACTGGTCAGTCCTAGAGGAGATCAATCCTGACTGCTCTTTAGAAGGCCAGATCCTGAAGATGAAACTCAAATACTTTGGTCACCTCATGAGAAGGAAGGACTCACTGGAGAAGAGCCTCATGCTGGGAACGATGGAGGGCAAAAGAAGAAGGAGGCGACAGAGAGTAAGGTGGCTGGAGGGAGTCAGTGAAGCAGTCGGCGTGAGGTTAAATGGACTCCAGAGGATGGTAGAGGGCAGATGGTGGAGGAACTTTGTCTATGGGGTCGCGATGGGTCAGACACGACTTCGTAACTAACAACAACCTTTGACAAAAGCAGTGAGTGAAGGAATGTGGATGTCAATGTTAGGCTTGAGGGAAAATCGTGACCTCAGCACCCACTGTCCACCCACTGTCCCACTCTAGTTGGATGCTCACCAGCATCCCATTCAAGAAGGCTGGGGTCCTCCCAGCAGGTCCCAGCAGCAGTACGGATGCAACGCTTCAACTTCTCCTGCTTGGTCTTCTTCTTGTCTTCAGGCGTGCTCTCCATGACCGGCTAGAGGAGCAAAGAGGAACATGTCAATTACTTAACCTGTGTTGAAGAGCACATCTGAAACTGAAAGCTATCCTTGGCCCAGCAGGCTAGAGCGCAAACCACACATGGGAAACAAAAACAGTGTCAGGGTTCCAAGTAACACCCCCAACGAAAGAAGACTCTGAGGCTGGGGAAGGCTCCGATGGGGGCTCTGAGTCGGAGGCAGAGAGGGGGCCAGAGCCATATGCCAGTTATCAGTTACCTTTAGAATCAGACATCTGTGAGCAGACAAACAGCTGGAGCCTGTTCCCAGTGTGCGCATGCACAGGGTTGCTAGAGGAAGGGAAGAGCTAAAGAACAGGGGTCGACTTGGGAGTAAAGCCAGAAAATGAATGGCCCCTCCCAGAGGAAATAGAAGAGGAGTGAAAGGGGAGTGGAATTTGCAGGAGACAATTAGTTCGCTTAATTGGTTCGTGACTCTCCGAGACTCCTTGCCAAGTTCTGCAGATATCGGCCTGGCAGCTGTCCAAGCCAGATAAGGTCTGTGACCATAAATCCTCCCTTGAAAGACTTTGCTGGATATGAATGAGCAGAATTCACTGTAAATTAATAAAAGGGGCTTTTGCCGAGACAAGGAGTTTGTTTCATGCTCTTGAGAAGCCTCGGTCAGAACAATTACCTCTACGGGAACAAATCCAGCATCAGCTCCTCGGGGTCGCTTCCCCCGTGTGGGTGGCAGGTCATGCCCACGTAGCGATGGTAGCCGAGGCTCCACGACTGGGATCAGGTCTGCTTCTGGCATACTTGGGCCAATCACGGGCTCCTCTGCCCCAGCTGGTTCTTTCTCCTCCACCACAGGTGGCGGAGGCTCTCGATGTTCCTCCTGCAGAGGGAAAATGTCAGTGAGGCTCAGGACCCAGGAGCAATACTCACTGGAGACCATGTTTTCCTATGATCCTCTACGGAAGCTCAATGGTTCCAAGCTGTTTCCCCTTCTTTGGAGGTGAAGAAGAAGGTTGGAAAGGAGAACGGACTCGAGCATGAATTTAACTAGACTCACTCACCTCTTGTTTTTTCACTGGTGGGGAGGAATATACCGTAGGAGCCGCCTGGATGACTGTGGGGTTGACTTTCGGAGGGGCCACCACCGGACGAGGCACAGGGACCAGTGGAGTCAAAGGGCCAACGGGAATGCCTGGCCCCACCTGGTCAAAGAAGGAGCAAAACACAGTCATCATATGCTCCATAAACTCTTTGTTTTAAAAATGGTTTACTCCTTTTTGAAATGTAACCAAAATGAACAACAGGTATAACAAGAAACAGTATAAATAAAGATAATTAAACTCTATAAGAAAAATTCTTTAATAAAAAAACCACCAAAGTTAATACATTTCAGGAGTTAAAAGTTAAAAATCCAATACTATTCAAGTATTCAATAGCAGACTAAATCTTGAACATGCGGAATTATATTCAGATTTTTTAATGTCATTTAAAAAACCAATAGTAGATAATTTAAAAGTTATGTTCTTGTGAGGTGGACAGTCCTATAAATATAAGCTACATCAGGGAAGACATCTGCAGCTCCTTTGCAAAAGGAACAGGGTCAGTCAGTCAACAGATATTAAAAAGGGGACTGCCTGTTCTACACCTGTACATGTATTGCTTTTAATTTATACCTACAAACCCTCTTCATATAATTCTAAACCCACCTTATAACTGCTCTCAAAACTTGGCATAGCTCATGCTACCTTCCCTGCTCTAAAAGAGAAAGGTACTTACTGGGGGACCAGGTCGCATTGGTCCTATGTTCCCCAGGGGTGGACCAGGTGCTCTCTGCATTGGTGGACCCATCAATATCGGGGGGCCTTGAGGGCCTGGCATTGGGGGCCCTACCATGGGCTGGTGATGTGGTGGGCGCATTGCCATGGGCCGAGGGCCACCTAAAAAAAAAAAAAAAAACAGACAGACATTGGAAGAATGTCTGTCTGTCTCTGGCCATCCACTGGGCATAAAAAGAAAACTTACCTGCCCGCTGTAAGACATGAGGCACAAAGGTCGGTCGGAGAATGGGAGGACGTTGTGGGGGAACGGCTGGAAGGAAAAATAAATGCTTTGAAAACTCTCCTTCTGAAGCAAATGGTTTCTATTTTACAAGCAATTTTCTTAGAAAACTCAACTCTTCTTGCACTTCATTGAGATTGTATATTGGGAACAGGGATGCCTAGCTCTGACACTTACTTGATTCCTAAGTGAGGTGCAGAGGAGGAGGAATGGGGACTGTCCCTCCTCCACCAGCTTGATCATTCCCTTGCAACCCCTCTTGCTTTTTGTAACCATGTTGCCACAAATCAAAAATTGATGGAGAATGCACGTACAACAGAACTGTTTGGCAGGTTAGAAGAAAATTTAAATACCTGGAGTAGAAAATACTGTACTTGCCCTACGCAGTTCACCTTATGTGGTTATATATGGCACTAAAGACACGTTCTTTTGCATCCCCTCAAATCTGCTCAATGGCTCAATTTGTAATGCTGTTTATTACTTTTAAAACTCTGCCTTTAACCTGACCTATATTTTTAAACCAGATGAAAATTATTTGTTTCAGCAGCTTGATAGCACGGGACATTCTTGAACATCACTGTTTTCAGCTCCTAGTTTGATTTATTTTAATTTTTTTCTCCTTTTGGGGTTTTCTTAAATCAATATTTTGGAAACAACATTCTAAGAATTAAAATCAAGAGTTTCTCAGGTACAATAAATGATATGACTTAAACTGGAATGAGGCACCTCTATTCTTTCAGAAAGAAATATCTTTCTCACTTAAAGACACCGGTGAAATTAACGCGGGGACAGGAAGACGATTGTTTAGCCAAACGCTTTGGAACTGACCATACCTGGGCCTACAAATGGCACTGGAGGAGCCACAATAGGAGGAACTACTGTTGCAGCTGCTGCTGCGCGGGCATCCAAGCTCTGCTGGACCTGGAAGGAATGAGATAATAAAATGAAAGACTTGATGGTAGCAGAATAAGATGAATAGCCATGGACAAAAATTTACAATGTCAAAGCCAATATAGTACTGATTTTAAATTTTCCGCTGAAAGCATTCTAGCACTTCACGCATTACAAAGAATACAATTAAATGTATATTTTCTTGTTATGTACACTGAGAGCATATGCGGCAAAGACCAATTCCTTGTGTGTCCAATCACACTTGGCCAATAATGAATTATAATCTAATCTAATTAAACTGCTCACCTGTTGATAAGTGTTAGTAGCAATGATAGGTCGGATGATGGGAACAGGGGGCACTGCAGTTACTGCTGGTACTGCTAGAGCAACTGGCACAGTTTCTACCACAGAGGCAACAGGAGGCAGAGAGACAGGAGCTCCAAGCACTTCCTGCTCAAACCTGGAAGTAATTATCAGGAGGCATTATTACATTTTTGAATATTCAAACACTTCACTTTCATCTCAACAGCAATTAGAATCAGTTGCTTGGCTTTATTTCCTGATTAGGTTTATATTCCTTCCCTGAAGCATCCCAAAAAAAAAATTAAATTGTCACTGAACTATGGCATTTAATGAATGGTCCTTAGAGAGACAAAATGTCAGACTGGCAGACAGAGATTTTGAGCCTTTATCTAAACTGGGAAATAGTAGGAATAAATACTTAGACAGCTTATCCAAGCTGTTGTAGATTCCCAACTCAAGTTTTCCAGGATGCTCATCTGTCTTTTCTCCAAGTTTCAAAATATTGAAAACTACAGGCAAAACAAAATCCTCAATTTTTCACTGTTTCCCCAAGTCAAAGAGCATAGGACTAAAATTAAACATAAAGAAGACCAAACTAATGACAACAGGTAAAACAACCAGTCTTAGAACTGGCAGCAAAAATACTTAAGTGGTGGAGACCTTCTGCCTTTTAACATCAACAATCAACAGTAAAGGAAAAAGCAGTCAAGAAACACACTGCAGATGAGCACTTGGTATAACAACTATAAAAACCCTGGAAAAGCTATCCAGATGCTGTGATGTGTCTATACCTACAAAGATCAGATTAGAATCATGCCAACCATGATATTCCCAGTTTAAGAAAGAATAGGAAAAGTCTTGACCTTGGACAACCAAGAAAACAAACCAATGGACCATCGAATGAATTAATCCAAGCTCCAATTATCCTACTTTGGACATTTTATGCAAAGACCCTGCAAAGGGCTCCAATGCCCATAGTGCTTATGTCTAAGTATATTTTATTTATTATTATGTCTAAGTATATTTACCCATATGATAAGGCTGCATTACTTTAATCCTTTTCATATGTTCCACTACCTTCTCTTATTGGTATGGTCATTATGGTTATTATTACTTTGATATTAGTGATTATTACTTTGTTGTTTTGTATGTACATTGGGTACTTATGCCTTGGAGACAAATTCCTTGTGTGTCTATCGCACTTGGCCAATGAATAATTGTTGTCTGTCTACATCCATCCAGAGATAGACAATCAAGATCAAGTGAGGCACTAATAGAGCTCTATAAAGGCCTAGTAAGATCACACTGAGAATACTTCATCCAGATGTTGAGACTCTAGAAAGAGTGCAGAGAAGAGCAACAAAGATGATTAGGGGACTGGAGGCTAAAACATACAATGAAAGGTTGCAGGAACCATGGCTAGTCTAGTGAAGAGAAGGACCAGGGGAGACATGATAGCTATGTTTCAATATTTGAGGGGCTGTCACAGAGAGAAAGGTGCGGGGTCAAGCTATTTTCCAAAGCATTTGAAGGCCAGACAAGGAATAATGGATTGAAACTGAACAAGGAGAGATTCAACCTGGAAATAAGGAGGAATTTTCTGACAGTGAGAACAATCAACCCGTGGAACAGAAGCTGCCTTCGGAAGTTGTGGGAACTTCATTCCTGGAGGCTTCCAAGAAGAGACTGGACTGCTGTTTGTCAGAAATGGTGTAGGGCAGTGTTTCTCAGCCTTGGCGACTTTAAGTCGTCAAGGTTGAGAAATACTGGTGTAGGGTCTCCTGCTTGGACAGGGGGGTTGGACTAGATGACCTGCAAAGTCCCTTCCAACTCTGCTAATCTTGTATCTATTTTATCTAATCTTATCTTTCTATCTATCTATCATCTGACCGATATTTGAAGCTATAGATCCCATAAAGCCGGGAAACGCGTCTCAAGAATTGGGGGATTATAGGATTGCACGTAATCCGACGTCACCCGAAAGGCTGAGCTCCATTCAAAGGAGGCTTTGCATAAACCACCGGAATACTCCAAGCTCCTTTCAGGCCTCTACTCACAAGGCCATCTCGGCTTCCATTTCCTTCAGCCTCTCCTCGCCGCTTTTCGCGCCTCCCGCCGCCACCACGGCTCCTGGCCCAAGAGCCCCTCCCGGCACCCCAGGGGGGGCTCCGGGCGGCGGGGGCGGCGGCGGGGGCATCGCAGGAGCCGCCATAGCTCGACTTCTTCAGTCCGGCCGTTTACTCTAGTAGTGTCCGACGCCGACTTTCTCTTCTTTCCGGCGCACACTTAAGTGGTCACAGGATAACTTCCGGAGCTTCTTTCGCTTTCTAGCGGAAAACCGTAAGCCCTTCCTAGAGCGTACTTCCGGCTCAGAAAGAAAGGCTCTCCGACTCTATGAGCTGGGTGGTGTCTTGTCCCCTAAAATAGAATAGAGCTGGAAGGGACCTTGGAGGTCTTCTAGTCCAGCCCACGGCTAAAGCAAGGAAACGTTTTCCATTTGAAATAAGTGGTTGTCAAATCTCTTCCTAAAAACCTCCAGTGATAAAGTATCCACGATTTCTGGAGGCCAGCTGTTCCACTGGTTAATTGTCCTCAGTGTTAGGATGTTTCTCCTTAATTCCAGGTTGCTTCTCTCCTTGATTAGTTTCCATCCATTGTTTCTTGTCCTGCCTTCTGATGCTTTGGAGAATAATTTGACCCCCTCCTTCTTTGTGGTAGCCCCTCAAATACTGAAACACTGCTATCATGTCACCTCTAATTTCTTCTTTTCTTTAGACTAGCCAAACCCAAATCCTGCAGCTGTTCTTCGTATGCTTCACACTTGGCTTGAATGAACAAGTGTCCTTTCACAGAGCCGTATTTGAGGTCAAGAGCACAAACCATGTTGACTATCTTGCATCTCCTGGCATAAGCATGTTTCCTTTTTGTTTGCAAAAAGACTCCTTTGCAAAGGAGAAGCAGATCTATCAAGATTGCCATCCATCAAGAGGGGTGATCCCGCCACAGCCAGACAACTGCAAGTCAAATCTGGTTTTGTACTAGGAAATCTGATGAATTACCACTGTTGTTTTAACTTTTATGTTATAACATATTAATGTCAGAAATGTGTTAGTTTCTTTTTGGAAAAAAACACTTATTTTTTTTTTACTAATGAAAGGATGAAGTATGTGTTGCTATAGCACAGGGGTCCCCAAACTCTCAGAATTCTCCACACGTCTTTAAATTGCCAAGTTTGAAGATCTGTGCTGTAGCAGGTATTTTACTTTTGCTGACTATATTCTAGAGGTGTATTAGTAAAGAAATGACTATTGATCAATATAAAACATAAGGTAGATTTCTTTCTTAGTCTTTATTTATAGTTTGTTTGGGGTTGTCTCTTCTAATTTTTAAAGTTTTTTTTTAAAGTTTGAAAATGGTTTTAATTGTGTTAAGAAAGCTAAACAAAGATGTTTTCTTAAAAATAATACTAAATAAATAAATACTAAAAAAATATCTTGGTTTCAAAATATTTACTTTCCTGGGTACATTATTTCTCACTGAAATAATTAGAAAAATTATTTGCATGAGCAATAGGACATCCAATGGCATCATGCCTGTATATCATTTGCATCACAGAACACGCCTCTGATCCCTAGATATCACCTTTAAGAGCATGTAGAACACACACAATGCCAAACACAGCACCCAACCACCACTTTTTCCCCCTTAGAATGATTCATAGAAATGATACATAAGTGTATGACCATCTTTAAAGCGCTCCATGGCTCGGGACCGTTATATGCGAGACCGTCTCCTGCCCCATACATCCCTTCGTCCGATCCGCTCCCACAGAGAGGGATGCCGGTTGGCGACACCCAGGGAAAGGGCCTTCTCTGTGGCGGGCCCTACCCTTTGGAACGATTTACCCCCTGAACTACGTACCATCTCAGACCTCCGCCTCTTCCGCCAGTGTCTTAAGACACACCTTTTCCATCAAGCCGGCCTAGCGTAACCTCCCGTTGTGACCGCTCTTAGATAGTTTTAATTTGGGGGATTTTATACGATTTTAGCACAGGGTGGGGATTTAATAGTTTTTTAAATTTTGTATTTTGTTATATTTGTTATGTTTTTTAAATTTCCTGTGCGCCGCCCTGGGTCCTTTTTGGAGAAGGTGCGGGGTATAAATTTGAATAAAATTTATTTATTTTATTTTATTTTATTAAATTTATATCCCGCCCTTGAAAAAAAAATGAAAAGTATTCTCACTTAACACTGTTTAAAGCAGGGGTCTCCAACCTTTGCAACTTTAAGTCTGAAGGACTTCAGCTCCCAGACTTCTGGGAGCTGAAGTCCTTCAGACTTAAAGTTGCAAAGGTTGGAGACCCCTGCTTTAAAGTGTACAGGCTCCTCTCCATAAAGCAGAGTTGTTAGCTAGGTCTGCTCAACAGTTAGCCTGGCACAATGTGTGTGAGCCCACGTGGTATCTGATGCCCTTTTCAAGATCTATGCTATGCTAAGAAGAGGTGGCATATTAGGCTATTCAAATATGTTGAAATCAAGGCAATCTACCCAAGGGGATTTTGCATGTCGCACTTGCTTAGCCCAAAACATGGCATTAGTAACTGAGAAATGGCCAGGTGTGAGATGGCTGACCCTGGTATAATAACCCTGTTATCAATATACAAGCATATAAAGTTTCTCATGTAAATATAAGCTGTTTAACCCAATGAATGGAAAGGGTTATATCTTGTCAAAAGGGGCCCAATGGGAAAGTACAAACATATACCATATTAATGACATCTGTCCCATTCTTTTGAGAACGTTACCATAGATAAGGCACGTGGTAGCACACATTCATGAGTCATGAACAACAGGATAAACATAGGCATGGGTATTATGCATTTTATTAGAATGAGTAATATCCAAGATTTTGTACTATTAAATGATTCAGGTGCTCAAGCAGACAATCTTGGGCATTTCAGACAATCCTTCAGATGTACCACACAGAAAGGAGTCAGCAGCGCAACTTCCTGAGTAGGGGAGCTACTGGCAGTCAAAAAGACTCATCAGATTTTGCCCGGAAAACTGCCGTTTTCCCGACATTCATCCCAGCTGTCAACCTGCAAAAGAGCAAGACATTTCTTTGGATCACTGTTTTCTCAATTAAGCGTTCTGTCATTAGAATTGTAACTCTTCCACACACTTCCCAATTGTGTCCTGAAGGAGAGGGATAAGAAGTACTTTGAATACAATTTTGAATAGAGTTTTTTGATGGCATGCAAATTATTGGAGTTGTAATCAAGTGTTTTCCCAGATGTACTGGAACTACAACACCCATGATTAATGGCCAGGGATTCTAGAGTTTTATTCCGAAGTATTTGGGCCATCAGATTGCCTGACCCTTCCTGGTTGTACCACTGAAGAGGAAGAGATCTTTTATTGAATGTGTTCCTTAGTCTCCAACTGGTTTCTTGTACAAAAATGCTTTAGCCAGATTTACATAATTTACTTACCCAAAAAGAAGGGCACAGAGATGAGTATACTTTTTTATACCACTGGCAGACATAGGGATCACTGCCTTTGGCATTCATAGCTTTCTCACAGCGATGGAAATCTGCCAGCAGGGGGAAAAACAAACATTTCAAGCCAATGATGGAGCAAAATGCATGTAATCTACAACCCAAAAGAGTCCTTAAAACAGAATCGTGTATAAGCCTGAAGAATCTACAAGACTGTGTATTGTCCAACACCTGGATTTCCAAAATAAAAGAACTCTGCTGTACCCACCATTCCACCCTCCAAATATATAGAATGATGGTGATGGTGATGATGATGATACATCACCAAACCCAGTGTTTTCTCAATCTCCACTCAGTTGTTGCTACGGAAAAAATAGTGGGGATTCAATATTGTGTTATACCAGGGGTGTCGATTTCATTGAAGGCCACATCAGGGTTGTGGGGGGCGCCTGTGGTGGTCTGAGCGCTTTGCCAGTGAAAATGGGCTCCTGAGCTCCATTTTTGTGTGCAACAGCCTCCTGCAGCCCTCTGCCAGCAAAAATGGAGCTCAGGAGGACTGGCTGCAGCCCTTCCAAACTCCGTTTTCAGTGGCACAGGCACCGTGGGCCGGTCCTTCGCTGTTTCTAGGGCGGTCGCATGGGCCAGATCTAAGCGCGCCATGGGCACTTGATCTCACTACTGGAGCGACTCTGATATGCAAGATAAACAGGGTTTTTCACAAGGCTGAGGAGGTTTTTTTTTAATGCAATCAGGATAGTAACTATAACCCAAGTTGTCAAAAATGTTCAAAAGAAAAATGGCAGAGAAAAAAGGAAAAATGGTTGTGTTAAACACTAAAAAAATAATTTGTTAAAGCCAAGGAAATTATTCTCCATTGTGTAACTTGCGTTTTTAAATATAGGAGGAAGAGACAGCAATACCATTTTTATGCTTAAACTTTCCGTAAATAATACATTATTTCCATAAATAATACATTATTTTTACTTCAATAGAGAAAAATATGATTTTTTAATAAAGATTTCAGAATAGTATGAAGTCTTTTTTCTGATCCATGACGCAGAAACGCAAACAGTCACATGCATCAATTATACTAACCAAGGTAGTTCTGCCAGCAGCCTCGTGTTTGATTTTGATTGGGGAACCTACTGTCAAACGGAGCTGTTTTGTAGTTCTCTATGTTGTGTTTTATGGTTTCAGACATACTTTCTTTCTGAAAATAGATATCAAATCAAGAAATTGATATATCCCGGTGCTTCAAAATGTCAACTATTAGAAGATGTTCTCCTAGGAAAAAGATCAAGTTTTCCCTATGGCAATTTTATCCCCCAAAGAAATTGATACTGGATTCTCATAGGTATTTTATTCTAAGTAGAATCCTGCTTATAAATCAATTTCTACTCCCAATTGTACGCCTTCTGTCTTGTGATCCCTTCCTCTACAATGAATGTAAATATGAACATTAATTCTCTTCTTACTAACTATGTCAGAGTTGGAGTAAGCATTCCAAAGGAAATGGGAGGAATGGGCTGTACG
Organism: Rhabdophis nuchalis; assembly: GCA_039707465.1. Taxonomy (NCBI): domain Eukaryota; kingdom Metazoa; phylum Chordata; class Lepidosauria; order Squamata; family Natricidae; genus Rhabdophis; species Rhabdophis nuchalis. Next base: position 9,893,874 of record CM077654.1, read on the forward strand.
ATCTACCCTTTAACTTGGCTTCCTCGCAAGTCATCTTTTGGAAACCTTTCTCATCCTTTAGCCTCACCCAGCTCTTTGGGATAGTATTCTTCGGACACTTTAAAACAAAGGAAAGCTAAGTAAAATCATTAGCACGTTTGTGGTCACAGGAATGGACTTAATGACAGCTTTAACAATTGAGTTGCCTGACTAGGACTGTCAAAGACTACTGGTACAGTCCATTTCTACTACCTGCAATCAGTGAACCAGAAATTAAATCTTCGGCTCACATCAACTATAGAAATGTGTCTGGAACTCCTTCCTGCTAAGTAGGAGAAAGCCTTGGTACACCTATTTTAATCTAATATATTAATATGCCTCTCCCTTTTTAAAAATCCTTCTGATAACAGACTGGAGATATGATTTCACCCTTAAGCTTTACATTTTAGCAAATCAGTGTATGTGTGTATAATAATAATAATAATAATAATAATAATAATAATAATAATAATAATAATAATAATAATAATAATAATAATAATAATAATAATAATAATAATAATAATAATAATAATAATAATAATAATAATTTTATTAAATATATCAGCAAATTGCAGCTTCCTGCAATAACACCAGCGGAACTGCAAAAAACGGTGCTACTTGGAACATCTTACATTCTACGAAGATACTTGGTTGATACCTAGGATGCTGGCAAGCAAACTGTATCAACCATTGGCACCAGTCAATAGTATTTACAATGCACTTTTAAATGTTCAGTTGGCTGAATTTCATGTTTTATTAATAAAGTAATAATAATAATAATAATAATAATAATAATAATAATAATAATAATAATAATAATAATAATAATAATAATAATAATAATAATAATAATAATAATAATAATAATAATAATCACATGTCAAGAAATTGGAAGCAGATACTTTATTCTTGCTGGCTTCTGCCCTAATTAATTAAAAAACGGGTGTGGTTGATAGGATAATCAGATTAATAAACAATTAAAATCTGGAACCTTGAACAAATGACTAAATAAACCTCTTGTTTATCTATTAGTTCAATTAGCTCCAGTTTGGAAGAAAGCTGCATCTACCAAAGGGATGCTTTCTAAGTGAACCATGGGAAGAAGAAGGCAATTGTAAGTTTTCATCAGACTGCTAGTTGTGTCTCTTTCACAAGAGACTTCCTTGGCACTTTAAAGCAGAAGTTTTCAAACTTGGGAACTTTAAGACTTGTGGACTTCAACTCCCAGAATTCTCTGGCTGGAGAATTCTGGGAGTTGAAGTCCACAAGTCTTAAAGTTCCCAAGTTTGAAGACTTCTGCTTTAAATGATAGAAGATATCCTTTCCTAAAATGATTACCTACGGGGTGGGGCTGAAAGGCACCAATGTATCTTAACTGCAGGCAGGAAAACAATAAAAGTGGCATGCCACAAGTGAGACATTTCCCCATCAACCCAGACAAAACCAGAACTGTGGCTGTTTGGGGCCCAAAGCTCCCGAAGGACCCGGCCTCCTCATCCTCCTCCTCCTGCATGCACTGGACTCCAACCCCCATCATCCCCAGCCGACCCCCCCCCCCCCCCAATGCAGCTCGAGACCCAAAGACGCGGACGGGCGCGGTCAGCACCGGGCCTTCTCGCGGGGGAACCCAAGTCCCCTCCGTAGGCGAAGCGAGGCCCCGAACTGCCGGGCTATTCCTCCTCCTCCCCGCTCGGCTGAGGACCGAGGCCCCGGCTTCTCACCTCAACGAGGCCGACGAAAGAGCGGCTTCCTCAAAGTGACTTTCACCTGCAGAACAGGCCACCAAGACGCCGGAACCAGCGACGGGGAGGCTAGAGCAGCGCCGGAAGAACGGGCGCAAGGACGCTCTAGCTCCGCCCCTCGTTTTAGGGGGATCTCTCACGTGGCCAGCTGAGGGCGGCCCTGGCGCCAAAACCTCAAAATGCATTTGCTTCCACCGCAGAGGTTGAGGAACTACTGTATGGCCCTCCTTATGACTTCAACTCCCAGAATCCCTGAACCAGCCATTTTAATCTGGAAGACTAAGGTTCTAAGGCAGAGGTGCCTTTATGACTTGTGGACTTCAACTCCCAGAATTCCTGATCCAGCCATGCTGGCTCAGGACTTCTGGGAGTTGAAGTCCACAGATCATAAAAGGCCCATAGTTCCCTACCACTGTTCTAGACTGGGTGGGTAACCTAAGTACTGAATTGATCCATTTTCTAGGATGGAAGACTTGTAAAAGAGAAGGAGCTCACAGCTGCTGTAGCTTCCAGCATGCAGAATTTTTCTTCCTGACGTTCATCGCATTTCTATTTTTAAAAGTTTTCTATAAGCGATTAAAGATTATTCATTGTAATTAAACTTCACTACAATAACCTACATGAATCTTTTTTCCCTAAAGTCTGACACTGTAAAACTCTTTTGAGAGGAAGACTATTCCACGTCCCTGGCTAGGCCTTGGTCTGTTTACTCATATTAATGTATTTCAATGAATATGGCCATCCACTTCAAAGTCATGACTTTGGGTGGCTCACATCAATTCAAAACTTTAAAAAACCTGAAAAATAAACTATACAAATACAGTGAGCAGCTGGGATATAAAAACCATCAATAGCAATTGCTCCTACTACTGTACCATCTCTACTGTGCATTTGAATCCATGGTGACAAAACCATGCATTTTCAGGCAGTGGCCCCCAACTTTTTGGGTATCAGAGACCGGTTCCATGGAGACAGGATTTTCTGCAGACTGGAGGGGACGTCTTTGTTCTTGGGTCCTGCCAGATGGGATTCCCTAATCATGCAAGCAGCTCCTGATCTGACAGGCAATAACAGGGAGAAGCAGTCGTTCAAATAACCCAGTCCGATACCATGTATGATATCCAGCTATATCTTGACACCGCTGATATAGAGCCAAGTTACATAAGGGTGAGAAACTGGTATTTTCTCACATCTGTGCCTCGGCATCGGAATGGAAAAGAACAATGTGCTTAATCAAATATTTTGAACTGTGCACTCCTGCCAAAATTGTTTCCTATTTCTAAAGTCCCTGCAAACTGTTTGCCACGCAGAGCCGATACTATGGCACTGATCGGATTGTTAGCAAACCTTCTGATGATATGCCTTTCTTACGGTAAGAGACTGGACAATGGAGCTTTAAGACAGTGTCTTTTTTGGTTTAAACCTCCAGTTACATGAGTAAAAACCTGCATGAAATTATTAATTCTAGATGTACAAGCAGGTACAGGTAAAGAGTGGGGAGAGAGGTCCCAGTTGGTGCAAATGGAGAAGACCATTGCTGTATGTATAATGATGAGATCAATTGACATATTTGATTCATATCAGCAACACCAGCCAATTAAAAATATATAATCACAAGTATAGTCAGCTTCCTTTCGTGTTTCTATTTATTTGGCAACTAACTTCAGTAGAGGAAGATAACATACTATGAAATACTTCGAGAAAAGTGTTGGGGAGGGATTTTTAGACTTTAAAAAATGGTGTATGAAGTCACCTTAAACAAATATCATTATTTTTGCTTAGCAATGCATTTTAGCAAAGTCAGACTCTGGATAAAATGTTTCTAAAAGCCCATCCTTTTTAGAAGCGAATCTGAACTTTTTTTCTTATTTCAATCGATTAGCGTAATCTGGCTGGCAGTCCATACCTTTAAGTTCTTGAGCAGCAAAGAAGCAGAACAAAAATGCCAAAACTTTTGATAAGATCAGCTGACCCCGATTTCAGTCATTAGACTGGTAGAATCATGCTATTTAACCTTTTTCTAGCATAATTGGAGTTGCAGAGAACAGTAATTTTTAGAATTGAGGCTTGAAAGTCAAATGTCCCTTTTTGTTGGTACTTAATTTCTCTTGGATGGTAATCTGAAACCCAGGACTTATTGTTTAGGTTTACCGTATGTTCTGATTTGACCAAGATGGTCCCAGTTTTTGGCTCCAGTACAAGCATCCTAACTGTATGCAGAAATGTCCTGGAGAGTAGAACTGAACAGACCTGCAAAGGGGGACTCAGATTGAGCCATGTAGTAATAACTAGTTCTCCAATGTGCAGGGAACACAATGAAAGGAACAACTTTGTTGAGCATTGATCTCCAGCTTTGCTTCTGCAAGATTGCAGATTATGGCCTTTGTCTTGCAGCTTGAAGATGTGTGGAGTTCAATTCCCAAAATTCACCATTCTGTCTGGGGAATTGTAGGAACTGAAGACCATATATCTTCAAGTTACCAAGGTTGAGAAAGACTGGTTTAACTGGTTCCAAGTACAATAAGATCACTTATAAAGTGCTCTAAGGAGCTTCTATTGTTCCAACAGAAAGACACTGTTTTAAATAGCTATTTGATGCTGGGATGAGAATGTTGCGCATGATAAAAATGTCTTTTTCACTTCCATATTGAATAAGCCAACTCCCCTGTCTTGGAAGTCTTCTATTCCCAAATCTTAGCACCACTAACAAAGCCAAGCCTGATTTACTGAAGTATTAAGTGTTAATGTCCTGGACAGATCTTATTTTAGAGGGGGGGGGGGGAGGTGAGCTAGAATCTGTTTAATATTTAATGAATTTTTGCTTTCATAAATGTTTCTGTGTTGAATACACATACACACACACACACGCATGCACAAATGTATAAATCCTTAGTAAGACCACACCTGGAATACTGCATCCAATTTTGGTCACCACATTACAAAAGAAGATGTTGAGCCTTTTGAAAAATTGTAGAGAAGAACATCTAAGATGATTATGGGCCTGGAAACAAAAACATATGAAGGACGGTTGCAGGAATTGCGTTTGGGCAAACTAGAGAAAAGAAGGACTAAGGGTAAGAGGATAGCAATGTTCCAGTATTTGAAAGTCTGCCACAAAAAAGAGGGGGGTCAATTTATTTTCCAAACCACCAGAAGTCAAAACAAGAAACAATGGATGGAAACTAATCAAGGAGAGAAGCAGCCTGGCATCAAGGAGAAACTTCCTAACAGTGAGAACAATTAACCAGTGGAATCACTTGCCTTCAGAAGTTGTGGGTGCTCCATCACTGGAGGCTTTTAAGAAGAGACTGGAGAGTCACCTGTCTGAAATGGTAGAGGGTCTCCTGCTTGAACAGAAGGTTGGATTAGAGCAGGGTTCTCCAACCTTTGCAACTTTAAGTCTGAAGGACTTCGGCTCCCAGAATTCTGGGAGCCAAAGTCCTTCAGACTTAAAGTTGCAAAGGTTGGAGACCCCTGGATTAGAGGACCTCCAAGTTGCCTTCTAGCTCTATTCTGATTGACTGATATACATGCATATACGAAGAGCCATGCTGGCGAAGCATATACAATCATACATATCGGTACATACATACACACACACACAGAGTACATGGGCATAGTCATGTATACAATTTGCAAATAATCCATAATAAATAAACCAGTTTTATTCAACCGTGTTGAAGGTGTGTATCCCACATTCTTCTGCGCCTCTCCAAAATTAGTGTATTGATAGAAACACTACTAATAAAGGCACTTCTGTTCGACTCCACAGCCAAAGAGTGAACTTTCTTGGTTTCTTTGCAGCAACAACCCATCTTGATCGGATCATTGGAGGTTATGAATGTAACGAAAATGAACATCCTTTCCTTGTACTCTTGTATAACTCTAAAGGAGCTTTCTGCTCTGGGGCCTTGCTCAACCACGAATGGGTGATCACCGCTGCTCACTGCAACAGGTGAGGCTGTGACAGAATGTGGAAGGGTTGAGGGAGATCCTGCTTAGATATCCAGATTTTTTAAAATAATGTTTCTGCTAATTTTAGTGACTTCCCTGTGTATTTTGAATGAGTGTTCTGCCGCTCCTGCTCCTCACAATCGTATCTTGAGCAATGCTGTTTATATTTAGAATGTCCTTCTTCACCATTTATATCTTTGCTTTTTTTCCTGGGATATAACAACAAGAAGAACAACAATATCTGGCTCATTACCTGAACGCCATCAGCATTGATAAAATAACCACAGACAATTGCAAAAGGCAGCTTTACTTGGAACAGCTTACATCCTGTGACAATCCCATGAATGTCATGGAAGGACAACCTCGACCTACCTCATGTCCTTGGGAAGGACTTGACGGGTGGATAAGAATGGCAAATCCAGTCTAAATATCTAACTGGTGGTGCAACCTGCCAGAATATATAAACCATATGCTGCCTGACTCTGGGGGTTTGCAATAAGAAAATAAATTGCAAAAGAAAAAAATTAAGAAAGCATAAAAGATAAAACATGATTTTTGTGGGGGGCTCCTCTCCCTTGTCAAAAGCCTGGTAGAGGCATCACGTCTTCACAGCCATTCAAAACAAGAGCAGAGTGGGCACCGTCCAGATCTTGTGTTCGGCTTTATCTATCGCACAATCCCTTAAGATAGGTTGGGTTGAGAGAGGATGTGCACAACGCAAAACCATAGCATTGGTACCATAATCACATCTCAACCCTTTAACACGGCCATCTATAGTTTATACATGCCACATTCACTCAATGCACATCCAAGTCAGGAAGGAGATTAATTCATACTCCATGCTGAGCTTGCTTAGTGCTAGAAGGCACACAGCTGAGTTTACGCTTCAAGATTTTCCATAAACAATGGAAATAATTTATTCAATCACCTGAATCAATTTCTTGGGTGAACCCAGGACTCTAGGACATCTCATTCAGTCTTGTCAGCATGGATTGACTGTAACTCTTCCAGGTTTCAGGCAAGTTCCCCCCAGCCCCAGCCCCCAAAAAAACACAATTGGAGAAGGTGGGTTATGGCCCTTTCTTGTTTAGCACAAATGATCCTCTTTGAGGGCCAAAACGAGGTCAAGAACCATCCCAAGTCATCTAGAGTTTAAGTGACTCCTTAACTTTTTGTTGTTTTTCTTGTAGGGCAAATATCCAGATGAAGTTTGGTGTGCATAACAAACAGGTACACTTGGTGGATGAGCAGATAAGAGTCCCGAAGGAGAAGTTGTGTTGTCTCAATACCAATAACTGTACCCAACTGAAGCAGGACATCATGTTGATCAGGCTGAACAGTTCTGTTAACTTTAGTGAACACATCGCGCCTCTCAACTTGCCCTCCAACCCTCCCAGTGTGGGCTCAGTTTGCCGTGTTATGGGCTGGGGCACAATCACATCTCCTGAAGGTAGGGATCTCCATCTACACTCTCAGACAAAACTATTGATATAACATCAAACATCACATGAGCTGTGGTGGTGCAGTCGTTAGAGTGCAGTACTGCAGGCTACTTCAGATGATTGCTAGCTGCAGTTTGGCAGTTCAAATCTCACCAGGCTCAAGGTTGACTCAGCCTTCTATCCTTCTGTGGTGGGTAAAATGAGGACCCAGATGGTTGGGGGCAATATGCTGACTCTGTAAACCACTTAGAGAGGGCTGTGAAACACTATGAAGTGGTATATAAGTCTAAGTGCTATATGCTATCAACCAGGGTTAGGGTCCCCACTATGGCTGATGTCAACCATGAAGAGATTGGAATGTGGATGGGCAATGGAGTTCCCTAAGATTGCATTTCTTCATTAGTTCCACACCCACAATTTGAGAAGCCTTCAAATGCCCATCGCCTGATTTAAAACCTATTAATATCTTGAGAAAAAACATCCTTTGCAAACATTTAACCAAATCTATTTTTCCCAGGAGTCCCTTTGGGCAACTTTGAAAGGCAATACTTCCTACTTCCAGGCAGTTAGATAAGCTCTGTTACTTGGAGACAATGGGAATTATAGTTCTATGTATCTAGGTGATGAATTGTGGAAGGCGGAACTATGTATGTAACTTTGGCTATTTTTTTATTTTTTCAGTGACTTATCCCGAAGTCCCTCATTGTGTTAACATTAACATACTCCATAATGAGGTGTGTAAAGCAGCTTACCCAATGTTGTCAGGCAACGTATTGTGTGCAGGTGAACTGGAAGGAGGCAAAGATTCATGCAAGGTAAGATGACCCCTTCGAAGACAGACTCCTAAAGAAACGATGCCAGTTTTCAAAGCTATGATAAGAGGTCCAGTCTTGAAGGCATCTTGTAGAAACATACATACCAAATTACAGCTTTTTCTAACTCCAGGGCCTTCTAGATGTCTGGATTTCCAGACTTCCCAATAGTGGTGGTGATGCTGGTGGAGAAACTCTAGGAGTTTAATTGTAGAAGGATCCTGGATTGGGAAACACCGAAGTGAAACATTTGGGGTTATATAGGAATGGACAACAGAAGAAGGAACCGTTTACTCCACTTCCCACTCACAGATGGGAACAGACATGCTGGCTCAGTGGCTAAGACACTGAGCTTGTTGATCAGAAAGGTCGGCTGTTCAGCGGTTCGAATCCCTAGCACTGCGTAACGGAGTTAGCTCCCATTACTTGTCCCAGCTTCTGCCAATTTAGCAGTTCGAAAGCACGTAAAAAATGCAAGTAGAAAAATAGGAACCACCTTTGGTGGGAAGGTAACAGCGTTCCGTGCACTTTTGCCCTTTAGTCATGACCAAGGAGACATCTTCAGACAACGCTGGCTCTTCGGCTTTGAAATGGAGATAAGCACCGCCCCGTAGAATTGGGAACTTATGTGCGAGAACCTTTACCTTTATCTTTAATGTGATGTTCCATGTTTGGTTTTTCTTAACAGGGTGATTCTGGGGGACCCCTCATCTGTGATGGGCAAATCCAGGGCATTGTATCTTGGGGGCGCTATCCTTGTGCACAACCTCTTGAGCCTGGCGTCTATACCAAGGTCTCGGATTATCTTCTCTGGATCCAGGACATTATTGCAGGAAATACAAACGTGATTTGCCCCAATGACATTTTGAAAAAAAAAAAGGAGAAAATGTAATGTATTAGTACATCTCTTCTATATCCCCAACCATCTCTCACTACTTTAGAAAATATTCCCAGGCAGTAAGCATTTTTCTAGACTCAATGAGACTGCCTTTGCAGTCAGTAATACTCAAAATAGTGCTGCAGGAATCATATCCCAATTAAATCTCAGTATAAAATAATCTCAGTAAAATGGAGGCCTGTTTTAAGGTGAGGTGCAAAATTTTCTAACTCTAAAATGGACCGTTCCAAATATCTTAACCTCTGAACATCTTTCAATTTCTGTCCACTTCTGGGACAGTGGGGTCTTTGATGCTTGTTTTCTTGCTGACGTTTCATTACCCAGCTAGGTCTGGGTAATCATCAGTGCTAGAATATTCTCTTCTGTTGGTATTTCTGTGACATTTATAATACGCTCATATGGAATCACGAACATATCCATATATATCTGAGTCCCATTGTTGCCTAAAAAGGATCCCAAAATAAACCCCACTTCCCAACCACAAAATAGAATCTTTTCAGAATCATGTTTTCATGTAAAGCCTCAATTATCAACCAGAATAAAATCTTATAAATCGTCTCTCACTTGTTTTCTGACCCTTCGGTTTTGACACTCTTTGTAAATGAATGGCCTGGCAAATGGCATCGTTTGGCCAACTTAAAAGCTGAAAAAGGTCTTCACTAGGTAGAATTGGATAGGATACTACCAGTGGGGAAACTGAAAAAACAACAAAATTCTGAAACATGGCAATGAAGCTCACAATTGCTTGGGTTCATGTAGAGCAGGAAACCATCGCCAAACCAAACTGTTTAATGGTCTGATTCAATGCCTGCCATCAAGCCAATTGAGACTTACTCCTACCATTTATGGATGCAATGGCAGACATCAGATATTTACATAACCTCAACGGGACTACATTTGGTTTTGCTATGATTTAGAACCAGGCTTCCCTCTTAGTCTAACTCTGCCCTAATAATACAGAAAGGATCATTTGTCTGCACCGTACAGACAAGTTTTTTTTAATTTATTTTATTTTATTTTAATTTAATTTATTTTATTTTATTTTATTTATATACCGCCCTCTCTCCCAATGTGGGACTCAGGACCATGCACAGGGATAATAAAAAGATAAAATACATATAAATACAATCAATTAAATAGATTTAAGATTAAATTAAATAAGTTTAACCCATGCTAAAATAATTTAAGACCCTATTAAAACACTGATAAAAACAAACTGATCAGGGTGGGGTGGGGTGTGTTGCCTCAATATGGTCTAACTGTTGTCCCCAATTCGGGTCTGAGCCTGGTGCCGAAGCCAATGATGAACGCCAGACACGAGGTGCAGGTTTTCTGATTGCTTTTTATTGGAGTACTCCAAGGAAAAGGGTTCCTGGTCAAAAGGCCAAGAACCAAGAACAAAGGATTAAGAAAGCTTTATACATTTTCACTAAAGGAGAAGGTGGGACAAGGTAAAACAATAAGAAATATCCTCTAATAAACATTTTAGCACTAATTCTACAATATGTTCTATTGGTCTATAGCTGTCCTATTCCTAAGCCTTGGCTAATGAATGCCCCAGGAGTTATCTAATACAGGGGTCTCCAACCTTTGCAACTTTAAGTCTGAAGGACTTCAGCTCCCAGACTTCTCCAATTCTGGGAGCTGAAGTCCTTCAGACTTAAAGTTGCAAAGGTTGGAGACCCCTGATCTAATACACATTTCATTTGCTGCAGGCCATCTTCGTCTCTAACTTTTAGCTGAAGTCTGCAAATTGTCTCATTCGTGTTGCTTTTATCAACTTTCCAACTACCCATAATTGCTACAAGCGTTACACATGCATATTTCGTGTTGATAAGCATTCTTTGTTCTTGTGAGACAGAGAGATGGAACCCACCCACCCACCCACCCCATCCCATTACAGTCTTTGACCTTGCTTTATTTTAGCAGCCAGTCCATCATAACTGCCCTGGCTTTTTGAGGCTTAAAAACACTCCCGGTTAGAGAGAGAAAAAACCTGTTTTCCTTCCGTCCTAAAGAGGAAGAGAATTCTGCACCAACATCTCACATAGATAGCATTAATCACATTGTAGGGTTTTTGCTTTCCAGAAAGGTCTGTTTTTATTGAGATACATATCCAGTCTTTTGATCGGTGTTCTTTCTGCATGATATAGAGCCAGACATATTCCCCCCCCCCCCCCCCCCCCACATTTGTGCCTCGGCCTCAAAAGTGGAAGAGAGCAAGATCAAGAGAGCTTGCTCAAATATTTTGAACTGTGCATTGTGGCCAAATTTCTAAAGTCCAAGCAAACAGTTTGCCACACAGAGTGGAAGCTATGGCACTGCTTGCACACCTTCTGCTGCTACTTCATTACGGTAAGAGCCTGGGCAATGGAGCAAAAGGGTGGAGGAGCTTTAGGTGTCTTTTTTGGTTTAAAACCTCCCGTTGCATGAGTAAACCTGAACGAAATTATTAACTCAAGATGTACAAGCAGGTTACAGGTAGAGAGGGGGAGGGGTGAAGGCCCAGTTGATGCAAATAGAGAAGACCATTACTGTCTGTCAGAGGTGATATTCAGCAGGTTCTGATCGGTTCTGGAGAACCAGTAGCGGAAATTTTGAGTAGTTCAGAGAACCGGTAAATACCACCTCTGGCTGGCCCCGCCCCCGCCCCCATCTATTCTCTGCCTCCCGAGACCCAGCTGATCAGGAGAAAATGGGGATTTTGCAGTATCCTTCCCCTGGAGTGGGGTGGGAATGGAGGTTTTACAGTATCCTGACATGCCCACAGAACTGGTAGCAAAACCTTTTTGAATCCCATCACTGCATGCCTACCACGGACAGACACACACTCACACACACACACACACACTGGCCCTCCAAGGTCAAACACAACCCCAATGTAGCCCTCAATGAAACCGAGTTTGACACACCTGGCCTATGATGAATTCCAATGAAGCAGCTGGGGCAGCAGTATGGTAAACACCACCCCCACAGGAGGTATGGCTCCTAATTTCACTCATACACCTTGAATTATTTCATCCTGTGATTTATTTAGCTTTGGTTTAGTCTAGTCAAGTGTAAAGAGCAGTGGTTAGAATGCAGTACTGCAGGATACAAATTGCCTGCAATTTGGCAGTTCGAATCCCACCAGGCTCAAGGTTGACTCAGCCTTCCATCCTTCCAAGGTGGGTCAAATGAGGACCCAGATTATTGGGCACAATGTGCTGCTTCTGTAAACCACTTAGAGAGGGCTGTAAATGCACTGTGAAGCGATATATAAATCTAAGTGCTACTGCTGTGCTATTGCTAAAGTGCCAAACTGCCTACCGTGATTTGCAAGCCACATTCCTGGATTCCATTATGCAAACTCAAGTCAATTATTGTTTGTTCCACGAACCAAATCAAGGATTAGCATGTGTGAGCTAAGTTTGCGTCTGGGTTCACACCAGATTGGGCTATACTGGCGTTAGGTAGCTTGTGGGGACCTCATCATTGTAGTGTGCCTGTCTGGGTATTGTGGAAGGTAAAATCAAATCATATTATATTCTGGAGTTGTCTGAAGTGTAATTAGTGCTTTTCAAGGGAGACTGAATGTGTGTGTCATAAGATTGGTTTATAGTCAGCTTGATAATTTTTAACACATGTGGACTTCAAATCTCAGAATTCCGTAGCCAGCAATGTCCACACATGTTGAAGTTGTCAAGGTTGAGAAATACTGGACTGGTGGGTTGTATAACCACATCCACCCCCCCACCCCAAAATTGGAGTGAAGCATTTAAACTCTGCTGTACCATTGAGGATCTACTTTCGTTCCAGAATTGGAATTTCCAATTTCACACACAGTGCCCAGTTAATGAGGACCATGAATGCAATAATCTTAATGCATTCGTGTCCTGCACATGGATTTCTGATTCCTCCATAACAGGGGTGTCAAACTCAAGGCCTGCGGGCTACAGCCAGCCCTTGAGGGTGCTGAGATCTGGCCCATGGGGCTGCCCTGGGAACAGTGAAGGACCAGCCCACGGTGCTCGGCAAGCAAAAATGGAGCTTCCCCTGAGCTCCATTTTCACTGGCAGAGGCCTATCAAAACAAAATAAAAACAAAACAGAAGGAGAAACGTTTCCCCTTTTGCATTTGAGCGTGCAAGGTGGAGGAAAGGAGAAAGTGAAAGAGGAAAGACAAAAAAAAAAAGAAGGGATTGTGAGAAGAGAGCAAGGAAGGAAAAGTAAGGAAAGAGGGGAAGGAAGAAGAAAGAATGGAAGAGGGAGCAAAAAGAAGGGAAGGAAAGGAAGGAAGGAAGGAAGGAAGGAAGGAAGATTACAATGAGAGTGAGGGAGGGCCTGAGGGAAGTCATGCCTTAGCCCTTGGCCGCCACAGGCGCCCCCAACACAAGTGATGTCAAGCTGGCCACGCCCACCCTGGCCACGTTCACCCCAGCCCCCTTGAGGTCAAACACAACCCTGATGTGGCCCTCAATGAAATCAAATTTGACACCCCAGCTCTACAGGTGGGTAGATTGAAGGGATCCTTGCTTCCACATCCCCGACTAAAGAAATAGCATCATAGCCGCCACTTAGTTCCACTTATTTTCATCTTCCTTCCTTCCTTCCTTTGAAGTTTCCCCACCGCAGATCCAAACGGTGAGCCGGATCCCGGATTCTACACGCATGACACCTGGTAGGCCCTTCTCCTCCGCCATTTTCTGCTTTTCTTTGGCGTGTCACATAGAGCCTGCATTCCTCCGCCTTTACCAGCCCATGGGGCTGCCCTGGGAACAGTGAAGGACCAGCCCACAGTGCCTCTGCAAGCAAAAATGGAGCTCATATGCGCCCTCCCCCTGAGCTCCATTTTGCAGGATCCTTCCCCTGGAGTGGGGTAGGAATGGAGGTTTTATAGTATCCTGACATGCCCACAGAACTGGTAGCAAAACCTTTTTGAATCCCATCACTGCATGCCTACCACGGACAGACACACACACACACACACACACACACACACACACACACACACACACACACACACAGAGGCCCTCCAAGATCAAACACAACCCCAATGTAGCCCTCAATGAAACCGAGTTTGACACACCTGGCCTATGATGAATTCCAATGAAGCAGCTGGGGCAGCAGTATGGTAAACACCACCCCCACAGGAGGTATGGCTCCTAATTTCCCTCATACACCTTGAATTATTTCATCCTGTGATTTATTTAGCTTTGGTTTAGTCTAGTCTAGTGTAAAGAGCAGTGGTTAGAATGCAGTACTGCAGGATACAAATGGCCTGCAATTTGGCAGTTCGAATCCCACCAGGCTCAAGGTTGACTCAGCCTTCCATCCTTCCGAGGTGGGTCAAATGAGGATCCAGATTGTTGGGGCCAATAGGCTGACTCTGTACACCGCTTAGAGGGGCCTATAAAGCACTATGAAGAGCTAAGTACTATTGTTATATACACATACACACACAAACACACATTACACACATATCAATTCACAGGTAGTTTACCTATATAGAATAGGCATGTCGATCATTTACAAAGACTCCATTTTATTCAAAAGGTTTGCTGCTGTGTGTCCCACAGTCTTCTGTGCTTCCCCAAAATTAATGTACTGATAGAAATACAACTAATAAAAGCGATTCTATTCTAATCCACAGCTAATTAGTGAACTTTCTTGGTTTCTTTGCAGGTCCTATTAAGTTCATCGTTGGAGGTTATGAATGTAACGAAAATGAACATCCTTTCCTTGTACTCTTGTATAACTCTAAAGGAGCTTTCTGCTCTGGGGCCTTGCTCAACCACGAATGGGTGATCACCGCTGCTCACTGCAACAGGTGAGGCTGTGACAGAATGTGGAAGGGTTGAGGGAGATCCTGCTTAGATATCCAGATTTTTTAAAATAATGTTTCTGCTAATTTTAGTGACTTCCCTGTGCATTTTGAATGAGTGTTCTGGTGCTCCTGCTCCTCACAATCGTATCTTGAGCAATGCTGTTTATATTTAGAATGTCCTTCTTCACCATTTATATCTTTGCTTTTTTTCCTGGGATATAACAACAAGAAGAACAACAATATCTGGCTCATTACCTGAACGCCATCAGCATTGATAAAATAACCACAGACAATTGCAAAAGGCAGCTTCACTTGGAACAGCTTACATCCTGTGACAATCCCATGAATGTCATGGAAGGACAACCTCGACCTACCTCATGTCCTTGGGAAGGACTTGACGGGTGGATAAGAATGGCAAATCCAGTCTAAATATCTAACTGGTGGTGCAACCTGCCAGAATATATAAACCATATGCTGCCTGACTCTGGGGGTTTGCAATAAGAAAATAAATTTCAAAAGAAAAAAATGAAGAAAGAATACAAGTTAAAAACACGATGAAGTGAGGGGTTTCTTTCTCCCTTGTCAAAGGCCTGGTCGAGGCATCACATCTTCACAGCCATTCAAAACAAGAGCAGATCCAGATCTTGTGTTCACCTTTATCTATCTCACGATCCTTTGTGAGATAATGTTGAGAAAGGATTGTGCGCAATGCAAAATCAGGAGCACTGTAATCACATGGACTCCTTATTGTTTTGTTGTTTTTCTAGTAGGGAAACTATCCAGATGAAGTTTGGTGTGCATAACAAACAGGTACACTTGGTGGATGAGCAGATAAGAGTCCCGAAGGAGAAGTTGTGTTGTCTCAATACCAATAACTGTACCCAACTGAGCCAGGACATCATGTTGATCAGGCTGAACAGTTCTGTTAACTTTAGTGAACACATCGCGCCTCTCAACTTGCCCTCCAACCCTTCCAGTGTGGGCTCAGTTTGCCGTGTTATGGGCTGGGGCACAATCACATCTCCTGAAGGTAGGGATCTCCGTCTCAGACAAAGCTATTACCGTGTTTGCCTGAAAATAAGACAGGGACTTATTTTCTTTTGACCGCCTTATTTTCGAGGTGCAGGAGGCAGCGACCGTGGTCACCTCATGCCTGCTGCTGTGCTGCTGTGTTGCATGCGCTAAACAAGATCCTGGGAATAAAACAAATAAAGAAGTGGCATACTTGATAGCAAAAAAACCAAAACAATTATCTAGGATCAGGTTTATTTATAGCACTGCTATAGTGGAACTATGTAACTTTGCCTATTTTTTATTTTTTCAGTGACTTTTCCCAAAGTCCCTCATTGTGTTAAGATTAACATACTCCATAATGAGGTGTGTAAAGCAGCTTACCCAATGTTGTCAGGCAACGTATTGTGTGCAGGTAAACTGGAAGGAGGCAAAGATTCATGCAAGGTAAGATGACCCCTTCGAAGACAGACTCCTAAAGAAACGATGCCAGTTTTCAAAGCTATGATAAGAGGTCCACCTTTGAAGGCATCTTGTAGAAACATACACACCAAGTTACAGCTTTTTCTAACTCCAGGGCCTTCTAGATGTCTGGATTTCCAGACTTCCCAATAGTGGTAGTGATGCTGGTAGAGAAACTCTAGGAGTTTAATTGTAGAAGGATCCTGGATTGGGGAACACCGAAGTGAAACATTTGGGGTTATACAGAAATGGACATTAGAAGAGGGAACCATTTGCAACTCTTCCCATTCATAGATAGTAATGTGATGTTCCATGTTTGGTTTTTCTTAACAGGGTGATTCTGGGGGACCCCTCATCTGTGATGGACAAATCCAGGGCATTGTATCTTGGGGGCGCTATCCTTGTGCAGAACCTCTTGAGCCTGGCGTTTACACCAAGGTCTTTGATTATCTTGACTGGATCCGGGACATTATTGCAGGAAATACAAACGTGATTTGCCCCAATGACATTTTGGAAAGATAACAAGGAGCAAATGTAATGTATTAGTACTTCTCTTCTATATCCAACTCTTTTGGAAAATATTCCCAGGCAGTAAGCTTTTTCCAGACGCAATGAGACTGACTCAATGATCCCAAAATAACCCCCACTTCCCAACCACAAAATAGAATCTTTTTAGAATCATGTTTTCATGTAAAGCCTCAATTATCAACCGGAATAAAATCTTATAAATCGTCTCTCACTTGTTTTCTGACCCTTCGGTTTTGACACTCTCCGTAAAGGAATGGCCTGGCAAATGGCATCGTTTGGCCAACTAGGCTTAAAAGCTGAAAAAGGTCTTCACTTGGTAGTATGTGGATAGGATACTATCCGAGTGTGAAACTGAAAAATAAAAATTCTGTAAAATGGTGAGGCTCACAATTGCTTGGATTCATGTGGGTCAGGAAGCCATCATCAAACCGCTTAGAGAGGGCTGTAAAGTATTATGAGGTGGCATAGACGTGCTATTATTAAAAGCCATTCCTGGTTGCCAGTTATTTGCAGACATGAGGAAGAACCATATTAATTTACTAATTTAATTTTAATGACATCTACAATGTAAACAATTTTTAATCCTGGTCCCTTTTATGTAAAGTGTCCCCCAGCATTCAAAGGTAAGCAACTCCAGAGGCAGACTGGTGATCAAGGCAACCCCATCTACTTGTTTAAGAGGCAAACCCTGTCCATAAGATAAAGCAACCTTCTAACCCAGGGGTGTCAAACTCGGTTTCATTGAAGGATGCATCAGGGATGTGTTTGACCTCGGAGGGCCAGTGGCGGCTGGAGTTGGTCGTGGTAATAGTAGGTGTAGTCATGGTGGGCGTTTGACGCAGGCTCAAGATGTATTTTTTTCATTCTGTTCTTTCTTCCCAGTTCTTTTCCTATCCCTTTTATCACATATTGCTGGCAAACATTTATTATTTATTCTCCATATTCCACTAAACTGTTTATTTCTAAATGTATACCCCATTGTTTAATAGTAAATTGCTTCTCCAGTCAGAAAAGCTATTCATACTATTGTATTTTTATTATTCAATTAATAAAAATACAATAGCATAAATAACATAATACAAGATCTAATAGCAGAGGTAAACTTCTAGGATAGTAAATAGAAATGATTGTCAATTATAGATTGTTGATTGTAGATTAAATGGACCTTCAGTATGAATAATCTGGCATTAAACTGTAGATTTAACATAGGCTGTTGCTTGTTTTCTATCCAGATCAGTCACTTACTTGAGGCCACATAATTGTAATCCAGTCCAAGCCAGTCCTCCTGCAGGACTGCTGGCTAAAAATTGGCTACCCAAAGGCTCCAGGTTTGACCCCCCTTTTCTAACTAATGCATGATTCTTATACATTATTTTCACAATATAGGCTAAATGATGGTTGAAACCACAGTCCAAGACCTGCTATAAAAGTCTACCAATGCTTCAGAGACTCTCAGACTTTGAAAACCATAATTAACAAAGATTTGTGACATTATTGACGGTGTTTATGTTACAATAATACATGGTGAAAAAAGGCAATTTATAAGCAAAAGCTGAATATGAGGAAATACATTTTGGAATAGATCAGCCTTTTATTGTCATGCAAAGCATCACCCAGAACGTGGTGTACAAGGAATACAATAGCTGCCCGAAATCATCATGTCTCTTTAACTTTGAGCAATAGCAAACCTCTGAGCAGGGTAGCCATCAACCGACCAACTTTCTCCCCTTAACGGTCCCTTCCCTTCCAAATAGCCCTTCCTGCCTGTCTGTTCCTGAGACTTCAGCGCAGCCAACTTCTGGCTGAAGCCCGCTGCCTTGCTCTTTCCGGATAGGGCTGCCGTCCGGGCTCAGGATGCAGAAACTGGTAGTCTTCTGCCAGGGCGACAGCTTCATCCCCATTTTCCGGATGACGCTCTCGGACCCATTTCTGGACATCCTCGGGGAGGAGGTTCAGGAACTGCTCGAGGACTAGCTGCTCAACAATTTCCTCTTTGCTGTGGGCCTCTGGTTTCAACCATTGGAACAACAACTCCTGGAGCCGCTCATAAGCCACTTGGGGACCTTCAGTCTCTTTATAGGCAAAACCCCGAAAGCGTTTGCGCTTATTTTCTGAGACCATGTTGGACAAGCACGGAATAGCCTGCTCCACCTTTGTGCAGCCTCCTGCCCGGCTGACATCCAAACTGCTGTGTGCTTCTTGGGCTTCTCCAAAGAGGTCAGGCAGCAGCATAGCTCTTCTTGGCTCTCTGGCTTCCTGGCAGACATCAGGCATTTCTTTAAAAGCTTCAGCATCATCCTCCATCATCCGTTTTGCTCCCTTCCCTTCGTTTGAGGGTGGCACTGGAACAGCAACAGCTACCTCCACAGGAGGAGGCACCAATACAGCCTCAGTCTTTGGGCCCTCTTCATGTTTCACTTTCTTTTTTGTGACCTGGCATGGATCAGCAGGCCCTGCTGGCATTTCCAAAGGTTCAGCATCCTCACTCAAACATTTGGCAACCATCTTCGGCTTGCTCTGACCGCCATCCGAGTCCTGATGTTTAGTCATAATGCCACCCTCCGATTCCCTATGTTCCGCAGCACCAGAACAGGAGCTATCCAGGAATGGTTGTTGAATATCACTGGCCATTCTTCCCCAGGCGTTGCAGTTTATTTTGTTTTTTCTGCTGGGAAAGTTCTATAATAAGAGATGTAAAAAAGAGAGAAAAAATTGTGGTAAAAATTGAAGATGAATGCTAAAGAGTTCTGTGTAGACATTCATAAAATAATGAGCAGAATGGGGCTCAGAATTGAAGAAGGAGAAATGTGAAGGAGAAATGTGGAGTAGTGGTGGCTTCGTAGCAGTTCGACAGCCTGGATCAGTGGAAGCTGAGGCCTAGCATGGGGCTGAAGTGATTCTGCAGTATTGGCTGTGGGAAGTCACTTGTGGTGTGAAGGGTAGGGAACGGGTAGCAGTTGTAGTTAAGATGTGAAGGAGGAAAAGGAAAGAAAATAATGAAGAGATGGTTGAATAGCTGTTGATAATGAGGAGAGATATTGTGTGGAAGTAGTGACGGTAGGTGTGGAGTTATAGTGTAGATACTGTAAACGTGTGGGGGAAACAGAGTGGTGGAACGATATGGTTGCATTTGATGAGGGGTTTATTGAGATAGTGGCATAAATAGAGGTGGGGCCGTATCTCTCTCTCTCTCTCTCTCTCTCTCTCTCTCTCTCTCTCTCTCTCTCTCTCTGTCTGTCCGTCCGGTCCCAGCCTCCTATACGTGTAAATGTCTCTTTCTTTTTAAAAATCCACATTTTCCTGTGTAACTTACTTGTTTTTTTTAATACTCTTTTGCCTTCCTTTTCTTACTATTACTATTCATTACATTTGTATACCACCCCTCTCCCTTGCAGGACTCAGGGCGGACAACAGGCATAATACAACCACAAAACATCAATATACAAAATACTTTACAAATCAAATAAATTTAGGTCCTCTTAGGGGTGCATTTCCTTAACGCCGGCCAACATGACTGCCATTAAGTGACAGACAGACCGACCAACATACAGTCTGTCTGTCTGTCTCTCTCCAAAGGGGGGATATGACAGGTATGCACAACCATATACTTTTATGTTATAACAGGCCTTTCTTCAGATAGTAGAATATACACAGCTCCACATAACATGCTATTTACAGAATGGCTGCCGTCTGTCTGTCTGTCTATCTATCTATCTAATCTATCTTTATTTTTTTATTTTATTTTATTAAATTTATACCCCGCCCTTCTCCAAAAGGACACAGGAATTTAAAATACAATACAATCTATCTATCTACATCCCCCCCCCCCAATAATATTGAATTCCTCCAAGAATTCAAAAACTCCCAAGATCCAGTACAGGTAGTCCTCGACTTACGGCCACAATTACGACCCAGCATTTCTGTGATGAAGTGAGAGACATTTCTTAAGTGAATTTTGCCCCATTTCTCATCGTAGTTGCTTAGTGAATCCCTGCATTTCATTAAGTTAATAACCCGGCTGTTAAGTGAATCTGGCCTCCCATTGATTTTGCCAGCCAGAAGGTTGCAAAATGGGAATCACATGACCCCTGGATGCTGCAACGGTCATAAGTATGAACCAGTGGCCAAGCCTCAATGAATTTTGACCACAATGATCATGGGGAAGGTTGCAAATGTCTTCACTGTGAAAAAAAACCCGGTCCCAAGTCCCTTTTCTTCAGTACTGTTGTAACTTTGGTCACTAAACGAAATGTTGTAAGTTGAGGACTGCCTGTACTGAAATAAATAACATTTATTTATGTATTTTATTCATTTAAGATTTGGAAGAGGGGTGGGAAGGTGAGAAAGGAGAACAGGGCCCACCCATTCTTGGAGGCAACCATTACCCCCCAAGGCCCGACGTTTTCCTTAGAAACACTTGGCAGCCGAGATTCAAAAGGATTTCCATCTCTTCCCCATTCCCCGCCAAACTAAACGCCGAGCTCGCCACAGGATGGGGCGCAAATCAGCTTTCCCCTCTCAGGAACCGCAATCTCGAAAATCGCCAGGGAAGGGAAATGGAAGGGAAATCTGAGGGAAGAGCGAAGGCGGGAGAGCAAAGCAAGCGATGCTTCGGCCTGAACCTCGACCGAAGCGGCTGGCCTCTTTCTTCCCCGCTCTCTCCCGAGGAGGCCGGGTAAGCGCCTCACGAGGCCTCGGGGGCTTTAGGGCCTCCCGGCTCCTCGCGCAGAAGGCGAGGGAAGGGCTTTCTCTCCCCGGAGCGCCGCCTTCGTTCAGATTCGCCGTCTCCCTGGGCCGAGCGCGGCTGCCCCGCCAACCGAGAAGAGCGGCCGCCGCCGCCACCGACCTACCTGCGCCGAACCCAGGCCCGCTTTCAGTCGCTTTGAGCCCGCCTCCGGAAGTTCCCCCCGATTGCTTCCGTCCCCGTCGCGAGGGACGTTGACGGTTTAGAGCCAGAGAAAGTAGAGCTATAAAGGGTAGAAGAGTCGTTCCTCTCCCCTCACGTTGGGAGTCGTTGGCGTGTCATTGAGAAACCGCTTCCGAGGCTGATCAACCGTAGGGCGAAATGATAGATAAAGAGTGTTTTCATAGGCAGCCGCGTTAGGCGACAAGTTTAAAACAACAACGATGAAGGTTGGACTAGAAGGCCTCCAAGGTCCCTTCCAACTCTTCTCTTCTCTTCTATTCCATTCCATTATTTCTATTCGACTCTACTCTTATTCTATTCTATTCCATTATTTCTATTCTATTCCATTCCATTCCACTCTACTCTTATTCTACTCTACTCTTATTCTACTCTACTCTTATTCTATTCCATTCTATTCTTCTATTCCATTATTCCTATTCTATTCTATTATTCTACTCGACTCTTATTCTATTCTATTCCATTCCATTCCACT